>CM044446.1:84915811-84974014 GCA_024363595.1 Xenopus borealis | reverse complement strand
CAAGGCCGGGGCCGGTATTACAAATTTACAATGTAGCTGCCGGTAAATTTGTAATACCCCCAAAAGGGGGCCCTTGCCTTGCATTAAGTCCTAAGAAAACTTACCTTTCTCGCGTCTTCAGCCAATCGCTGCAGTGGCTCCGCCCTTTTTGCGTCACGGCCCACCCCTTTTTGCGTCACGGCCTGCCCCTTTACATCACGGTCCACCCCTTTTTTGGTCCCGCCCCCCGCCGGCCGGCAAGTCCTTTGAAAAAAGGTGGCAACCCTAGTTCCGACCCTGGCTCCCATAATTTTGAAGCAGACTCCTGCAACTACATGCAACTGCTTGAGATTTGAAGAAAGATTTTGCCATACTATTTAAGAAAAAACTTTTATCAAGACATTAATACTAGCATAATCAAGATTTTACCGTCCAAAAGTACAAATAGTTATTACAACATCCTGGAAAGAATTCCTCAACTTTTGCAACATTCCTCTGGCAAACGATATCCCAAAGGAACCATCCAGAGCTTCAGAACGTTATACATCAGGACAGACCTACAGGAGGCTTCTAAACTCTTCCTGCTAACTTCTCCAAAAGTCTTGATGCCTACTGTATTTCCACCAACAACTGGCACTAATATGCAGATTTATTATTGTTTGAAGGTTTTATTCGCTCTGGAGATGTAAAAACATGCAATTGTGTTCATCTCACTTGTATTTTCCGGCATCAATTGCTATTTTCCCCCACAATCACTTGTTTTAAAGCCATGATCAAACTTTTTTTTTCTTTGCATTCTCTTATATAGAACAAAAATAAGTAATACCTATATCCCTTAGAGACTAGGAAACCCTTTTTTTAAGTGAATTAGTTGTGATCACTTCATCTTTGATTAACAAAGCATTGATGAAATAGCTGCTACGCACTGACTGAGCACCCAAAATATATCTGAATAAAAATGTCTCCTTAATTGTGTGGGTCATTATTTCAGGTCTTTCAAGGGATATTTTAAAAGTACAGGTATGGGACCTATTATCCAGAATCATTGGGACCAGGGGCTTGCTGGATAATGGGTCTTTCCGTAATTTGGATCGTCACACTTTAAGACTACTAGAAAATCAAGTAAACATTAAATAAACGCAATAGGCTGGTTTTACTTCCAATAAGGATTAATTATATCTTAGTTGGGATCAAGTGCAAGCTACTGTTTTATTTTTACAGAGAAAAAGGAGATCTTTTTAAAAATTTTGGATTATATCATTATAAAAGGAGTTTATGGGAGATGGCCTTTCTGTAGTTTGGAACTTTCTGGATAACAGGTTTCTGGATAATGGGTCCCATACCTGTACCTCCTTAAAGGAGAACAAAACCACCCCCCAAACCCAAGTTCCCTCCATTGCCCCCCCCCCATTTCCCCCTGTACTTTCAGTTACTGTCAGAAGTACCCAATGTTATTTAAAATTATAGAGGTATAAAAATGTAGAGTTGTACAGTGGGGTTGACAGGTGTCCACTCCATTCCGGTTTGCATCCTTTTTCTGTTGGAGCATATTTGCAGTTATGTACGGATCACATGCACATGCTCCTGAAGGTTCTGTGTAAGGTTTCTTACAGAAGACGATCCAAAGTGACAGGAGATGGTACCCGTCAAACTTGCTGTGCAATGCTACATTTTTATTCCTCTATATATTTAAATTAGGTATACACATAACCTACACCAATAGGACTGTGTTTATGTCACGGACGCCGCCCGGAGCATTCCCGGGAGCTCCGGGCGGCGCATCCTCCCTGCGCGGCGGCGCATCCAAGATGGCGGCGCCCATGGCCGCCACGTGGTTTCGGCACCGGCCATGACGTCATCACGCCGCGCCAGAGGCGCAATGGCGCCAAATTCAAAGTTAAAAGGACGCCGGAGACCCAGGTTCAATGCCCGAGTATAGCTCTTCTAAGCTATTGTGTTCCTGGGTCTCCTGCTTTGCTGGACTTCTTGTTTTTGATTCCTGTTGCTGATCCTTGCCTGTCCTTGACTCTGAAACCTTGCTGCCTGCCCTATTGAACCTTTGCCTGGACTTTGACTTCTCTTTGGATTTCCCCTGAATTGTACTTCGCCAAGACTCGCTGGATAAAGACTTCCTCCTTGATCCTCACTATACCCCCCGTGGGTGCCGCAGGCCCCCGCTGGCAGTTTACTCCTGTATCCATACTCCTGACTTTCCCCACTTTTATCTCTGATTTTTCAATCCTACAAAACAATCTTTATTGTCCACACATGGGTAAAGATAGAAGGATGTTCGTGCAATCAAGCCAAGTACATGGGGCATTTGAAATTAAATTTTATGATGTATAAGATGGTGGGCTGAATTGCAGAATCACTTAGTGGTCATGGTGGGAGTGTCCCTCTAAGCACATATCGCTTATTAGAAATATTGGGTTCTTATGCACTTGCCTCATAACTACAACTTTATATTATTCATACCAAAAGAGTAAGCAAGTACTCACAGATACCACAGCCAGTAGTGATGGGCGAAACGGCCGCGTTTCGCTTTGCCGAAAAATTGCAACCTCCTCTCTGGTGCCAACTAGAAGTGTTGAAAACAGGTCAGCTGGAATGTAGGGATTGGAAAACCCGAGGTTGGGTAATGGGTAGGAGTTTGCGGTGTTGGTCAACAATAGTGCCTTCAGATGATCAAACATGCTCGGTGCAGATCGCTGGCTGGTGCTGCTTAAGAGCCAGTACTGGATCTCTTGTGTTTGAGTCCCAGGGGAGTGTGGCTTTGTTTTTAGATATTACTGTTTCGACTTTAAGGGATACAAATGTAAAACCGGCCAAGGAGTGTGGACCTACCCAAGACCTTAGGACTTTTTTCTTACTTGGACATATTTTGTTTCAAAGCATGTACAAAAGTAGTATTACAAAAGTATGATTAGATGCTTCTGTGCATGAAACGCGTAAATCATGGTTTGTACTTTATTCCTGTGCAGTTCTTGGAAACCCCAAAACTGTGAATGTTTAGCAAATACCAGTCAAACTTTATTCTATCCATGATATGGATTAAATTACGGTTTTTAACAGAAACATATTTTTCCAAATGAAAACCAAGCTGTTTTTTATAACCCACACATGGCCTTAATAGTTTTCCATTGGTTAATCTGTAATGTAAGATATAGGTAATGCAATAGAACTACAGCTTTACCAACAAAACAGAATCCATGACCTCATGTTTGCCTGATTAAGAATCATCAAAAAAAACACAGTTGTGTTATTCAGCTACAAAGCTAAGTAAGGGGAAAATTATGATCACACCCACACTACTGTCTGACTGTTTCAAAAAAGATGCCATGGCAGCCCAGTTTCTAAGCAACTTCACACCTACTTTAGCCATCCCTTATATCTCCCTGTCGCAGACTAAAGCTTTAATCATAAGGAGGGCAGATGAAAACCGCTTTCATCCTAATGTGGAGAGATAGTAATCCTTTAATCCTACACAATCCACAACACTCTGCAAGTGCTACTGATGGGGATGGTTACATTAATTGTTTGATGCTCACACACTCACCAAAGTTCTCTCCTCCCCAAATGTCCATTTGAGTGTCATACTTCCCCAGCTGCTTGAACCACGATTTGTCAATGACAAAAATACCTCCAGCGATAACAGGGGTCCTTAAAAAAATTATATATTCCATTACTTCAATCTCAAATGTTGAATAATGTGGAATAAATTTGGTTTCTATTTTCCATATACCTGTTATAATCTGCACTGCCTGAAGATGACAAATACTGAAGACTTTTTATTCAGCTGATCATACAGCAACATTTCTGACTGGCCAATGAGCTTAAATGTACTATTTAAATCACAACAAATCAAGGTTACCTTATAGAGGAGGTTGGATCTGTGCGAGACATCTTCTGTTCTATGGGTATTTGTTCCCACTTAAAATGAAGACTCCAGTCAAATCCTTAAACAGATGCATAATCATAATGTAAATCAGTGCAGAGGGTCTATAATATGATCTATTGTGTGTATGAATTATACATATTGGATGTCATACAAGGAATGCCATGAAACTGTGAAAATAAGTAGAGGGACACCAAATTCCTATGAAGAACCCTAAGGCTCCAGGTCAGTAGCCTTGGTGTATAAAGGTAGATCTCCCTAAAAATTAGGTGCCCAGATCAGTGGTATAAGTGCTCTAGTTCAATAAACATATAAAAACTGCTTATCAGTCAGTGCCCCACCGAGCCCCCTTCTCCTGGTCTTATTGTGTCCCAAGCAGTTGCAGGGTCCCTTTTGCCCTTGCTATAGCGGACATGAATATTGTCATGCACAAATGTATACAAGGCCAGGTTCTGCGTAAAGTTCTTTTGTTTACACAGGATGGTGCAGGTGACATGATATGGACTTGGTGGTTTCCTCATCAGCACAGAAAGGGTTAGGTTATTAAAAAAACTTCCTATAAGAGGAGGTTATAAGGGAGTCATTTCTGCAATTGAAAAAATGGCATGGACACCTTTCTGGCAAAAGGGTTCTAGTTCTAATTTAGTCTATTTCTAAATTATGACTTGTAAGGGAATTTTCCGTGCTGTATGCTATCCTATTTCTAATCGGATACATCTTTTAAAGATTAACAATCCATGAATAGGGGAAAATGCCTCCTGTGCAGGAAAGACCTATAAATTGTAAAACCGAAAATTGCTCTGACTGTTTTATACTGTAACAGAATGAATGGAACAGAATGCAGCTGTCACAGTAGCAAATGATGGTAGTTAAAATGTATGTTCTTTGTTGTATGCTGTGGTTTTGCCATTTAATCAGGCACCAAACAGAGCTGCAGTTCCTAACCCACAGTCAGCATCTAAGAGCTGCTAATCAGTTGAATTAATTAGAGCATATATTATCTCTACAGTGTCACTCCATGATTAATGCAACCCATTGCTGCAACTCTTGACTCTAAGGGCAGTGGCACGCGCTGCTACTGGGGAATATTAACCGCCCAGTGACAAATCGTATCTTCTTCGGGCGAAATAATCTCCCCTAAATGCCTTCCTGCCGGCTTGAATGTAAATTGCTGATGGGATGCGTCTTAGAAAGCTTTGTTTTCTAAATTCGCCCGAAATGTTTTTGTGACGCAACTTCGGGAAAAAAAGCATTCAGAAGCCCATCCCACAGGCAATTTACATTCTAGCTGGAAGGCATTTTGGGGTGATTAGTCACCCCAAGAAGAAGAGATCTCTCCCAGTGGCCTAGTGTGTGGCCCACCTCAGGAAACATACAAATCATAGCTTTCTATACTGCAATGCAAGTATTCCATTCATCAAGTATCTGTTAATTCCATATCATGAAAAAATAAGTTTCAAAAGATAAAAATTAGTTGAATGAGAAAATGAGTAGGCACAGTAGATACATAGCACTGTTTGTAGCATATAGTTCTGGCCATTCCTTTAGTCAAATTACATTTCTATTCTGAGAAAAAATTATTAGAAAATAAAATGAATGCCAGCCACAGATTTATTATTTACCATAAAAACAATGTATATGATAGGATTTAATTAAAAGAATGAAAAAGGTGGCCACCTCTGCATACTCACCACCCCGTAGATCTGCAGAGGCTGCCAGGTAAGCAAAGTTATCGAGGCTGATGACATCAATGATTGGGCTCACCACACGTGTGTGATCCTAAAAAGAGCAATGGGACAGGAACATTATATATATGTATATACCACACATATCACAACATGGATTATGTGGTATTTTACTTACACCCTTGACTCTCTGAAGAAGAGGCTGAAGCCATTCGTTATTGACCTCGCAGTGGCTGTCCAGGAAGGTGAGGACTGGGGCTGCAGCCAGTTCTGCTCCACGAACCCGAGATCGTATGAGACCTTATGTTATCCAATAAAGTGCAAGCTGGGGTTACTATCATGTTACAGATAATTCTCTATTACTGCACACCTGGACCACATGACTGCTATGTACAAACACAGGGCCACTACACTATAATGTGTGACAAAGCAACACACTAAAGACATTCACTCAAATAAATATTAGGCACATTTTAATGCCATGCACATTATACACACACACACACATACACATGCATATATATATATATATATATACTTGATAGAAGGATCAACACACTCTTGTAGAGATGAATCAAGTGTTTTTATTCATAAAACAACATTTTCCAACGTTTTGGTCCCACCTGGGGACCTTTATCAAGGATCATCCTGAAGGACAAATACGTTGTTTCACAAAAACACCTGGCCTATATAGTCCCAGGCCTCAACATCCCAAATATCTCGATCACTTGGGGGAGTAATGTAGTTGCTGCTGACGTTGACTCCCATGTACCAGATTTAACAACAAATCCAATCAAGATCTGACTAGTATAACCACTAGGTATGAGCACATCTGGCTTGCCCTATCTGTCCTGATGTGTCCAGCTGTAGAGTTGATGACTGGAATAACCACTAGATAGTAATAACCACTGGAATAACCTCTAGCAAAGACCACACACACTCAGATATTAAACATTTAAATATAAACTTCCCATATAACACCATGTGAGTAGTTTCTACTGTTGACTCTCAGTATTATGCTAGCCATGCATACAATGCAAACAGAAAAAGGAATTTAAAGGCTTTTTATGTCTGTCCAGAGCATCTGTGTGTGATACAAAATGAACCTGGTTTTTATGCCCAGTGCACACAATTCAGGGAATGTACAATCTGCAGTGTTGGACTGGGACACCAGGGGCCCACCCAAAAACCTTAGACCAGGGGCCCACTCTCAGTACTAATATTCTTCATCTCCTCAATCAGCCTCTATTCTACTAGTTTGTTTACTTAGCTTTATTCCATCTATTTAACCTTTGTTCTCATAGAAATAGGGAATGGCCATTAAATAGGCCAAAAGTTTAGCAGCATGAGGGCCCACTGACACCTTGGAGTTTTCCTGGTATTCTGGTGGGCCACTCCGACACCGACACCGACGATCTGCAAAAACCAAATATGTTGTGCTACCGGGAGATTTCTGTGCTTGTATTGACACAGAACCTTCAGTGTAAACCATTTGCTTAAAGCTTAGGACAAACAGTACAAAGCTCCTGAAAATAGATTTCCTTTGGACCCCAACACTGTTAGGCCCATCAAAAAAGCAGTCGTTGTAAGCAGAGACTTTACACTGCAGAGTATATATATCTATATTCAGAAAGCTCTGAATTACAGGAAGGCCATCTCCCATTGAGTCCATTTGAAGCAAGTACACGTCATTCTAATTTTTAAAAATTATTTTATTTTATTTGGTAATAATAAAACAGTAGCTTGTACTTGATCCCAACCAAAATATAATTCATCCCTATTGGAAGCAAAACAATCCTATTGGGTTTATTACATTTTTATATTATTTATTAGCAGACTTAAGGTATGGTGATCCAAATTACAGAAAGATCCTTTTGAGTGGTTCTTTACTAATTTTGCCTATTGATTGATATGTCAAAGGAAGCTGATCCAATCATTTGATCACCAAACCAAAGATTGTTGTGGTATCAAGTAAAGACTTGTCAAGAAAAAAAGATCATCTAGAGACTGATCTGCTCCAGAAGGGTTTTTTCAATATTCCACATTAATGCCGGACATAAAAACAGACATTATTCTTACACTGGCAATTGCAAAGTTCTTCAATCCAGGAGATTTCAGGTTGATCCTTTTGGAGCTATGGATTCCAATCTAATGTACCACCAGATTAAATTACTGATTTTTTAAATATTACTGCATGGTCAGACAGTTGTTATTGTCTGTGTGAATGTAAGGGGAGTTTTTTAATTAAATCTGGGATGTACTTTTAAGGGCAGGACTACGCGGACGATTGACCTCCGTTTTTGGCAGATGCGACTGTTGGCGTTAAAACGGATGTAATGATGTCGGATGCAACAGGAACAAGGTAAGTAATAGAAACGTTGGATGGTGTTGCAGGGTTGGTTCGACTTGACACGACTGTTGGATGAAAATGCTGCAAGTTGCATCTTCATCCGACAGTCGTTTCGCGTCTAATCAACGATTGACCTCCATTTTCGGCGGATGAGATGGTCGGCACTAAACGGAGTACAATCATCCGTGTAGTCCTGCCCTTAAGGTTTTGATTGCACCACAGTCGGTAGTACTTACTTTAATCTGTTAGGCATCCCTCAGTAATAAATGGGTTTTAAGAGAGAATCAGTGTTACTTTTTAAGTCTACGTTGGCAGATACATTTTTAAATAAATGTTATATTTTAACCCATAAAAGTATTTTAACGCTAATGAGTGCCCTGATGATACTGTGCCTTACCTTCTCTGCGGTTGTTTCGGAGGCACTTAACCTTTGGGATTTTGGTGAGGAGCTGGCAGTCTTCGGCTAGAGAAAAAAAAAAAGAGTATCAAAAAATAATTGCCACAGCTCCATTATAATTCACCTCACTAAGAATCTCTGAGGGAAGGTTCTGTTTTAACTTATTATTGTATCAATCAGCCTGACAGAACCAATCTTCTCAGCCAAATTGCATTTAAGCTCATCGGTCACACTGGGAAAACAAGAGGGAATGTAATATACGTCGGTAACGCAAAAACTATTTGCAATGCAAAAAGTTAAGCCTTTGCACAAACAAATTTTGCTTTGCGCGAATGCAACCACTTTCTCCAGCGGAAGGCCGTTTGCGAATTTTAATGTAATAAAACTTCTTACTGAAAAAGTCACAATGTTTGCTCCAAAAGATTACGACACCTTCAAGCACTTCTTAAAGGGGTTGTTCACCTTTGAGATAACTTTTAGTATGATGTAGAGAGTGATATTCTGAGACAATTTGCAATTGGTTTTCATTTTTTATTGTTTGTGGTTTTTGAGTTATTTAGCTTTTTATTCAGCAACTCTATAATTTGCAGTGTCAGCAATTTGGTTTCTAGGGTACAAATTACCCTAGCAACCCTGCATTGATTTGAATAAGACCCTAGAATATTAATAGGAGAGGGACTGAATATAATGATAAGTAATAAAAAGTGGCAATAACAATACATTTGTAGCCTTACAGAGCATTTGTTTTTAGATGGTGTCAGTGACCCCCATTTGAAAGCTGCAAAGAAACTGAAGAAAATTGCAAATCATTAAAAAACTATGAAAAATAAATAATGAAGACCAATTGAAAAGTTTCTTAGAATTGGCCCTTCTACAATATACTAAAAGTTAACTTGAAGGTGAACCACCCCTTTAAGAGTGTGCAATTATAATCCGCAATGTGCAATAACGATTTGCAATGCAATAACCGTTTAAGGAACAATATTACATTGCGAGATGTGGATTTTAACTCTTATTGGTGCGCAATGTTTTTCACTTGGTGACTTTAATTACATTCCCCCCATGCCTTTCCAGCCCCCCCACCCCACTGACACACAATCTGCATTCAATTCCACATTGTATCTCATGTACAGCTTCTCCTAGATACAGCCTCTCCTGTATATTTCTATGACAGCTCTGATCAATTGTCTGGTCATCTGTCGTACAAAGTAGCAATACAGACACCAGTCCCTCTCGGGCTCTCTCTCAAACCCATACCACACCTTCCACAGGTGATTATGTGAACAAGGATGAAAAGAATAGATAAAACTCACGGTCACTGCTGAAGTCATCCACCAAAATAATCTCTTGTATTAAATTTCCTGGGCTTCGAATGAGAACACTGCGTCAGACAGAGAAAAGAGTTGTAAGTCCAATTGATAGAAACTTTGTGCCGTCGTATACAAAGCAGCATGTAGTATTATTTTATTCTAAGAATTCCCCACCAGATGGTTAAAGGTATACTGTTTTTTAAGTGCCTCCGTGTAACCAAAGCTGCCCCTTGCCTTATTTTTAACCTGAGAAAGCAAACTGAAAAAGCCCATTTGGGGTCCAAATGTCTGGTGGCACAAGGTGTGATGTGCAGCCTCCCAGCACCAACTGCAGACTCAGAACATACTCACTAGAAACCAAGGCCCAATCATCTCCCAGTGTGCAGGCTAATTCTGGCAATCAACTCTTGGGAGCATACATAGGAGACATGGCAGCCTCCAAATCTGTTGATATATTCTGCATTCTAGGTACAAGGCAAAGGTGCAGCTTCAGGGGGCGATTTGGATGTGGTTTCGAAGGAGGAGAAGGCTTTTTAGCATTGCTTAATGAATGTGTGCTAGAATACATCTCATGCAAAAGAAGTACTTACCTTTTAATGGTTCGGAGAAGGGTAGAGCGAGCCTCATTGTGGAAGGTGATAATGACACTGGTTGAGGGCAAGTCATTATCATAATGTACAGACGTGCACCTGCAAAACAGAGATGAACTAAACCTTGCTCTGCGTGTATATGGAAAGCATTAGTCTTGGCACACAAGGGCCTGCACCAGGTGCATCTATTGTTACTTATAGTGCCACAGACCTGTAGTGTCGGGTATCCCGGATGGGCCTGTCACTGCTCAGCTTGTCACTTTCAAGTTGGTTGAAAGCATGTTGCCGATATGGATCCTCTCCAGCCTTGATGAACTTTGAGGACAGATAAGACTTTTCATCAAAGTCATTCAGCTTTCCCTTTTCTGTCTGGAAGGCCACGGTCACCTGGAACAGAGACACCTCATGAACTAATAGCCACAGCACTCCATACAACCAGCCTGAATAGCAAACAACTCAAGCAATTAGATTAAATAATATATAGGTGTTCATATTCATTCAAGCATTATAAGCATACATTATATTGGGATTAACCTAGTTATTCACTGCTATAGGATTGTTTTATCCCAGAGATGTCTACTTTGGGGTCATTTGTTTATTGTAAATTGCTATAGAGTTATAGGACCAGCTATTCAGAATGCTCAGGACCTGGGGTTTTCCAAGAAATGGTCATTTGAACTTTCATAATTTAAGTCTACCAGAAAATTATTGAATCATTAAATAAATCCAATAGGCTTCTTTTGCCTCCAGTAAAACTGATTAATAGCTTAGTGTGGATCAAGTACAAAGTACAGTTTTATTATTAAAGAGGAAAAAGGAAATAATTTTTTACAATTTTCGATTATTTGGATAAAACCGAGTCTATGGGAGATGGTCCTGTAATTCGTAGCTTTCTGGATAACGTTTCCAGATAACAGATCCCATGCCTATACATGACAATGGCTGGCTTATATAAGGGGTTTAAACGGTTTCACTTTCTTTTTCTGAAAACATTTCCTACATGCTGCTGACTGGTGGGGGTGGTGGCACAACTGGTGAGTAGAGTGTTGCAGCTGCAGCCGTTGAGAAGGAGGTGGAGCAGGGGGCGCCATCAAAGAAAGCAGTGGTGGGCTAGCGGCATTATATTGGCTGGTGCGTCTCTTTTAGTTGTAAACAGAATGTTCTGCCGTCTGAATGTCCCATTTATAAATGTACAGTTTGGCACAGAGTCTATTAAAGTACAAGCAGTGGCATAAGTATATGGGGAGCAGACTTGGCAATTACAAAGGGACTGGGGATATTGTGGGTAACAGGTGTGTCTATCGGGGTGGAGGGGGGCGTATAATTGTGGTGTCAATTCCAGTATAACCCTTTTATAAATTGTACACCCAGATTCTTTACCATTAGTTATGCCATAAGGGGCAGCTCAGCATTAATACTGATGCACATTTTATTCAGTTTTATACCAAATGTTAGACCTGTGCTGAACTAAATACAAGATTTTATACAGCCTAAACTGTTCATGGATATGCAATGATTTTTCTAGAGCTGGGCTGCCTATAGCTTCTAATGCCAGTCCTTCAGTGAGTACAAAGTAATTTTTGAGGGAAACGTGATGTCTCTTACTCATCTTGTCATTGATGAAACTGCTGAAAGCATTTTGGCTTCACTCCGCCATTCATCAGCACTAATGCATTTTTTATCTAGAAGCAGCTATAAGGGGGAACCATTTTATTTAATCAATAGCCAGATATCAGGATATAAGGGAATGCCAGGATAGCTACTGGCATGCTTGTTTCCAGGTGAGGTGGATATATGCCACTCAGGTCCAGCTGTACAGGTATAGGACCTGTAATCCAAAATGCTCAGGACCTGGGGTTTCTTTTCAGAAATGAATAACTCAAGTCAATGTAAAATGTATTTAAGCATGAATTCAACCCAATAGGATTGTTTTGTCTCTAAAAAGGATCAAGTACAAGGAACTGTTTGATTTTTACAGAGAAAAAGAACATCATTTTTAAAAATATAATATTTGTTGGTGATGGTTATGTGCTCTGTGCAATGGCCAGTTCGGTGCCCCGGGCTGAGATGGTGGGGAAAGTAGTGCAGTACATAAATGAGGGAAGCTTAAACTATAGCCCTCCAGCTGTTGGATTCCAGCTCTGAACAAGCCTCCAGGCATCTTTTAGCCATCAGTAGATGTAGCTAGAGGCAGAAGGAGGCTTTCAGCTTGGACATCATCATAGTTCATACTGAAACAGTACCTATTGTTACAGTATAGTCCTCTATACTTATCCACATTTTATTCTCCAAAGGGCTCTCTATGTCATACCCAACAACTGGCCAAGGCAGTGCCCTTTTTTATACTAATAAAATAGTTACATGACCCCAATTACATAATTATTACTAGCAAAGGAAAGCTAGACTTCATAGGACCACATGAGACAGGTTAGCCTGCCAGCTCCCAGACAGTAATTGGGGCCACCGCCCTGGATATTCCAGCTAACAGAATTGTCCAATGATCTAAGTCGTGATTATGCCAGAAAGTGGACATTTACAAATCGGTACATGGTGAGGGCCATGCAGAAAAGTCACCATAAAACATAACGTTCCATGTTGTCATAGGAACCTTAATCACAGCAAAGAACACTGTGCAATTTCTAAGTGTAAACTAGTAGGGATAAGGAACACTAAGGTTTTTACTGCAGGTTGCTTTCAATGAACAATAAATACAAACACCCACAAGTTTATCCTGCATTTCTAATTATTGCCCAAATTATTATTATTATTATTATGAGGATACCATAAATCTTCTGATTGCTGCAGGTTTTTTTGTCAGGGTAGGTGATGGGGATTAATAAAAACAGGGTCAGACTGGGGGGCCTGGGGGCCACCGGAACTGCCGTCCAGGGTCCCCCTCTCGCCCCCCCGCCCCCTACTGCAACACTGTGCATGCATCCGTGAATGCAACGCTGCGAGTGCATGAGTTAAGACGCAGCTCGGTGCACATTCACAAGCATCGCCAAGAGCATGCACAAACAGCGCCTCTTGGAGCTGTGTGCCACAAATATTTTTTTTTATTTGTACAATGAGAATATCGGCAGAGGGGGTCTGGCCCGGTTGGGGCCCATGAGGGTAGGCACCCACTGGGTTTTTTCCTGGTATCCTTCCAGGCCAGTCTAACCCTAAACAAAAACGACCATGCATCTCTGATTATTGCCCACAACGGTTCAATAAGCTTTTGTTTATGGACTGTAGAAATGGGTGGAATTTGGTTAAGACTTGGGTAGGCTAAGGGTACAGTCAGATAGGGCTGATTAATATCTGTGTAATCATCCAACCTGCTAGCCTCTGCTAGAGTCCTGCAGCGGGTCAGGTACCTGCGGGTTACCCGCAAATTCCTGCGGTACCCTGCGGGTTGCACGTAGAATTTCTGGGTGCGGGTATAGAAGCGGGCCGGTGGTTCTGCAGGTTGGCAGGTTGAGGGTCGGATCCTCGCCATAGCGATTTTTACTCCTTTTTCTGAGCATGTCTACTACTGATGATGTCACTTCCAGTTTACAATGACAGCACTTCCTGTTTTACTCCTTTTTTTTCTGATCGCGGCTACTTCCCATGATGTCACTTCCGGTTTACAATGACAGCACTTCCTGATTCTTGATGGTCAGCGGGTCACGGGTCCAGGTTGCGGATCGCGTGTTGCGGGTACGGGTCGGGTCGCGGGTCCAAGCGGGTAAGAATGCGGGTCACGGGTCCGGGTTGTGGGTACGGGTCGGGTACGGTCCCAAAAAATGGACCCGCGCAGGACTCTAGCCTCTACTCCCTCCTGTGTTTGCACCAAGAGGCATGGCGTTGGCCACGGTACAGACATATGTAGCAGATTTCGATGAAGTTGCACTGCTCAAAAATAATGCAACGTATACAGTTAGACTGGGATGCCAACGACCCAACATAAAAACCTTAGAACATGGGCCAACTCTTCAAACTATTTTACTCTTCACTCAACTATATCTTTATTCTCCTAGTCTCTTTTTTTAACGTATTAAAAGTCTCTTAACTGATTTTACATTGGGGGCAATAGGGGTAGTATCAGGGGAATTAGATTTTTTTTCATCCCTCTAAATGTTATGCTGTTGATTGAAAATACGCTGCTGTTTAAATAAAATCTAATCCAAAAATCTAATAAAAATTCTCAGGGTTCTCCTAGTGTCTTTTCTTAAAGAGCACCGGTCATGTAAAAAATTGTTCCCCATCAGAGGTGCAGGCCTTCACTTCAGTTGGGGGAAAAAATATTTTTTTAAAAAGATAAATAACCCCCCCCACCAGTGATAGGCAACTGGCATCAGTTGGCTGCCATGTTTTAAAGTGCACATGCACGTAATAAGTAAATCTTCCCACTTGCTCATTATGCCAATGTATACTATAGGGAACGTGTGAAATGGTCTGAAGGACATTTTTTCATACTGAATTATATTAAGGGCTGCTTCTGCATGAGGTAAGTTGAGAAACTTGCTTCAGATGGCAGCGAGCACCAGTTACAAGGGGCGACAAAAAAAGAGATCTCTGGTAACTTTAAGAGCCAAATTTCTGGGTTTTAATCCAGAAATTCAGTTCTGCTAGTGC
Source organism: Xenopus borealis (assembly GCA_024363595.1). Lineage (NCBI taxonomy): Eukaryota > Metazoa > Chordata > Amphibia > Anura > Pipidae > Xenopus > Xenopus borealis. Next base: position 84,959,206 of record CM044446.1, on the reverse strand, counting down.
AGAGAGCACTATTGGGTTCATTGCACTAGAGATGTGGGCCCCCTTTGCCCACTCCGACGTTAATGTTTTAAGTGGGAGAGAGGGGGGCAGCAAACCCAGGATCACCCTATACCCAAAAACATGTCCTGTGAATAAAAGCACTGTGAAGTAAATTGCTACTTGGACTTGGTCCTTCCGAAAAGGGATACGGTCACGGGGAAAAAAATAGTTAATAGTGCTGCTCCAGCAGAATTCGTCACTGAAATTTGTTCTTAAAAGAGCAGATTTTTTTTTATATTTAATTTTGAAATCTGAGGATATGGGGCTAGACATATTGTTAGTTTCCCAGCTTCCCCCAGTTATGTGACTTGTGCTCTGATAAAATTCAGTCACTCTTTACTGCAGTACTGCAAGTTTGAGTGAGATCAGCCCCCTCCCTTCTCACCCTGCTGCCTAACAACAGAAGAATGGGGAAGTAACCAGATAACAGCCCCCTAACACAAGATAACAGCTGCCTGGTAGATCTAAGAATAGCACTCAATAGTAAAAATCCAAGTCCCACTGGAACACATTCAGTTACATGAGTCGGAGAAACAACACTGAGAATAGTTGTGGCTCTCGCACACCCTCTGTATCAGGCTGATTAGATACGCCTGGTGCTCAATGGTGGAGATCCGGCAACCTCCCACAAGTCAGCATCCAAAGAAATCCAATGGCACACAGGACTTATCAAACACGAATGTGTTTATTGCAATTAGCGGTGCCAACCAGAGAAACACATTCGGAGAAACAACAGCCTGCCTAAAGTGCTGGCTCTTACTGAAAGCACATGACCAGGCAAAATGACCTGAGATGCACCTACACACCAATATTACAACTATAAAAATATACTCGCTGGTTCAGGTATGAAATTTTATATTGTAGAGTGAATTATTTGCAGTGTAAACAGTGCAATTTAGAAATAAAAACTACATCAAAAAATCTTGATAGAATGTTGTAGTTGCACTATTAACGTCTGGACGGGACGTGAAAGGAAAAGCTGAAGGTAAAGGTATACTTGAGTATGTGCCAAATTTTTGTCTACATTGACTCACAGATGTAGAAGAATGAACAAAATACACCATCTGACTTCATCAGAACAGATTTTACATTGCAGTGGGTGGGGGGGCAGATTTTGTAACATCCCACTGATAATGTTGCATGGCAAGATTTGGATTTTGAACTCAATTAAATCTAAAAGACAGTCCTGAATTTCAATTTGGACAATAAATAGAAGTTTTGGAATTTGCTGAACTCAGCTGCTCGCTTTCCTTTCGTCTTGCACTGTTTGCTCCACTTGTGACGCACCGCCACCAAAGTATATTTAATGTTCTGCCCAGATGTTTTAACAGAGTAATTAAAAGGCATCTCCCATTTCACTTCTGGCCAAATAGTTGGCTATCAGCCTAAGCAGATGTTCAGAGAGAGAGGCAGCAGGGACCCACAGCTGACAGGGACCAAGCATAATGACATACCTCCCAACATTTTGGAAATAAAAAGAGGGACAAAAAAATTTTGGCATGCGTAGTATGGCTAAATGTTTAGACTACACCCATTTTTGTTGCCACTCCCCCTAATTACCATGTTCATTTGGCAGTTTATGAAATATTGAAAATATTTCTGTGGATTTTTTTTCGGTCATTACAGTTTTGCTAATAAAGTTTAATTTCCATTTAAGCTGTGAGTGTAACTTTTCTCAATGGGCCTCCTTATCTAAATTGTTACAATTACTTATTTTCTTATCTCAAAAGTATCTTATTTGCGCCTGTTAGGTTTTCTGGGCTCTCTGCCAAAAGCCATTTTTTTGTTTCTTTTTCTGGCTGTTCAGTGCAGAGAAAATAGGGGCTTTCCAATACAAATGAGGGACTGCAGGTTGAGCTGTAATAAGAAGGATTGTCCTTCTGAAAAAGGGACCGTTGGGAGGTATGCAATCAGAGGTATAAGACATGCAGCCCATGCCATAGCCATCCCCCACAGTGATGGAGAAGCTTTGAGGCAATAAAATGGGCACCACTCGAGTGTCACCATATTAGTTCAACCCCTGATCAAATAAGGCTCTCTATAGTTCTTTATTTTGGATAGAAAGCCTGGTGCCAACTTATCTCCAGAACGTCCCTGAAACTATTTAAAGGAAAACTATACCCCAAAAATTTATTTTTGAGCAACAGATAGTTTATATCAAATCAAGTGACATATTAAATAATCTTACCTACCTGGTATATATATTTAAGTAAATATTGCCCTTTTACATCTCTTGCCTTGGACCACCATTTCGTTATGGTCTGTGTGCTGCCTCAGAGATCACCTGACCAGAAATATTTCAACTCTAACTGTAACAGGAAGAAGTGTTGAAGCAAAAGACACAACTCTGTCTGTGAATTGGCTCATGTGACCTAACTTTATAGTTTTTTTGTCATGTTTGTGTGCACCGTTGGATCCTAGGATCCCAGGAGGCTGTCCTTATTTTTTAAAATGGCTATTTTCTATTTATGATTACCCAATGGCACATGCTACTAAAAAAGTGTATTATTATGAAAATGGTTTATTTACATGAAGCAGGGCTTTACATATGAGCTGTTTTATGCAATATCTGTTTATAGAGACCTACATTGTTGGTGGGGTATAGTTTTCCTTTAAAAGCTAAAACGTTTATAAATAACTGCACCAAATTAATAAGAGAATCCTGGCAACCTGCTTTCAGAGGAATGGACTTCCAGTCTCATTCTGCAGTCTCAAGCGAACATATGTCTAAAAGTTACTGTAAAACAAACTTTTTTTTTCCTGATCTTGAATATTTGTTATGGGTGGTGGTTACACAGAGCTGATTGTATCTAAGCATATTAAACTATTTAGTCAAAGACAGCTGATAACAGACCTGTGAAAAAGCATGCAAGACAATGGGGAAACTAGAGTCCTAGCTGAACAAGAGCTGCCTTTGATTACATTAATTCACTTTTCATATACTGCTTTCTATAGCAAAATACTGCTCATGAGCACCCGCACAAAGAAAGAGCAAGAGGGTCTTTCACTCACGAGTACCCAGAGCTGGTGCAGTTTTCTTCTAACAGCAGCACAGACCTAGGGAATCTGGTAAGGGATTATAATCCTTGTGTGCCCTAACATTTGCCCCCCCCCCTCCATCAATTGGACCTTTTCTTTCTCTTTTAAAGGGCCTAGAAATGTAAAAAAGATTTAAACATTGCCTCTGTCTTCCCTGTAGATGTTTCTTCTCTGGAAGCCCACATGGAAACTGTATGTATACTACGCACAGTGGAATAACAAGAACATACTGGACCCCACAATAGTGATATGCTTAATCCACAATTCACTTAGACTGCAGTGGCTCCCCAACCAGTGGCTCATGAGCAACATGTTGTTCACCAACCCCTTAGATGTTGCTCCCAGTAGCTGCATAAAAACCAAGTCAATAGCCAAAAAGAGCCTCCTGTAGGCTGCCAGTCCACATAGGAGCTACCAAATAGCCAATTACAGCCCTTATTTGGCACCCCCAGTAACTTTACTTTGCTTGTGTTGCTCTCCAACTCTTTTAACATTTAAACATGGCTTGACTTAGAGATTCAACCATACCCTAGCAGTTGCTGCTAACCAGTTAGGATTTAGCAAAATCTAAAACAACATCTTTGTGCTATTCTTTCAGTAGCCCTGTATTCATGAGGGATTGACTGGGAGAGTGAAGAGACAAGCCCCCCCTAACTTGCTTACCCCATTGAACCTACCAGCTCTGCCCCAGATGCAAGAGTTGATTAAATGTCTACTAAAGGGCTCACAGAGAGAGTTTCCCAACGTTCTATCATTTTAACCCTCTCATAAACCTTGGACAATAGTTATAAGTACAAACAGTGAATCTAAATTTTAGCACTTGCATGCATTAATGGATTCAGTGTATTCCTATACATCCATGCCCATGGGAGAGTAGATACTTCCATGCACATGGGAGAGTAGTAAGTTTCCTCTTATGCACTTCAGCAAGAGTAGTATCCACTGAAGAATAGCTTGTGAAACTAACTTCATCCTCACCACTGAAAGACAGAATGTAAAATGTATGTATTTCAAATGTTTACTATCATATCCTTAGACATCACACCATGTCCTCTTATCAAAGAGTATTATGCTTCATACACACAGCAGTGGAGATACTTTGAGGTAAGTAGGCTTGCTGTGTGGTGCGGTTCTATGAATTCATCACACTACAGCAGATATGGTAATTGATCTAATATTTCCCAATAGGTCTGAATCCACAGAAATGGAAATTAGCTTCCAGAGCAATAAAAAATTGCTCTTATTACGTTTAACTCATACAAGGAAAAAGCACTGAGCTAATGCATGCCTGACCGCTGTGTATGCAAAGACCAATTTCTTGAATTCTTGATTTTGTTTTCAGTATTTGCAAAGTTTCAGATGCTTTTGTTTTAGCAAGCAAGCAGTACATGCAGTGGTATAACTGGGGGTACTGGGTCTACTCGGTGAAAATGATGGTTGAGCCCAATGCTATTAATAGGAAAAAAAGATAAATATATAGTAAGGCCAGTATTTTTTTCCAGAAAAGGTGGCAACCCTACTGGGAGGTCATTGGGTCTACTGTATGGTTCCTGTGCTACCTCAAGTGAATTAACGGGGAAGGTCGTAGGAGGCTGAGCATGGAAGCTGCTACTGTCCCACATGGGATCGGGGGGGGTTCACCCAGATATTCACCCAGATATTAGGCCACTAAGTAATCTCCTGGGTACATATAGTGTCCAGCTGTAAAACTGCAGGGCTAATTTATGAACAAAGGTGCTAACATGCATTGCACAAGTACAGTTGCCAAAAGTAACCAATCAGGCCTTTGCACTTCATTTTCTAAATTAAAAAAAGGGATTGCTTATTGGTTTCGATTGCCAACTGCACCACAATTTACTGCCTATGCTCATCCCCCACAGTACACTAGCAATGCAGCTAATTCAAAAAAAAGGTCATAACTATACTGTTTTGTTATTCAATTTCAAAATTGTTACAGTTACAGTCTTTTTTTCCATATAACAAAGTCACAGCAATTGTCCTTGTTCTCCAGGTTGCTGTACATTTGGTGTGGAAGTGGCCAATGAGGCAATTAAGTCATTCTGCTCTGTTGCCAATGAGATTGGATTGTCTTGCAACCCAAAAGCTTATATTTGGCACCCTGCTGACTTCTGAGCCAATGCATTTCCCAACAAAGTAGGGAAACATCCATCAATAAAATGCTTCACAGCATAAGCTTATTAATGCAGAATTTTGATTGGTATCCAGGGGGCAGGAGTGAGATTTGTACCGTATGAGGAATTTGAGATAATCCCATGGCATGTATGTTATCGTGCAGCTCTTTCCTGACACATGGTAGGTGCAGATAAGAGCAGAGTATGAGATCATTAAAATAATCTAAAAAGAGATCAATGGGTTTGCCAGACTTTCAGATTCAAAGCACATATGGAAACTCAGGACACTCTTGTTAATAGGAAATGCAGAACAAATCTGTGCATGTATGGCTGGGGCACTAGTGAAGAGAGGGGAGGTAGACACTGTGTTGGCCGACTCAGGCAGCACAGATTCAGAAATGACCCTGCCAGGAAAGTGACAGTGAAGTCTGTTGACAGGCCTAACTCAATGGCAGCTTAGACATAACTGTAACTTCAAGCTGAATCAGTTTAGTTACATTGAGAACTTGGGAATTTGCAGGACAAAATAAATTGTGGTGCAGTAAGTTCATGTTTATGTTTAGTATACAAAATACAGCATTTCTAGCCTTATTCTATTTTACACTTTCCTTATCCTTTAAATCATTTAATTTCTCTCGGTATGTACTCTAACAACTTTCTAAAAATCTTGATACCTGTGTTAGTAGTTCCTCTGCTAGTGCTTTTCCTTGCAGTTCATACATACATATCTAATTATACAACACCATTCTAAAAATAAAATTCCATGGTTAATAAATGTATTTCTCACTTTTTTTGGGGTTACTATTCAGTGATTTATTTGGGGGGGATTCCTCCATTTTACAGGTTCATTTTGGGTTTTGATGACTGATGTCATCTACTCTAATTTGTGTTCCTTCACTCGAAATCCTACTTATATTAAGAGATAAATGTGCTGTGGTTGATGATTCAGACATGATGTTGTATTTATAGATGTGTGTGTTAAACAAGAGTATACATCTGAGGGATGGTCTAGTTTACAATAATATATGCTGCATATATCTTGAGAATCTGGTCTTAAAGGAGACCTAAACCCTAAAAATGTATTTGCGATATTTTATATAGTAATCGTATTGCACCAGCCTAAAGTTTCAATAGCAGCAATGATCCAAATTGTCACACGGGGTCACCAACTCTGAAAGTGTCTGTGACACCCATATACTCAGTGGGCTCTGAGCAGCTGTTGAGAAGCTAAGCTTAGGGGCAGTCACAAATTATCCAGCAGAAAATAAGGTTGGTCTGTAATATAAGCTGATGCTACAGGACTGATTATTAAATTCTGAGGCTAGTTGCACTGGTTTCTGTGCTGCCATTTAGTAATTATCTGTGGGTCCCTAAGCTCAGTAAGTGACAGCAGCACAGAGCATGTGAATCAGTGAATCAGCAGAAAAGAAGATGGGGAGCTACTGGGGCATCTACTGGGGAGACACAGATCTTTACTGCTAAAGGGCTGTGGATGCCTTCGGCTGGCACAGAAGCCGAAAACATAATGTACAACAATTCTACCCTACTTCTTCAGTTCTCAGATGGCAATACACCAAAGTGGCCAAACTAGGCTATTCTTTAAAGGGTTTGCACACCTTAATTTCAAGTAGTCCCCTAGAAGGGTAATAGACACCTGGATATGTATTACAGTTGGGAGGAGGGAGTTGTTTCCCTATTCATGGGTTAGTAGTTTAGTAACTGGCCAAGGGCGGTCAGTATTCCTTATTTATAGAATGGAACCCACCATTTGTTCTGTTTCTTTTGGTCCCCACTTGTTAGAATAGGTGGTGTGCTGAGGGATCAAGGCAGAGCTAGGCATCAGTAGGTTAAGTAAGTCTAAGTCTTTAGGAGCGAGAGGCAGGATCAGGTTAGTTAGTAGAGCAGCCAAAGGCTTCAACAAGGAGGCCAGGAAGGGATAAAATCCTGTGGTATCACTGTCACGGGTAGGCCATATAGGCGCCCAGGGGAAGTAGTGGACCAAGGAGGAAGCTTAGGGGTTCAAAGGTCCAATAATGCTGCACAGGCAAGGATCAGGCAGAGAAACAAGGTCAAAGTCCAAGAAATGGTGTATTGGCAGGAACAAAATAGAACAAGGTCCAGGCAAGGCAAAATACAGGAAAATAGTATCAAAAGTACTGGAACAGGATCAAAAGCAACACCAGGATCAATATAGCAATACCCAGGAACATAGCATTAAGGTCCTATAATAATGGCGTCCAATGGCCCTTTAAATAATTTAATTTGGCGCCGAAACGAGCGCCGTGACATCATCGCGTCAGACGCGATGACGTCACTACCCGGCGCCGGATATCCACGTGGCGGCTATGGGCGCTGCCATTGTGGATATGCCGCCAAGAGAGGACGTGCCGCCCGGAGCTAAAGGTAAGCCTCCGGGCGGCGCGATCATGACAATCACCCGCCGGTATAGTTATTTAAGCGATTAGTCTCAGGAATAGGAGATTCCTAATTTAAGGGACCTCTGTGAAAATTGCCTAGTGCTAGGGGACTAGTTCACTGTGATCTGTGAGTACCACCTCAGGGGTTTTGTGAAGGCTACAGCTGAGTTACCAGAATACCATTTCATGGATGAAAGTGACAAACATTTATGAAATTACTGGTGTTTGTATAATCAAGAGATTGTGAATGAGTCGATTATAATAAAGTCAACGATGAGCCATCATTTTGTTTTAAGAAAACCAAGTTATTGAAGAGATCAAGTTTTGTTTGTGCATTCAATGTTCTTCTTCCATCAGTATGGAGGGCCTACTTGGGAGTTGCAACTGGTTAAAGTGAGTCAGGGTAAGACCAAGGTAATTCCAAAATGTAGAAGCTGAACTGTAGCTCACCAGCATCAAATGTTATATAGGTTGTCCTGCAGGGTATCCTGTGTACATGCCCCAATCAAATTGCTTAAAGAAGGTTGTAGTGCAGGACAAATCCTCTGCAGGAGTCTTGAACTACAAAATTCATTTATTGGGAAGGTGTAAATCCAAAATCACAGTAAAGGTAAGCAGACTGTTTTCAAATAAGGTGTCACACAAGCTTTCTGGCCCTTGCACTATAGCTCTAATCATAGACTGCTCCTGCTTTAAGTTTTTTAAAATGAAAACGAGGCTCTACTAGTGAAGACAGTTCAATAGCACTCATTGGGCTTAGTTTTAAACCTGGTGGGTGAGCTTCAATCTATTGCAGGTTCCAAGAAAACTGAAATCTCTAAAGAGTAATATATTCCTTTCCAGGATTAAAGCAGTTATGCATACAACTATCATCTCAATCCTATTGAACTGCTGACAGAGGGAACACTGGTTGGGATTGAGTTTAAATCTGAATCTCTCAAAGGGTGCCGAGATTCTGCCAAATTGGATTTGGTGCCTCAGTAATAACAGTGTTAATAGTGTTAAAGAAATTAAGTGAAATTAAACTCTTTTTTCCCCATCTCTTATACTATAGGCTTTGAAACCTACTTCTAACTTTGCCATAAAGTATTTGAATGATGCTTTTACATTACCTGTCTGATCCCCCCTGTTCCTGTATGAGGGGGCTGCCATATTTGTGCAGCAGGAGTCTGTTATCATTAGAAACTGTAACTAACAGACTGAGATGGGACAGTCAGGTTGGTAAAGTCAGAGTGTCAGAGTCAGACTTCACTTATTTTCCACCAGATTGAGATGAGCCCCCAAATTTTACTTCCAGTCCTAGAAGTCTGTTCCTGTACCCCATCCAAGCCACTCGAGATAAGGGTTCACCACAGTAAATAGATGGAAACAGACCAGGAGGAACGCAGTGCTTTGCTGCAAAATTGATTCATTTAATTTGACACAAATATCAAATAAAAAGGATCAATTTTGCAGCAAAGCATTGCGTTCCTCCTGGTTTGTTTCCATCTATTTACTGTAGAGAGTCAGGCTTAGGAACTTCAACTAACAATTATATATAAAAACAAACCTCTTAGCAAAAAATTATCAACTTGATCTATAGGTAACGTTAAATGTACATCCATTTGTTAAAATTAATGTTTTAGTGTCAGCATCACTTTAAGTGAGAAATGATACCAACATTGAGGTCACCCTAATGATTTCCACTACACCATCTCAGGCAGAGAGGCCAATATGTTATTGCATCATTAGCGGTAGATCGATCTGCAAAGTGCTGTTATACAAACAGAAGCAGAGACCTGCCACAAGCAATATATTGTCACACATAGTCTTAAAATAGCTACTCAGTCTCACACATAAATTTACACTTATTCACAGCAAGCCCTGCCTGTTAGGGACATTCGTTGTCAAAAGTATTCATAGCTTTTATAAGAATGGTAACAAGTACGATGGAAATAAAAGTGATGAACGTGCTGATGAGTATGAAGGTGGATGACATAAAGTATAAATATTATTCTAAATAACAAACCCCAAAGGTAACCATGTACCTTGATGGATCTAAAGGCTTGAATTAGAGAAGAAATGACCACTAGCCAGATACACAATACAATAACAATTGGACGGCTGCAATTTAGAGATCCTGGATGGTTATATAGTTACATATAATTACATAGTTAAATCGTGTTGAAAAAAGACAAAGTCCATCAAGTTCAACCCCTCCAAATTAAAACCCAGCATACACACACACACATCTCCACTCTTTCACACACAAACCATATATGCCCATAGCTATACTAACTGTAGAGTTTAGTATCAAAATAGCCTTTGATATAATGTCTGTCCAAAAAATCATCAAAACATCACCCAGCAGTGCATTCCATGTCCTCACCACCTACGCTGCTTCAAATGAAAGTCCTTTTCTTCTAGTCTGAAGGGGAGGCCTCTGGTGCGGTGATCCTCTTTATGGGTAAAAAGGTCCCCTGATATTTGTCTATAATGTCCTCTAATGTATTTTTAAAGGGTAAATAAGCGCATTTTTCCAGAGAAAACAATCCCAACCTTGACAGTCTACCCTCATAATTTAAGTCTTCCATCCCTCTAACCAGTTTAGTTGCACGTCTCTGCACTCTCTCCAGCTAATTTACATCCCTCCTAAGGAGCCTTACCAGGGACCTATAAAGAGGTATAATTATGTTTCCATCAAGTTAATGCCATTTTTTATGCAAGACAGAACTTTATTTGCTTTAGTAGCTACAGAATGACACTGCCCAGAATTAAGCTGGCCATAGACGTAAAGATTTTTGAAAGATACAACGGTTATCATGAGACCACGATTGTCTCAAAACGATTGTTTAAATGTCAGATGTGTCCATCAACTAAAAAGACCATTTCAGGTGATATTGCCAGCAAAACTGAAGGATCGCAGCCTGCATGGCCCTGCAAACATAGGTAGATTGCATGGGGACCGATAAAGATTTTCTAACCTGGCTGATCAATGAAATTAGTTTTTTTGATCCATAATAAGCCAATGAAATATATATTATACTATGCAAGAATTAGGCTAAAGTGTTAAAGTAGGTTAAAATGAAAGCAAAAGAGATTAGCAAAATGCAAAAAAAGTGATGCATGCTCATATTTTGTAGGGTAGTTTGGTCAGTTTCAGCTTGTGAGCATGTATAGAGGCTTTTGGGAAACATTTAGGAGATCCCACCAGACTGTAGTCCATTGCTCTGGACTGAATTTCATCTGCCAATGTCTGCTGGTGAGACAGCAGCAGATAGAGAATACAGAGAAGTTATTCTTTTTTTAGAGGAAGAATGTTCCTCTGCTGCTTTCTCATTCTCTACCTGTAGTGCCAACAAAATACAGTGATTTATAGGATTGAAACAATAATACAACTAAAGAAACCAGAGAAAAGCCTGGCAGGAATAAGGTTTGGATGCTAAAAGCCACAAATCTTGATTTAATGAAAAATATAAGATCCCCAATTGTCTAGACTGAACATTGACATTTGCAGAATAATAGTTTTGAGTGGCAGTCCAAAATCTAAACCAGAGTATCAGTGGTTTACTTTTGCTTTTACACAAGTTGAAATTTGTCTCAGCAGTTTCATAACACAGCTGGATGTGGGAGGATACAATATTTTAGTACAACTAACTGTATTATTGGCTGTGGTGCCATTTATTCTGACACTTTCTAAGACCCTAACAATGTTCTCCCTGCTTTCCAAGCCCCCAAGGTTAGATGCATTGGCAGAACAGTAAAATCACACATTTTATTGGAAAAACGTATCTAAGTTTCTCACTAAATATCAATAGCAGTGTTGTCCAACTTCTCCCGTGCAGTTGGCCAGTTAGCTGAAATACTACATGTTCATGGCCTAAACACAACAAATAGATCACAAGGGTGATAATCAAAATCATAGGTAGATGGGGGCCTTAAAAGGGACTCAGAGGGTCACATCAAGCTTTCAGGCCTCCAGCTGGACAGCCCTGATCTGTACAGGAATCTACAGTAGAACCCATACTTTACTTTTTTCAGGGGACCAGGAAACAATGGTGTAAAATCAAGGAAAATGTAAAATCAGGGAAATGTATTATGAATAATATATAGGTTGGACCACAAAACAACAATGTAAAATCAGGGAAAACTTAAAATCAGGGGATCTACTGTAGCTTCATTATTGGATACAAGAATAGCTTTTTTAAAATGTACACTAAGGCTCTCCTACCAGTCGATACCATCCATTTGTGACAATTACCCCACTGTGAAAACATTAACTGAGCTCTGCTTAGAAACTTCCATGGTGGTCAAATGAAAAAACACAACCTGGAACTATTTCTGGCCAAATATCAACAATAAAGGCACTGTGGACTTCAAGCAAATGTTTTCTGGGAATAGAATGATCTTATTGCCTTTGAATTGTTCAATTTTCTTAAGATTAATACGATCCAAATACAGATCAAAGCAACATGATCCCCTGAGCATTGAACTGGTGCTTCCATTCAACATTATAAAGCAACGTGTGTCCCTTGGAAACCAACTCCTCAGGAGTAGTTTTTGGTTACTGGAGTCATGGTCCCCTTTTCTTATGAGTAACGTATCCTTTGATAATAACAGCATGTAGGTAAATATGATCTGTGCACCAGCTGGGAACCTTTGGTACTGTAGTTGTACACCCTTTAAGTTATTGTGCTCCTGGTGGGACTGTAGCAGTGTATGATGGGAATTTGATCGTAAAACTGCTGAATGTTTACTAAGGGTGCCCAAATGTAAAGGGTGATTTCTGTCTGCACTGTAGTTTTGTACAATTGTGAACACACTGGAAAGAAAAAAAAGTGGGAATGGTATTATTTTCTAGATGGATTAAATGAAAACTCCACCTTCCCCCTGACATTGACTTGTCTCAGAACATTTACACAAAGAACATTGCCTCAGCTTTCAACATGAAAAAAAACCTAAGAACTTGTGGAATATCATCCAATAAATGTGTTAAATATTACCATGGCACTGCATTATGCAAAAGTGCTAGTAAATTGACTCCAAGAGACAGTGACTATGAAGTTTTTCATTCATCCAGCTCATGGTATACATAAAATAAGTAATTCTAAAACAACTGGACTTACTGAATAATCATTGAAGACATTTCACTACTCATCAGAGCAGCTTCTCGGCATATAAACTCTTCCACTAATCCAATCCCAATGGCACATTGTAATGCTTCGAAAAGGTGACATCCGAATCTACAGCGGTGTTGATTCTGTGTAGTTACTGTGATAGGATTATCAATGTTTCATGCATCTCCTAGAAACAGGAGTACTTGTGAGAGTTGCATGAATGGATGTGTGAATTATTCTGAAACTGCCGGGGTACAGATGTGAGAACAGCATTGTATGTAGCAGACAGGTAAGCACCTAGGCAGGTGTGCTGTCCTAGTGCCCGCCCGCACTATAACCCCTGCCGCACGAGAATGAATGTAAGCACTGGCAAACAGCGTGGTTTAATGGGGACGTTCAGGTCCCCATAATGTGGCTGGGCAACATGTAGCCCCTAATTTTTTGCTGCCCTAGGCCTGGGCCTTTGTGGCCTTGTCAGAGCATAGGGCAGGCAGAATAGAGCAGGAAACAGGGAAATATATCAGGACTCCAAGTTGAACAGTTCATACTGTGCTACATACAATGACACAATGCTGGTGCCCCTCCAGCAGTTTGCCTCAGGTATAAACAGGTGATTAATGTGGGAACTTTCAGTCTGGGTCGGAGGTGTGAACAGCACAGGGCTTTAAAGGTGTTAACAATAGAGGTTTTACAGGTGTGAACAATGCAGGATTTTACTATCTGAATTTTAGGTGTAAACAATATAGGGGCCCTCAGTACTGATACCTCTTAAACCTTACACATGGTAAGGAATCACAGTAGGCAGATTTTCATGTGGGGGGCCACGCAAGGGTGGTATTTGGCCCACAGGCCACCAGCTGGTCCACCCTGAAACACAGCTGGTTGAAGAGAACAGGCAAAAAGCTCAGATTCTGATTGCATATTTTTCATCTTTCTACACAAATGAGGAACCAGTTAATTAAGGTTTCCTTTTTAATAGTCCCAATTCTAATAATACATCTATGATGCATGTTTCACACATGATGAAATTCAAAAGAGACTAGAACATTAGTGATGGGCGAACCTCACCCGTTTTGCGGAAAAATTCGCGAATTTCCAGCGAAATTCGCAAATTGTCCAAAAAATTTGCTAAACGAGTTGCGCGTCACGTCAAGAAAGACGCGTGACTCGTTTTTTTTGGCAAATTTTTGCTGGCGTTTCGCGAATTTATTCGCCAGCGGCGAATCGTGCGAATTCGCTGCGAATTCGCCCCTGGTGAATAAATTCGCCCATCACTAGTTAAGATAAACAAAGGTCCAAGGAGGCCAGATGGGATTCATCCAAGGGTACTTAGCGAGCTTAGCTCTGTGATTGCCAAACCTCTCTACTTAATTTTTCAGGATTCATCGAGGTCTGGCATGGTGCCGAGAGACTGGTGAATTGCTAATGTGATGCCGCTATTCAAAAAAGGCTCCCGTTGTCAGCCTCAAAACTATAGGTCAGTTAGTCGAACGTAGGTGGTAGGAAAGCTTTTCGAAGGATTAATAAACAATAGAATACTGGACTTCATAGCAAATAACAATGCTATGGGTTTGTGCCAGCAGTGTTTTATGCATAATAGATCTTTCCAGACTAACTTCATTTCTTTTTATGAGAAGGTAAGCAGGGACCTCGATTCTGGGATGGCAGTGGATGTGATTTACTTAGACTTTGCTTAAGCATTTGATACAGTGCCACACAGAAGGTTACTGGTTAAATTAAGGAATGTTGGCCTGGAACATAGTATTTGTACCTGGATATAGAACTGGCTAAAATATAGACTACAAAGAGTGGTGGTAAATGGAACATTTTCTAATTGGACCAGTGTTGTTAGTGGGGTACCGCAGGGCTCTGTACTGGGTCCCTTGCTTTTCAACTTGTTTATTAATGACCTGGATGTGGGCATTGAAAGTACGGTTTCTATTTTTGCAGATGATACTAAATTGTGCAGAACTATAGGTTCCATGCAGGATTCTGCCACTTTGCAGAGTGATTTGTCTAAGTTGGGAAACTGGGCAGCAAACTGGAAAATGAGGTTCAATGTTGATAAATGCAAGGTTATGCACTTTGGCAAAAATAATATAAATGCAAGTTATACACTAAATGGCAGTGTGTTGGGAGTTTCCTTAAATGAGAAGGATCTTGGGGTTTTTATAGATAACAAGTTGTCTAATTCTGGGCAGTGTCATTCTGTAGATACTAAAGCAAATACAGTTCTGTCCTGCATAAAAAATGGCATAAACTCAAGGGATGAAAACATAATTATACCTCTTTATAGATCCCTAGTAAGGCCTCATCTGGAATATGCAGTGCAGTTTTGGACTCCAGTCCTTAGGAGGGATATAAATGAAATGGAGAGAGTGAAGAGACGTGCAAGTAAACTGGTTAGAGGGATGGAAGACAAAGAATTTCCTAATGCACAACGATTTCCTGGCCTCTCGCTACGTTGCCATTATGGATTTCTCCCTGAACCACTACCATAATACTGAACTTGTTGCCCATTACTGTCAGGAGCAATGATTTACTTGGGAGAAGGACGGAGTTTGGGGGTCAATGGGACAGGACAGATGCATAAAAGCTGGCCACAGACAAGCATTTCTAAATCTTCCTCGGCAGCATGCTGGGAAATAAAACCATGATTGCTGGCTGCTAAGAGAATAGAGTATATTGAGCGTCTTCCTAAGGTTATAAACCACCGGCAATTGGAATCTAATTTTTTTCCCAAAAGACCACACATTTTCCATTAAACTTCCCTATTTAACACAGATTTAACCATTTTCCTCTCCAGAGAATGGAATGGCTAATTCAAGCTTAAATTCTGCAGCAAAACTTTGATATAAGCACTGAAGGTGCTGTTAAACCTTCACTAGGCTGTAAAACCTGTAGTCCTCTTGCTAAGATAAACTGCAACTCCCAGCAAGCCTGCTAAGCCACCAGCTTATTAAAAAATAACCACCATAGTAAGAGAAGAGTAAGATACAACAAAATAATTCCTTGTCACATACAGGTATGGGATCAAATATCTGGAAACCTGTTATTCAGAAAGCTCCAAATTACTGTACAATTACAATTAGTGGATTACTTTTAATGACTTGATTAAAGTGACAAACAACAAAGTAGAAAGGATTAAAAGTAAATCATGAACATTAAACAGTATGACATTTCTAGGTGAATTATAATCATGTGGTTTTTGCATCTCAGTACATGGCAATATACGTGTCACGTCATCTCATGAGCCCCTTTGGGTCTGTATCCATGGCAACAGAGACCAACGCTGAATGAAATAAAAACTGAAAAATATTTATTTTAACAGCATTGAGCACTCTCGGTTTCCATGGGTAGAGACCCAAAGGGTAGCATGGAATTAGGTACAAGTATGAGATTTGTTATGCAGAATGCTCAGGACCTGGGGTTTTCCTAATTTGGATTTTCATACTTAAAGCCTGCTTTAAAAATTCATTTAAATGCTAAATAAACTCAATAGCCTGATTTCACCTTAAAAACATGAAAGATGGGACCTTGTCTTGTTTAACACAGTTTTCCGTGTACTCGCTGCAAGTACAATATGCGGTTATCAACCTTTAAATCACCTTTATTGTGTGGATCTCAACATGTTTCAGGATCCCTTCCTTTGGCAAGTTGATCAGGTTATCTGGTGGATTGTCAGGTTAACTGGTATTGTCAGCAGCTTTTTATCTTTTCTGCTCCAGGAAGTATAATTTCTTAGTTTTATTACAGAAAAAAGAAAATAATATTTAAAAATGTTAATTATTTGGATACAGTAAAATAAGTGCAAACGCCAGTTCGCCAGCGTGACATAAAAATCAATTTGCAACTTCACCGATTCACTAAAAGTGTCATTGGCGAAAATCCGCTAGTGAAGTATAGACTTGTGCAACTTCACACCCTTACGTCAGGCGAAGTTGCGCACTGACGAATGGATGTAACTACGCTATTTCACTAAGATGAACATTTTTCTAAATGTTACCTCTTGCACTAGACGTTACTTCGCCTGGTCAGACCTGGCGAAGCTCAATACAATAGATAGAAGTTTGGGAAAAAAACTTGAAATTTTTTTCTAAGTCCCGAAAAAAGCTTGTATCTTTTACCTTTTGTAGGGTGATAGTCTGAAAAACAGGGACATTTTTTTTAGGGTTACCCTCCTTCCCCCCTACATTTCCTAACATATGGCAACACAACTATACAGGGGGCACATGTTTGGGGCAATAGGACAACTTTATTTATTAAAGGTTTCCTGGGCTTGTGTAGTATAATGTAGTGGCTGTAACATACACCTCTATTATACGCCGTATGCAAATTTGGCATCACTATTGTAAATGCGCTTTGCCTGGGGAAGTAACAGTAGTGCTACTTCGCTACCTTTTGCCGTCCTGAGCGCAAATTCACATCTTAGTGAATTTGCGTAGTGCTGGCGAAAATTCGCCTGGCAAACTCCGGCAAAGCTGTCGCTAGGGCTTTAGTGAATTTGCCCCTATGAGAGACAACCTTTCAGTAATTTGGAGGTTTCTGGATAACAGGTTTCTGGACAGTAACGTACCTACCTGGTGCGGGGGCCTGGGTGCAGGTCCCCTGTGACGGATTCGCAAGAGCATGAACCACATGAGGGCCCTGAGGGGGTGCAGGCCCTGGTGAAGTCGCACCCCCAGTAGTTCTGCCACTTTTTTCAGATAACAGATCCCATACATAATTTGCTGTGTGTTAGTATTTAAAACTTGTGTGAGCATGTAGCCTAATGAAACATTGGATACAGGTAATTTCATGCTTCTGCATAAATGAATATTGTATTGTCAAAATATTTGGTTGGTACATGGAAATACCCGTGTTATCCATAGATTTGAGGGCCTTTTCAAAAAGCGTGGGGCAGGGTGTAAAGTGCAAAATGTTCCTCTCCTTAAATACAACGCTGCCTGCATACAGTAGTGCAGTATTTATGAGGGGCTGAAGGCAGTATACCATTCAGGCATACAAGTGGGCACTGTTCAGGCCCGGATTTGTGGTGAGGCCACAAAGGTCTGGGCCTAGGGCAGCAAGCCCAGCCACACTGGGGATAGGTTTTTGTAACCCCCAGCGATCCAGCGCATGCATGTGCTCACTTGGACGCTAGAACCCTGCAGCCTTGGGGTGCACCTGTTTGGAATGTTATTGACTATTGACTATTTGCATTTAATGTTCATTCCAAAATTTTAGCCACAGCTTCAAAACTACAGTAACAGAACTAGGTGGGGGCGGGCAGTGCAGCCGGGTCCCCTCCGTGCTCAATTTCTGTGCGGCTGCAGCCGACTCCAGCACGCGCAATCTGCCAGGGGACCCTGCGGGGGTGTGGGCCCGGACCCAACTGTACCCCCTTCTCCCCAGGTAGTTACGCCACTGCAAGACTACCAATGTGATTCAGCGACACAAGACACAGAACCTTACTAGACTCAGTCTGGTCTTACTTTATGGCAATTCTCCAAAGGATCATTAGCCCTGTTATGATTATATAATGGATTTTAAGCATACCCATGTTATATTAGAAGAATTTCTAGTCTAGCTGGGTGGTAGATAACAGGAAACAAAAAGGAAGCAATAAAAGTGGTGCTATTGAAAAAGATTCTGAAACTGGTACCGCTGTCATTTAAATTAAGGTAAATATCATTATACATATACATTACTTATGCCCATTGTATACAGAATTCTGACTACCATCTGCTCAATCCGTTACAAAAATAGCTAATGACAATATCCTGCAAACTGTTTGAAGAGGGCACTGGAGCAGAAAATGAGGTAATGCATATAGACAGAGACATGCAGGGTTAAACCTGAATAATTATATAAATGTGCTTTCTTCAGTCACTCCTGACTCATCAATGTGTGAACATTTCCAGTCATGGTGATATTAATGAGGTAGCCCTGCTTTATTAGTAGCCAGGACATGCTGTGTGGAAACAACTGGTGACAGTGGGAGAGGCGGAGACAGAATATAGAATAATAAGAATTCTGAGCGAGGAAGTTCTATGGGAAACATAGGTTTTATTTACGGACATCTGAGTGAGGAATTTTTAGACAGACAGTCCCTCTTTTGACAGCTAAGCCTACCGTCCCTCATTTGTACAGGAAAGTCCCGTTTTTATCTGCACTGAACAGCCAGAAAAAGTAACAAAGTTTCTAACTTACTTGGCTTTTGGCAGAGAGCCCAGAACTGCCAGGGGGTTCAGATAAGATACTTTGTAACAATTTCTAGATAAGCAAATAAGTAATTGTATCAAGTTAACAGTTCCCTTGGGAAAACTTAGAATCACAGCTTAAAGGGCATATTCACCTTTATTAGCAAAACTGTAATAACTGGAAAAATTAAATTAAAGAAATATGTTCAAACTTTCATAACCTACCAAATGAACACAGTAGTTAGGGGGTGTGGCCACAAAAATGGGCATGCTCAAAATAATTTGGCGAACTACGCATGCCAACTTTTTTGTCCCTCTTTTTGTTTCCAGAATGTTGGAAGGTATAGACTAATGGGCAGTATGAAATTAAACTTTATACAAGTCCGGCATAGGAAAAAGAGCAAACAACACTCCCAAGCTGCACAAATCACTTTTATTCTATGCAGAAAATGTAAAGTTTGGTGATACCTTTTATTGGCTAACTGAATAAGTAACAATTACAAGCTTTCGGAGCACACAGGCCCCTTCGTCAGGCAAAATATAAATGGAAGATGAACAGGCACATTATATTATACTAATTACAGGGATGCACCGAATCCAGGATTCGGTTCGGAATTCGGCCTTTTTCAGCAGCATTCAGATTCGGCCAAATCCCTCTGACCAGTCGAACCGAATCCTAATTTTCATATGCAAATTAGGGGTGGGGAGTGAAATTGCATGACTTTTTGTCACAAAACAAGGAATTAAAAAATGTTTTTCCCTTCCCACCCCTAATTTTAGTATGCAAATTACGGTTCGGATTCAGTTCGGTATTCGGGCGAATCATTCTAGAAGGATTCAGGGGTTAGGCCGAATCCATAATAGTGGATTCGGTGCATCCCTAACTAACTATACTAATAGATCACTGAAAAAAGGGGTTTATGGGCAATGAATTAGAAAGTTACAGATAGACAGAGATAACTTGTAGAAGGTAATAAAAGTAATTAGGGTGGGTTGTAACTAGGGTTGCCACCTTTTCCTGAAAAGAATACCGGCCTTCTTATATATTTATCTTTTTTTCATATTATTAACATTGGGATCAACCATCAAAAATACCGGCCGGGCCAGTAAAATACCGGCCAGGTGCTCAGATATATTTATTGAAAGCCAGTCAGACATATTTAGGGTTTATTTTTACTTTAAAATGTCTTTAAAACGCTCAGTAAAATCGTTATTTGTTATTCCCAAAGGAATTTATTTATAAGCATATTTGTATTTGTGCCATAACAGGGTCACACTTCTTCTAACAAGGCCCTTAGCAATGCCCCTAGTAACCAAACAAGCAGGACAAATGCTAGACTGCATTTCACTAAGCAGTAACCTTTTCATTAAAATAAACATCCATAATTAGCCATGAAGATTCATTTGGGGAGTTGGCACTCAAGGAAATTACGCATCTGCTTCTGCAGGCGACTAATCTCCTGTAAAAGCTTTCCCGTCGCCAATAATTGCTGGTGGTAAAACCCACGTGTCCCTTCAGTCAGCCAAAATTGCTTGAAGTTGCCACCCGCAGAAGCAGAGATTTATGGCCAACGATCGGCGAATCTGACCTACTTCACTTCGCTGAAAATTTAGCAAAACGTACTGGAGTCAATGAGCGACAAATATTTGTTTTAGCGCAAAAAATGTTCTTGATGCACAAAATTATTTATTAGTGTAATTTTCGCCGCAAAACTTACCGAAAAATGTTGATCATCACTAACCATTGCCCTTGACTTAAACTTTAGTATGTTATAGAATGGCCAATTTTACACAGCTTTTCAGTGGTCTTCAATTTTATTTTTATAATTTTTTTAAAATTATTTCTTTTCTTCTGACTCTTTTCAGCTTTCAAATTGGGGGTCACCAACCCCATCTAAAAACAAATGCTCTGTAAGGCTACATATATGCTATTTTTCATTTTCATCTTTCCATTCAGCCCCCCTATTCATTTTTCAGCCCCCCTTCTATTCATTTTCCAGCCCCTTATTCAAAACAGTGCATAGTTGCTAGGGTAATTTTGAAACTAGAGGCCAGATTGCTGAAACAGCAAACTGGAGACAGGGCCATTTAAGGCCTTGGTGGGCCCTGGGCAAAGAGCCAATTAGTGGGCCCCCATAACCCCTCCCTCCATCTTCCTTCCTCCCTGTTCCCCTCCTTCTGTCATCACTGCGAGTGTCTCCTCCCTCCATCACCCTCCCTGCGTTTCGCCCTGCTCCCCGGTGCAGTGGGCCCTGGGCAGACACCTAGGGTTGCCACCTTTTGCCGTGGCTAAACCCTGACAGGGGGAGGGCCCATTACGTAAGTGGGCGGGTCCATGATGTCAGTGGGCGGCCCGTGACATCATGGGGCGGAGCTATGATGCATCGATCGCCAATTGGCCGATCGCTGCGTCAATCAAGCTAATCCAGCCCGGTTTTCCTTATTTGGAAAACTGGGCAGGAAGTATTGACCCGGGCAGCCCTTCAAAATACCGGGCTGTCCGGGTCAAAACCGGACAGGTGGCAACCCTGAGACACCCCATCATTATCATTTTTAAAATGCCCCGGACTGGAGAGCTGCTGAATAAAAACTTAAAGAACCACAAATAATAAAAAATAAAACCAAGTGCAAATTGTCTGAGACTATCACTCCCTAGATCTAACTTAAAGACGAAAAACCCGTTTAAAGGTTCCTAAAGAGCTGAATTTGTAAGAGCAGAGACACAAGAGGGGAGACTAATCTCTCCTTCCTGCCGGCTAGAATCTAAATTACCTGCAGAATGATTCGTTTTCCTTAGTTTCCTCGTGAGGCAACTTTGGAAAATGAAGTGCGCAGAGTCCTGCTGGCAATTTCGTTTCTAGCCAGTGGGAAGGCTTTTCATGGAGATTAGTCGGCCGAAGTAGAGGCGATTTGGCGTTGGGCAACTAAATCTCCCCAAATCTTCTTGTGTGTCTCTGCCCTAAATGTTGTGTGTGAGAAGCCTTAAATTGTCCAATAATTTTGCACATTGTTAGGTGCCCTTCAGGTTGACCAGTAACTCTCAGACTGACTTATAAGTACAGCACAAAGGTGCAGCGTGAAGCACTGGGCTTTACAACACAGGGGTCCTAGGTCTGATTCCTGCCAGGACCTTAGATTGTAAGCCACTGGGGCAGGTTCAGATGCGTGTGATGTATGATTATGTTAATGCTATATATATATATATATATATATATATATATATATATATATATAAATATATATATAAATAAATGTATAGTGATAATATCAAGAGTATCAAGACCAGAGTATTTCAATCTGTAGTGCCAGTTCTCTGTGGCAGCACAGGCTGAACACCACAAACACCGGCCCTGGCTGCAACAAATAATCCTGAATAAAACAACACACACAGAGGCAGAGACATGATGCAGCAGAGAATTTCTGCCCTTACGTCATTGTGTCTCGGATTCTTGGAAGCAGTTGCATGTATTTTTTATAGACCATTTCTGTTCAGAGCAACACTATCAGCAGGGTACAACTAAAAGGCATTTGAAGCAAGCAAACAGTTAACATAAGGGAAGGGATAGGGACTGAGCAAGCTGGAATCTTGCCTATAGACCTTTAGATTTCTATCCAGCATTTGAATTGGCTACAGAATCTTTACACAGCTCCTTCCAATGCAACAGAGAAGCAGATTTTACCATCAGACACCACTCTGGCTTTCCCTCACACTCCTGTATACACGAGATATATTCATGTACACAAACAGCGGGACAGTGCCTCTCCTCACACTTAGGGTTGCCACCCAGCTGGTAAAATACCTGCAAGGGTATTTCAAATTTACCCGCAATGTAGTTGCTTGCAATTTATACTCTTAACAAAAGCCCTCGGCCCTTCACTTTACACATCTCTTTTCATCGACGCTGCTGTTGCTCCGCCCCCTTTAGCATCATGGCCCCACCCCTTTTGGGGTGCATTTCCATGGCCCCGCCCCTTTTGCATCACTGACCGATGCTTTTGTTCTGCCCCCACCACTAGCAGGTCATTTTTTTTTTTTTTTTTTTTAAAGGTGGCAACCCTACTCACACCCCTTCAACATGACCCCCACCTAGCCCCAGAATTCAATGGTCGAGCTATAGCCAAAATAATAAATTTCCTTGCAGGGCTTGGCCAATATCAGAATATTTAATTCTGTGATTCTGAACTACAACTCCCATCACCCTTTCTAAATCAAATGCTTTTTTTTTTCTTTAATAAAAAACAAAAAGGTCCAGCTTTTAAATTTTTTACATTTGGCCTTTAAAGTTAAATTACATTACGTCTCATTGACCAACGGGATATTCCAGAACTGATTCCTACAGCTTCTGATCACAGAGCAGATCTTGACGGAATACTCCATTCGCCACGTCATAGGTGATAAATGTTGTATTATAATAGGCTTAAGATATGGTGATCCAAATAATGCAAAGATCCCTTCTCCAGGTCCCAGGCATTCTGGATAATAGATCCTAACCAAGTATAGAATCTCTTTTTATTCCTCTGTAGTAATAAAACAGTACCGTGTACTTGATCCCATAAAATATAAAATTCCTCCTTATTGAATGAAATACAATCCTAATGGGTTTAATATTTAAATTAATTTTTAAAGAGACAAAGGAGAACTAAACCATAAAAATGAATGTGGCTAAAAATGCCATGTTTTATATACTGAACTTATTGCACCAACCTAATGTTTCAGCTTGTCAATAGCAGCAATGATCCAGGACTTCAAACTTGTCACAGGGGGTCACCATCTTGGAAAGTGTCTGTGACACTCACATGCTCAGTGGGCTCTGAGCAGCTAAGCTTAGGGATCGTCACTAATTATCCAGCAGAAAATGAGGTTGGTCTGTAATATAAGCTGATGCTACATGGCTGATTATTAAATTCTGATGCTAATTGTACTGGTTCTGTGCTGTCATTTAGTAATTATCTGTACAACATAATACCTCCCAACTGTCCTTTTTTCAGAGGTGCAGTCCCTCTTTTGATAGCTCAACCCGCGGTCCCTCATTTGTACTGGAAAGTCCCTATTTTCTCTGCACAGAACAGCCAGAAAAAAATCAATTGGCTGTTGGCAGAGGAACAGCGAACAGGTGCAAATAAGATGCTTTGTAACAATTATGAGACAAGACAATAAGTAATTGTAACAGTTAAGGAGAAATATTTTCAAACTTTCATAACCTGCCAAATTTTGTAAAATAAACATGGTAATTAGGGGGTGTGGTCACCAAGATGAACGTGGTCAAAAAAAATTTAGCTGCGCTAGGACCAAAAAAATTTTTGTCCCTCTTTTTACTTCCAAAATGTTGGGAGGTATGCTCAAGCCATGACTCAATCAACTTTTGTGTTCCTTCTAGCGTTTAATCAGCTGGTTTCAATAGTCAGCACCAGCAGTGCAAAGGATAGCAGTATAGCAAGGGATAGAGAAATTCTTCTTTTTTTTTCCTTCAAGAAATGTCTCATATCAAATGGGGCTATTTTTGTAGCTGTGGCAAAAGAAAAGTGCACAGAGGAAGGTATAGTAATTCCATAATTGTATATATGTATAAAATGTAGGTATGTGATTTGTAGGGCCAGGCTAAGCCAGCTTGTTATCTGGAAACCCATTGTCATTATGGAAAGGCAATATCCCACAGACTACATTTTATCCAAATAATCCAAATTTTTTTAAATGATTTTCTTTTTCTCTGTATTAATAAAATAATCAGGCCCAGATTAATGGTGAGGCCACAAAGGTCCGGGCCTAGGACGGCAAAATTTTAATAATAGCATAGTAAACTACATAGGGAACTCCGAGTTCCCTGCACTAAGACGAATCTGCACGGACGTGGCGGTGCACTCACTTACAGCGGGGGGAGGATGTACGCGCGGCCAGTGGGTGCTATGACCCAGAGGCAGGGAAATACACTCTTTGAAACAGTACCTTTTACTTGATCCTATTTAAGATATAAGTAACCCTTACTGGAAGCAAAGCCAGCCTATTATGTTTCTTAAAGTGGACCCCAAAAAAATATTCAAAATCATATTTGATCACATTAGTCAAGCAAAATGAACATTAATTACACTATATAAATTATTTTAATCTTGGTTTCTTCAGTCTGGGAATTTATGATTAAAGCAAGCAGGCCGGAGCCATTTTGTGGACACTTATTAAGGCAAGCCTTGCAAAATCTCAAAATCTTGTTTGTGCGCCAGAATGGGGGACCCCAATGTCTATCCCCATGTCCTGGCTACACAATTAAATGGTTAAGAGAACTGGGGGAATGTGTGGGGAGCAGTGGCATTTAGGAAGTGCTGAATGGAAAGTGAAAGTAATTATCTGCCCCGCCTCTATGCTAGAGTCCTGCGCGGGTCCATTTTTTGGGACCAGTACCCACAACCTGCAATCCGCAACCCCAACCCGCGCCCCGCATTCTTACCCGCTTGGACCCGCAACCCGACCCGTACCCGCAACCCGGACCCGTGACCCACTGACCATCGAGAATCAGGAAGTGCTGTCATTGTAAACCGGAAGTGACATCAACGGTAGTAGAAATGCTCAGAAATACCACCGCTTCTATACAAACACCTGGAACTTCTACATTCAACCCGCAGGGTTCCGCGGGATTCTGCGGATAACCCGCTGGTACCAGACCCACTGCAGGACTTTACTCTATGCCTAAGGCATAGAGGAGTCGCAGACAATATTTGATTGACAGCTGAGATTTTTAAATGAGCTCAAAACAGCTATGAATGCTTTAATAAAAATTTGAAATTGGGTTTCATGTTTAATTTGAAAAGGAATTTTATTATACAGATTTTTGTGTCTGGGTGAGGGGTCCACTTTAAATGTTTAAGATTCAAGAGGAGGTGTGGATACAACTTTGCTCAGACAATTCTGCTGCAAAAGGTGCCTTTATTTTCTCATAAACACGACATGTTTCGAGCTTACACTCTTTATCAAGTGCACTTGATAAAGAGCGTAAGCTCGAAACATGTCGTGTTTATGAGAAAATAAAGGCACCTTTTGCAGCAGAATTGTCTGAGCAAAGTTGTATCCACACCTCCTCTTGAATCTTATATAATTGGCTTTTGGATGGAAGGAAGGTGTTTGGATACCAAGGAAAGAATTAAGGACTATAACTGTACCAGAATATCTGCTGAATCCACTTTAAATGTTTACATGAGTTTCTAAAAAAGCAAAAAAGGACAGCACCCTTTTTCGATTTTTGAATGTGTGCAGACAGTGGGGATGCTGCAGACTGAGCACCCGGCCATTTACATATGAAAGCAGACATGGGAGCGTGAGTTTCAGGGCGGTGCTTTTTGTTTATTTTGATGATTTTCTAATAGCCTTAATGTATGAAGATCCAAATTACAGACAGAGCTATTTTCCAAATACTTCTGGTCTTCCTCATTCTGAATTACAGGTCCCATACCTGTACAGGAGCCATGAATATGCTGCAAATTATTTAATTAGAAACGTACTTTATTTTATTATCAGTTATAATTGGTACTTAATGGTGCTGCATGAGTTACATGACTGTGAAATGTATTATAAGCACTAATGTTCCCTTTGGTTGTGAATATGAGTATATTAAGAGCTAGGCTTGCAGGCCCATGCCTTTATATGGTCATGAAAATTGTAGGCAACTTCTAATATCACTATGGTTCTACAACTGGAGGAATATTATACTGTAACTTAGATTGAGGTTTGTCAGTGTCATTTGTTAAAACAAAAAATGGTAATTAGTGATATCTGTGCTGTCATGTATGACTGTAAATGATATTTTATGAATATATAAGAACATGAGATGTGGTCTCTGAGGTCCATGACTTGTATAAAAGGTAAAAGACTTTGTCCTAAAGCTTTATGTGCCTCCTGTCTTTATATGGTCAGACAGATTCTCAATGGCTTTGGATATCCTTCACATACATGTCGGCATTTATCTGTGTATACCACAGAGTCAGGAGGACATGAAGAACTTTATGACAGTTACATTACATTATGAGTATATATTATGTAAGGGAGATACAGTGACAGAGGGAGGGCCAGGCTCAGCATTCGAGAAGTATTGCATTTAAGCTAGCACACCAATACTTAATTCTCATATTGCAAACACATGTTGATCGAGTTGAATGAAACTGCAGGTTTGATTTTTTTTTCTTCTTCTTCTTTTCTTTTTTTTGCACTGTAGTAAGATGAGGAATGCAAACAAACACTGGAATTGTGGGTCAGCACATCACTGTTCGGTAAATACTGCCCAGAGATTTAGTAAATAAATCACTCCGTTCCTTTAACATAAGTGCTTGCAAAGTGTTTTTTAACCTGGGAGCCAAATTGTTTTCCCCCCCATCTGTTTGCTCTGTATGATGATTTTGCAAGAAGAGGTCTGAGTAATCCAGTAGATGACAGATACACAAATAAATGCTCTCCTTTGCTGAGTGTACACAAAATAACCAGAGCATTGCTTATGGGCTTGAAGTCTAACACAGCATACTGATAATATACATATATATATTTATATATAAATAGCAGATTTCCCCATCTATGTACTCAGATACTTTACTGTGCACAGATCAATCATAAACGACATTGCTCCATCACTCCACTGAGATACACTTTTGCAAAGAAGCAGCACAGGAATGAATTAAAAGGCCCTTTCAGTGCATGAAATAAAAATATGGGCTAGATAAGAAATGTATATATAGATATTTATATTATTAAATGTGCCTAAATAAATTGACTCAATTTCTCCTTATGACAGGCATTCAGCTTTTTTTTTAGTTGAAGCACAACACCTAATGATTAAAATAGCAATGCAATTGAAAAAGAAAAAGCATGGGTGGAAAGGTACAGGGTACAAGGGTGCTGCTATGGGGGGCAAGGGGGCAGAGTGCAGGACCAGGTACATTACAGGCAGTTGTATGGGATGGAGGGAGGGATAGTTCAGCCCATGAAATAAAATATGAATGTTATTAGGAAGAGTAAATATATAAAGGGATTTGTGTGAGCTTTGTTCAGGGGGCAAATTAACATGACAAGGGGGCTTGTTTGGAGGCTGCTATTATGTGCAAGCGGTTATTTAAGCAATTTCGTGGTTGAGAGAGGTTTAATTACGCTAATTAAGATTAGTACTGCTGCGGGTTATTCCCTCCCTCCTCCCCACAGTATAAGGTGAAGAGTCCCGCTGTACTCACAGCCTCGGGGCTGCTCCTGTCCTCTCTGTGCTGCTCCTGGCTCCCAACTGCTCGGCTCCTGCCCGGGGATTTGCTGGATGCTGCGGCGTGGGGCTTGTTGTCCTGCCACAGGTAATAGAACGTGCCCAGGATCCAGGCTACTGTCAGGATGGCGATGGCATTGGCTCGGATCCTCCTCATGTTGCCGGCAGGAGACAGGGCTTTATCTACGGGAAAGGGGGGAAAGCCTTCACCTCTTTCTCATTCTCTGTATCTCCTTCACTCTCTCTCTTCTTCCTCCTCCTCCTTTATCTCTCCCACCCTCTCTCCTCTATCTCTCCCACCCTCCCTCTATCCTCTCGCTCAGCTGTTTGTTTAAAGCCCAGTCCTGCAAATCTCATCTCCTCCGCTGGATCCTAATGTCCGCCCAGCCCAGGCTCACACGCCCCTCACTCACCATTCAGCCACACCAACTAATTGCTCTGCCCCTTTAAAAATGGCCTTTTAATTACAAATGACTTCAGCTTAACAAATATGCCTGCCATCCTGCCCAGAACATTAGCACACACTCATGTTTTCTGCTTCAGTACAGGAATATGTAGGTCACATGGGTAGAAGTGGTAGAGGTGCATGTGGGTAGGCTGTGGTCATTTCCCATGACCTGGCTTGTACTAGGCTACTTTCAGACTTTGTAGTAACTCGTTTGTTTTTGTTTTTTAACTCATAATCCAATTTTTTTTAAAAAATGTTTCCTTTTCCTAATACTAAAAAAACAGTACCTTTTAGTGTACCTCTTCCTATTTAGGGTAAGGTCACACTGGGAGATTCATTGAGATTTAGTTGCCTGACAACTACTCAACAACTAGTCCCCAAACTGCTTCCCCCTGTCTTCCGCTTGCTATAATGCGAAAACGCCTGCGCAATGCACTCACCGTGCTTCGATTTCCAAAGTCACCTGAAGTTTCCTCTTGAGGCGACTATTTTTCATTCTAGTGGGCGGAAGACGGGAAAAGCAGTTCTGGGAGATTATTCGGCCCAAAGAAGAGGTGATTAGTCGCCAGGCGACTTAATCTCCCTGAATTTTCTAGAATCTCCCAGTGTGACCTTACCCTTAAGATATAATTAACCCTTACTGGGAACAAAACCAGGCTACTGGGTTTATTTAATGTTTACATAATTCTCTAGTAGCCTTAGGGCAGAGGTAGAAGGGAGGATTACTGGAGATTTAGTCACCCAGCAAAAAATCGCCTCTTCTTTGGACTAATCTCACTAAACTCATGCCTCCCTGCCAGCTAGAATCTAAGCAACTTCGTGCGATTCTGGAAATCGCCGCACCGTGTGTGCATTGGCGCTGGCGCTTTTTAATTTAAACAGGTGGCGGACAGGGAGAAGGCAGTTTGTGGAGATTGTCGCCTCGATTAATCGCCAGGCAACAGAATCTCCCCGAATCTCCCTGTCTGCACCCAGCGAGGCAATTTGGAGCAATTTTAAAAAGCGCGCCGCTCTGTGTGGATACGCGCCGGCGTTTTCAAGCAACGCCGGTGCGCTTAGTGAAGTGGCTATTCGGGGAGGTTCGGGGGCTACAAGTCGCGGCGAGAAGTCGCCAGGCGATAAAATGCCCCCGAATCTCCCCGTCTGGCCTAGCCCTTAGGAAAACTAAACGCACAGAGTACCATCCTGCCGGCAGTTTACATTCTAGCTGGTGGGAAGGCAGTTCAAGGAGATAAGTTGCCCAAAGAAGAGGAGATTTGTCTCATGGCAACTAAGGCTGGGGACAGACAGGGAGATTCGGGGAGATTCTGTCGCCTGGCGTTTAATAGCAGGCGAGAATCTCCCCGAATTTCCTTCTCCGTGTCTGCCGCTAGTATTAATGACAAAGCGCCAGCGCCTGTGCACACACAGCGCGGCGATTTCCGGAATCGCCCGAAGATACTTCGTGAGGAAACTTCGGGCGATTCCGGAAATCGCCGCGCCGCGTGTGCACAGGCGCTGGCGCTGTGTCATTTATACTAGCGGCAGACAGGGAGAAGGACGTTCGGGGAGATTGTCGCCTGCTATGAAACGCCAGGCGACAGAATCTCCCCGAATCTCCCTGTCTGTCCCCAGCCTTAATCTCACAGAATCTTCCCCTGCGTCTCTGCCCTAATAAAAGTAACTGTGTGATATTTGGCTCATGGGGTGCACAAGATCTTCAACAAAAGGAAAGGATAATCAAATTATAAGGTGACATGCAGACATAGAAACCATGCTCAGACCAAAAGAAAAACAAAAGAAAAATAACACAGCCTTACTCATTTCTTGCTTATTGCATATAGTCCTAGAACCCACCTCTTGGGTAATAGAACACATCCCTTGAATCCTAAATCTTTCCTCTGTAATCTGGTTATCCCAAAGTTGATTACCAATTCTATTATTCTAGTTTCTTGTTTAGAATGCCCCAGGCCTCTAAATAATAATAATCTATTTGTTCTGCCAGTAACTGTTTCATCTTGGAAAGTTTAGTAGATCACTGCTCCTATTTGCCATTTGTTAAAAGGGGTGTTCACCTTCCAAACACTTGTTTAGTTGTTTTCGGATTGTTCACTAGAAATAGACTTTTTTCAATTGCTTTTCATTAGTGATGGGCGAATTTATTCGCCAGGGGCGAATTCCCGCGATTCGCCGCTGGCGAATAAATTCGCGAAACGACCCGAAAAATTCGCCGCCAAAAATTCGCCGCGTCAAAACGAGTCGCGCGTCGTTTTTGACGCGACGCGCCGAAAACGACGCGACGCACCGAAAACGACACGACGCGCGGCAGAAACGACGCGATGCGTCGGAATCGACGCGACGCGCGTCAAAAACGCGCGACTCGTTTCGCCAAATTTTTCGGCGAAGCGAAACGCGCCCGTTTCGCCCATCACTACTTTTCATTTTTTGTTATATTCCCACTATTGAAGTTTAAAATTTACTGTTCCTGTCTGTAGTGTTTCAGTCTGGCAGCTCAGTGATCCAGGAGCGTCTGAACTGTTACAATTTGCTACATTTAGTTGATACAATTGGATGATACATTTCGCAGCAGTATATGTGGAATATTGGCAACTATTGTATCAATTCTTACAGCTGCTTTTAATGGAACACTGATTCGAGACAGCAGGGACAAAGATAACAAATGTATCACGTTAGGGTTCTTACACAGAAGCGTCTGAAGCTGCGCTCCCCTGCATTTCAGTTTTATGCATTCAGCCGCAGGGGAGCACAGGTGTAGACGCATTAAATTTTTTTTCAATGGGGCTGTACCCACACAGGCGCATGTGGACGGCAAACGCAGGTTGAGACGCAACATGCTGCATTTTTCCTGCCTTCATGCACCTGTATGAGTACAGAATGCGTCTACTCCTGCGCTCTGGACGCTCTTGTGTAAGAGCCCTAAATGAGTCGGTGACCCCCTCCCAGAGCTGCTTTAGAAGGTGAAAAATTAAACTTTACACTTCAATATTAGAAAAACATAATAGAAAGTGTTTGAAAACATTTTTATTTCTGGTGAACAATCTGGAAACAACTGAACTGAAAAAAGTGTTGGGAGGTGAACAACCCCTTTAGGGCAAGGCCAGACGGGGAGATTCAGGGGAGATCTGGCGACTTCTCGCCGTGACGAATCCCCCCGAATAGCTAGTCAGCGCTGCGCACCCGCTAGGCATAAAATCGCCTGCGCTTGTTCACACACAGCGGCATGATTTTAAAAGTAGCTAAAAATTGCAATTTGTCAAATATATATATATGTAAATTATTTAATAAACATAAAGTTATAAACTATAAAAGTAATATACACACACAGTTGTGTTCCGAATAATAGCAGTCCGACCCATCACTGTTTTTGGTATAAATTCTAATTCTACATGACAAATAATTTACTAGTAGTTGTAGTATAGTAATATAAATCCATCAGTCATGACAGGCATGCTGCTGATTCTGTGTAACTGAATCCTTCATTAAGGCTTGTTCCAAATAATAGCAGTGTGGAGTTCAATTAGTGAGGTCATTCATTCTGTGAAAAAACAGGTGTCAATTATGGCCATTATTTAAAGGGATTCTGTCATTGGAACACATGTTTCTTTCAAAACACATCAGTTAATAGTGCTGCTCCAGTAGACTTCTGCACTGAAATCCATTTCTCAAAAGAGCAAACAGATTTTTTTTTATTCAGTTTTGAAATCTGACATGGGGCTAGAAATTTTGTCAATTTCCCAGCTGCCCCAATTCATGCGACTTGTGCCAGCACTTTAGGAGGGAACTGCTTTCTGGCAGGCTGTTGTTTTTCCTTCTCAATGTAACTGAATAGTACACAGTGTGACCTGGGTTTTTACTATTGAGTGCTGTTCTCAGATCTACCAGGCAACTGGTATCTCGTTACCTTCTCATTGTTCTTTTGGTAGGCTGCTGAGTGGGGGAAAAGGAGGGGGTGATATCACTCCAACTTGCAGTGCAGCGGTAAAGAGTGATTGAAGTTTATCAGAGCACAAGTCACATGACTTGGGGCAGCTGGGAAATTGACAATATGTCTAGCCCCATGTCAGATTTCAAAATAAAATATAAAAAAAATCAGTTTGCTCTTTTAAGAAATGGATTTCAATGCAGAATTCTTCTGGAACAGCACTACTAACTGATGCATTTTGAAAAGAAGGCCACAAATATTGTGCATGCAGGTTAATATAGAGCATTTCTCTCTGAAAATTGGAGTAAAATGGGTTGTTCAAGACATTGTTCAGAAGAACAGCATACTTTGATTCAAAAGTTGATTGGAGAGGGGAAAACAGATAAAGAAATGCAGAAAATGATAGGCTGTTCAGCTAAAATCATCTCAAATGCTTTAAAATGGCAACCATACCTGAAAAGACGTGGAAACTACCATTCAAGTGGATAGAAGAGTAGCCAAAATGGCAAAAGCTCAGCCAATGATCAGCTCCAGGAAGATCAAAGAAGATGTAAAGTTACCTGTGATACTGTTACATTTAGCACCTATGTAAAGACAAACTGTTGGCAAGAAGCCCCTGCAAAGTCTCATTCTTGGCGGTGCGGGGGGAAGACGTGCTGAATGGTTTACATTTTGCCAAAGCACACATTGACTATCCTAAAGAGAAATAGCACAACATTTTGTGGACTGATGAAAGCAAGATTGTTCTTTTTGGATCACAGACCATTTACCAGACACAAAACACCTAAATTTAGCCAGAGTACACTGCAAAGATGGCATGGTGGCACAAGCATCATGATATGGGGATGTTTCTCATACGATGGAGTTGGGCATATTTATCTCATATCAGGGATCAATCTGTAAATAAAAATATTTGAAGAGGTCAAGTTGCCTTATGTGGAAGAGGAAATGCCTTTGAAATGGGGGTTTCAACAAGACAATGACCCCAAAGACACCAGTAAATGAGCAACATTTTGGTTC
The DNA here is from genome assembly GCA_024363595.1 of Xenopus borealis. Classification (NCBI taxonomy): domain Eukaryota; kingdom Metazoa; phylum Chordata; class Amphibia; order Anura; family Pipidae; genus Xenopus; species Xenopus borealis. The sequence goes on along the minus strand of CM044446.1, from coordinate 84,925,687 downwards.
CAGACCAACGAGATTGATGGTTAAGATGGCCATAGATGTAAAGATTTTTGAAAGATCCAATGGTTATCGTGAGACCACGATTGTCTCAAAACGATCGTTTAAATGTCCAATGTGTCCATCAACTAAAAAGACCATTTCAGGAGATATTGCCAGCAAAACTGAAGGGTCGCAGCCTGCTTGCCCTGCAAACATAGGTAGATTGCATGGAGGCCGATAAAGATTTTCTAACCTGGCCGATCAATCTTCAGACCAATGTCGGAAGAAAAATCGTAAGATGTATGATCGTTTGTATCCCACTAACCGCGCGATAATTTGACAGATTGGTCGGACTTCACTAAAGGTGGCCATACACGAAGAGATCCGCTCGTTTGGCGATGTTTCCAAACGAGCGGATCTCTCCCCGATATGCCCACCTTGAGGTGGGCGATATCGGGCTGATCCGATCGTGGGCCCTAGGGCCCAACGTTCGGATCAGTACGGGCGGTCGGATCGCGGGACCGCATCAACGAACAGATGCGGCCGCGATCCGACGGGATTTTTAATCCTGCCCGATCGACATCTTGCCGACTTTCGGCAAGATATCGATCGGGAAAGCCCGTCGGAGGGCCCCCCACACGGGCAGATAAACTGCCGACACAGCCTGTTGGCAGCTTTTATCTGCCCGTGTATGGCCACCTTTAGATCGGTCGTTCGGCAGAGAAAGATCTTTCTGTCTATGGGGAGCTTTATGGAGTGACCAGACCAATCCCCAGACCTTGATTCAATAGAAAACTTGTGGGGTGACATCAAAAATGATGTTTCTGAGGCAAATGCTAGAAATGAAGAAGATTTGTAGAATGTAACAGGTTCCAGAAGTTGGTGGACTCCAACCAACACAGATGTGCAGCAGTTCTCAGAAACACTGCTTATACAACTAAATATTAGTTCAGTGATTCAAAGAAACCCGTTATGCGATAAGCTCCTAATTAGTCTCCCATAGACTCCATTTCATCCAATTTTTTTAAATTGATTTCCTTTTTCTCTGTAATTATAAAACAATACCTTGTACTTGATCCAAACTAAGATAGAATAAATCCTTATAGGAAGCAGAATGCTCCTGTTAAGTTTATTTAGTTTTGCATGATTTTCTGGTAGAGTTAAGAAGATCCAAATTACAGAACGATCTGCTAACCAGAAAGCCCCAGGTCCCAAGCATTCTGGATAACAGGTCTCATACCTGCATAAGGATTTTGAGCTTCATTCACTTTTTCTACACACAGCTATTATTCTGAACACAACTGTGTGTGTATATAAAATATATAATCTCTGAAAATGCCCCTGGGATGAGAACAGCTTGCACTGGGAAATGTGTTTTTTTAGTAATCCATCAGCGAATGTTACGCTGTTAAGTTGGAACAAGCTCTCATTTCACAGACATAACATTCATGCTCTGCTGAGAAAAAGACTGCAAATCAAGCAAATCGTGAAAGAAGCCATCGTAGAATTGACTTTTTTTCTTAGCAGTGCTAAGAATCAAATGCTTCAAATACAATTTTCTACAATTAAACTTACTGCATTATCTACATTCTAGTGATGGTTAAATATGAAACAAGGCAAGAGTGGGGGAAATGATATTGAAAAGTGGGGGAAACCTACAAAAGTAGAGAAGGAGACCAAGTTTGGAGAAATAATGAACCAAGGGAGGGGACTGAGAGACAGAGAAATCAAGGGGCTAGCTACAGAGGAAGCAGGCCCTGGTAGGGGGCTGAGTACTATAGAAGACCCAGTGAGGCAATCACCAGAGTTGGGCCAAGCCACCACGGGCACCCTAGGCAACCTGGCAGTCCCCCTCCCATGTCACCTTTGCGTGCTTCTTTGCATTCTGACATCACAGAGGGGCACCAAAGAGCACACATGATGATCAATGTGGGGAAGAAGGCCCAGACTAGAGATAAGTGAATGGAAGTGAGACTTTCCTGGTGGCCCCTTCACATTTGTGCCTTGGGCATGTGTCTATCCCCTGGTCAACACTAATGATCAGTTTCAATATATTGTAGTATAATAAGTCAACTAACCAATATTTGGCCAAAAATATTGAGAGTGTAGAGAGTGCAACTTAGCTGGTTAGAGGGATGGAAGACTTAAAGGTGAAGGAAACCCGTTTTGGCGCAAACCCCCCCCCCCAAATGCCCCTAATTTGCTACTTACCCTTCTGCGCAGGTCCTGTCCATGTAGTTAACAGGCGCCATCTTCTCCCGTGCGGTCTTCATCCTGGATCCATCAGCATTTAGTGGTGCATGTGCAGTAAGAGCATTTGCCAGTTCATCTCTACTGCACATGTGCTGAAAGTTGAAATCAGAAAACTTTGTGACTTTCAGCATGTGCACTAGAGCTGAAACGGCAAATGCTCCTACTGTGCATGCACCACCAAATGCTGATGGATCCAGGAAGAAGACCACATGGAAGAAGATGGTGCCTGTGAACTCCAGGGGCAGGTAAGTAGCAAGTTAGGGGCATTTGCCTGGAGGGGGGGGGAGAAATATTGCGCCAAAAGGGTTTCCTTCTACTTTAAATTATGAGGGTAGACTGTCCAGGTTGGGGTTGTTTTCTCTGGGGAAAAAAGGCGCTTGCGAGGGGACATGATTACACTTTACAAATACATTAGAGGACATTATAGACAAATATCAGGGGACCTTTTTACCCATAAAGAGGATCACCAGAGGCCTCCCCTTCAGACTAGAAGAAAAGGACTTTGATTTGAAGCAGTGTAGGTGGTTCTTCACAGTGAAGGTATGGAAGGGTGTGTGTATGGATGCTGGGTTTTCATTTGGAGGGGTTGAACTTGATGGACTTTTTCTTTTTTCAACCCAATTTAACTATGTAACTAGGGTTGCCACCTTTTCTTGAAAAAAATACTGGCCTTCCTATATATTCTTTCCTATTAATAACATTGGGCACAACCATCAAAAATACCGGCCAGTAAAATACCGGCCAGGTAGGAACCCTATATGTAACTACTATGAATTTGCTAACATCTAGATATACAACTGAAAGAAATAATGGCATTTGTTATTACAATGCAGTCAATTCACTGGCAATGCAGCAGAGGAGTTTGAGGCGGCTGTTAGGCCTCAAATTGAGGCAATTGGTTTTTGGTAATGAACTGAGGAGGAAGAGGGGCCAAACTATGATATTACCTAGGGCAGGGGTGTCCAAACTTAGCCCTCCAGCTCTTAAGGAACTACAAGTCCCACAATGCATTTGCCTGACTGTGGCTGTCAGACTCCTTCATTGCATTGTGGGGCTTGTAGTTCCTTAACAGCTGGTGGGCCAAGTTTGGACACCCCTGACCTAGGGTATTCCATGGCCTCCTAATTCCACTGCTGAGAATGGAAACAGTAGTGGAAAGAAGATGTTACAGCGACAGAAGGAAAAGTTTGGCAAATATATATAATAAGTAATGAGAGGGGACTATACAGTGTAATAAAGCATGGGTGCAAGTGGAACTAAGAGGGGTGGTGGTGTATTACTCATTGTAGGGGAACACAGGCATAGAATGAAGTGGGTCTGAAAGTGTGGGTAGTGTTGTACACTAATAGGAGGGAACACACTCTGTGGGATGGGTTGCCATTTCTAAAACTGGCTTTAAGCATGAATTTTACTAATCAGGTTGGTAAAGTGACAGCCTTAAGCTGGCCATTGACAACATTGCCACGCAAACGAGCTGATTTTTCCCCAATATGGCACTAACAGCATGACTATATTGGGGGTAATCTGATCGTTCGGCCATATGGTCAAACGATTGGATTACGATGACGCCAAGGGGCTCCGACGGGTCGGTTGGAAGAAAATTAAACCTGGCCACAATATCTATTGGTTGGGAAGGCCCGTTGGAAGCCGCCATACACTTACAGATAAGCTGTCAAATTGGTCTAAACAACTGATATTGGCAGCTATATCTGCCCGTGTATGGCCACTTTCAGCCAGATTTCGATCGGTGAAGCCTGTCGGAGGGCCCCATACACAACCAATAAGCTGCCGACTTGGTCTGTCGGCAGCTTTTATTGGCCCGTGTATGGCCACCTTAAAATGGGAGCAGTAGCTTCTCATGCGTGGGATGGGTGGGAGAAGTAGTTTTATGAAGGTGGTGGTGAGTCAGAAAGCAGTCATTAATGGAGGGGTGGTTATTGTAAACTTGTCAGATGGAATATATTTAATGTGGGAAGGATTAGAGGCAGAGACCCAAAAGAGGCAGAGTTGGCCAATATACACGGATGGGGGGGTTGATAGGAGAAATAACTTTGTATTGTTTTCTTGTAATCCAATCACCCCACTGGTGTCATTATTTTGACTGCCTTTTTTGAGATTGTTCTTATTTGGGTCAACCAAAACTAAAAGCATAAAAATACCAATGGTAAAACTCGGGCTACGTAAAAATGACATACAAATATTTCTTCATCTCCTGCCGTAGGTAGTATGATGCCAACACAGCAGTAGCTGAAACAATTCCCCAGCATCTTTTTGTGCTGTTTTCCATATTCCGATTACTGATTTTCGTTTTTGTTGTTTTTGTTTTAAATATTTGATGGGAACCAGGTTTGAATTTTGTGAGGGAGTGATGAAGTGATTAGGTATTGGGAAAGTCGGGGGGAGGGTCCCCAGGGATATTGAATGTTGAATTGTATGTAGTATTATATTGGTATAATTGCTTAAATATTTAAAGAGAAATTATCAGAATCTACTGAAGTGGCATCAATCACTCATGAAATTTAAGCAATAAAAAAGAAAACTTGTTGCAATGCTACAGCTCCCTCCCTGCTTGTTCTGACAGCTAAAGTCAAAGCTGCAAAATTACTTTTTGTAAAGTATTTGTGCCTTGCAGCATATTCCGGCGGGTGAAGGCTTCCAGGGTTGTAGTCCAACTTCACCTGGGGTACATGAATATGATTGATAAAATATATCAGATTGATTGAAGTCATGTGACCTGAATAAAAGCAGAAATAGCCAATGTTGCCAGATATCAAATGCAACATATTTCCAATACATATGTTGTCTAACACTGACACTCACAAACAATAAGGGGATCAGAGAAGATACTTCCCATCCCAATCCATCTTCCCATACTTCACCCTTGTGTGTGTGTGTTATGTGAATGTGATAACAACTTTGTGAGTTCCACAGGGGCAGGCAGGGGCGTAACTACAAAGGAAGCAGACCCTGTGGCTGCAGGAGGGCCCAGGAGGAATAGGGGGCCCCATAAGGCTCTAATTAATTACATATATTGGTAAAACAGGACAACCTCTGGATATTTTGGGTCCCTAATTTGCTGTGGAGCCCAGTAACCTCCAGTTACTCCACTGGGGGTATGGAATGATGATGCTCAGATGTGGCCATGCTCTTCAGGATCACAGTATTTGGTTCAAAGAACAGCAGCATGGGCATAGGCACTCCAAGGATTTTTAGAATGCATCTTAGTACTCTGTATTTCCCTTTTTTCTTTGCCCATCAACAAATGACCCTGTGGGGTTCTCACATCTATATATTTACGCTTAAAGCATGCAAACACGCTGCCTCTCAAATTCTAATCTTCTAATCTCTGCCTTTGTCCTTTGAGACATCTACCCTTGGGATTTTAGCAGACCCTCACTTTAAAGGAGAGATGTGATAAAAAATGAATAGAATTGTTAACATTACTAGGATTATGAAATCCAATCGGAATGTATTTTGCAGAAAGCTATTTTCAATAAGAACAGGTCAGATAAACCTTAAACAACAAGTGACAAAGGTTTCTTCACATTGCATGCTTTTGCTTTAACTCAAGACCTATAGATGGAGCATACTGTACTGAAAAGTATAGCATGTTGTTATATTATGGAATATAGTTTTTTTATGCATTTAAATCGGTGGGACATATTGTGGCACAATTCTCACATTGCAGATATCCCAACTGCACAGAATTATTTGTAATAATATCTTCTCCATCTTTGAATGGTACTGAAAGCTTCACCTTTAATCTTACTTAATTAAAGATTTCTCCTCAAACAATGCATTCAGTTCCTTTTACCTTGGGGACTTTATTAGCAATATTATTCCTCTATGGTGACTGCTGAAGAATAAGACACCTGCCAATATATTGTGTATACTCCTCACTGCTTCCTTTATTGCACAAGCATTATAGGATTTTAACAGTCCTTCATCAATACTCATTTATAATGATTATATTAAGATCTCATAAGGAGTGGTAGTCCTTTTATGGGAAGCATGATATCCCACAGATGGTGCATACAGTATATTATTATTAAAAAAAAACCCTATAATTTTAAAGTGGACCTGTCACCCAGACACAAAAATCTGTATAATAAAAGTCCTTTTCAAATTAAACATCAAATCCAATTTCAAATTTTTATTAAAGCATTTATAGCAGTTTTAAGTTAATTTAAAAATCTCAGCTGTCAATCAAATATTGTCTGCCCCTCCTCTATGCCTTAGGCAGAAAATTACTTTCACTTTCCATTCAGCACTTCCTAGATGTCACTGCTCCCCACACATTCCCCCAGTTCTCTTAACCATTTAATTGTGTAGCCAGGACATGGGGATGGACATCGGGTCCCCCATTCTGGTGCACAAACAAGATTCTGAGATGATGCAAGGCTTGTCTTAATAACAGTGTCCACAAAATGGCTCCTGCCTGCTTGCTAGAATTATGAATTCCCAGACTGAAGAAAACAAGATTAAAATGATTTATATAGTGTAATTAATGTTCATTTTGCTTGACTAATGTGATAAAATAGGATTTTTTATATTTTTTTTTGGGGTGACGGGTCCACTTTAAGGATTTATACAGTAAAACAATTGTGCCATGAAAAACCTGACCCATTTATTCAATTTATATTTGCAATATATAAAAGCTATTATTTTCAATATTCATTTCCCCATCTGTGGTTGTCTGGAGTCATGTTACAAACTATTTAAAAATATCAGGAAAACGGTATTGGAAACTTGCAGCTTAACCTGGTTAACTCAGTAAAGAGTTTATACTGTAGCTCACTCAATTGATAGGTTATTGTTCATGCCACAGTTATCCTGTGTCAATAGCTCAATGTAGTTCAACAATAAAGGTAACGGGTGCGGGATGAATCCAGGCAGATCCATGCCTGGATTCATCCCGCACCTGTTACCTTTCTTTTTGTCTTGTAGCACAAGAGCCTTGAGTTCAATTCCCTAGCTAGGCATGGTCTGCAAGGACTTTGTATGTTCTTTCATGTCTGCTTGATTTTCCTTTAAGTATTCAAGTTTTCTCCTATGCTCCAAAAACATATAGAAAGATCAATTGATTTGTCATATAATCGACCCCAATGTTTGTGTAAAGGTGATTGGGATGTAAGCTACGAAACAAGTTGGCGCTATAGAAATACATGTTATTAATAATAATAATAATAATAATAAGCTCCACTGTGGTAGCAACTGAATGATGAACAATCTTTGTGAACTGATAATGATGAGTAATGATTGGGAAGACTTATATCACTTGTTTTAAAAGTACATTTGCTACCAAATGTTGGTCATCAGGGCCAGTTTTTAAACACTTTTGCATGTTTATATTTTTTAGACCTTGGGGAAAAAAGGCTTTGTCTACCAGGGAGTCCCCTGCTGGAGTGATCATTTATTCATGCTGCCTGGTCAACAAAGGGTAGTTCAGGAGCTGTATTTACTGTGGGGTGACCCTTTTACTTTATGCACCTGGAACGCTAGAAGGGCCGTGAGACTGAAGAAGTCAATGTTTTTTCTACTACAAGAAGAATGCCAAATACAGTACAGGTATGGGATCTGATATCCTGAAGCCTCCAACTTACGGGAAGTCAGTCTCCCATAGACTCCAGTTTACTCATAAATCAATAATACAGTTTTTTTTTTTATTAATGTCCTTTTTTTCTTCAATAATAAACCTGAACCTTGAAACTGATCCCAACTAAAGTATCATTAATCCTTATTAGTGGCAAAACAATCCTTTTGGGTTTATTTAAGTTTAAAAATAATTTTGGAGATCCAAATTATGGAAACATCCCACCTCTGGCGTATCCAGATGCTAGTTGGACCAGTTTTGTTAGTGATGTACTGCAGGGCTCTGTACTGGGTCCCTTGCTTTTCAACTTGTTTATTAATGACCTGGATGTGGGCATTGAAAGTACGGTTTCTATTTTTGCAGATGATACTAAATTGTGCAGAGCTATAGGTTCCTTGCAGGATTCTGCCACTTTGCAGAGTGATTTGTCTAAGTTGGGAAACTGGGCAGCAAACTGGAAAATGAGGTTCAATGTTGATAAATGCAAGGTTATGCACTTTGGCAAAAATAATATAAATGCAAGTTATGCACTAAGGGGCAGATTTATAAAGGGTCAAATTTCAAAGCGAAAAAACTTGAAATTCAACCATCAAATTATTTTCAAAGTGTTATTTTCCGTTTTTGATTTCCTCCAAAAAAATTTCGATTTCTCAAAAATTTCAAAAGGACTCCATAAGGGTTAAAGGAGGTCCCTCATAGGCTAAAACAGAAATTCGGCAGGTTTAAGGTGGCGAAGGGTCGAATTCAATTTTTTTACAGAGAAAGTACTTCGATTTTTGAATGGTAAAATTTTTCAATTCAAATTGATTTTTTTCTATTTGAATTGAATTTTGGCCTATTCGATAGTCGAAGTACCCAAAAAAATGTTCACTTTGACCCTTGATAAATCTGTACCTAAATGTCAGTGTGTTGGGAGTTTCCTTAAATGAGAAGGATCTTTGGGGTTTTTGTAGATAACAAGTTGCCTAATTCTGGGCAGTGTCATTCTGTAGCTACTAAAGCAAATAAAGTTCTGTCTTGCATAAAAAAGGGCATAAACTCAAGGGATGAAAACATAATTATACCTCTTTATAGATCCCTAGTAAGGCCTCATCTGGAGTATGCAGTGTAGTTTTGGACTCCAGTCCTTAGGAGGGATGTAAATGAGCTGGAGAGAGTGCAGAGACTAAGTGCAACTAAACTGGTTAGGGGGATGGAAGACTTAAATTATGAGGGGAGACTGTCCAGGTTGGGGTTGTTTTCTCTGGAAAAAAGGTGCTTGTGAGGGGACATGATTACACTTTACAAATACATTAGAGGACATTATAGACAAATATCAGGGGACCTTTTTACCCATAAAGAGGATCACCGCACCAGAGGCCACCCCTTCAGACTAGAAGAAAAGGACTTTCATTTGAAGCAGTGTAGGTGGTTCTTCACAGTGAGGACAGTGAGGTTGTGGAATGCACTGCCGGGTGATGTTGTGATGGCTGATTATGTTGATGCCATGCACAGCCGGCACCAGGGCCCACCCCCACCTAGTTCCATGGAACAAAAACATGTATCTGAGAGGACAGGAGTGAAAACTACAACTCCTCATGTCCTCTTCTACCACTTCACAGAAGGTCCTACACTTATATAGCAGCTACTGTATACTCAATTGAACAGTTCGGTGCCTTTCAGCTAGCCTTTCAGCTATATGGAGATAACCTGCCAAATTTTTTGCAGATTTCCTAAGAAATTCACTAAACGGTGAAAAAATCCGTGAATGAGTTTGCAAAGAAGAATGCAGACACTGCTGTTTTTTTGAACTGCCAATACCACGTTTCTACACTGTTCCCAATGCATGTGTGTGTATGGAAATAAAAGCGATTGTAAGGATTTTGAGCTTTATTATTTTTTTTTTTTAAACACACTGCTATTATTCTGAACATTGTATTTGAGTACTGGTCACTTTATAGCTCCATTATCTGTAATGGTTAATTGAAAATCATGGTAATGTAATGGTTAATTGAAAACTAGTCAGTGGCTGACTCAGGATATGATTAATAAAGCTTTAATTAAAATTAATGCAA
>CM044446.1:84860124-84870899 GCA_024363595.1 Xenopus borealis | reverse complement strand
TAATGTGATAAAATAGTGATTTTGAATATTTTTTTTGGGTGACAGGTCCACTTTAAAATGCCTTTGTTGTGTTTCTAAGTGAATAGAAGTAAACATACCTTTTGCTTAGAACAGAATTAAACATGAGATGTTTCTGCTACACTGAATGCACATGTACTGTTTAATTTCTGAATCCTGCATAGGATTTAAACAAATAAATGAAAAAAATAAAACATGAAATATGGCATGTGCCATTGGGCACCCTTCCAACTGATACTCGAGTTATTTTCTTGAAAGGGTTTCATACTTAATTGACTCGTTTTGGCTCAAGCAAAGACAGATTCCAGAGTTTAATACAATCTGTAAACCTTGCAACCTCTCAGGATGTTGTGCTTAAGCTCAGCAGCCATGGTATAAGCTATAGCTGCCATGTTTATCTCTGCTAATGATGTGGCAAGATGAAAAATAGCAAATAAAGTTTCTTCTCTTGCCACAGGATGAAGTGTATGTTTTAATAAGTGATTGCAAATGTTGACTTTTTTTTCCAGAGGAACAGCATGGTGGCAAGTGGAGGGAATAACAGTAAATTGATTCCAATTATAATTGATGGAAATTGCCATGAGTATGACAGCAATGAGTATCATTTTATTTATCTAAAGGGTTCACTCACTGCACGTCACTGTACAATGTACTGGAACAAACAAAGTACACTAGAAAGAATCAGAACAATTTACAAAAGGTGGGACTAGCATCATTCCAGACTTGAGGTCAGCAGTCCCTTCCCATGTGAGCTTACACTCTGGAGACCATCCTATACATCTTTGATTGTATGTTGTGTTTTTAGGCAGCAAGTGATTTCTGGGAGTGTGTAGAAAACCCAGCAGAGTCTGTATGATACTGCCAAGCTAATTTACTAACACAGACAATTTTTAAAATATTTCTAATGGTGTTCTTTGAAAATTCAACACTGACCGCCTGTTGTAGCTTCATTAAATCTTGCATTAGAACTTCCACCAAGTAAAGGGCCATTTCTGCAAATGTGATAAAAACAACATTTGTGTTAATTGTATATTGTGTTGTTTTTGTGAGTACATTAGTCTAATTTTGTTTTTGTTTTGTTTTTTTACTCTCAACCTGATTTTATCTGCAGGAGGAGATGACCGGCGTGTGTTGCTGTGGCACATGGAGCAAGCAATCCATTCCAAAGCAAAACCCATCCAACTGAAAGGAGAGCACCACTCTAATATCTTTTGCCTGGCTTTCAACAGCTGCAATACCAGAGTATTTTCTGGAGGTGAGTCACTGACACCAACTCAGCATTATACTCCTCTGCTGCATATATTTTGCCCCCATCTAGAGATCAGGACAAGTGTGGAGCAGTGTTCTGCTCTACTGTGTCTTGACCAATATAACAACTAGGGTTACTTTCCATATACTGTAGTTATACAGATCTCTTCAGCTTGAACACACACACACACACACTGTCCAGTTGAATTGTAGGGTGCAAGGTTGAGTATTTTATATAGTCCTAAACTTGTATATCATTCTTAATTATGCACTAGATAAACACTTAGGGGTGTATTTAGTAAAATTAAATTTTTTAGTCCAGTTTTTAAAGGGGAAAAAAAACAGACACTTTCTAGATTTATTATGCTCAGAAGCTGCTAAAAAATATAATCCAAAAATACTCAATTTTACAGCTCCAGGCAGTAAGGGTTTGGCTCCCATTTGTACTAAAGGTGACCACACACTGAGAGATCTGCTCGTTTGGCGATATCGCCAAACGAGCTGATCTCTCTCCGATATGCCCACCTTGAGGCGGGCGATATCAGGCCCTAGGGACCAACGATCGGATCAGAATGATGCGCATATGGGCGATCGGATCACGGGACCGTATCAACGCACAGATGCGGCCCCAATCCGACGGGATTTTTAATCCTGCCCGATCGACATCTGGCCAGATATCGATCGGGGAAGCCCGTCGGAGGGCCCCACTCACGGGCCGATAAACTGCCAACTGTCGGCAGCTTTTATCGGCCCGTGTATGGCAACTTTAATATAGGTTCATTGTTAAACACAGACTTTATGCAGTATATGAATGCATGTAATTTTACAAGTGTCTGGTTATTTAACGAAAAAGCCCAATGAGCTTGTATCACTTACATAAAAACACACAAAAAAAGCACTGGAATGCCAGACCTGCTAAATACAGACAGCAAAAGCTGTTAGTATATATAGGAAACTGTAATTCAGTAACAGCTTAAGAGATAAGTGTTGCAGATCCCAAACTAAAGAACTAGCTAGAAATGTTTATACAGTAGAACCCCCATTTTACATCCCCTGATTTGAAGTTTTCCCTCATTTTAAATTGTTGTTTTGTGGTCCCACCTTTATATTATGCATAATACATTTCCCTGATTTTAAGTTTTCCCTGATTTTACACCATTTTTTTCGTGTCCCCTGAAAAACTTAAAATGGGGGTTCTACTGTATTATTTTTGGGCTTCTGTGCCAGCCCAATGCAACCACGGCTCTTTAGCAGTAAAGATTTGTGTCTCCAAAGATGTCCCAGTAGCCCCTCATCTTCTTTTCTGCCGATTCACTGCACTTGCTCTGTACACATAGAATAGAAGTGCTATAATATAAGGCTGATTAGAACTTAATACATGTATTACTACATTGCAGCACAGAAACCACAGGCTAACCTCATTTTCTGCTGGATAATTCAGGGGGGATTCTTATTGGAGTGACTTCCCTTCTCAGAACTCTTCCTCTTCAAAAAATGCAATGGCTGCCATATTGTTCTGGTTTTCACAGGCAACCCCAATGCCATTCTGGGTGTGTAAAGGTGTAATACTGAACTTATATACTGATGTATGTACTTCATATGTTCCCAGCTTCAGTAGATGCTGGGGAACCCAGCCAGGCTGGTGCATATTTTGAGGAAGAGGAGTGCTGACTCAGGGTAGGAAGTAAGCAACAGGCACTTGCCAGTGTTCTAAACTTTGTACAGCAAAAGTGGCCATACACATGGCTTGATAGCTTTTACATTGTTCCCTGCAGCTCCCCTATACTTTGTTTCAGCTGACCAGCAGCAGTTTTCCTTCAGAGAAGATAATCCTCAATATAGCAGGATCACAGGCTTTTCTGTATCAAAACACAACCTCACAGTAAAATAAAATTCGTGAGTCAAAAACACGTGTGAATTTGAAATTCGAACCTTGACAAATGTGCCTCTAAAACTGTAGACTGAAACCTGAAAGAGGCAAAACGGGAAGACACTTTAATTAAATAATTAAGAATACTTCTGTAATAAAATTTAATTTGAAGGTGAGCCACCTCTTTAAACTTTTATTGTAGAAAAATGGTCAAAAACAGAAAGCAACTGCTAAAGTATGTGAAAACAACTGAACTGTAAAAACCCTTTAAAATGTTAATGATATAACTGGTCACAGTGTGTGTCAGCGATTTAGAGATTTAGGGGCAAATTCACTAGTGCAACTTTGCCAACGTCCGCTTCACTCACATCGCAACACTTCGCCAGGTGTAGATTCGTCAGGACAACGCTAATTCACTTAAATGCAAAGTTGCGTCCATGGTGCCGAACGCCGCTGAAGTTGCACTAGCGTTACTTTCGCCAAGCAAAGCGAAGTTGTGCTAGCATTACTTTCGCCAAGCAAAGCGAAGTTGTGCTAGCTCACATCGCAACACTTCGCCAGATGTAGATTTGCCAGGACAACGCTAATTCACTTAAATGCAAAGTTGCGTCCATGGCGCCGAACGCCGGTGAAGTTGCGCTGGCGTTACTTCAGAAAGTGAAGTTGCGCTAGCGTTACTTCGGCAAGCAGAGCAAAGTTGCGCTAGCATTGCTTCACCAAGCAAAGCGAAGTTGCGCTAGCGTTACTTCGGCAAGCAGAGCAAAGTTGCGCTAGCGTTGCTTCACCAAGCAAAGCGAAGTTGCGCTAGCGTTACTTCGGCAAGCAAAGCAAAGTTGTGCTAATTTGCATACGGCAGGAAGTTACAGCTCAATGGACATATATGTTGCAGCAAATACATTACATTACAAGCCCTGGAAACCTTACTAAAAGAAAATGGAGTTGTTATATTGCCCTACACATGTGCCCACTGTATAGTTTATGTTCCATACGTTAGCAAATGTAAAGGGGTAGCCAGGTACCCCAAAACAATTTTGCTGCCTGTAAAAATGAAAAGACGCTAGCATTTTCAACTAGCGCAAGAGGTAACCTTGAGTAAAAGCCGCATCTTAGTGAATTCATTCGCCAGAACGAACTTTCACCTGGCGTTAGAGTGCGAAGCACTCTAACGTATCTCTCCTTCGCTAGTGAAGGGGCGCCTGCGCTCATTAGTAGTAATAAATGAAGTAGTAGTGAAGTAACGAAATGCCATCACGCTGGCAAATTTTCAATAGCATTAGTCACTTCGCCCTTTAGTGAATCTGCCTTTTAGACTGTGAGCTTCACTGGGGCGGGAGCTTAGGCTAACAATGCAAGTGATATGGAATATGTTGGCTCTGTATAAATAAATATGAATAATTGTTTTTTATTTACTTGCAGGCAATGATGAGCAAGTTATTCTTCATGATGTGGAAAGGTATGTAGAATGGGTGTCACTAGGATCTGTACTGAAAATGGCTGGAAATGCTAGTGACCATAAAGCTATAGATGGGAATCATTACAGATCAGTCAGGCAGTTTAAAAGGACAACATACCCCCCTTTTCATCATTGGTGCAATGAGTAGGGCTGGTGTTGAACATACTTTTTACCTGTTCTTTTAATTAGGAAAAAATCTGTTATGGGTTTCATGTTCTAAAGTGAGGCAAATTTAAAACTGAAATGATAGCCTCATTTTACTTCCTGATCCAAGTCAAACAAATCAGCAGTCCGCTGTGAAGCTCTCTGTATAAATAAACCCTTCCCCAACTACAGTCTATCTGTTTTGAAAATAGACTATTTCATTATACAGAGGGTTGTCTTTGACTTTGCACTTTGGGATCAGGAAGCCGAATGTGACATTAGTTGAATTTTTTACAGGTTGCCCAGAATGAGAAATAACAAAAACTATAGATATTTCCCAATTAAAATGATGGAAAGCACCAGCCCTATTTGTTGCACCTATGCTGAAAAGTGGGGAATAGTGTCACTTAAGAGGAGATGTTTCAGAAACAGGTGGTAGTATAAATTGTAGTGGCATTTGGGCAGAACATAGTGCACCATTTAGAGATCACATTTTGGTGCATAAAAGTGGATGAGGAGACCACCTGCATTTAAGAGTTTAAAACAGATAAATGTATATGGAAGCTGTGAAAGGAAGCATAAATATCCCAGCTGTAACAAACATTTTTCTAAAGGAATAGAAAACCCTGATACAATGGCTATATGCCTTTTACCTGTTGTATGCTCCATCCTTTGTGTGTTGTACAACTGGGTGGGGTTCTATTGGTATCTGGTATCGATTATTCAGAATGCTTGGAACCTGGGGTTTTTCCAAGCAGTTTGGATCACTATAGGGATACTGTCTTGGGAAAACATGTTTTATTCAAAATGCATCAGTCATTAGTGCTACTTTAGCAGACTTCTGCACTGAAAGCCATTTCTCAAAAGAGAAAACGGATTCTTTTATATTGAATTTTAAAATCTGACATGGGGCTAGACATATTGTCTGTTTCCCAGCTGCCCCCAGTCATGTGACTTATGCCTGCACTTTAGGATGGAACTGCTTTCTGACAGACTGTTGTTTCTCCTACCCAATGTAACTGAATGTGTCTCAGTGGGACCTGGATTTTTCTATTGAGTGCTGTTCTTAGATCTACCAGGCAGCTGTTCTCTTGTGTTAGGGAGCTGCTATCTGGTTACCTTCCCATTGTTCTGTTGTTAGGCTGTTGGGGGGGAAAGGGAGGGGGTGCTATCACTCCAACTTGCAGTAAAGAGTGACTGAAGTTTATCAGAGCACAAGTCACATGACTGGGGGCAGCTGGGAAACAGACAATATGTCTAGCCCCATGTCAGATTTCAAAATTGAATATTAAAAAATCTGTTTGCTCTTTTTAAAAATGGGGTTCAGTGCAGAATTCTGCTGGTGCAGCATATTTACTGATGTATTTTGGAAAAAAAACATGTTTTTCCATGACAGTATCCCTTTAAGTCAACTGAATAAAAATGTCACTTAATAAACTCAATAGTATAATTTTGCCCTAGTGTGGATTTATGCAGATTAGTTATCATCAAGTGCAAGCTACTGTTTTTTTTTTTTATTACAGATAAAAAGGAAATCTTTAAAAAATAAAATAGAATTATTAGCTTAAAATAGACTCCATGGAAAATGACTACAGAAATTCCAAGCTTTCTGGATATTTGATTTACAGATAAAATGTCAATACATTTTTGTAGTGATTTGGTCACTAGAGGGAGCACTTGCACCATCAAAGCAAAGGGAAATATTGCATGTTGCTAAATATAATTTAGGTTTCTTTAATGTATCCATTATCATTTTTTATGTATAGAACATCAACAGAGTTCTTTATACATAACCCTGTAAATACCAAGCAAGTGCTGGAGTTCAGAGGGCTTTTCTGTTTAAGAGGGCTTCACCCAAAACTGTTCTCTGCACAAGGAAAGAAAGTGTAATTTAAAGCAACTTGCAATTATAAACTAATTAAAAAGTTATTTGTAAATGTGTGTTGTAACTGAAAGCAATATTAGGTTATTCCTTTTTGACCTCTGGTTCTGACAAAACAGAAGTTACTTCTACTTCAGGTGTGTGAATTCTCTGGCTTCTTCTTCACTGATTCATGAGTCAGAACCAGTAGCGCAGAAAATGTTAAGGGTTTTTTTTTTTTTCATTTTCCAAACACTTTTCCAGTTCATTTGTTTTCAAATTGATCACCAGAAATAATGACTTTTTTTCAATTGCTTTCCGTATTTAATTTTTTAATTTTTTTTATTTTTTTTTACAGTTTTTCCAAAACGTTTAAAGGTTAATGTTTCTGGTGTTTCAGTCTGGTAGCTCAGTAGTCTAGGTGTGGACTTTGAACTGTTACAATTTGCTACATTAGTTGATACATTTCTCAACAATATCTGGGGGAATATTAGCAACTATTGTATCAACAGCTGGCTTTAAAAGGAATTTTTTGGCTAAATATATTATCTCCAACCACTCTGATTGGGGGTAACAGTAGTTTTTGGGTTTTTTCTTGCCCCCCCTCCTGATGCAAGTGACCATGTCGGTCAGAGTGCAAGTGCAAATGCCCTTCAGATGTCACACGCATGTGCATAATTAGCAGGTTGCAGAATTTGCTCGTTATGAGGCCTAGCTCTGGCAGGGCCAATTTAAAAAAAAAAAAACTACTATTATGCCTAGCCGGAGTGCCGGCTCTATTAGCCTGCCCTTTTGGTTGGGGATAATATATTTAGCCAACAGGTGCCATTTAATGAAACTCTGTAGGGCCAAAGATAAGAGATTTATCAAGGTTCAAATTCGAGGGTTAAAAAACCCTCGAATTCGACCATCGAATTTTGGTCGAATTGCAATGCATCAAATTCGCGATTTTAGCACAATTCGATTAATCGAACGATCGATTAGAAATAATTTGATTGAACGATTAAATCGTTCGAATCAAACAATTCGAACGATTTTAACCATTCGATTGAATTTTTTTATTCAATCTAAAAAACTTAGAAAAACCCTATGGGAGCTTGCCTTAGGGTTTAACAGCAATGCGGTAGGTTTAATCTGGCGAACTAGGCAGTCGAATGAAACTTTAAAGGGCAAGTAATTCGACCATCGAATAGTCAAATTCCATTGTCGAAGTGGAGAAAATTTTATTCTAAAATTCTAAATTTGATCGAATTTCGAACCATTCACACTAACTTAGTAAATCTGCCCCTAAATGTATCAATTTAGAACCATTTGCAGAGACTGCCTATAACAGAGGAGCTAATTCCAACATATTTCTTTTGACTGCGGTCTGAAGTTTTTTTCCTCTTAGAAAGCAAATCACAAAACAGCTTAGTAGATGACTGTAAGAGGCCAAATCGTTACAAAGATGATTATGGAAATTGCAGAATTTCCAGTTTGGGGAACTTAGATTTCAGATGCAGTTCTTTGATTTGCTCAGTAGTTCATTCAGTTGGGATTAAGTAGAAAATGTGCATAAACATGATCTGAACTTCCAAAGGGAAACTATCATATGTGCTGACCCCCCAGCTCAAAGTGTAAGGCAACTGTCAACCCTCACTTTGTTTAATTGTAAAATGATGAATTCTGGGACTTGAAATCCTTCTACTTTCTGTAGTGGGTGATGCACAGATTCTCTGTAAGAGCATGGGGTTGGATTAATCTATTTGCTTAAGGAGGGGTGGGCAGACCATTGTAGTTTCCGTGGATTTAGGTAAGCCTGTGTGATTCAAAAGAAAAAATATATTTATTTTTGGAAGTTCAGAAAGGTTATATATTTGTGTGTGTTTGTTTTTAACTGTTGCTTTCTGTGTATTTCAGTGGTGAAACTTTGGATGTTTTTGCTCACGAGGAGGCAGTTTATGGTCTTTCAGTCAGTCCCGTCAATGACAATGTCTTTGCTAGTTCTTCTGATGATGGAAGAGTGCTCATCTGGGATATAAGGGAGTCTCCTCAAGGAGGTTAGTAGAGTTTTATATATTGAGTACTGTCTAGTTCTCTTGTGTGGAAACACTTCTGATGTACTCATAAACAAATGTAGGGTGGTACATTTTGCGGTTTTATTTCTGATATCATTGTAAAATACTATTTTAGAATGTGCTTGAGAACTTTTTACTGGTGAGCCGTTGAGACAAGAAAGCTATGCAAAGTGAGAGAAGTCAAACCACACCTGTTATAATATATGTTCCGCCCAATCTTCCTATATATATTTATATATGGGTCATTGGCATATTCTTTCCCCTTAATACAGATGTGTTCAGCAGAATTGGATGTGAACAGTCAAGCTGTGTGTAGCCATCATTGAGCTTGTCCTGAAACCGTTGTTAAAGGGCACCTGTTGGGCAAAAATGTTAACTCCAACCAATGATGTGCATTAATAGAGCAAGCACTCCTGCTGGGGGTAACAGTAGTGTTTTATTTTTTAAATAAAATTGCCCCCTTCCAGTGCTAGGCCACCCTCACCGGGAGGGAGCTCCCGGCACGAGCGGCCATTTTGGGGCACATGCATGTTCATAATGAGCAAGTGCTTTCAACTTGCTCATTGACTGACATGGCCGCTGTGCGAGTGTCCTAGTGCTGGCAGGGGGCAATATAAAAAGAAAAAAGCTACTGTTACCCCAACTGGAATGTGGGTTGTATTAGACTTCACCTTAGGTTAGGAATAACTTTTTTGCCAAACAGGTGCCCTTTAACTTGCAGAAACAAAATGCACAATATCTTGCTCTTCTTTGCTCACTTTATGATCGATCTGCCTATGTTGAGATCAGTGAGAATCCAAGTTCTCGTGGTTCACGTCCAATAAACCTTTCATTAGTGTATACGTTTATAGATATTATATACTTGATTCCACTTTCACGGTCTCTGTAGCTTGATACCTAATTTGGCTAAAGTCAACATTTTGATCATAAGATTAACCAAAAATTTACCAATTTCTGATTTACATTTTCAGATCCTTTCTGCTTGGCACATTATCCATCAGCATTCCACAGTGTCATGTTTAATCCAGTGGAGCCCAGACTGCTGGCCACCGCCAATTCTAAAGAGGGAGTTGGACTTTGGGATATCCGAAAGCCACACAGGTAGGCTCCGATACCTACAGTAAAACACATTACCATTTTGTTCAGGCCATTAGAAAAAGAAAATGTTAGTTTAGAATGGAACAAATTATTAATGATACATGGTCCAGACTGGGCCTGTGGGACACCGGGAAAAAACCCAGTGGGCCCTGGCTCTTTTGGGCCCCCAGACCCACTCACTGCACTCCCTCTCCTTTCTTCCCTGAACTCGGTCAGGAGGGGTTTTAGCACCAGCAGGGTTGAATTCTCCTTTAAAGGCATATTGTCATGGGAAAACATTTTTTTTTAAAAAACGCATCAGTTAATAGTGCTTCTCCAGCAGAATTCTGCACTGAAATCCATTTCTGAAAAGAGCAAACTTTTTTATATTCAGTTTTGAAATCTGACTTGGGGCTAGACATATTGTCAGTTTCCCAGCTGCCCCTGTCATGTGACTTATGCCAGCACTTTAGGATGGAACTACTTTCTGACGGAATGTTATTTCTCCAACTTAATGTAACTGAATCAGTCTCAATGGGACTTGGCTTTTACTATTGAGTGTTGTTCTTGGATATACCAGGGAGCTGTTGTCTTGTATTATGGAGCTGCCATCTGGTTACCTTACCATTCCTCTGTTGTTAGGCTGTTGGGAGGGGGAAAGGGAGGGGTGATATCACTCCAACTTGCAGTACAGCAGTAAAGAATGACTGAAGTTTATCAGAGCACAGTCACATGACTGGGAGCAGCTGGGTAACTGACTATGTCTAGCCCCATGTCAGATTTCAAAACTGAATATAACAAATTCTGTTTGCTCTTTTGAAAAATGGATTTAAGTGCAGAATTCTGCTGGAGCAGCATTATTAACTGTTCCGTTTACAGGGAAAGTATCACTTTAAAGTGTTGTAACTTACCTGTGGCTGAATGAGGCCAAGCAGAGTTTAGTTGTAACTTACACTGATTTGGGTGCCTACCCCCTGTAATAGCAAGTTTATCTTCTCTAAGCAAATGCATCATATCTGTATGATGATCACCTGTAAAAAAAAAAAA
>CM044446.1:84833047-84848121 GCA_024363595.1 Xenopus borealis | reverse complement strand
TTTTTTTTTTTTTTTTTTTTTTTTAATAGGCACAATGCCTGTAAAACATGTCACCAAAGGGCATGTTTAATGGATGACAGTCTTTCTTTGACACACTGAATAGTGTTTATTGTGCTCTAGGCCACTACACATAGATCACCTCAGCCTTGTTTTAAAACCTTTGTGTGGTTATTTTTGCCAAACAATCAAGAGAAGCATTTCATGATTACGGTACTTTTCCATCCCAAATGTCACATGCAAATACAGCTGTGGCTAACTACTCGCCTGCCTTTGGGGCCCTGCCCTGACTTGTAGGATCCTATCATACCTCAAACATTTGGTTTTGTAGTTCTTGCTCTCACATATACCACTGTGTGTACATACAGTATATGTATATTTAATGACTAGCGTGACATTGGCCTTCCTTATCCTCTGTCGACTTAATAGTAGCTTATGCGTGGGGGTGGCAAGGGGGGATTAGAGGGGATCATTCACTGCTCTGTTTTACATATGCAGCTCAGAACAGTATGTTCCAGGTTGTCTCTAATTTAAGATCTTTAAGAGCAGCAGTTCTGCTTTCAGCTTCAAGTACACTTGGCATATATTTGCAGACATAATGACTTTTCCATTATGGATACACACTTGGATGCATAGTAGTAGAGAATCCATCCTAGAGTCAACCATCCAAATCCTGCACAAAATATTCTGCCGGTTCCCCAGCCAAATCAAAACCCTACTATACATTTTTAGATGTGTGTGCAATGGCCAAAGATATATTGCATGTTAAAAAAAATTCACTTGTAAAATACCTTTAAGTCACATGGCCTCTTAGACTTCACAATTCAAATTGGTTCTTGGCTATTCTATTCTCAGTCTTCTTTTTAGAGGCATGCCATGGCAACACCACTGAAAGAGTTTCATAAGAGAGTAGTGATTTTTTTCTGGGGCCCACTGAGGCAAGATCTGCTTCTGATAATTTTATTTAATCTTAAGACTGGGAATGACAAGAAATGTAGCGTTTATTAATGTTTCCCAAGGAGGTGTGCATTGGTGAAAAAGGTTTCCAGAGAATAACCACATAAAAGCTATCCAAACATGCCTGCAGGCATGCAACATCTAATTATTTCCTTAGAGCAGAAGGGGATTATTACATCACTGTTGGATGTTAGAAGCTTGGTACTAATCCAGGAGCTACTGATCACTATTTAATAAGATCACATCATAACAGTTTTTTTTTTGTTCTAGCTTATTTGTTTTGTGAAAGTGAAATAAAAAAGAGAGGACAGAATGCATTGGTGCTGCAGGCTTTAGAATGCAGCTTTTATTCTAAATGCATATTTCTAACTGAAAGTGATATTTTTATACTGTTCATGGATCTAGGTGGAGCAGGCAGAGTTGTCAATGGCGCTTTCATGATTCTAAAAGGACACCGTTCCATTGTCAATCAAGTGCGATTCAACCCTGACACCTACATGATCTGCTCTTCTGGTGTTGAGAAGATCATAAAGGTAGGTTTATAGGAACTGAGAAACCAAATGTTAATATTGTCGATAAGGATCTGGAAACACCTTTTTGGATGCTATTAGTCTCTGATATATTTGCTTATAATTGGGTTGAATACACTCAGATTATTAACCATATATATATATATATATACATAGATGCATGCTAACACCATGTATGCTACCATGTCATAGGTATGATGTAGAAATAAATTGTCAATATAGAATGCATGTTTATTACCTGCTTACCGTTTTAACAAATAGGCATTTGCCTAAGGCTCACCATCACACTTTTTATCTTATTTAAATTGTAATAGCAGTATCCCCCAAAGATAATTCTAATTTTATCTCTGAAAGTTTGTTTCCTAAGGGATCTCTCTAAAAAAAGGCAAATATCTTTACTGGAGTCGTGGGGCACTCAACTAGGGGATAACATATTTTTTAGTAATCGTCAAACATTGCAATTCTCTACTTATATTGAAGTTGAAGTGTTTGAGGGTAGTGCTGCCACACATTGCCTGTCTACAAATTAGTTCTGGCCCTGGGTCCAATGTTACCCTAAAGTAGCCATGGCTCTGCGTCAGCTATTCAAGGGGTGGTTCACCTTCAAGTTAACTTTTAGTATATTGTAGAAGGGCCAATTCTAAGAAACTTTTCAATTGGTCTTCATTATTTATTTTTCATAGTTTTTTAATGATTTGCAATTTTCTTCTGTTTCTTTGCAGCTTTCAAATGGGGGTCACTGACACCATCTAAAAACAAATGCTCTGTAAGGCTACAAATACATTGTTATTGCCACTTTTTATTACCTATCATTCTATTCAGTCCATCCCCTATTCATATTCCAGTCTCTTATTCAAACCAATTCAGGTTTGCTAGGGTAATTTGTACCCTAGAAACCAAATAGCTGACACTGCAAAGTAGAGAGCTGCTGAATAAAAAGCTAAATAACTAGAAAACCACAAATAATAAAAAATGAAAACCAATTGCAAATTGTCTCAGAATGTCACTCTCTACATCATACTAAAAGTTAACTCAAAGGTGAACAACCCCTTTCAGCAATATGTAAGTGCCTGGAAGTACCTGATTTATTCCTAAATCAGCACCCTGCTTGGCTGTGGTACTGTTCCGATGTCTCTACATCCCATGGAAGCACCCCACATTAAATACAAACTCAGAAAATAAATTCAGAAAGTATAATAAGAAAATTAAAATGCCTATACTAGATATAAGCACTGATATGGTAAAAAGAATCATGTACTTTAAGGGTTCTTTTATTTTTGATATCTGATTTTCTTTTTTTTATTTTTTTAAAATTTTTGCAGATTTGGAGTCCCTACAGACAACCCAGCTGCAACGGAGATCTTGAGGGGCAAGCTGAGGATGATTCACGTTGCTTATACACACATGAGGAGTATATTGGTCTAGTTCTTAACAGTGGAAGTGGTTTATCACATGATTATGCCAATCAGTCAGTACAAGAGGACCCAAGAATGATGGCTTTCTTTGATTCCCTGGTGAGGAGAGAGATAGAGGGATGGAGTTCTGATTCTGACAGCGACAGTACAATTCTGCAGCTTCACCCTGGAGTCAGCGAGCGTTCTGCCTATAGTGATTCTGTATCGTCAACCTCTTTACCACCCTCACCAGTTGCCACACCAGGGGAATCTGATGAGGCTGCCACTGCTGGAGACTCACAGAGATTCGCAGAGTCTCCTCCAATAAGATCTGAATTGTCACCACACCAGCTGAGAATGTTAGCATTGAGGACATATCAGGATAAACAGCTGGCCACAATGTCCAACAATACAGATTCTGATGAGAATGCAACTGAGACAGAAGCTGAAACTGAGCCTTTTTCCCGTCCTCGCTCTCCAAGTCCTGAAGAAGAAAGATCCAGCAGCAGTGATGAAGAAAACAACCTTAATGATCGCAGAGCCTCCATGAGGCAACGTAATGCACTTCGACATCAACAGAAAATACAGAGAGAGAAAAAAGCTAAAGCAAAATCGCAAACCACACCTGCAGTTGTTGGAGAAGATGTGTATTACTATCCACAGATTACAGTGGGTGAGCAGTCTTCTGCAACATCTGCAGAGTCCTCACCTGAAAGAAGGAGCCCCAGTGAAGTAGAACGTAAATCCTCACTCTGTTCAGACATTGATTCTGTTGAGCGGAAGATCTACAAAGCATACAAATGGCTACAGCATTCTTATATTTCATATTCTAAAGGTAAGGAAGGAGAATCCTCCCACAATGGGGGAGAAAGTGAGGATGTAAGGCCAGGAACTAGTGGGAGGCGCAGTGTTTTGCCACCTTTATTGGAAACTGCAAGCTCCAATGAAATTACTTCACAAGATAGCGAAAATCCTATGTCTACACAATCAGTCTGTCCAGAAAGACTCTGTACAAGAAAACTATAACAGCAGTCCAAGCTACCACTGTGGAAAGCCATTATGGCTTGAGGATCTAGAAAACGCCTCCCATGATACTGCCTCTGTTGAGAGTCCTTCAGAGACTAAAAAGTTGAATGGAACTACTTCCCATAAAGAGCTCACAGTTTGCTCCAAAGAGTCTTGTGAGCAGTATGGAAGCAACACGACACTGAAAAACAGCCAAAACCAGCAGCCGATAATAAACCAGCAACCCCCTTTACCCACAAAAGAGTCTCAAAGACGGTTTAAAGATAGCATAGACAATGGTTTTGGGAGTGGGGACTCTGAAATAGAAGGGGAAGAAGTAGATCTTTCCTGCACTCACCAGAGCAATGGACACTTGCATCCTTTTCCATCAGTCTCCAGTAGTGAAGGACAAAGCTGTGGGGAACAGACCATGAACTTTGCCTGCCCACACACTTATGCCAATATTGAAAGCCTGCACCACGCTGATTTAACCCTACAAAAGGAAACATATTTTAAGGGAGCCGGCTCCGATATCAGCACAAAAGGGGACTTCACAGATCAAACAGACAATGGTGATCACAAGCTTCCAAGTGGACTGAAAAGGCACTGGCAAGAGCATGAGGAGGAACCTGGGGATTCATCCCCAGAGAAGAGAATGAAAACCTAAATTATTTTCCTTTACCATAAGTAAGAACTAAAAATGTCTAGTCTTGGTCTGGAGAATGAATGGCTAAGCGTATTCGAGTTTCCAGGCCATTCTAAATTTGGCTGTACTGGTCAAAGTTCAGTTTGCACTAAATTTAAACATTGTGTCTTCTTAAAATATTTTTTATAGGATTTTCCTTTCTCCTTTCTGAAATTAAACTAGCCATTTCCCCATTACGGGAGGTTCTAAGGAGTAAACCATGGGTGCTCCATAAATTTACCTTTAGGTACTCAGTGGTTATCAGCTGATGGGAGTTTGCTTTGCTGTGCCATATAAGTGATCAGTAACTGGAAAAATAATCTTGAGTGAGTCATAACAACACCCTTACAAAAAAAACAATATTTTTATGTATTGCCAAACCTAATAATTGGGTAAATACATAGAGAGCAACCCAGCAGCTTAAAGAGTAGAGATTTCTTTCCCTCTTGCGTTTTGTTTGGGGTATATTTCTGTTATTTGGCCAAGGAAATTGAATCTTTCTACAGCACATCCTTAATGTTAATATATGAAAAGCAAATGCAAAGCAAATTGTATTATCTGCAGTGTGACTGCATCCAAGGGTTTGTGTTTAATGCTCAATTCCAGCGCTAAGATTTCAAAGCACAACTTGTTGCAGCATATGCTTCCAAGAGGATGGCTGCACACGACAACATACATGTTAGGTAACCATGCAAAAGCAGCCTGTGCAGCTGTTAACAAATCCATTGTCAAGGTTTTCCACATGTCTGAAAGTGTTCTGCATTCATTTATTCAGTTGCATCATGTGACACATTTATATATATATATATATATATATATATATATATATATATATATATATATATATATATAGAACAAAGTGTAAATGAGTGGGGTGTTTTGTTGCTTCTGTTTTTCTTTCTTCAAGTACATAGAAACACATTTGGAATGAGTGTTCACAATAGGCTGGGCATGCCTTTGTAATAAAACACAGCTATAAATGAACATCCATATGATTATCCCAGAATTGCCTTTGGAGATTGTGCGAAGTACTGACATTTATTTTCCCCATTGTAAATTAGTAAGTCATGCAGACCTGGGATGGCAATCTGTGGAGTCTAACAGATATAAGGCACACACTTATGTTGATAGTAGTAAATAATAATAGAAAAATCTCAGGTCATTATGTAGAACTCAAAGGGGTGGTTCGCCTTCAAGTTAACTTTTATTAATCTTTATTTTTCATAGTTTTTAATGATTTGCAATTTTCTAATGTTTCTTTGCAGCTTTCAAATGGGGGTCACTGATACCATCTAAAAACAAATGATATGTAAGGCTACAGGCTAAGGCTCTTTATTTGCCTCTGAATCTGTCTTTAAATTGCCCAAGTACAGGCCATATCTGTTCAATACATTTCGTCGAAAATTGAATGAGAGATTGTATCAAATGCAGTTAGGTCACTTAAGGTGGCTATACACTGAGAAGTCTGCTCATTTGGCGATGTTGCTAAATGAGATGATCTCTACCCTAGGGCCCAACAATTGGAGCAGTCCTGTCCGATCGACATCTGGCCGGCTTTCAGCCAGATATCGATCAGGGAAGTCTGTCAGAGGGCCCGTGCCAATAAGCTGCCGACTCCTGTGTATGGCCACCTTTACTTGGACAACCACTTTGCACAGATCCACTGATGCCTGTTCAGTCACTTGGAAGATGAAGAGGATTTTTAATTTTTGTGATGTCCATATCCTCACGCTTGCTGAAGAGAGGCTACATTTCCATTCTGACAGTTGGTTTACACCAGGGGTGCCCAAAAGTTAAATCGGGATCTCCCAGTAGACCTTTAGCTGGTAATCCGTAGTTGTCAAGACATTGACAGCTTGACTTAATCTCCCTCCTGTTTCA
Organism: Xenopus borealis; assembly: GCA_024363595.1. NCBI lineage: Eukaryota > Metazoa > Chordata > Amphibia > Anura > Pipidae > Xenopus > Xenopus borealis. The sequence goes on along the minus strand of CM044446.1, from coordinate 84,841,672 downwards.
TGCTTTTCGTTCATATCTTTATTATGTTTTTTTCAGTTAATAGTGCTGCTCCACTTCTGCATTGAAATCCATTTTTCAAAAGAGTAAACAGATTTTTTTTTATATTTAATTTTGAAATCTGACATGGAGCTAGACATATTGCCAATTTCCCAGCTTCCTCTGGTCATGTGACTTGTGCCAGCTTTTAGGATGGAACTGCTTTCTGGCAGGCTGTTTTTCTCCAACCTAATTTAGCTGAATCAGTCTCAGTGGGACTTGGCTTTTAGTACTGAGTGTTGTTCTTAGATCTACCATGGAGTTGTTATCTTGTGTTAGGCAGCTGCTATCTGGTTGCCTTCTCATTGTTCTTTTCTTCGGCAGCTGGGGGGGAGGAGGGGGTGATATTACTCCAACTTGCAGTAAAGAGTGACTGAAGTTTATCAGCGCACAAGTCACATGACTGGTGGCAGCTGGGAAAATTACAATATGTCTAGCCCCATGTCAGATTTCCAAATTGAATATAACAAAATCTGTTTGCTCTTTAGAAAAATGGATTTCAGTGCAGAATTCTGCTGGAGCAGCACTATTAACATACGTTTTGAAAAAAACTTTTTCCCATGACAGTATACCTTTAAATATAACAATATATATTTTCCCATAAATCTGTAAGTAATTTCCATGGAACAGATTCCTAACAATGCTTTTATGAATGTAGATCATAATGGCACAACATCACTAAAAGTAGACCTTGCATTAGTAAAGTGTGGCCACTCCTGGTTTACACTGTAACCAGTTACAACTCATCACCTGAGATGTTCGCCCAATGTGGGATAGGTGGGTAGCAACTAAATTGTTCAGATATCTTTATCTGTGTATGACAATCTTTAGGTATGAAATTCTATTCTCTATAATGTTTAGGACCTGAAGTTTTGCAGATATGGGTTCTTTCTGCAGTTTTGATTACCACACCTTAAGTCTGCTTAAAAAAAAAAAATAAAGAAACGTTACATTAACCCAATAGGATTGTTTTACCACCAAGTTGCTATCAAGTATAATGTACAGAGGAAAATGAATTCATTTTTTTTAAAATTCACTCTCTTAGAATGCTCTCTGGGAGGTGGCCTTCTCATAATTCAGAGCTTTCTAGACAATGTTTTTTTGTATAAAGGACCCCATATCTGAGTGGGTTGGGGGTGTCAGGGGCACAAAAGAAAACCTTAGACCATGGCCACCTCTTCATTTACCCTTTTTATTGTTCTAAGCTCTTTTGTTTGCATATCAACTATCCTATAAATGTTTTTGTACATTTTCAAGTGAAATGACCATGACCTTGGTATAAAAGGTTAAATGTTTGGGTGAGTTAAGGTGGCCATAGACGTAACAATTCTGATCTTTCCAAGAAAGATCATTTGTTTCATCACACACGTGTAGAGTTGAATCATCAGATGTACAGATAGAAACAATAGAATTCTACCTGTATCTGGCGATTCAGCACTAACAATGGCCGATGCACCCAATCAAAAGTTTCCGTCCAGCCCGATCCACCAGCCGACCAATATCTAAATCTTCTGACGATATCAGTCGGCTCATTTCGCACCATGCATGCACCGAACATCGTACGGAAATTTGTACGATATTATATGTGCATCTATGGCCACCTTAAGAGGGCCCACTGGATCTTTCCCCTGGAAGTGTGGTGGGCCAGCCCAACACTGTATATTAAATTATGGCCTATGAATATTAGTAGGATTACCAGATCTTAGAATATCCATCTAGTAGGGCTGCACCTCTTGCAATTTAACTGCAGTCAGTGCAGCATATGAATGTACTTTAAAAGTTGTTTGTTTTTTTGTTTTTTAGATAGTTCTGTTTCTGCTCCTAGACCTGACTGTTTTGCCAACCTTACTATTCCTTCTCAGCCAATTTCTATTGCTACAGACTACTGCTCTACAAATATGGCAGCCTCTCATAGAGGAACATGGGGATAGGATAGGTAATGTAAAAGCATTGGAGAAAGTTTTTACTGCAAAAGTATAATAGCATACAAAGACAATGTTATAATAGATGTGAAAAAGGTTTAATTTCTAGTGTCCGTATTTCTGAGAATTTCAAATAAGGGATCGCATATTTGTATCTGACTGATGTGCTACCAAAATGTTTTTTGTGTTTTACTTGTAAGTATTTTTCATGACATAAATCATGACTATGAGACCAAAGTACATACACAGTTTAGACAATTTAAGATTGTAGAATATCAGAAACGTTGGTGCTACTGCAGCCGTCCAAACAAAGAATGGAAGCAACATCCAAAGACATCGGGTTGCAAGCAAAGTGCTCTCTGACATAATTATTTGGAGCTCCTTTACCAACACTGGGCTACTTTCCGCCTGGGTAGTAACCTATTTTCAAAGTTCTATTAATCGTGAATTGGTTCCTATGGGTTATTGCTAAGGAGTAAATTACTCCATGTGTATCCATCCCACCAGTTTAACACTTCTTGCTTAGTGTACCAGCATCTCCTTACTTCTCTAAATATACATGAGTGATAAAACTGCTGGACTCCGAAACTCATTGAGATTAGAGAAGGGGGCTGACGATAATGTTGTGACAAACTCTCCTTGTGTAATTAGATGATACAGGCCTATCGAACACTACGTCCTATCAGGATCTCATTTAGAGGGGGCACCACTAGCCCTTTCATTTGCTAAACCTTTAAAATGACACTCCCACAGAAATATTATAAAGATAGAGGGCAATACAGTCCATACTTGCAGAAGCACAGTTTAGACCTAGCACAAATTCTAACAAGAATGCCCTGCCTGCCCAATTTGCCTTGTATCAGTAGCCAATCAATTTTACTTGTTGAAAATAAACTGTATTCTGTTGAATTGCCTTTGTTGATGATTGACAACCAAAAAATGGAATTGCTATCCCTGAAAGCAATGTATATGGTGAAATTAATATTTGTGTTTTTATTTTGATATTTTTAAGTAAGTGTTCCAAAAATCTTATCTTGAGTCACAAACCTGCAGTCTAAAGCCATATCCAGGCCAGTAAAAGGTGCCAACTCGGTCCATCCAGATCAGTTATTGGCCCATCTATGGGACAAACCCCAATCAGTAGTGATGATGAAAACATGCACTAGTCAACCCTTTTCAAGATTTCTGCATGTTTTCTATTGACTTTATTGGTGATAGAATTTGAAACTGTTGAGAATTCTTAACTGCTTTGAATTTCAGAAGCAAATGAAACACAGAAAAAAAGTTGACAATATTCAAACAAGATGGATAAATTAAAAAAAATTAGTGTGAGAATAGCATTTTGTCTGTGAGATGTAGTATCGCAGAATTTGATTAAAAATATGTTTAATTTTTACAGCTTTGCCTTTACATTACTTTACCAGTGAGCACCACAGAGCGATCCTCTTCTGTCTTCCTCTTTCTTCGCACAGCTGCGCATACGCAGTAGAACGAAAAGTTGACTATTTTGTTCAACTGCGCATGAGTTTGCCTTTGACACCACCTGTCTGCTACATACAATGCTCTTCTCACAACTGTACCCTGGCAGTTTCAGAACTATTCACACATCTATTCTTCACAACTGTGTCTACGAGTTGCATGAAACATTGGTAATCCTATCACAGTAACTAAACAGACAGTTTAACTAAACAGTTAAACTAAACACCTCTGTAAATTCAGATGTCACCTCTTTGAAGAGTTACAATGTGCCATTGTGATTGGATTAGTGGAAGAGTTTATGTGCAGAGGAATTCCCACACCAGTCAGTTGCACTGCACTGTAGAAGCTGCTCGGACGAGTAGTGAAACATCTTCAATGATTACTTCGCAAGTCCAGTTGTTTTAGAATTACTTATATTAGTTATGTATTTGCTTTAAAGAACAAGTAAACCTTTTTTTTTTCTATCTGTAAATTTGCTCTAAACAGCCCCCCAGATTAATGTACCTTAGTCCCTGCTGCAAGTCTGCTCTGGTTTCTGTGTTTTCCTTTAAAAAAACTATTATGGTTTATGTAAATAAGCTGCAGTGTAGCCATGGCGGTGGCCATTCAGGCTGAAAAAGGAGAAAAGGCACCGCATACACAGCAGATAACCTATCATATCTGTAATATAATTCAAAGGCATTCTACAAAGTTCATCTGTTATCTGCTATGTAACCTGAGACTTGAATGGCTTCTACAAAGCAAAATGTTTGTAGAAACTATAGTAGTCTTTCAGAAGCAAACACGCCCATTTTACCAGTGCTTGGCAACACAACATATTTTCATTACTTTGAAACACATTTTTTGGTGGTAAGAAACAGCAGAGCAACCAGGGTTAGTTGTCATTATATGAACCTCTCCGCAAGTTGAAAGGTAATGGGGAAAAAAAGAGAGCGAGGGAATGAACCATTATTAAAGCAAGGGGGGCCACATTACATGGGTTTATCAGATCCACCTCCCATAGAGAAATGTCATAAACTTTATTTATGTTGCCGCAACATGTTAAGACACATTTATAACAACATTGGTGTCATACACATCACATTAACTGCTTGTTTCTTCTCTTGTTATAGTTAAGACCCACTTTTATATTGTTACTCATTCTGTTTGCATTTGATTTTCAGCCAAGAGACACATTATCTGATGACAACCTACAAAACGGCAGAATTAACCAGGTCTGTCACAGAGAGTGACAGTTTGAAGCTTCACTGACGCATCCTATTGTTCAAAGGCAAGATATCTTTTATGACACAAAGTTCTCTTAAAATAAGAATTTTTAATCATTTGGTTGGGAAAGTGGGGTTCCCATGCTATTTAGAATAAAATAATGTGCAGTTGTTGCCTACAGTGAAACCTAGTTATAAAACAAAGTGAACAAGTGGTTTTAATGGGCTGTCATACTAAAGCTGGGGAACAGCCAAACTCTCTACGTTCAGGGTGCTGCAAATGGACAGTCGCAACTGGTTGAATGTGTATTTATATTGCAGGTACCTGCAGCTCATTAAATAAACTTTCAATATGATGTAGGGAATGATATTCTGAGAAACTTTGAAATTTTTTTCATGTTTTATTATTTGTGTTATTTAGTTTTTTATTCAGCATCTTTCCAATTTGTAATTTCAGCAGTCTGACTGCTAGGATCCAAATGATCCTAGCAACCATGCATTGATTTGAATAACAGACTGGACTATGAATAAGGGAGGGTATGAATAGAAAGAGTTAAAAAAAATAGCAATAACAACTTATTTTTACTTTATAGATAATTAGCTTTTAGATGGGGTCAGTGACTCCCATTTGAAAGCTGGAATGAGTCAGAAAAATAAGTAATGAAGACCAATGAAAATGTTACTTAGAATAGACCACTCATAACATACTTAAAGGTAAAACACCACTTTAAAGGTGAGTTTTTCTACAAATTAAATAAAAATCATCTGTTTGAAATAAAAAAAATATAAAAAACATTACAAGATCTAGTATGAAGATTTTGGGTTATATATATGCCTGAGTATTTTTCAAGAAAATATGTTGGGCTTCACATACATGAAATATGCATATTTATGGTCTGACACACAGAGTCTTTGCAAAGTACAACAGGGCTTTCCAGCTGAAAAAACAAGGACCCTGGCATTTAACCTTTTTCCTAGAAGTATTTTAATAACTTATAATAAGAAAATTGTGCTTTGATGTTCAGTTTGATGTTGTTTGGGATCAGAGAGCAAATGTATGATAGGGCAATAGGGGAGTTTGGATTAGTTTGGTCATTTATACAGATACATAAATAACAGATACAACATGCATTTCAAGCCTCATTTCCATTTGTCACAGTCGGGCATACAGTATTGTTAGGTGCTAGAAAATGTGATGCAAGGCACTAATACCTGACTTAAGCTGGCCATACATTTACCAAAAATATTTTATTTTGTTTTCATTACTAATAAGGTGCTCACTACCGATTCTCATTACTATTGGGCAGATGTAACTGCCTAGTTACCTCCTACTGTTCTGATTATTTAGGCTCTAGATTTGATAGAAAGGAGGACACACCTTGTATGGCCCCTTGTTTAGTACAGGTATGGGATCGGTTATCCGGAAACCAATTATCCAGAAAGCTCAGAATGACTGAAAGGATGTCTCCCATAGACTCCATTTTATTCAAATCATGCAAATTTATTTTTTAAATGATTTCCTTTTTCTCTGTAGTAATAAAACCGTGCCTTGTACTTGATCCCAACTAAGATATAATTAATCTTTATTGGAAGCAAAAACCAATTAATTTATTTAATGTTTACATGATTTTCTAGTAGACTTGTATGTAATGTAAAGTAAAGTCTAAAATAGAATAAGGCTAGAAATGCTGTATTTTGTATACTAAACATGACGTTACTGTACCACAAGTCTAATCAAACAAATGATTTATGCTTTCAAAGTTGGCCACAGGCGATCATCATCTTGTAATTTTGTTAAACATCTTTGCAAGACCAAGACTGTGCACATGCTCAGTGTGATTTGGGCTGCTTAGGGACCGTCATACATTATCAAAGCAGGGAAACAAACTGGCTGGGAAGTAAGGCGGGGCTCCCCCTGCTGTTCATAAGTATGATTGTTTCCCTGCAGAGCAGTCAGACAATTGCCATCCACAGCAGCAAATGAAGGGAGGATTTCATTGCATACAGTCAGATTTCTTATAAAAATGGTAAACATTTTTTAATTAAAGTATATTGGATATAGGTTTCTTTTTCATTAAAGAAAGTAAAAATTGGATTAAATTTTTTTTGCCTTTATATGTCCTTTAAGGTGTGGAGATCCAGATTAACGAAAAATCCATTATCCTGAAAACCTCAGGTCCCGAGCATTCTGGATAACAGGTCCCGTACCTGTATGTCTTTTTGGCCCAGTGGGACACCATGCAGTGTCATCCCATGTATGGCTGCCTTTAGATAAGTTGGAACTAATGGGTTCCCCTGCACTACAGATATACCATGACCTGGATGAATGAGAATCACAAACAGAAGCGCTCAGTGTTTTGCTCCTTGTGTTACACAATAGACAAAACAATGGTACATGTATGCAGCTGCTCTGAATAGGGATCAAGTGCAATTTTGCACCAACCACTGCACATAGCAATTGCACATATCTCTTATATGTAGTTGAGGTCTTAGCAACCTTTGCATTTTGAATTGCCAGACGGGAAGATTCGGGGAGATTTGTCACCTGGCGACTAATCGCCTCTTCTTTGGTGCAACAAATCTCCCCAAAACCTTTCCCCCGCCTTCCAGCGGCTTTACTGAATAATCGCTCTGCATTTTCCAAAGTCGCTCAAAGTAGCAACTTCGAGCAACTTCGTGAAAGCGCAGCGTCGCGTGTGAATAGGCGCAGTCGATTATTCATTTAAGCCACTTGAAGGCAGGGGGAAGCGGTTCGGAGTGACGAATCTTCCCGTCTGGCCTGAGCCTAAGAAGAACTGACAGAGAAATCTGGAGGGGCGTGGAGATCTTTGACCAATGGCATCCTGTTGTCTTTCTCTCTCTCTCCTTTAGACATGTCTAGACACAGTGATAATGAAGGCATTAGCTGGGAGAAGACACTGAAATGTAGAGCTAAGAAAGGGAAACACAAACCTAAATCCAGTTATTCATCTTTCCTAATCCTTTGAGAGTTTAAATGCTCCATCTAACTAAAGTGGCCAACAGAGCTGTATGGGTCAAGCTCCAGAAATCTTTGGCCAAGCTGACCTGTTTAGGCATGAATTTCTACTTTGCTTGAGGGCAGGGGGATTTAATATTCATGTTAAAGGGAGGAAATTGCATCCAAGAATAGTGAGCGAATTAAAAGACTTGCAATTAGAACCAGCCCAAGAAAAGATTACTTGGACTTAAAAAAAGAATATGAATAAGAGACTGAGTAAAAAGAACAATAAGCAATACAAAATAAGCATAATAATTGCAATTAAACCTCACAGGTAATCTGGTTTTTGGTTTTTATTTTGCTGAAGAGAATTGGACAAACTGAATAGGTTGCTTACAATCTATATTCGTAATTAATTAAAACTAAACGTGACCTATCACTTTAACAAATAACGCTGCATTATTCAGGGAAGCCATGAAAAAAAGACTGAAATCTTCTCCTAAATATATAAAAATCCCTGAAGTTTTTCCCTTCCCCATCCCTCTCCCTTATCTAGAGTCATACAAAGAAACCTCTGCATTAATATACCTTGCCAGTTTTATGCCTTCTTGACCCTTATATTGCCAAATACATATATATACATTATATATATACAGTATATATATATATGTCCTATATCACATTCTAAGACTACATCCAGCCAATTATTAAGGAGGTGGACTGATCATCTACTAGAAGCTAATTCTTAACTCTGATAATGAGCCATCTACAGAACCTACTAGAAGCAATCAACTATCTATGGCTCCCAAGTCTGAATGACATGCAAGTTAGGGGTCCAATAGGGGACTCACACTTTCTGTCCTCATCGCATCCCTTATAAATACAGCCAGGGCCGCCATCAGAAATAACTGGGCCCCACACAACAAAATTTTCTGGGCCCCCTCACCACGCCTCCCCTAACAATGCCCCTAGCCACACACCCCCACCAATAGAAAGGTCTCATGGACATAAGCACAGCCCCTCT
>CM044446.1:84810565-84831716 GCA_024363595.1 Xenopus borealis | reverse complement strand
GGTAACATTGGTGGCCAGGGTCCCTGGGTAGGGGGTAACATTGGTGGCCAGGGGGGTAACATTGGTGGCCAGGGGCCCAGGTCAAAGGGGGTAACATTGGTGGCCAGTGGGACTGTAAAGTTCACCTCCTCAGGTGGCGGATCCCCTACTCAGTCGGCAGCAGCAGATCCTCTCTTCAGTCGGTGGCAGATCCTCTTCAGCAACGGCGGCAGATCCTCTTCAGTGACGGCGAGAGATCCTCTTTAGCGACGGTGGCAGATCCTCTTCAGCGATGGCAGCAGATCTTCAGTGATGGCGGCAGATCCTCCAGGCAGTGAGTCCTCTCTTCAAGCAAGCAGTCCCAGGAAGCAGCTGCAGCACTGTCCCTCTTCTGTCGGCAAACGGAGCAACGGCTTCTTATATAGTGTTGCGCTTGTGCGTACTGACTTAATACGTACGCACGGGAGCAGCCAACCAGGTAAGCCCCGATTAGCCGATGACCACCAATGAAAGGGCCCTATTGAATTGGGTAAAGGGGGCCCGGCCACCTGGCTAATCATAAATGTGTGACACGGCCCCCCTTAGGCAGTGTGCATAGATTTGTTTTGTACCATGCCTTATACTTCTGCCTCCTGGTTGTTGGTCACAATAATTGTTGGTAGTCATCTGCAGCTTCATAGTGGCCCCTTACTAATCTTTGGTTATGGTTGCTCTTAGTTGGCTACACATAGCAACTAAGATGATTGTATTGTTCCTTCAGAATACAGAAACACATTCATGGTATTATATGTTATACACTGTTTCCTTTTACAGAACAAGACCAATTAGTTTGTGCATATGTATACTGTCTGAAAGTGTGAAATTGTGCAACGTTAACAATTATGTTTTGGCAGAGCACTGTATATATTGTGTACTGGAATGCTAATTGGGTAAATAGGTATGTTAGTCTGGAAAACAAGAATGTGCATTATACTCTAAATATAAAAAGGAATTTTATTGTTCCCTGTTGTTACTCGTCTACCCCACTTTCACAACTATAGCAAGTAAAACGTATGAACAAATAACCAGACTGCAAATAAATGTTTTGTGGAAAAAAACCTTGGGAGGGTTACGTATGAGATAGTGACTGTAGGTTTGTTCTTATGTTGTATGTAAGTTGAAACATATACATTTACTTATTATATGCAACAGATGTTTGTCTTAACATAGTATTTATTTTTACCTTTCTGTGCTCTGCAGTAGACAACACACACCAGAGAGGACTGGGGCAGGTGGTTTATTAAAGCTAAATGCAAATAAAAGTCAAGCAAACCACAGTATGTTACTGTAATAGCCCCCATCTGTGTGAGTTGTATGTAAGTCGAGTGTATGTAATGGAAGGATCCCCTGTATTGAGAGGGACCAGAGGTCATAGCATTTAGAAGGCCCTTTCGCCAAAAGCAACCCAATTAACATTAAATGTAAGTTTTTTGCATATAATCTTTTAAGGATAAGCCCAGTGCCCCCTGGCCCGCTCTCCCTGGTTACTCTCCTCTCAGCACACCCCATGGCACAGCTAGGGTTGCCACCTGGCCGTTTTTTTTACCGACCTGACCGGTATTTTTGATGGTTGATCCCAATGTTATTAATAGGAAAAAAAGTTAAATATATAGGAAGGCCGGTATTTTTTTTAAGAAAAGGTGACAACCCTAGACACAGTAGACACAGCCTCTTCACAACCTGGACATAGCCATCCTCCTGCTCCAAGTTCCGACGTACGTTCGGCGACTCTTGCTAGTGACCTCTGTCCTTGATTAGCTTGAACCCTATATAACTTAGTGGGCTGGGAGCGTGAGGGAAAAAAAATAAAGCAAAAAGTTATCTAGCCCCTTCCCTCCCGTCAACACCTTTTAACCTCTGTTATCCTCCCCCTTTCACACCTGCCAGGAGGAGGGGGCCTTGCTGACTGGAGACTCACCTGTCTCCCACCCCCTGGCTGTTTGCAACATCAGCTCTGAGAACAATAGGTTTTGTGGGCCTTCATTTAAATAATTAAAGCTTTCTTTTACTGAATATTTTCCCCAAACCCCTACTAGTCCTGCCCATCTGTTCCACTTTCTGCTGCCTCATTTCCCAGGCTGTGCAGAGTTGCAGGAAGCACTCCGCATAGTGATGGGCGAATCTATCCCGTTTCGCTTTGCTGAAAAATTTGCGAATTTCCAGCAAAATTTGCGAATTGGCAAAAAATTCAGGAAACGAGTTGCGGCATGGTTTTGACGCAAATTCGCCCATCACTAACTCCGCACACTGCACTGTAGGATAGGAACCAATTACATACCTCCCAACTGTCCCATTTTTGGAGGGACAAGTCCCTCTTTTGACAGCTCAACCTGCAGTCCCTCATTTGTACTAGAAAGTTATGTTTTTCTCTGCACTGAACAGCCAGCCAGAAAAAGAAACAAAGTTTCTAACTTAATTAGCTTTTGGCCCAGCAGCTGATAAAATACTTTTGTAACAATTTCTAGATGAGCACATAAGTAATTGTAACAATATAATATAACCAATCACTTGGAAAATGTTAGACTCACAGCTTGCATTTCTTCTTCATTAGCAAAACTGTAATAACTGGAGAAAAAAAATGAAATATGTTCAAACTTTCATAACCTGCCAAATGGTCTCAATTTTAACTTCCCTAACTATAGGTAAATAAACTATCTTCCTTATAAAAGGGAGGTTTTAGTACACGTATAAGGAATGTAGGTGTATAAGCATTAGAAACAAGGTTGAACTTCTTAATCAGAGAGCAATTCTGTATAAATCCATGTATTAATGAATTGATTAAGTAATAAATTAAGGTGGAGGTATTAATAACACCGCATAGGATATCAAACCTTATTGATGAATTTAATCATGAAGAGTCTCAATTAATTGTCATCTTTGGTTCTAATATATTGAAGCACAAGCACTTTAGTAATTCATATTTTAGAGTGAGTTTTAATGAATTAATTATTGGCAGTAACTGAATTAGTTAAAAATAGAGGTGATCCAAGGATACTATTTTAAATTATATATACAGTAACAAAGGCATACAGGGTTGTGTACTTTTTCTTTCTTCTCCTTTTTAAATAATAAAGTTTAGTAATTGGCGATTGCACCCCGTTGTGGCTTTGAGGGTGGGAAGTTGCTGAGAGTATGAAACTTATTCGAAACCTGACAAATTTTGAAAAATTAACATGGCAATTAAGGGGTGTTTTGATCAAAAAATTAGTGCTGCAACTTTTTTTGTGACTGTTTTTATTATCTTTAGATGTCAGAAGTAGTAGTATGACCATTAGGCACAAAGTAAAGAGTTTTATAAATTGTAACTCCACTTACGTCATATATTTGTTAACATGCAAAAAATTGAACGCACAGTACGTGGGTTGCACTTCTAGGAATTTAAAAAACCAAATGCGGGAGCATATTCACAGTTACATTCCTTGGTTCCACCGCCACAGTATCTAGGCATTTTTTTGAATGTAGCGATGGCAATGTTGACTGTTTAAAGATCCAAGGAATAGAAAAAATAGAGGGGGTGACAAAATGTCACGGTTGCTACACAGAGAGGCATACTGGATTTTCACCCTAGATACCCGACAGCCGAAAGGTCTCAATTTTCGGTTTGATGTTACCTGCTGTGTTTCAGAGGTTCAGGAGGAATAAGTTCGGATGGTAGAATCAGAGATAATTTTTAAAGTGGACCCGTCACCCCAAAAAAAATATTCGAAATCATATTTTGTCACATTAGTCAAGCAAAATGAACATTAATTATACTATATAAATTATTTGAATCTTGTTTTCTTCAGTCTGGGAATTCCTAATTATAACAAGCAGGCAGGAGCCATTTTGTGGACACTGTTATTAAGGCAAGCCTTGCATCATCTCAGAATCTTGTTTGTGCACCAGAATGGGGGACCCGATGTCTATCCCCATGTCCTGGCTACACAATTAAATGGTTAAGAGAACTGGGGGAATGTGTGGGGAGCAGTGACATCTAGGAAGTGCTGAATGGAAAGTGAAAGTAGTTATCTGCCCCGCCTCTATGTGGCAGACAATATTTGATTGACAGCTGAGATTTTTAAATGAGCTTAAAACAGCTATGAATGCTTTAATAAAATTTTGAAATTGGATTTCATGTTTAATTTGAAAAGGACTTTTATTATACAGATTTTTGTGTCTGGGTGACGGGTCAACTTAAAAGTAAAATAACTGGAATCAGGATTTTGTGCATTTATATGTCTGTTTCTTGCGTATATACCGTTGATTTTCTGTGTGATGTGTTAAATATTTAGAACTACATATAGTTCCTCTTATGTCTCTAACACTGACTTATTTGCTATTTTGAGCTGTTATTTCTAAGAATTTAAATATTAAAGTGCAAAATATTGTATGTTCTTTTAAATTGCTCTAAAAATAGTATCTTTAAGAATGTTATCTCTGAAATCATTATAAAGGTGTATTTAAGTAGTTTTGAAGTCGTTTTATAATATTTTATAACATTGTGTAAAAAGAGTTGTTTTTTTCTTGCAGTGGAAAATGTTTTTTGTTAAGGGTAAATGTTTTTTTAATTGGGAACCTGGAGATAAGCCTGATGCAGGGCTAATCCAGACGTCATTTCCTTTCATTTAGTTTAAAAGTTTGTAACTGTTTGATAGCATTTGTGCCTATGATTACGTAACCTGTGATACGAAACGCGTTAGGACGCTTGACTTTTAACAGAATGAATTAAAGCTTTGTTTATACAACTAAATCACATGAATTACATACATAGAACATAAGGTGTTACATACATCACAATAAATATGGAGTTACATACAACACCATAACTTACAATCTAAAGGGAAGGGAATGATACACAAAGTGTCGGAGTGGGCAAGATCAGAGTAAAGTGGGTGAGAGATGTGGTACTTGTGGTGTTTATACAAATGGCCTGCAGGTGGCACTGTGCATACATAGGACTTTCTGTACAACTTGAAAGTGAAAGTAAGACTTACTGCTGTTATGTAATGGCTGCATGAACCTGCTAATAAAGCACTGTTATACTCTCATCATCCTCGGCTACCAAACACAACAGTACTGTAAGCGGTATTGCATTGGGTAGTTAACAGTGAGGGTAGGCTTCTCTAAAAAAGTGGGTTTTAAGAGATTTCTTGAAAGCTGAAAGATTGGGAGAAAGTCGGACAGACCGTGGGAGAGAATTACAGAGGAGGGGTACAGCCCTACCGGCTGACTGCAGGAGTGCGTGCTTTCTCTTTAACTGAATTATTGGCGATTGCTACGGGCTCGGGGCACAGCACCCGGGCCACAGGCCGCGTCAAACGCTGACTATATTATAAGTTGTAATTATCTGATTTGTGATGCTTTGAGCGTCGGACCTGGGGTTTTCCCACCCACGTCATTTCAACCTTTGGGTGAGCTTTTAGTACTTCTAGTGCAAGTATTTCTGTACATTTGCAGGAAGGACTAGAGCCAATTTGCCTTTCTTTTTATTTCCAAAATGTTGGGAGGTATGCAATTAGAATCTCAGCTGACCTGATATTGAAGTGAAGCCGGTCTTTGCTTGTGTGACTAAAGGGCTGTCATTGGTTCCTTCTGTGCTTCTGGCCCACCCCTCATTTGACAGATGTACAGGGACCATAGCAGATCTATACAGAGGGGTAACTTTTTAAGTTAGTGATCATTTTTAGCCCAGAGTGAAATGAGCACCATAAAATTCATTATTACCTACTTGATTGAGGGGGGGGGGGGCTCGATTTTACCCAAAATAAATTATTCCTTTAAACATTTAGACACACCTATATTTTATATCAATGTTATTTAATATTTTCGGCAGCAGGGCTAAACATAATATACAAGGAAGTCTGTGGAGCCCTTGGGCTTCTTGGGGTCATAATATTTCTATGCAAATGTTGTTCCTTCTAAGCCAGTTTCTGACTTCTTGGTTTTTAAGGTTCCTTTTTCTCCCTGATTAAAAACCTCAGATAGAGAAATAGCTGATCTGCTTCCCTATTCCCCATTTTCAAATTCTCTAATTTTGGTGCCAAAAATACATACTTTCACATTTGTGGATACCACATACAGTACGTACAGGATACATTGAGGAGGGCAATAGATCAGCTGTTTCTCATCTGGTGTGTTTTTACACTGTCGGAGAAATCTCTAACCTTCATCACTTCTGTAAGCTGTGTGTATGTGCACACAGGTTTTATGCCCAAATATAATACAGGTATGTGATTTTCTGAAATGTTTAGGACCTAAGGTTATCTAGATAAGGGGTTTACTAATGATTTTGAAAGATTAAAGAAACCCAGTAAAAGTATTTATTTTATTCTGCCATCACTGTGGATGTATACAGCTTAATTACCATCATGTAAAAGTTACTGTTTTATTATATGAGAGAATAAGAAAATCATGTTTTGCTTAAAATGAACTCTAAGGAGCAGATTCACTAAAGCATGAAGCGTCTAACGCTAGCGCTAATTCGCCAGCGTGACGTCATTTCGCAACTTCGTGAATTCACTAACACGGACTCTGGCGAATTTTCGCTAGCGAAGTAGATAGACTTGCGCAACTTCGCCAGGCGAAAACGAAGCATCATAATTTTGCAAATTCACTAAGATGAACATTTTCCTCAACGTTAGCACTTACGCTAGACGCTACTTCACCTGCTCAGACCAGGCTAAGTTCAATACAATAGATAGGAGGTTGAAAAAAAAAGTCACATTTTTTCTAAGTCCCAAAAAAACACTGGCGTATTTTAGCATAGGAGGGTGATAGTCTGAAAAAGATCGATAATTTTTTTGGGGGGTTACCCTTCTTCCCCCCTACATTTCCTAACATATGGCAACACAACTATACAGGGGGCACATGTAGGGCAGTAGGACAACTTTATTTTATTTATTAAAGGTTTCCTGGGCTTGTGTAATGGAATGTAGTGGCTGTAACATATACTTCTATTATAAGTTAAAGTTCCCGCCGTATGCAAATTAGGTTTCGCTAGCGTAACAGCGCTCTGCCTAGCGAAGTAACACTAGCGCAACTACGCTACCATTCGCCGACCTGAGCGTAAATTCGCACTTTAGTGGATTTGCGTAGGGCTGGCGAGAATTTGCCTGGCGAAGTGCTATGAGCTTTCTGGATATCGGGTTACAGGATTTAAGGGATACTGTCGTGGGAAAACTTGGTTGTTTTTTTCAAAATGCATCAGTTAATAGTGCTACTCCAGCAGACTTCTGCACTGAAATCCATTTCTCAAAAGAGCAAACAAATGATATTCAATTTTGAAATCTGACATGGGGTTAGACATATTGTCCGTTTCCCAGCTGCCCCCAGTCATGTGACATGTGCCTGCACTTTAGGATGGAACAGCTTTCTGGCAGGTTGTTATTTCTACTACTTAATGTAACTGAATCAGTCTCAGTGGGCCTTGGCTTTTACTATTGAGTGTTGTTCTTAGATCTAACAGGGAGCTGTTATCTTGTGTAATGCTGGCCATACATGGGCAGATAAAGCTTAGACAGCTTTTCTGCCCCTGTATAGGGGCTTCCAACAGGTCTTCCCGATCGATATGTCTTGTTTAGGTTGCTGCACCAATCATATGTCTAGACCCATGACTTTCTTCTGACCGACCCGTCGGAGCCCCTTGGCGTCATCGTAATTCGATCGTTCGACCATATGGCCGAACGTTCGCATTACCCCGATATAGGGGTAGATTCATCAAAGAGTGAAGTTAAGAGTGAAGTTCCGCCACTAGAGGGAAATTCCACAGCTCTCTATTCATTTCTATATATTTTTAAAGGCGTATTTATCAAAGGGTGAAACTTCACTTCACCCATTGATAAATACGCCATTCAAAAGCCCATAGAAATGAATTGAGAACTGCGGAATTTCACTCTAGTGACAGAACTTCACTCTTTGATAAATTTACCCCATAGACCTGCCATGTTAGTGGCATATCGGGAAAGATCCTCTCATTTGGCGATTTTGCCAAATGAGTGGATCTTTGCATCTATGGCCAGCTTAAGGCTGGGGACAGACAGGGAGATTCGGGGAGATTCTGTCGCCTGGCGTTTAATAGCAGGCGACAATCTCCCCGAACTTCCTTCTCCCTGTCCGTCGCTAGTTTAAATGAAAAAGCGCCAGCGCTGTGCACACGCGGCACGGCGATTTCCGGAATCGCCCGAAGTTTCCTCACAAAGTAACTTCGGGCGATTCCGGAAATCGCCGCGTCGCGTGTGTACAGCGCCTGCGCTTTTCCATTTAAACTAGCGACGGACAGGGAGAAGGAAGTTCGGGGAGATTGTCGCCTGCTATTAAACGCCAGGCGACAGAATCTCCCCGAATCTCCCTGTCTGTCCCAAGCCTTAGGGAGCTGCTATCTGGTTACCTTCCCATTGTTCTATTGTTAGGCTGCTGGGGAGGGAAAGGGAAAAATCTGATTGCTCTTTTGAGAAATGGATTTCAGTGCAGAATTCTGCTGGAACAGCACTATTAACTGATGCATTTTGGAAAAAAAAAATTTCCCATGACAGGATCCCTTTAATGTAACTGAATCAGTCTCAGTGGGACTTGGCTTTTACTATTGCGTTCTATTCTTAGATCTACCAGGGAGCTGTTATCTTGTATTATGGAGCTGCTATCTGGTTACCTTACCATTCCTCTGTTAGGCTGCTGGGAGGGGGAAAGGGAGGGGTGATATCACTCCAACTTGCAGTACAGCAGTAAAGAGTGACTTATCAGAGCACAAGTCCCATGACTGGGGGCAGCTGGGAAACTGACAATATGTCTAGTCCCATGTCAGATTTCAAAATTGAATATATCCGTTTGCTCTTTTGAAAAATGGATTTCAGTGCAGAATTCTGTTGGAGCAGCACTATTAACTGAAAAAAACTGTTTACCCATGACAGCATCCCTTTAAATCTCCAGGTGGTTGTTAATTCTTTTTGACTGATGACAAATTCACAGGGGCATAACTACAGAGGAAGCAGACCTTGCAGCGGCAGGGGGGCCCAGGAATTATAGGGAGCCCCATGAGGACCTAATTCATGAGACATTTTAAAATATATTGGTAAAACAGGTCAACCTCTGGACATTTTGGGGGTCTACAATGAATTTGCTGTGGGGCCCACTAACTTCTAATTACACCCCTGCAAATACAAATACTGGATCTTGAAAATATTCTGAAGATGGCTAATATTAAGGATTCAGTGTAGGATTAGTCCAAAACGATCTTTGTGTAACTGAAGGTTATGCAAATTTGGAATTGGTTCAGTATTCAGCTATTTTTTTTAAGTATTCTTATTTTGCAACCCCCCCCCCCCCAAAAAAAAACAAATTAGGTATCACAGGCTTTTCCCTTGAAGGTCATTGGAGTGATTCAATGGATGGATTGATATCAGTTGCCTCTACTGTAGCCAATAAAATATGCTTTGATGATCGTTTTTTTGGAGCAAGTTGCATTACAGTGGGTTCAATGTTTTGGGGCAATGCTTCAGTAAGCCCCATTAACCATTACCCTCAGGAACTTTCTCTGAATAACCATTCTTTATTTTGTTTATTTTGTGCTGAATTATTCTCTGCCATCAAAGTTACAACCAGATTGTACCACTCCAGGGTTAGTAGTGAGTATAACAGCCACATGCTTGTACTATACTATGTTAATTACATTATTATGTGTTGTCTAGCTTTAGCCTAGAGGCCTCTTGCTTAGATTCACTTTTTTAAACCCTGATCCTCTTTCCAGGCTTGTGTGAAATTCCTTTCAAATGTCTACCCCATCAGAAGTGGCCTCTTTAGTGCTGAAACATGTTGCAATTTTCACATCTGCAAATCAGATGTTCCCACTGACCCTACTAAAATATACATAGGGGATAGCCTATCGGCAGAACAGGGATACTCATTAAGTACAGCCAGGTGATGTATAGACTCTGCTTCCCCCTCAGCTCTAATTATACTGATTATTTTTATGACATCAGCAGCATTCTTACAAAGTGGTAGACTTAAGTCATCTTGTAAAGTTAAGCAGTGTAGCTGGAGCT
The DNA here is from genome assembly GCA_024363595.1 of Xenopus borealis. NCBI lineage: Eukaryota > Metazoa > Chordata > Amphibia > Anura > Pipidae > Xenopus > Xenopus borealis. The sequence goes on along the minus strand of CM044446.1, from coordinate 84,821,682 downwards.
TTGTGTGCCCAGGGCCATTCAGCTCATTGTTCTCAGTTCTATACCTTCTCTTCAAGGGTCTTTGTTCAGCTCCCATTTAGAATTAAAACAAAAAACTTCTAAAAAAAAGTTTAGAATCAAAACGAAAAACTTCTATTGATTCACTCCCCTCATACAGATCAAGTCAGTATCTCTTTTGTATGTTTTTAATATTTACTTTCTTCTGCATGGTCAGGTTAAAGTGGCATCAGTCCTGTTTGGTCAGCTTTATTTTATTAGATCTTTCACTTACTCCCAGAATGCATCTATGTTTTATGTTTATGTTATAATATTCTTATTCCTATATGCAGAGACACAATTGCAAAGTGTGGTGTTCTGGGCGCTAAAAACACAAACATGGAATATTTGTAAAAACAGAATAATTTATAGTCTGTATCCTACACAGGATTGGCAAAGTTACCAAGAAACTCTTTTTTTATGTTGGGACAAAGTGGGCTAATTATGAAATATTGTATATGTTATTCAAGCACTAAAACCTGCACATTATCTTGCAGTGATTAGACAGCTGTCACCCATAATTACAGAGCTGTTTGCCAGCTGTTGAAAATGTGCTTTGTGTAGGATGAAAAATATTTTGAGGTCCAGAGTTTATATTTTAAATGGATTCTTGCTCTGATGTGAAGATGTTTGCGTAAATTAAAGTAAGGTCTGATCATAAACAAATAAAGAAGAAATTCAATTCTGTCTCATAAATATTGTCATTTTTGCTTGGAAAGATTTTTAAAAGCTAAAGAAAGATAAAGAAATCTGACTGTATGCAGTTAAATTCTCCCTTTATTTACTGCTGTGGGTAGGAATTGTCAGACAGTCCCTAACTGCTGTGCAGGGAAACAGTCATACTTATGAACTGCCTTACTTCCCAGCTGTGCAGGACTAAAGCAGCTTTGTTTGTTTCCCTGTTTAGCAGTCGGCAACTGTATAGAGCCAGATTTAAACAGATAAACTGGGATTCTATTTGGAGGATTATTTTACTGCAGCCACTGGTTCTGCAGACTTGGAGAAAGTTTGTATTAAACAATACAAAAACTATGAATTCCACATTAGATTACATGACAACACAGGACCCAGTGCAGTCTGAATATTCTGATTATTATCGACTTCTGGCGGATATTGTTGCTGTTTTGATAATTTATGATGATCCCTAAGCAGCTCAGATCACACAGAGCATGTGCACAGTCTGTGTCTTGCAAAGATGTTTAACAAAGTTACAAGATGACAGCCCCCCTTTAGCCAACTTTGAAAGCATAAATCATTTGTTTGATTAGGCTTCTGGTGCAGCAAGTTCATGTTTATGTTTAGTATACAAAATACAGCATTTCTAGATTATATTATTCTATTTTAGAATTTCCTTGTCCTTTAAGGACCCTCTTTGATCTTGAACTGCTGGATGTAATTGGTGGGGCGGGGGTCATGCTTAATAATATTACACTCATAATTCTTCTTTCTTTTTACTGCTGCAATGCTTTGTTTGATTTTGGTTTGGTTTGTTGTAGGACAATAAGGTGCATACCCGTATGTGTTCTTGACCATGGTAGGTGAACTGTATGATTTCAAGATATTATTTGTAAAGACCAATACAGACCAATCTGCACTTTTCTTCTTATAATGATCTTATGGTTGAAAGTAATGATGCATGGGTTGACAAAAAGTCAATCCGCACCTTACCCTAATTTGAGTCTAAGGTTCGGTTTATAATTACCAAATGTTGACTTATCTTAGTTCACCAATGGGCTCACTACAGCTCTTGACTCTAGCACTTCAACTAGCTGCAAGGTCTAAATCTTCTACTGTTATGCTTGTTCCAATGGTTGGGCTAGTAAATTGCTGCAAGTATGGGATTTATGGCTGTGTGTGGTGTGCGGTTCGATCAACCAGAGAGAACAGCCATGTCAGAAGTTGACAACCTGTTGACGTGTGCCCACTTAAAAACTCTTCTCATTAGTTACTGCCTATTAGTCTCATTACAACTTTTGACATGGAACTCTCAAGTACCTGTGAGGTCTACTTCTTCTATTGCTATGCCTTTAGGTTGGTAAATGACAAAAAGCTGTCAATTTACAACTTTTAAAATCTTTAACATATTTGTAGCATTCACAGGCAAACTGGAACTTTTTGTTAGTAACAACAAATACTGCTGTGTGCTGTCAGACACTGTGTAGATTCCTTTTTAAATACTTGTTGGGTGTGACATTGTGAATCAGACAGACATTATCATACTGTGGGGTGGGCCAGTATCCGAGACAACCCATTAGGTGGACACTTTAAGATAGAGATAAAAAAAAAAAGATGTAATGATGATCCCTTGAATGGCTGACTGAACACAAAAGTTCTGCACACTTTCATGCCACTGAGGAACATTCGCTAGCATGAATAAGGTCATAGTTTTTTCCTTAATATTGCTACATCTAACTAGTATCTCTTTGTTGACAACACAATAAATGTCTTTCACACAAAGCCACCAAGTGTGCATGTCAAGCCTCTGATTTATAATAAAGAGTGGTTGGTGGGTCTATCATTCTTTTATTGTTACATGATACAGGGGGCTGTCATCTTGCAAATTTGTTAAACATCTTTGCAAGACCAAGACTGTGCACATGCTCAGTGTGATCTGGGATGCTTAGGGATCATCATAAATGATCAAAACAGCACTAATAATCATACTATACAGACTGCACTGGGTCCTGTGTTGTCATGTAATCTATGTGGATTTTATATTTTTTTTATCTTATTTAATACAAACTTTCTCAACAACTCTGCAGAACCAGTGACTGCAGCAAAATAATCCTCCAAATAGAATCCTAGTTTATGTGTTGAAATCTGGCTTCATGATCTTTGTTCCTGTAGCTGGAGTTGGAAACAGTAAAGGGGATGTAAAGGCAAAAAATAAATCCAAAACAAATCTCTACGCAGTCGCAGACTGCAAGCTGCTGGCGTTCTGCATGACTGGGAAGGCAGGGGCTCCCCCTGCTGTTCATAAGTATGATTGTTTCCCTGCCCATCAGTTAGGGATCGTCTGACAATTCCTATCCACAGCAGTAAATGAAGGGAGAATTTCCTTGCATAGAGTCAGGTTTCTTATAAAAACAGTACACATATCTAATTAAAGTATATTGGACATAGATTTTTTTTTTCATTAAAGAAAGTAAAAATGGTATTTTATTTTTTTGCCTTTATATGCCCTTTAAGAACAATGCACAGTGGAGTTAACTAGCTTTTAAAAATCTTTACAAGCAAAAATAAGTATGATTGTTTCCCTACCCAGCAGTTAGGGACCATCTGACAATTCCTATAAACCGCAGTAAATGAAAGGAGAATTTCACTGAATACAGTCTACTGTATGTTGTATAGTGGCTGTTTTTTTTTCTTTTTAAAAATAAGCAAGAACTTTGTGCTGCTTTAAAGCTGTGATTCTCGGTTATCTGGGGGTGGCTCTTGGGAGGGGAACTGGCATGGTTACCATGTTATCCTGAACAGAAAGGAATTCATTATATTATATATTCAATATATTTTTTTCTATTATTTTCTTAAAGGTTATTAGATTTGTGGTCTTTTAGGATAGATAGCTCTTACATGAGATAGCTAAAGGTAAATACAGTGACCACAGTCCGGGATACTTTGACCTCTTTTGCTTTGTGGTGTCCCAAAGTTGTCTAAAAATTGAGACAGTTTCTTTTGGGACAGCTCCACCTTCTGCAATTTAATTTTTGTAATCTGCTTTCAATGAATTGCTAGTTTCTATGAATTTTTGTAATTAACTTATTTTACAGTAATAAGCTATTAACTCTATTACTTATTGAGGGTTTTAAAGGAAAAGTAAATGTTTTTCTTTTTCTTTCTGTAAATTTGCTCTAAACAGCCCCCCAGATTAATGTACCTTAGTCCCTGCTGCAAGTTTCTGGTTTCTGTGTTATCAGCAGCTTGTTTCCCCTTCTTCCTGGTGCAGAGTGAAGCCCAGCCCCTTAGTTTACTGAGCAGTCCATTTGCTGCTGTTCCACAATAGAGAGGAAGAGGGAGCCAGTGTTTCATAAGTAAGCTAGCTTCCCCAAGCAAAAGGTGCTACACACACTGGTCTCTGCTATGTCATAGTATGCAAATGATCTCCGGGACTAGTCCAAGAGATAAGGTCAGCTCAGAAAGCTAAGGGGCAGGGCTTCACTCTGCACCAGGAAGAAGGTGAAACAAGCTGCTGATAACACAGAAACCAGAGCAGACTTGCAGCAGGGATTAAGGTACATTAATTTGAGGGGCTGTTTAGAGCAAATTTACAGATAGAAAAAAAAAACGTTTACTTGTTCTTTAATTAATTTAATTACCAGCACGATTGCCAGGCCTGGATTAGCAGTGAGGCCGCATAGGCCCAGGCCTAGGGCGCCCAGCCGCACTTACATTTATGCCAAGCCGGAGCACCAGGGACTCTGTGTCCTGTCACAGTGCTCTGGCTGTGGTAGAAACGGATGCACATGCACACGATCCGAAGGGAGGGGGCAACGGAGGAAGCCAGGCCTCCGGGTGCACGGAAGGTAAATTCGGCCCTGACAATCGCACTTTGCGCAAACAGGAGAAAATATGAAAAAGGTCATTTTCTACTTTTGTAAGCACTTGCACTTGTACTCCAAATAAGAGAGGTTATTTTAAATTGGAGCTATTAAGTATATATTGGTCAACAGATACAATTGGTTATCAATATCAATAATTGTAATTGGTTTTTCTCATGATTTATAAGCACTTAGCACTTTTTTTTGTATATAAATGAATTGACAACACTAATAATTTGAATGTACAACCTTATTTATTAGAATACACATTGATTAGAAACAATTAATGAACTTACAGGAATTGATTAAGAAGCAAATGATTTTATTAATTTAATGAACTGACAGTTGAAACACCAAATTAATTTCCCACTGAATGATTATGTACGGGGTAATTTCATTTTCTGTTAGGATAGTTATTACGTTTTCCAATTAGGGTAACAATTTTTTTTTTTAGTTTTTTCTTGATTTGTACAAACACCAAAACAATCCGAAGAATGCACAAAATGTATCTGATAGTAGCTGGAAATAGTTTTACTTGGCTTTGCTCTATTTAAAATTCAGCAATTATATTTCCTTTCTTTGCAGAATGCAGACAAACTGTTGGCATAACTTGTGAAAAACAAGACAATTGTAGGGAAGGAACGCAATACAGCTATTTAGGGTTATGTGAGGACATATATTTTCAAGTGGCAGTTCTTGTTACCTTTCAGTAGTTATTCTGTTTTCTCTGCCCCAGTCTTCACCCAATACTGTTCTGGGGAGATTTTTCACTAGATGTTGGAACATTGTTTGTTGGAGTTGCTTCCATTCATACAAAAGAGGTTGGACATAAATGTTGGGCGATCAGGCCTGGTTCACATCAGTGTTCCATCCCACAAGGTGTTTTGATGGCTTGAGGTCAGGGCTCTAGTTTAGTTCAGATAAGTTCTTCCACTTGTGTGGGGTTACTGTCCTGCCAAAACAGGAAAGGGAGAACAAAGTTGTCAAGAATTGCATTGTATGATATATCATAGCTCAATAGCCAATCCCAATATTAGAAGTGATGTCCACCTACTTTTGGCCAAAGAATTTAAAGGAGAAGGAAAGGCTTGCTGCACTTGGGGTTCCAAATGATTGTACTGACTTCTCTGAAACCCCTGGGCAGTGCTCCTATCAGCAGAAAACTGCACCAGCCCAGGGTTATAGCAGTGAGCACCACGGAGTGATCCTCTTCCAGCTTCTTCTTTCTTAAAATTTCCTGAGGCAAACGTACTCGTAGTTGAAGGAAATAGCTGACTTTTTAGTTAAAGTTCAGACGGAAGAGAAGAGCTCCATGGTGCTCACTGGTATAACACCAGGCCGGTACAGTTTTCTGCTGATAGGAGCACCGGCCCAGGGTTTCAGGTAAGTCAATTCAATCACTTGCCTAACATTTGGCACCCCCAATTGCAGGAGGAATTTCCTTCTCCTTTAAAAAGGGAAGCTTTTTGGTTTCTGTAGTCTTGAACTTTACATTCCTTTAAGAAAGTAAGTCCCAAAGAAAGTAAATTTTGCCCTACCACCACCCATATTGGAGTGCTGGGCAGTGTCATTTAATGAGAAATCATAGGCACACAGGTAACCACATTAAGCCCAGAGTGAGGGTCAGTTACGGTAAGGTTTGGGTTAAACACTTATTTTTGCCTTTGGTGGAATTTATGCAGAAGTATTTTCTTATGTCTGTTTAGTGTTCGATTGTAAGCTGTGTTGGACATGGTCCCTTTTACCTCATGTATTGGCTATTGGTTGTTTTGTTATTTCTTGTATATTTAATGTATACTTTACGTATCGTACATGGCTGCAGAATATGTTAGCATTTTATAAATACAGGTATGGGACCTGTTATTATGGGGAGGCCATCTCCTATAGACTCAATTTTATCCAAATAATTTACATTTTTAAAAATTTCCTTTTTTCTTTATAATAATAAAACAGTACATTGTAAATGATCCAAATTAAGATATAAATTATATTTACTGGGAGCAGAACCAGCCTATTGTGTTTTTTAATGTTTACATGATTTTCTAGTAGACTTAAGTTAGGAAGATACAAATTAGGAAAAAATCCCTCATCTGGAAAACCCTAGGTCCCGTGCATTTTGGATAATAGGTCCCATACCTGTACATGATATTACTATAATAATCACTATCCACCTTGGAGCATCAAACTATCATCTAATATGATCTGCCAAATTTTAAGAAATTAAGAGAAAGTTCTGAAACTAATTTCCTAACCACTCCAACACTGAACCGGTTACTAAATAGGTTTAGCATGCAAGATTAGCACATATAACTTAAGTGTTATTAAAAAAGGCCTCTTATTGGGCAATTCTGCATTCAGGGATGTGCCGATAGCAATGCAGGCCATTAGATTATTAGCAATGGGGCAGACAGAGCCGTAGCCCCAGGCACAGACCGCACAGGACTAAGCTGACTCTATTATCGTGTTAAAATGAGCTGCTGCGAATATGTGAGCATGAATGAAAGAGAGCTTGTTCCCAGGTGTAAAACATAAATTTTGATGCATTCTGCTTTCTTTCTCTTGCTGCATGCCAACTTGTAGGCTGCTATTTTTCTTGGACACATATTTTTATCAGGGAGGGGTGGACAGGGGTGAGTGGAATGTGGATTTTCAAATTGTCATGGGGGATGTGGGCGGTGTGTCACCCTGGCTACAAACCGCACCTTGTGTCACCCACTGCCCCTGTTCTGTGCATTAGTGCTAAAGGGTGCAGTCCAGCAATATTAAATAATACCTAATAGCTCTTTTTTCACTGGATGCTGTATATGAATCATTCAATATGAACACTTTTACAATACTTCTTGTATTTGTTTGTTTTTGTATTTGTTATTTTTTCTACTGGCTGACACGGTACCACAGTTTTTGTTTGGTGCCCAACTCTCTCTACATTGGTGTTCCACCTTGCTGACTTTACCTCTGGCACTACTATGACGTATCCCGTGCACACAAGTGCATTAATATAAAATAGCAGTGGTGCAGGAGTCCTGCTGGATTGTTTGCCGATAGAACAATGCTTCCATTGAGCTGTGCCTGAGCCTTCTCACACTCTATCAGGCGGCTACTGCTGTGAAGTTAGTATGACCCAGTTAATCAGGCCCTACACTGACCCAGCCAATCAGGCTCTGCACTGACTCAGCCAATCAGGCCCTGCACTGAGACTATGTCCTTATTAGGAGTAGCTGTGCGGGCTCACTAGCCTTACCTTACATGGATGGCAGCTCCTGGGCTGCTTGCTTCCTCCTCCCCTCTGCATATTTTCTACTTGAAATCCAGGAAGCTCCTGAAGTCTGTCAGGCTGCTTGTATTGCCTCACAGCCATGTCACCATTTAAGTGAGGAGGGAGGGCTGCCTAGAAGTTGAGGCGTAGCACTGCTTGGAGGGTGTGTTTGTCTGTGAGGAATCCCTGTCAGTCTACCTGCCAATATATATATAATGGCACACAATCCTTCCCACACTATTAGTTTCAAAGGGAAAGTGAGATATAAGCTCTACCAATGGCGTAACCAGTGTTAGACTGGAGGGCCCACTGGGCCTTCAGCCTCAGGGCCCCCCACACCATCCACTAAGCCCCCCAACCACAAACAGTGGCTTGCTGACACCGCCCTCTCCACACACCCATGCGTGCATGTGCGCGCCTGCAAGTTTTACCAGCACAGCAGCGTGCGTGCAAATTTTACCTGAAAGACCGGAGAGGGAGAGCAGGCTCAGGATGGGGCCCCAAAAGAGCCAGGGCCCACTGGGTTTTTTCCCAGTACCACACCGGCCCAATCTGACCCTGGGTGCAACTGCCAGGGGTGCAGTAGCACCTGGGCTCGACGAAGCTGCGATAACGGATAGCTGGGCAAGGAGAGATTTTACAGCTCATGTGATTCATGGGGGGAGGGCCCGACAGGGGGCCCCAGGTGCCCATTCTGTACCAGGTCCCACTGTAGGCAACTAATCTCTACAAAGCACACGCTCACTGTGTTTGTGTGGGAAACATAACTGTAAGCTGCACATTCTGGCTCCAGTGACTAAGGGTAAGGCCACACGGGGAGTTTTCAGGGAGATCTGTTGCCTGGCGACTTATCGCAGCAACGAATCTCCCCGAATTGCTTGGTCGCGCTGCGCACCCGCGACATGTAAAGTCGCCTGCGCTTATTCACACGCAGCGGCGCGATTTTAAAAGTCGCTCAAAATTGCCTGGCGAGGCAGGTCCCATACCTGTACTTATGACCCTATCACCACAGCTCACTTGGGTATGCAAGGCACTTTCTTCCAACAGTCAATATTCCTTTAAAGGATGATTCAACTCTACATTTAAAAAAATGATTCAACTCTACATTTAAAAAAAACCCTACCCCCCAGTCCTTCCCCCAGCCTAAGTGATACCCGGGCAAATGCCCCAAAGTCCATACTTACTTCTCTGTGCAGATTCAGGCATCGCATTTCAGGGGCGCCATCTTCAGCTGCTTCTGTAATCCTTCAGAATGAGACCAGCATTTGGCGCATGCGTAATTGGGGCAATCTTCTGCTTCGCAACAACTGTGCATGCGCCGAAACTCACAAAAGTAAACCAAAAGCGCTGGTCTCATTATGAAGATTACCGAAGCATCTGAAGATGGCACCTGTGAAGTCCGATGCCTGAATCTGCATGAAGAGGCAAGTATGGACTTAAGGGTATTTGCCCGGGGTGTCACTTGGGATGGGGGGGTAGGGTTTTTTTAAATGTAGGGTTGAATTCTCCTTTAAGCATTTCACTGGGAGTCGGTTAACTAAGAAAAAAATGAACAGCAGCGGTCACAGGATTGGGATGTAAACAAAAGGATAACATCTAGTCTTAGTATTGTTGTTGGACAAACATTCCCCAAGCCTGCACACAGTTATGTTCCATTACATTGTTTATCCTGAGCAGCTGATGAAGCTCTTCCAAATGCATTTCTCCTTTTACTTGTAAAACAGAGAGCAAAAATACTTACATTCTGAAACCAAACCCCCCCCCCCCCCTAAAAACAGTAAAACCTATTTCTAACTATTGGAAAGTAACAGCTATTTAAAGGGAAACTGTCAAGGGAAAACATGTTTTTTTCCAAAGCATCGGTTAATAGTGCTGCTCCAGTAGACTTCTGCACTAAAATCCATTTCTCAAAAGTCACATTTTTTTATATTCAGTTTTGAAATCTGACATGGGGCTAGCCATTTTGTCAATTTCCCAGCTGCCCCGGTCATGTGACTTGTGCCTGCACTTTAGGAAGGAACTACTTTTTTAGGAAGGAAGTACTTTTACTAGTGTTGTTCTTAGATCTTACAGGGAGCTGTTATCTTGTGTAATGTTGGCCATAAAGCTGCCGTTATCGGTTGTTTAGACAGCTTATCTGCCCCTTTATGGGGGCTTCCAACAGGTCTTCCCGATCGATATGTCCTGTTTAGGTTGCTGCACCAATCATATGTCTAGCCCCATGATTTTCTTCTGACCGACCCGTCGGAGCCCCTTGGCATCATCGTAATTTAATTGTTCGACCATATGGCCGAACGTTCAGATTACCCCGATATAGCCCTGCCATGTTAGTGGCATATCTGGAAAGATCCGCTCATTTGGCAATGTTGCCAAATGAGCAGATCTTTGCATCTATGGCCAGCTTTAGGGAGCTGTTATCTGGTTACCTTCCCATTGTTCTTTTGTTAGGCTGCTGGTTGGGGGAAGGGGGGGGGGTGATATCACTCCAACTTGCAGTACAGATTGAAGTTTATCAGAGCACAAGTCACATGACAGCTGGGAAATTGAGAATATGTCTAGCCCCATGTCAGATTTCAAAATGAAATATAAAAAAATCTGTTTGCTCTTTTGAGAAATGGGTTTCAATGCAGAATTCTTCTGGAACAGCACGGTTAACTGATACATTTTGAAAAAAAAAAATTTCCCATGGGGGGCAGGCCAAGGGCTTTTTTAAAGTGTAATACAAATTACTGGCAACCAGGGTCGGAACTAGGGGTAGGCAGAGTAGGCACATGCCTAGGGCGCAAAGCTGGGGGGGCACCAGGCACGCACCTTCTCTCCTACCCCCTAGTCCGTCCCCGCTGTGGCTTTCGTGTGTGAGGTGCCGCAACTTTGTTTGCGCTTGTGCGCTCCCAGCTTTTTGCGCAATTGCGCCATTGTGCGCATGACTGCTGGGCGCTACTACTGAGCAGGCTTCCTAGGGCGCTGCCCGGGGTGGCCCGCCACTGCCGGCTACTACATTGTAATACTGGCCCCCACCTTGGGAAGAGTTTTACCGGCTAGGCCAGTAAAATACCAGCAAGGTGGCAACCCTACTGGTGTTTTATTGGCCTAGGCAGTATTACAAATTTACTGACAATGTAGTAGCTGGTAAATTCATAATACATTAAAGTTCAGCCCCTGGTCTGCCCCCTTGAGCCTGCATCCCATCTAGAATCTAGTAAAAACATCTTCCCTGATCATCCCTGACTAGGGTTGCCACCTGGCCGGTAAAAACAATGGCTGATCCCAATGTTATTAATAGGAAA
>CM044446.1:84727213-84810408 GCA_024363595.1 Xenopus borealis | reverse complement strand
CCCCCCCCCCACTGGCCAGTATATTATTTATAAAAAAAAAACTAAATCCTGTATTCTGAGTAAAAAAAAAACCCAACATATGCCTCTCAACCAGCATTTAAAAATTGAGTTCTGGAAAATAATGTTTTGTGTAGAGAATAAAAATTTTGTAGACTATGAAACGGCGGGGAGAATTCAGCATGAAAATAACATAAAAATCCTATGCAAGTGAATTCTATTATCACCCTGTTCATCCTTTGTCACATATGTTACTGAAGACAAAAATATTTTGTCTCCAATTCCTCGCATGCTATATATCTGATCAAAAGACTGCAGAACCATGAATCAGGAAAGTATTCATAGTAAGGAATGCAAGATCTGTAGTATGCAAACTGTTCAAACAAATCCTTCAGTGGAGCAGTAAAGCATGAAGGAAAACAGTGCAGAGAAAACCTGTGTTAGGCCTGTGTTCTGAATATATCGCAGGACACATCTCCTGTAAAAACAATCCTGCTCTACAGAGCTGCCTTCTTCAGAACTATGAGCTGATAGAACCATGAGTAGATATCTCTCCACTTGGTTACATCTTTTATATTGCACCTCTATAATGGCATTGGTGCTGCCAGCCCCCAATTATCCCAGTGCCCCCAATTACCTTTTATTTGGGTTTATGACACCCCCTCCCTTTCTGTGATTTAAAGTTTCTTCTCCTGTCCAGTCCTCATGTTCCATAAGATCAAATCCTTCAGAGCCACAGATTTTCTCTGATTTATCAATTAGATGCAATATAGATGCAAAATGCAATAAATCATGAACACATTACTAACACGTAACTCTTTCCCTAATGTGTTGCAAAACAGTATGTTTGCTTATCCTTGCTGTGAACCAATAGGAAAAGCTTAGAAATGTGTTGCACTCTTTATTAGAGGGGTTTAGGTAACAAGGATTACCATCATGAGTTTTGGCAGCATTTAGTAGATCCACAAATAATAATAATAATATAAATAATAAAAATAATAACATTTAAAACAGAGGACCAATAAAACATTGAAACTATTTTATTTACATATTGGTGTCTGTTCATCCAGCATTTATAAACACACACTTTCTTGGTTTATTTGAAAAAGGTTTTCAGCCTGTAGACCTGTAGAAAGACATTAATGGCATTTGAACCCCCTGTTTATTTTCTTGTGCAAGACCAAAACCCATTGTATTTTAAAGAATGTTTATCTGATGTGCAAAACTGAACCTTTTTGCTGTATTCAGATTGAATGGATCTCCATGACCACACAGCAGCTAATTTTTGTAAATGATTGTAGTGTTTCTACAGCAGAGAAACGTTTTAAAAGGAGAACTAAACCCTAAAAATTAATATGGCTAAAAATGCCATATTATATACAATGACCTTATTTCACCATCCTAAAGTTTCAGCTTGTCAATAGCAGCAATGATCCAGGACTTCAAACTTGTCACAGGGGGTCACCATCTTGGAAAGTGTCTGTGACACTCACATGCTCAGTGGGCTCTGAGCAGCTGTTGACATTTCTATTCTATGTGTATATTTTGAGTCAGTCCCTAAGCTCAGAAAGTGACAGCAGCACAGAGCATGTGAATCAGTGAATCAGCAGAAAAGAAGATGGGGAGCTACTGGGGCATCTATGGGGACACAAATCTTCCCTGCAAAAGGGCTGTGGTTTCCTTGGGCTGGTACAGAAGTCAAAACACAATGCACAACATTTCTAGCCTATGGGGCAAATTCACTAAAGCGCAAAGTGTCTAACGCTTCACTCTTAGTCCTGAATTATTCTTTTGTACAAAAGTTGTCTCTTAATATCCCATTAAATAACACAATATATGTGGAATATATCAAGTAAGGCCTTCATGTTTCAGCAAGCAGAGAGCCTATCATTTGTTTTTATGGAATCCGCCTGTCACTAGTGGATTTCCGACTACAAATACATGACACATCCTTGGCAAGATTCAGGTGTTTTATCATCAGCTGAAAACACCAGTGGAGAGGCAATCCTCTGGCAGTCAAAACATACCAGATACCTTTGGTCTTACAGCTAGAAAATTGAGTTTATATCCAAGAATTCTGAAACCGCTGGTAGAAGTAAATAAATATTTACTGTAACTCAAATAAAGAGGCTCTCTGCAGGCCTCTGACCAATCATCTGTCACAGACAGTGTCAGCTCTCCAATGTACCAGAATATTAAGGACTTGGAGCTTTCCTGTTAAGGGAAATTTGGATTTCCATACCTTATGCTAAAATCATTTAAACAATTTAAAATTGTGGGATTGTTTTGTCTCCAAAAAGTATTAATTATAATGTAGTTAGAATCAAGTATAAGCTACGATAAGATAGCCTTCACATAATTCAGTGCTTTCTGGGGGCGGGGGTTAGCATAGGGGTTGAATTCTCCTTTAAAAAGTAGTGTTTTAGGCTGATTTATTGAATATTTATACAAAAACCCTACTAATCCCTTCCATCTCTTTCACTTCCCACTGCCTTTTTTCTCATGCTGTGCAGGGGAGCACCCAGCACAATGCACTGTAGTATATGAACCAATCAGCTGCATGGCTGACCTGATAGGGAACTGAAGCCTGTCTTTGCTTGTGTGACTGCAGGGCTGTGATTGGCTGTCTCACTCCTACTGTGTTTCTTTCAGTGATCATTAGGGCATGCCACCCTTCATTTGAATCTCGGACAGGGACTGTAGCTGATCTATAGGGAAGAGAAAGATAAATTTAAAATATAGCTTTGGCAAGTGAGCAGGCAGAAACAGTTCAGTGTTTGGTGTATTCATACTGTGACATAGTTGTCACTTGAAAAATGAAAAAGAGATTCTCTTATACACTTGTCACAGAATAATGATGATGAACCAGTTTATTATTAGATAATAAAAGAAAAGGGTGCTGCTATTTAGTGAAGAAAGGATTCACTGGCACTCAAGGCAGTGACAAGCATTGTAGATGTGCATCTCTTCTGGCTAAGCAACCTGTAACGATCACATTATCAGGACCTTGTTTGGTGATAGTACCTTGAGTGCACAGGAGGGCCCTGTGGGTTCCATTGTTCACCAACGCCCTTTAGGGGCACCAGGCTTTCTGCTGCGGGAAGCCAACAAGGTAGTGCGTAATCAAGATACCGGCAGGGATCAAGAGAAGACGTAGTAAAGAGGAATCAAGGCAGGCGGCAGAAGTCATAGTCAAAGAGTTGAGCAGAAGTCAAAACCAGGAATTCATATTCACAAAGAAACGCTTAGACAGGAATAGTGAAAACTGGAACCAGCTTGGGCTACTTGCAAAAAAGGAGGATTGGGCTTTTAAGGACGATTTGGTGCCAAAATCCGAATCCGGCTCTTGCTGGTGACGTCACGACGCTTGGCTCCATGACACAGGCGTCATGACGGTAAGGGAATGTCAGAATCTCCCGGAGCATCTTACACAAGCATACAAATCCGTGCATAACACATCAATATAAACCCACACATTATAGACATAATTAGCATATGTAACAAGTGAATTGCTTAACTAGTGAACCCACCACCCAAGGCTGAAGATTTTAGTGACATTATCATGGTAAAAATAGTTCTGTATAATTCTATTGGATTTTCATACCTTGGGGCAGATTCACTAAAGCGCGAATCGTCTAACGCTAGCGCTAATTCGCCAGCGTGACGTCAGTTCATCCCTTCACAAATTCACTAACACCAACTCTGGCGAATTTTCGTTAGCGAAGTAGATAGACTAGCGCAATTTCGCAACCCTAACGCCAGGCGAAGTTGCGCACTGACGAAGGATCGTAATTACGCAAATTCACTAAGATGATCATTTTACTGAACGTTACCACCTATGCTAGACGTTACTTCGCAAGGTCTGATCAATACAATAGATAGGAGTTTGAAGAAAAAAAAAATGGCGTCTTTTAAATTTTGTAGAGTGATAGTCTGAAAAAGAGCAAAAAGTGTTTTGGGGGTTACCCTCCTTCCCCCCTACATTTCCTAACATATGGCAACACAACTATATAGGGGGCACATGTTTAGGGCAATAGGACAACTTTATTTTATTTATTAAAGGTTTCCTGGAATTGTGTAGTGGAATGTAGTGGCTGTAACATATACTTCTATTATACTTTGAAATTTGCGCCGTATGCAAATTAGGCATCGCTAGCTAAAATGCGCTTTGCCTGGTGAAGTAACACTAGCGCAACTACGCTACCATTCGCCGACCTGAGTGCACTTTATTGAATTTCCGTAGTGCTGCTGGTGAAGTGCGGTGAACGTTAGCAAAGGCAACGCTAGCGTTTTTTCGCCGCTTAGTGAAGAATCTGGCTTTGCTTCCAATAAGAATTAATTGGTTCTTACTTTGGATCAAGTACAAGCTGCTGTTTTATTATTACAGAGAAAAAGGTAATCATTTAATCATTATCATTATAATAATATCATTCTTTGATAATGGAGTCTATGGGAGACAGCCTTTCCATAATTTGGAACTTTCTGGATAATGGGTTTCCGGATAACAGATCCTATACCTGTATCTGCATTTCAAATGTCTATCTGTTCATAGAGACTTAGGGGCAGATTTATCAAATTCACATGAAGGATTCGAAGTTTGATCGAAAATTTGATGAATTCGATAATTCGAATAAAAATCTATTCGAATATTCGACTATTCGACAGTCGAATAACTTCCCCTTTAAATTTTTATTTGACTGCCTAGTTTGACAGATTAAAGCTACCGAATTGGGTTGCATTATTTTTGATCGAATAAAAAAATTCGATATAATGGATAAAATCGTTCGAATCGTTAGATTCGAACTATTTTATCGTTCAATCGAATTTTCGCTATTCGATCGTTCAACCAGTCGAATATCGGTAAAATCCTTTGAATTCGATATTTGAATTCGAAGGATTTTCATTCCCCAACAATTCCCAACTATTGCCATGGTTGAATTTGAGGGTTTTTTACCCTCAAATTCGACCCTTAGTAAATCTGCCCCTTAGACAAATGCTCTCTGTGCCAGACTAATTTAATGGACTCTGTTTTTATGAAATGTATGGAGTGTAAAGGTGGCCATACACGAAGAGATCTGCTCGTTTGGCGATGTTGCCAAATGAGCGGATCTCTCCCCGATATGCCCACCTTGAGGTGGGCGATATCGGGCTGATCCGATCGTGGGTCCTAGGGCCCAACGTTCGGATCAGTACGGGATCCGATGGGATCCGACGGGATTTTTAATCCTGCCCGATCGACAATCTGCCCGACTTTTGGCCAGATATCGATCGGGAAAGCCCGTCGGAGGCCCCCCCACACGGGCAGATAAGCTTCCGACACAGTCTGTCGGCAGCTTTTATCTGCCCGTGTATGGCCAACTTAAGGTGACAATGGAGAATAGTCTTTGCATTCCTGTCTGACACCATTAATTCCAGCTTATGGCTCCCAGGCAGGAGAAATAACAAACTGGAATACTCTGACCCTGTGTTTCAGATGTTTCAGAGTTGCTCCAGCTGGTACAGAATCTATCTATCTATCTATTTATCTATCTATCTTGCGATTAGAATTATTGCATATTGTGGTTGTGTGTATACTGTATTTATATATATATATATATGACGAAGGCTCCTGTGTGGAGTCGAAACGTTGGATCACAAATAAACTTCCACTTTATTTGATCTACTGAACCTGTTGGAATATTTTCTTGGAGTGCTGTCACACCCTTGCATGCTGTATATATATATATATATATATATATATATATTTATTTATTTTAAATGTTTGTTTTGACCCTTTGTTTAGTTTTAGGAACTTCTGATTCTCTGCAGTGACTGTGGCCTATGTCATGATCCAAAATTTAGGCACCCCCAAGTGATTGCATCTACCTCAAATTCTTGTCCGGTGTTCCTATCAGCAGAAAACTGCACTGGCCCATACACATGCGCAGTAGTGCGAAAGCTGAAGTTTAGAGAAGAAGTCAGCTATTTCATTCTACTGTGCATGCGTCAGCTCCGGGAAATTTGAAGAAAGAACAAGGAAGATGATTGCTCCGTACTGGTGCAGTTTTCTTCTGATAGGAGCACCGGCCCGGGGTGTGAGGTAATGAAAGCCATTTTCTCAGAAGGTTCTACAGTTTATGAGGTTTTCTAGTCTCTCCCCATAAGCATCCCGCATGATAATATAGACCTTCAATCTCGTCTACAGGCGTTTTACTGGCAATTAACTTGCACTGCCATTGTTACAACGACACATGCTGAGAAATCACAAAATCCAAAAATCCAATAATTTTAATTATGTTTAATGTTTATTGACGGATGCAGCTTAAACACTGGAATTACAGCAAAAACCCTTTCAACAAACACATTTCCAATACTGTAAGTAGTGTTCCAAATAGAAACTGGTTTAATTGAATCAAACAACTACTATATTGCAATTATGTAAATTGTATTTTACATTATTATTTGAAAGTTAATGAATGTTTACTTTCCTTTTTATTTGATTCCATAACTGTTACAGAGTCAGCCTTCAGTTTATATATTGCGGAAGCTGCCAATGTTGTCAGAATCTCTGGCTACAACCTTCCTTAAGGTGGCCATACATTTGCCCATGCGTGGGGCCCTCCAACAGGCTTAAGTCGGCCATCAAAAAAATGCTACTTTTCATTACTCATTTTTCTATTCAGGCCTCTCCTAATCATATTCCAGTCTCTTATTCAAATCAGTGCATGGTTCCTAGAGGAGTTTGGACCCTACCAACCAGTTTGCTGAAATTGCAAACTGGAGAGCTGCTGAATAAAAAGCTAAATTAGTAAAAAAAAAACTACAAATAATAAAAAAATTAAAACCAATTGCAAATTGTGTCCGAATAGAACTCTCTACATCATACTTAAAGTTAACTTAAAGGGATACGGTCATGGGAAAACGTGTTTTTTTTTAAATGCATCAATTAATAGTGCTGCTCCAGTAGACTTCTGCACTGAAATCCATTTCTCAAAAGAGCAAACAGATTTTTTTATATTCGGATTTGAAATCTGACATGGGGCTAGACATTTGGTCAATTTTTCCAGTTGCCCCTGGTCATGTGACTTGTGCCAGCACTTTAATCACATGAATTGGGGCAGCTGGGAAATTGACAAAATGTCTAGCCCCATGTCAGATTTCAAAATTAAATATATAAAAATATGTTCCCTCTTTTGAGACATGGATTTCAATGCAGAATTCTTCTGGAGCAGCACTATTAACTGATGCATTTTGAAAAAAAATTTTTTCCCATGACAGGATCCCTTTAAGGGTGAACAAACCCTTTGCGCGCCTCTCCAATGTGAGCAACCCCAACTTGGCCATTCTTTCCTCATAGCTAAGATTTTCCATACCTTTTACCAGCTTAGTTGCCCTTCTCTGTACACTCTCTAATACAATAATGTCCCGTTTGAGCACTGGAGACCAAAACTGTACGGCATATTCTAGATGTGGCCTTACCAGTGCCTTACCTCCTCCTGCAAATCTATGCCGCTGAGCCCTTTAGTGTCTGTAAGACATTGCTTATTCCATCTGCCCCCTTTACTATATAAAAACATAAACATCCCCCCTTGGCCTTTGATAGAACTCCTCCACAGCCAGGTTCTTTAATAAAATATGAGCACTGTCTGTCTTTGGTATGTCACTAGGGGCGAATATTTGCTATGCATTCTTACTGAGAAATCTGCCACAAATCTGAATTTTTTTATTCAGTCTTACAAAATGCAAACTTTCTCCCAAGACTCTTCTTGGCATGAAATGAGTTAAAGTTCTTCAGTAGGAAATATGGACAATCTGCGTTATTTACCTTCCAGCAAAATAAATCATTAAAACAGGGAGGAAAGATCCCTTTAGTATATGAACTTTCCATTTTCCCTCATTTTAGCGGATGTGCATATTGCTAACGTCCCCTCCCACAAGGCTGCTTCTCCAAGGCTTTCACATGTAAGCACAGTTTGTATGAGCTCACACTTCCTTCCTGAGCACTCTTATTCCCTGCAGCTCAGCAGCAATCCGGTGTCGATGTGAATGTGTAAGTTCTACCGGCCCCTATCCCATGAGGCAAGTGCCACAGAGCTACTTGCACAAATATTTTAAACAGAAACTCCATCTGGAAGTAATATGTTTAACACAACTACAATAAAAAACTTACCAAATACTTAATACATTCTACATATATACAGTGGTGTGAAAAACTATTTGCCCCCTTCCTGATTTCTTATTCTTTTGCATGTTTGTCACACAAAATGTTTCTGATCATCAAACACATTTAACTATTAGTCAAAGATAACACAAGCAAACACAAGTAAACACAAAATGCAGTTTTTAAATGAGGGTTTTTATTAATTAGGGAGAAACAAAATCCAAACCTCTGTGAAAAAGTAATTGCCCCCTGAACCTAATAACTTGTTGGGCCACCCTTAGCAGCAATAACTGCAATCAAGCGTTTGCGATAACTTGCAATGAGTCTTTTACAGCGCTCTGGAGGAATTTTGGCCCACTCATCTTTGCAGAATTGTTGTAATTCAGCTTTATTTGAGGGTTTTCTAGCATGAACCGCCTTTTTAAGGTCATGCCCCAACATCTCAATAGGATTCAGGTCAGGACTTTGACTAGGCCACTCCAAAGTCTTCATTTTGTTTTTCTTCAGCCATTCAGAGGTGGATTTGCTGGTGTGTTTTGGGTCATTGTCCTGCTGCAGCACCCAAGATCGCTTCAGCTTGAGTTGACGAACAGATGGCCGGACATTCTCCTTCAGGATTTTTTGGTAGACGGTAGAATTCATGGTTCCATCTATCACAGCAAGCCTTCCAGGTCCTGAAGCAGCAAAACAACCCCAGACCATCACACTACCACCACCATATTTTACTGTTGGTATGATGTTCTTTTTCTGAAATGCTGCGTTACTTTTACGCCAGATGTAACGGGACGCGCACCTTCCAAAAAGTTCAACTTTTGTCTCGTCGGTCCACAAGGTATTTTCCCAAAAGTCTTAGCAATCATTGAGATGTTTTTTTAGCAAAATTGAGACGAGCCTTAATGTTCTTTTTGCTTAAAAGTGGTTTGCGCCTTGGAAATCTGCCATGCAGGCCGTTTTTGCCCAGTCTCTTTCTTGTGGTGGAGTAGTGAACACTGACCTTAATTGAGGCAAGTGAGGCCTGCAGTTCTTTAGATGTTGTCCTGGGGTCTTTTGTGGCCTCTCGGATGAGTTGTCTCTGCGCTCTTGGGGTAATTTTGGTCGGCTGGCCACTCCTGGGAAGGTTCACCACTGTTCCATGTTTTTGCCATTTGTGGATAATGGCTCTCACTGTGGTTCGCTGGAGTCCCAAAGCTTTAGAAATGGCTTTATAACCTTTACCAGACTGATAGATCTCAATTACTTTTGTTCTTAGTTATTTTTAACAAGGGGGGCAATCACTTTTTCACACAGGCCCATGTAGATTTGGAGTTTTTTTTCTCCCTTAATAACGTAAACCTTCATTTAAAAACTGCATTTTGTGTTCAATTATGTTATCTTTGACTAATAGTTAACGGTTTTTGATGAGCAGAAACATTTAAGTGTGACAAACATGCAAAAGAATAAGAAATCAGGAAGGGGGCAAATAGTTTATCACACCACTGTATAGGTAGAATTAAATACATTTCATATTATGAACTCCCCTCCACAAGCTTTATTAGTGATGTCACAATAACCATTTAGATTTCATCATTTATGTGTTCTAAAAGTTGTCATTTTGATTTTCTTCATCAGCTAAGGTTTTCGTCTTTTCCATCCTCATCCTTCATCCTTTTAGATAACAATGCATATATAGAATCCCTGCCATCAAACAAGATATCCAGAAAGCACATAACAGCGCAACACTGCAACCTCGCACTACCACAAGTATGCATATAACTGACTATTATATTCTCAAGGTCAAATGAAAGAAAAACTTTTTTTTCCAAAATGTCACTACTTTACCCACTTATACACTTAGTTCAAATAAATGTAGGGACCCATAGGGATTAATCTGCCCCTATGGCTTTAAGGCCCTACCCTTTTTCTTAGTTACAAGGCAAAAGCCTATGTATCGATTGTTATTGGCCAAGAGATGTAATGACCACTTTCTACCACACGTCCATATATTGTTTGAAAAGGAGTGACCTCTTCCTCTTTGGCTGCTGGTATCCAGATCGACTGGAGGTGTCATTGAGCCTGGGAACACCAAGGCCCAGTAAAGCATGCGCCCTAAAGGGACAGCACCTTTAGTGATTAAGTCAAGGACCAGGGAACCCCGTGAATGAGGTTTAGCTATATTAGGGTAGACTTGTAATAGCCTCTCTAGGAGAGAAAGGTAGTTAGTATATGTATAAAGATCAGCTGAAGCTCCAACAAGGATTTGCAGCAGGGAGTAGCTTCCCAGAGGCTTTGTGAATGCCTCAAGTGCAGGGACCTCAGTGAAGAGGGTGTCCGGTTAGCTTTCAGCTCCCTGAACAGTGCACTGGATGGTATTGTTGTACTGCAAATGCCTAATGGAATCCTTCCTCAGCTGTAACACCTATTACCTAGCCATTCTACTTTAGAAAAATGAAAGTCACCAGCGTTTTTTAGAACTTTAATGCATTTCCAACATACAGGATATGATGTCACTGACGTAAGAGCAAGAGGTAGCTTAGTTTTTGCCTGGTCTGAGGTGGCAAAGTAAACTCTGGTGAAAGAGTTAGGGGCACATTTACTAAGCGCAGGTGAAGGATTCGAATGCAAAAAATGTGATTTTTCGAAATTTTTTTGGGCTACTTAGACCATCGAATTGGCTGAATTCGATCGAATCGAATGATTCATTCGATCGTATCGAATGATTCAATCGATCGTATCGAATGATTCATTCGATCGTATCGAATGATTCGAATAAATCGAACAATTTGAATAAATTTAAATAAAATCGTTCGACCATTCTATGTATTTGAGTGCCTACCGAGTTTCTATATTTGCCTATGGGAAGCTCCCATAGACTTTTTTTTTGATCGAATAGAAATCATCTGATTTGTGAAATCGGATGAATTTGTATGATTATTTTGTGAAAATCGGATTTTTAGTACGTTTTTCGTGAAATTGGATGATTGCTATTCGATCGTTCGATATATCGAATAGCGGTAAAATCCTACGAATTCAATATTCGATTTAGTCGGATTTTACTTTGGGAAAATTTTGAGGGTTGAATTTGAGGGTTTTTAACAATCGAAATCCGACCCTTGATAAATCTGCCCTGTAATATTAAATATGTTTCACTGCTCACAGAGATTGTAAGTCTACAGTTTAATTTGGCGACAGAAGTACAGACTAAAATTGCAGGAATGCTCTTAACACAAGTTGCCTTAACCAATGTTATTTTTTTCATTCTCAGGAATTATTCATTGATCTAGCCCCAAAAATGGAAAAAAATTGTAAAAAAAGCCCCTAGACTTTACTAATATACATATGTATACATATAAAGGGGAAAAGCACATACATATAAGTGCAGTATGAACTGGTGTGGCTGTGAAATCCATAAATGTTATGGTCTATAGATGGAATCCCCAACCTTTTGAACCCATGAGCAACATTCAGAAGTAAAAGGGAGAAACACAAATATGAAAAATGTTCTTGAGGGGCCAACTAAGTGCTGTGATTGGTCATTTGGTAGCCCCTATGTGGCTTGTCAACCTACATTGAGGCTCTTTTTGGCAGTATAACTGGTTTTTATACAACCAAAACTTGCCTCCAAGCCTGGAATTCAAAAATAAGCTCCTGCTTTGAGGCCACTGGGAGCAACATCCAAGGGGCTGGAGAGCGACATGTTCCTCATGAGCTACTGGTAGGGGATCACTAGTCTATAGCATCCCACTTGTTTATCTATTTAATTGATAATTTTAAAGCAGATCATTTATCAAAATGACCTGATAATGCTTGTAATGTTTGCAGTGCTGTATTCTGTCCAAAATAAAAGACATGATTAAAGCCTATGCCATTATGTTAATGGTTCTATATAGCTGAAGTGGAACCGTTGAATGTATAGTAAGGTCAGCTCTTGGGCCAGCTCTGATCATATATGAACCTTTCTTACTAAAGATTTCTTTATTATATCATTATAGGAGATTGACAGGTATTTGAACATAGTACCTGGCTCTTTGCCAACAAGTCTTTGCCTTATTGTGGCACAACTTTACAGTGCCCAGTGATTCATGGGGCAAAGCAAAATGTGCTATTTCATGTTAACTAACAGGCCTCAGTGGGGGAAATTGATGAACTTAACCAATTGATCTTTTCTTCATGAATCTATCTTTAGAATTGTGTTGCTCTTCTTCAGTCTCTTCACTCATCGCCTTTTCATAAAACCATAATGATTCCCCTATTTGTATACATGTTTTATTGAGACCCTGCTGAGGATGGGTGCATCAGCATGAGTTGATATTGATCAGCTGTCCTATCTTGTACCAGGTGGTTCCTCCATGCTTTAGATACCTTTTGACCTTTTCTTTGTTTTCAAAACATAGACCATGATTATCTGGAAAGCAAGAACCTGCAGAGACAAACAGAAAGCTCTCATAAGATCCAGCAAATATGAGAAGGGCAGCGAGTGGTAGTTAATTACTGATAATGTATAAACAACAAAATATAAAAAATATAGAAGGACAACATGGTGGCACTAAGTTGGCCTAATACCCTGGAATCATGAAATATTGTTGTACTGCTGATTGAATGGATACTTTTCTTATTTTGTTCATAATTGAATAATATCTGTTTCACTTAGTCTGATATGGCCTTTCTCAAATAGCCTTTTTAATAATCTTATAACAGTATGATTTGTGAAACAGCTATGACGTGTCAAAAGTATTGTATTGTATGAAAATATGACAGATGTACTGACAGCTTCAATAATATGCGTTGTTTTTTTGCAATAAACCCCATTGGTCCATATTTATTCAATATTGTGTTAGCATGATATTCTTATATAGATGAATGTTTTTCATCTACTAATTACCGGGATTTCCTTAGCTCTCCCTGTTGAGTCATCCATATTGCTGGGACCATTATAACTTTGGTCTCTTTCTATTTTACACAGTACAGTGCATTTACAGAATTAACTTGAGGATGAATTAAATGCCTGAAATTCCACTGAACAGACAGAGCATGTATTCCTGCTGTTAAGAGAATAGTTGCACTAAAGACAAATTCTGGGTTTCTTTATTCCTCAGTTAGCATCAGACACACATTTCATTTGCAGTGACCTCTTGCCTGGTAAAATGTAATTTCTGCCCAGGAAATCAGCTGATATACATGACTTTCCTGCTTTGTGGATAGCTGCATTCACGTCTAAGCTGGCTTCTTTCCCATACTGATTCTCATGTTTTTCAGAGGCTTCTCTCTTTTTGTGCCCTGTTTATTACACGCTTGTGGATGTTTCACTGAAGAGTATTTTTTGCTGGATTTTGTGTCCACGAATGTTCATCCATGTTAAATTCTGGCTACTTTTGAAATCACAATGTAGTCTCCTATAACCAGTGTCGGACTGGGATGACAGGGGCCCACCAGAAAACCTTAGACCAGGGGCCCAACTTTCCAAACTATTATGCCTTCTCTCCTCACTTAATCTCTCTATTCTCCTATTCTTTTAGATCTACTCACTATACTCTATACTTCTTCCATTCTTCCAGCCTCTTTTTTCACATAAAGTAATAGGGAATGAACATGAAATAGCCACATTTTTAGAAGCAAGAGGGCCCACTGACACCTGGGCCCACCGGTAGTTTTCCTGGTATCCCTGTGGGCCAGTCCATCACTGCCTATAACCTTAAGCCTGTACTGGTTATTTTTAAATGATGTCAAAGATATTATTGGTAGTGGAGCTACCCAGAGCAGCAGACTTCCGGTTAATATAGGGTTGCCACCTGGCCGGTAAGGCCGGTATTTTTGATGGTTGATCCCAATGTTATTTATAGGAAAAAAACATAAATATATAGGAAGGTATTTTTTTCTAGAAAAGGTGGCAAGTTAATATGAGTGGCACTAATATAAACAAAGGATCCTATACTTTTATGCAAGTGGATACAAAATGTGGTGCTTTTTCAAATTCATATGGACTAATCTCAAATATTATATAATATGCAAGACTTAAATTCACATTTTTTTTAAATGGTGATGCTCTTTCTCATAAGAAAGCAATGTAAGTGTGCTAGAAACTTTCTTTTGTACTCCTCACTTCCTCTTGAAAATGTTAATAGTGGACTGCAGCAAAAAAAAGGAGCCTGTGT
Organism: Xenopus borealis; assembly: GCA_024363595.1. Taxonomy (NCBI): domain Eukaryota; kingdom Metazoa; phylum Chordata; class Amphibia; order Anura; family Pipidae; genus Xenopus; species Xenopus borealis. The sequence continues at coordinate 84,796,143 of CM044446.1, read as the reverse complement.
CATCAAAGTTCAGAAATGTGAAATATCTTAGGTCTTGCAAAGGCATGAAAACGCTTAAATGAATATCAAATGACAGTTACAAAACACACTGATACTTTTGTTAGAGCTTACCTGAAACATACTGAAAGTTTGTTGTTGACACAGTTAGAATCTTCCCATATACTTTTAATGCTGCACTTTTAAGCAGTCCAAAAACAAGGTGCAGCAGAACCCACAACCAACAACCGTATACCATTATACTGATTAGTTGACAGTTTTTTTCTAAGTAATTCTGCTACTCTAAAATAGAAATTAAACTCTTGTGCGCATGCAGATATTCCAGGCCTGTACAGTGATGGCAACAGCCCTAGATGCATTTATCTTAAAACTAGCGATGTATTAGATTGGGAATGACACTGTACAATGCAACTGCTTTCAGATAAGCTATTGTGTCTCCTCCTCTATTTAATTCGAGCAGTCATGGCTGCACCTGGTTGTTTTACTACAGTGTATTCTCCTATCTCAGTGATCCCCAACCAGTAGCTCACGAGCAACATGTTGCTCTCCAACCCCTTGGATGTTGCTCCCAGTGACCTCAAAGCAGGTGCTTATTTTGGAATTATTGGCTTAGAGGCAAGTTTTGGTTGCATAAAAAAACAGATGTCCTGTCAAACATTCTCTCCTGTAGGCTGCCAGTCCATATAGGGGTTACCAAAAAGCCAATCAGAGCTCTTATTTGACATCCACATGGACTTTTTCATGCTTGTGTTGCTCTCCAACTCTTTTCTAAATTTAAATGTGGCTCACGAGCAAAAAAGGTTGGGGACCCCTGTCCTATCTACTAGGTGGAGCATGGGAGCATTTTTAGCAATACAGATGTCAGGGAGTTGTTATTTTCTTGTTACCTTAACATTGTTCTATGTATAGGCTGCTGGGAAGTGTGGAAGTTATCACTTCCCCACCTGCAGCGCAGCAGCAAATAGTGACTGAAGTTTATTAGATCATAAGTTAAGGTGGCGATAGGCACACATATAATATCATATGAAACCAATTTTCATAAGATATTCGGTGTGTGTCTGGTGGGAAACAAGCTGACTAATAAGCTGACCAATGTCTATATCTATGACCTATTAATATATTTTCATTTATATTCTATTCTATGAGGAGCTACTGGGGCATCTTTGAAGCACAGATCTTTACTGCTAAAGGGCTTTGGCTGCCTTGGGCTGGTACAGAAGCCCAAAACATAATGTACAACATTTCTACCCTACTTCTTTAGTTAATCTTTAGTTCTCCTTTAATAACACTCCAAGAATGGGAGAGTGACAAGAGGTTAGGTTGAATTCTTTACTTCTTTTTCAATGTAGCACATATAAGGTTCTTCCACCATCTCACTCGACTCGACTTTACTCATTTTTCACATCATCATTATACAGCTAGACCAGTGATCCCCAACAAGTGGCTCACAAGCAACATGTTGTTCACCAGCCCCTTGGATGTTGCTCCCAGTGGCCTCAAAGCAGGTGCTTATTTTTGATTCCTATTTTGGAGGCAAATTTTGGTTGTATAAAAACCAGGTGTGTGGCCAGACAGAGCCTCCTGTAGGCTGCCAGTCCACATAGGGGCCAATAACAGCCAACCCAGGAACAATGTAATGCTTGTGTTGCTCCCCAAGCCTTCTTAAATCTGAATGTCCATCATGGCCCACGTTCTAGACCAACCAAACACTTTAATTAAAACGTCCCCGTTTGGCTTACATATTTCTTTTTACTGACATTACTTCCATCATTTTTGGTCACATGAATATCCCCTCTAATTATAATACCCTGCTGTCTCTAAGCTTCTTTTGTTAACATCCTTCTTTGGCTTAGCTCTGTGCTCTCATTCTCCCACTCAACCTAGCATTAGCTTACTGGATCATACCTTCTCCAGATTCTGCTAAATGTCCAACTTTACTAACTCCCCTATCCTCTCTGATCACAATCTGCCTACATTGCAACTCAAGCTAGCACCCTCATCCCCCTACATTCCTTTCTTCCTCTTGATCTTTGTGACATTGCCCTGCCTTGGTTTTCCATTTATCTTTAAAATCAATCTGGTCTTGTCCCTAATCACTTCAAGGCTCTATTCAAAGTGTAAACAAAAGCTTGTTTTTACTCTGTCACTAATAAATCCCCCTAGGTCAATTATTCAGATTATATGATTTCATTCAGTTTTATCTCTCCTTATCTCAACACATATCCCTTATCTAAGATCTCTTTTTTTCTAGTTTCTAATTAGTAAGGTTGTCTTTCTGCCCCCCCCTCCCATCTAGTCTCACATACTCAGACTAAAGTATTGAAACAATCATTTATTTGGTCCTCTCCTTCAATAATCATAGCCAATCAATAGCAAAATCATGCCACTTTTACCCATGGGATATTCCTTAAATATGACTTTTCATCATACAAGCTACCATCAGAATTTTCATTCATTCTGTCTTTAAAGGCCCCCATACACGGGCCGATAAAAGCTGCCGACAAACTGAGCTTATTGGCCCATGTGTGGGGCCATCCGACAGGCTTCCCCGATCGATATCTAGCTGAAAGTCGGCCAGTTCTCGATCGGGCAGGTTAAAAAACCCAGTCGGATTGCAGACGCATCTCTGCGTGTTTGCGATCCCACAATCCGACCACCCATGTCGCCTCGATTATGATCCAATTGTTGGGCCCTAGGGCCCAACGGTCGAATCAGCCCAATATAGTCCACCTCAATGTGGGCAAATCGGGGAGAAATCCACTTGTTTGGTGATTTAGCCAAACGAGCAGATCTCCCTGTCTGTGGCCACCATAAGTCATGCATTGACTACTTTCATACACTTTCAACTTTATTGATTTACCTTTCTCTTCAGACATGATGCCACTCAAGTACAGGCCAGGCTCAAACACCTCACCATCTACCATTTTTCAGTCATTACACTTTGTCAATTGATAAATTGTCTTCTGCTACCATTCAAACTTCTGGCCCTGATGTACAACCGTTCCCCATCCTATATTTTTAGTATGCCCCAAACCACTCTTAGGGTAAGGGCACATGGGCAGATTCGGGGAGATTTAGTCGCCTGGTGACTAATTGCCTCTTCCCCAAACTGCCTTCCCTCCTGCTTGAATGAAGAGTGGCTAGAGGTATGGCACTCACAGCGCTTCATTTTCAGAAGTCGCCTCAAGAAGAATGCCGCTAGTGACTCTTCATTCAGGCAGATCAGGGAGATTGTCGCTGAGAAGAAGAGGCGAATAGCCTCCAGGTGACTAAATCTTCCCTAATCTGCCCATGTGTCCTTATTCTTGCCTAAGGATCTGCACCCCTCCTCTTGAATTCCATTGCAAGTTCAGACTTTCTCCACATCTGTCTGCCTTTAAACAATCCCTTAAATACATTTATTTAGAGATGCTTACCCTGACCTAGCTTAGCATTCCTTAAATACATTTATTTAGAGACCCTTACCCTGACCTAGCTTAGCATTCCTTGATATTACCCTATAATACAGTAAGGGGCAGATTTACTAATTGTCGAATTTCGAAGTGAAAAAACTTAATTAGACAATCTAATATTTTTTGGGGGGGTCATTTTCGATCGAATATTTGGTCACTTGAATCGTTTGATCACAGCGATTTTGCGCAAAATCCTTTGAATTCTGAGGACAGGTTATAGGAGGTCCCCCATAGGCTAAAATGGCAGTTCATCAGCTTTAAGGTGGCGAATAGTCGAATTCTAAGGATTTTTAAAGGATCAGTACATTGAAATTCAAATTTTCAAATTTTGGCCTATTTGATAGTCGAAGAAGCCCAAATTAATTTTTTTAATTCAAATTTTATTCGAATATTCACTTTGAACCTTCGTGAATGTGCCCCTAAGTCATTACTAACTGCTAAGTGCAATACTCAGTGCAATGTCTACTCATTTTGCTAATTCATGATCAGAGCGGTAACTAAAAGATATTGGGCCTTGCTGCAATATCATGTAAGGTCCTCTTAAACTTTGGGAATGAGGCTTTTATCAGAAACCTATAAAACCTCTCATCAAAAAGTGGCAGTTTAAAATAAGGGTAATCCCAGGACCCATTGTTTCATTGCCCATAATAAATATTTTCTGCAGTGAGGCAGAGAGGGTATGAAATTTCAGGATGAGAAGCTGGCAGGTTGCCCTATTATATGTCTGGTAAGTCTATCTACACTCCAAATCAGGACAAGACCGGCTGGGAACTCTTTGGGATGTTTATAATATTCAAGGAGAAGTCAGCAGCAGCATAAATATGTGAAAGGGGCAGCATCCCTGTTAACTATTGACTGGGGCAGAAGCATCTGCCTGGGGCAAACCATCATGGGAAAGTGGGTTGATAATTCCCACATGGTGTAAGTAGTAATAACTTATCTCATACAAAACCCTTTGAATGAAACTGATACTGCTGAAGCCCCAATACGCAGTTTCTGGTTTCAATGTTCTTATTTCCAAAACCAGCCAAAGTCAGCAAAAAACCAGCTCAAAACTAGCCAAGAGGAAATTCAAAAGTAGGGTTGCCACCTGGCCGGTATTTTACCAGCCTGGCCGGTATTTTTGATAGTTGGTCCCAATGTTATTAATAGGAAAAAAAGATAAATATATAGGAAGGCCGGTATTATTTTCAGGAAAAGGTGGCAACCCTATTTAAAAGTAGCCCAAAAATAGCACATGTGCAGTGAAAAAAAAAATAAAAATAATGAATAGATGTGAAAATAATAAGGAATAGATGTGAAAATACGCCTTTTTCAATTTTCACTTATTTGCACATTTTTCTATGAAACAAAATCGGAGAGATTCGTCCCCTTCACACAGAGAGGGGGGGGCTCAGGAGGTATAGGGGCCCCATGATCATTATCATTAAATACTGGTAAAACTGCTCAATCTCTAGACATTGTGGCCAGCAGATTTTTGCCCCCAATTGAGGAAGGTCAACGGAAAATGCATTAAAGGGATACTGTCATGGGAAAACATGTTTTTTTACAAAATGCATCAGTTAATAGTGCTGCTCCAGTAGACTTCTGCACTGAAATCCACTTCTCAGAAGAGGGAACAGATTTTTTTTATATTCAGTTTTGAAATCTGACATGGGGCTAGACATTTTGTTAATTTCCAAGCTGCCTCTGGTCACTTGTGCCAGCCCTTTAGGAGGGAACTGCTTTCTGGCAGGCTGTTGTTTTTCCTTCTCAATGTAACTGAATGGAATGCAGTGGGACTAGGGTTGCCACCTTTCCTTGAAAAAATTTTTTTTCCTATTAATAACATTGGGATCAGCCATCAAAAATACCAGCCAGGCCGGTAAAATACCGGCCATGTGGCAACCCTAAGTTGGACGTGGGTTTTTACTATTGAGTGCTGTTCTTAAGGTGGCCATACACGGGTTGATAAAAGCTGTCGGCACACAGTGTCGGCAGCTTATTGGCCCGTGTATGGGGCCCTTCGACAGGCTTCCCCGATCGATATCGGACCCGTTTCCGATTGTTATGGGCCCTAGGGCCCTCATTCAGATCAGCCCGATATCGAGCACCTACATTACCCAGCATGCACTGGAAGACGAGGCTTGGCACATCAGTGCAAGAAAAAACTTTGACTGATTTCCAGAGGGGGTAAGGGAGGGGGTGATATCACTCCAACTTGCAGTACAGCAGTAAAGAGTGACTGAAGTTTATCAGCGCGCAAGTCACATGACTTCAGGCAGCATGGAAACTGACAATATGTCTAGCCTAGGGTTGCCACCTTTTGCCGTGGCTAAACCCTGACATGGGGGCGGGCCCGTGACGTCAGTGGGTGGAGCTATGACGCAGCAATCGGCGATCGCTGCGTCAATCAAGCTAATCCTGCCTGGTTTTCCTTATTTGGAAAACCGGGCAGGAAGTATTGACCCGGGCAGCCCTTCAAAATACCGGCTTGTCCGGGTCAAAACCGGACAGGTGACAACCCTTGTCTAGCCCCATGTCAGATTTTAAAATGAAATATATAAAGAAGTTTGCTCTTTAAAGAAATGGATTTCAGCGCAGAATTCTGCTGGAGCAGCACTAATAACTGATGCATTTTGAAAAAAACAAAACAAAACACTTTTCCCCTCATGACAGTATCCCTGGGGTATAAAGCCCAAAATCTGGTAACTCCCGACTTCTACACGTCAGTCCCATTGCATGCTGGGCATTGTAGTCTTACATTAAACTAGGCAGTAGACGAAATTGTTGAAGAAAAACTACATTACCCAGCACGCACTGGAAGACAAGGCTTGGCACGTTAGCGCAAGAAAAAACTTTGACTGATTTCCAGAGTAAAAACCCAGCCAGTTTCAAAACCCGACTGGGCTCATAGTTCAGCTCTCCTCCCCCCCCCCATTGGCACAAATTCCAAGCTGTAAGTGATTGATGGCTCCCTCAGCCAGTAGCTGAACTCACAGCCATTCTGAGTACGCAGCCAATCAGATTAATGGTTGAGATGGGCAGGGCCGGTGCCCCCCCTCCCTTTCCCAGGCAGTGAGTGATCTCTCACTTGGTTACATTGTAGCGCTAGCTCCACGCTCTGCTTTGTAGACTGCTGCAGCTACACTGGGGGATTCCACAGCCACAAGTACAGCGATCGCGGCGGGGAATAGCATCGGTAGCAGCAGCGGCTCAGCATGGATCATTATGATTCCCAGAATAACTATATGCTGCCGGAGGATGATTGGGACAGGGACCTCCTGCTGGATCCAGCCTGGGAGAAACAGCAGAGAAAGGTAAGATCCCTTCCCCGGCCCTGTGTTCTACACATCAGCCAGATCATTACAAGCTCCTGCTGCTCATTAGCCATCATCACTATAAGGAACTGTTAGCGAGATCTCAGACTTGCCAGCATTAGGCGGGACACACCCAGCAGCAGGTATAGGGTCACACACTGCTTGCGACAAACAGACAGCAGCAGCAGCAGCAGAAGACGCACAGAGTTTAGGGAAACCCTCATTTGCGCCTTAACAAATAATGCTATTATATGCTACAAAGTGAATTAACTCTCTCCCTCTGACAGACAGAATACCTGACACATTTCCACCTATGCATTACAACACACGCTGCTCAGTATAAAGCTTGTGCTCTTTCTGCTGGAACTAGAACTACATCTTTGGGCAGCTCTAGGGTCGGGCAACTTATTCTACAAATCCATGTTTGTTCATAGCGGCTCTGGAAAGGCAATATCAAGAAGTGGCCCAAAGCCTCAGAACTAGTTGCCTTGATCCTCATCATTCGTTGCAATGTATCTTGTTGATTTCATTCTGAATAGCCACAGAAAGTGTGTGTTCTGGAAGCCCGCTGTATTATTATAGCAATGGTCATGGGCAGCTCCAAAGTACAGCTACAAGAGGACTATGAAGACTTGCATTCATCCAGGTCATGGTATATCTAATAAGCAATTCTACAACAACTGGACTTGCTGAGTAATCATTGAAGAGGTTTCACTACTCATCTGAGCAGCTTGAACTGAAGAAGGTGCTCGGATGAGTAGTGAAAGGTCTTCAATGATTACTCAGCAAGTCCAGTTGTTTTACAATTACTTATATTCGATGTACGGTCACAAATGCACCAATTCCTATAAGCTAGTCAATCTAACATGTACAAAAGCACATTTCTGGGACTCCTACTGTTGCTGAATTTACCCAATATTTGAAGGGTGTTGGGGGAACCCTTTCAATGGCTTGAGGGCTGGACCAGTGTCGGACTAGGATGCCAAGGGCCCACCAGAAAACCTTAGACTGTGGGCCTGCTTTTGAAATTCTTATTCCTCCTCTACTTACTCAGCCTCTTTATTCTCATAGTCCTTTATATCTACAGTACTTACTATATTATTCCATTACTAAGCATTTTTTTCCCATAAAGAAAAAGGGAATGACCATGAAATATGTTAGTAGCAAGAAGGCCCACTGACACCTTGGCCCACCGGGAGTTTTCCTGGTATCCTGGTGGGCCAGTCTGACACTGGGCTGGACTCTAGGGGGGAAATTTATCAAAGAGTGAAGTTCCGCCACTAGAGGGAAATTCCGCAGCTCTCAATTAATTTCTATGGGATTTTGAAAGGCGTATTTATCAATGGGTGAAAGTGAAATTTCACCCTTTGATAAATACGCCTTCAAAAATCCCATAGAAATGAATGGAGAGCTGCGGAATGTCCCTCTAGTGGCGGAACTTCACTCTTAACTTCACTCTTTGATAAATCTACCCCTAGGTTGGACTCTAGACTAACCATTAGGGATGGGCAAATTTGACCCGTTTCGCCACTGGGAAATGTCGCACATGCCCATTAAAGTCTATAGATGTCATAAATATTTTGATGTGCGATTAATTTTTTTTGACAGTCGTCTTTTTTTTTTTTTTGACGTTCAAAGCCATTCAAGTCTATGGGCGTCATTTTTGCAGCGAAACAATGCGGAGAAATTTGCCCATCCCTACTAACCATAGCTGGTTCTGAACTGGTTGTTATGGGTTATAGCCCTTCTGTGCCTTTTCACCTTTGTCAGGAAAAGAACCTCCATCCCTCAGAGTCTAGTAAGCAGACAGCTAATTGAGACGATCAATCCTTGGTGTGCTAAGGCCTGCCCCAGTCAGTCCCACTCCAAGGCAGGTTATTAAGGACATGCTAGCTTACACATGCTGGCTCAAGCCTTTAAGCTGGTTTGCCAGCACTCCAGTAGTGATGCACTTTAACCCTACACTGCTACGGCTGCTGAATGAGGCTGGGGTGGGTGGATGAGATGCAGCTACCTGGAACTGTACCTTGGAACAGCTGTACTGCGAGCGGATCAGCACTGTGTAATGCATAGGATGCCTAATATAGATTCGTTGCTGATAGTGTGCCAGATACCAGCCCCAGGGGCCAAATACAGCTCGCAAGAGCCACTCCTTAATTTTACCACTGGGGTAATTGAATTAAGCAATGAAATGAACCCCCGAGGGCACCCATAAATATAATTACCTGACTCATTGCAATTCAACGTGCACGTTACCAGGAAAAGTTGCCGTGACCAGGGGCTAGGAGCGTTACTCCTGTCTCTTCTATCGTTGCATTGCCCCAGTTCCTGATGGTTTTACATGTAACACAGTGTGATATTATGTATTTGTAACGAAAGCAGCAGCTCATGCCTGTTGTTACCGAGAGACATTGGAGTAAAAACTACTCCGGCATCATTTTCTTGATATACTAATGCAACTTACAAATCCTATTTCACTTTTGCTTGTAGGAAGGTCTGTATAATCCATTGGAATGTTAATGAAAGATGCAAGGAGCCAATCACAATTCCCGTGTATTTAAAAGTTAAAATACCTGTCCGTTCAGAAAATAATAAGTGTGCCCCCTTCCACGGTAGTTAAAGTTTTTAAAGGACTGCACAGCTTGTTCACCTGTGGGAAATGCACAGCACAGGGTGTGTCTGTGTTAATGCTGTAACAAAGAATACAAAGAAGGCTAGAGAAGAATAAGGGCCATTAGGGGGACAATAAAAATCACCAGAAAAATCCACACCATGTCCACTGTCCTGCAGTAGCACAGCACTGATTTAATCCTATTAACATGGGAAATGGACAGTAGAAGACCAGACCCAGCCTGTGCAGATATAATAATAAAAACCAGAATGAGCTTTATTGCTGCAGGTTGCTTATATCGTATAGTATTGACTACAGCAGTTTATACAACCTGGCTGGGAAAGCAGGAAATGGCACCATTCTGTCTTTAAGTTCTTGTTAAACTACAGCTCTGAGTACCCCCATGGCATGATTTTAGTCCAAAATGATGCAACATTTCTTACAAAACCTTTTTTGTCTTACTACAAACAATAATAAGATTTCAATGCAAGCTTATGAAACTATATACCTGTGGCTTAACTAGATATTACACAGCAAATTATTTCTCAAGCCCTCAAAATATCTAAAGGCTGACCTGTTTTACTGATGTTTGGTAAAATTATAATTGAATTAGGGCCATATGGGGCCCATATCCCTCCTGGCCCCCCTGCAGCTGCAGGGTCTGCTTCCTCTATAGTTACACCCCTGCTATATTCCAACCTGGGAAATAAACAAGTCAGATTTTAAAACTTAAAGGGATACTGTCAAATTGCATCAGTTAATAGTGCTGCTCCAGCGGAATTCTGCACTGAAATCCATTTCTCAAAAGAGCAAACAGATTTTTTTATATTTCAGTTTGAAATCTGACACGGGGCTAGACATATTGTCAATTTCCCAGATGCCCAAAGTCACATGACTTGTACTCTGATAAACTTCAGTCACTCTTTACTGCTGTACTGCAAGTTGAAGTGATATCACCCTCCCCCAGCAGCCTAACAACAGAACAATGGGAAGGTGGCCAGATAACAGCTCCCTAACACAAGATAACAGCTGCCTGGTAGATTCTAAGAACAGCACTCTATAGTAAAAACCTATGCCCCACTGTGACTCCTTCAGTTACATTGAGAAGGAAAAAGAACAGACTGCCAGAAAGCAGTGCTGACACATGATCAGGGGCAGCTGGGAAATTGACAATATGTCTAGCCCTGTGTCAGATTTCAAAATTGAATATAAAAAAATCTGTTTGCTCTTTTGAGAAATGGATTTCAGTGCATTAACTGATGCGTTTGAAAAAAACATGTTTTCCCATGACAGTATCCCTTTAAGGTGGGTCTCCCTATCATCCTTTATTAAATAGAAATTTCCTACTACAATAGAAAATAGTAACTAAAATAATGTATAGGATCACAATGCTAACTCCAAGACTTTAATTTATAAACTCTAGTGAGCGGAACTAATCTGTAACCCATGTTTATTAAAATGCTGTAAGACCTCCCAGGGGCGCTGCCGCCATGAGGTGAGTTGAAAAACAGCATCTCACAAGTTACCAAGGGTGGCATAAAGCTTCTCCTGGTAAATTTAAGAGCCAAAATTCTGATTTTTAATTGGGATTTCTGCTCTTCTAGTGCAGAGAGCACAATTGCACTTTCTGACCCACAGAAGCTCCAAACATTAGGTGCAGGATGGGTTAACTGTGTAAATGTTGCCTCCGCGAGTCACCCCTGGTTATAAACTAATATTTAGTGCAGCATAAGTTTCTGATGCTATAAATGATTATAATGATGACATACTTCCGTAATGGTTGTAGTCCATGAACTCTTGAGTAGAAATCACAGGGACCACCAGAGGGCAATCTTTTTCATCATAAATCTCAAAGGTAGCATTATTTTACAGTAGTGTCGTTGTATATTTGAATATCTGAAATGAGTGGTTGGTTAACAAGGGTAACTTTTCAGCAGTGTAAGTAGATGGCACTGGGCCCCACAGCATATTCAATTTAGGGCCCCATAATACTAATACATTAAACTGTTCTCCCAGTAAATATTAAAATGTCTCATTAACCAGGTCCTCACACTCCCAGGTCACCCTGCAGCTGCTGGGTCTGCTTCCGCTGTAGTTACGCCCTGTACCTATTCGAGAATAGAGGCTTGGCTCAAACAAGAGTAAGATTGGGGAAGGGGTGTGGCAGCTAGCAGGTGAGGCTGGATCAGACAAGTGCCACAGCCTGTGTCTGTGGGCTAAGTACTTTAAGTCCCAGGTTTATCTGTTTTTATTACCATCTTCTATATTAGAACAGCTTGAACTACTGCAATTAATAGCAAAAAGCTGTAGACCAACGTAAATACAAAGTAGCTAGTGGTTCATATGTTTTATCTGAAACAGTATTTAATTTTCCACTTTATCTTTGATAGTCTGTAAAGTTAAAGGAGAAGGAAAGGTTAAAACTAAGTAAGCCTTATCAGAAAGTTCCACCTAAATATACCAGTAAACCCTCAAAGTAGTGCTTCTCTGAGTCCTCTGTCAAAAGAAACAAAGCATTTCTTTCCTTCTATTGTGTACACATGGGCTTCTCTACCAGACTTCCTGTTTTCATCTTTAACCTCTTTGCCCTGGGTATGAGCATGCTCAGTTTGCTCCTCTCTCCTCCCTTCTTTGCTGTAATCTGAGCCCAGAGCTATAAGTGAGCAGGGAGAGACTTAGGCAGGAAGTGATGTCACACCAAGCTAATATGCAGCTGCTATCCTAAACAAACAGAGAGAACTTCTAGAGGTTTTTCTCAGATATGGTAAAACATTCTACAGAATAAATATAGCATTCTAGCTTGCACAGTTGCAGCTAATATATTGGCAATAAAATGCCTCTGTAGCTTTCCTTTAAGGTCGTCCATTCTTCAGCCCTCATGGGGTTGCTGGGAGATGTACTTCAACAAAACATAAATGACCATAGGTCATTCAACACATATAAAGTGCTACCATTCCCCTCCTGTCTGTCACCTAGAAAACTGTGTACAATTTTCTGGGTAGCATCTTGAAAAGTTCCGGTTTGAGCTCTTACACCCCAAGGCACTACGTTATACACTGCCATGGGTAAACGCTGGGTGAAAGTAGCCTAAAGCTAACTGTTTGTTTCCCTGTGAAGCCAGCAACTATGTAGAGTTTTTTTATCCGCAGACCCTGGCAGTCTGCATATATTGATTATTAATCAGTCTTGCTGAATCGGCTTCTATGGCAGATATTTGACTTGTGCTGTTTTGATCATTTATAACGATCCCTAAGCTTAAACAACTGAAGCCCAGACCACATTGAGCATGTGCGTAGTCTTGGTCTTGCACAGATGTCTAACATGTCAAGATGACAGCCCCCTGTGGCCAACTTTGTAAACATATATCATTTGGTTAATTAGGCTTCTGGTGCAGTAAGTTTATGTTTAGTATATATACATATACAAAATACAGAATTTCTAGCCTTATTCTAGTTTAGTTTTTTCCTTTTAATGCAGGTGTTTTATGTGTTATCTCCTAGGGCCAACGACAAATGCTTCAGCTTAAAATAGTATCTTTAACATCTGCTTATCTGTGTGAGAATTGCAATGTATCCTGGCAACTGAACTGTTAAGTCTATTACTGTTTTTATCTTCTGGAAGCAATCATGTGCAACAGTCATGGGGCAGGGAAAGGCTAATTAAAGGTGGATCATTTTCTGTATGTGCTAATTCCATAGGCCAGAGAAACAAAGCAGAGCCAGTAAATGGCTCTCCCTATCATCCAGCACAGCACTCCCCTCTGTTCTGCTGTTAGCAATGTAAGAGACAGGAGAAAACAAAGTCTGTAAGTTGATAATGACACACTGAGGAGGTGGGGCACTGCTTGCCACCTTAGAAGTAGCACTGTCCTTGTTTCCATTATGACATTTATATGAAGAAGTGCTTAATGTGCGCCTACACTTCTGGAAAAAGATTTACTTTAGTGTGTATTGAGAATGCACGAGGAACCTTAGAGCTTTTAATCATTCATTAATTAAAGAAAACTGCAGTCTGCCAACAGTGCAGTGAATAAGGTTTTATTTTGTATTAATCGTTTCTGATAATGCCTCTAGATGTGTGGTGGTAGATGTTTACTGACTAGCATTACATAGGTGTTTGGTCTATGTGGCAAGTAAGCACAAGGAGCCACCAACGGATCCCTTTCCTTCCTATATGTACACTTGAAACTAACAGCACTTTAAAGAGCTACTGTCATGCGAAAACATGGTTTTTTCAAAACACATCAATAAATATTGCTGCTACTGTAGACTTCTGCATTGAAATCCATTTTTCAAAAGAGCAAACAGATTTTTTTATATTCAGTTTTGAAATCTGACATGGGGCTAGACATATTGTCAATTTCCCAGCTGCCCCAGTCATGTGACTTGTGCCATCGCTTTAGGAGGGAACTGGCAGGCTGTTGTTTTCCCTTCTCAATGTAACTGAATGGAATGCAGTGGGACATGGGTTTTTACTATTGAGTGTTGTTCTTATATCTACCAGGCAGCTGTTATCTTGTGTTAGGGAGCTGTTATCTGGTTACCTTCCCATTGTTCTGTTGTTAGGCTGCTGGGTGGGGGAAGGGAGGGGTGATATCACTCCAACTTGCAGTACAGCAGAAAAGAGTGAAGTGTAACAGAGCACAAGTCAAATGACTTGGGGCAGCTGGGAAATTGACAAAATGTCTAGCCCCATGTCAGATTTCAAAATGGTATATAAAAAAAATCTGATTGCTCTTTTGAGAAACAGATTTCAATGCAGAATTCTGCTTGAGCAGCACTATTAACTGATGAATTTTGAAGAAAAAAAAAACATTTTTTCCCCATGACCATATCCCTTAAACATCCTACCAGTGCCAACTTGCATGCTGGCATTTACTAGCAGCTTTATCGTTTAGTTGTAGTACAATTTTGCTGTGAAAGACTGTTTATATCTATTTCCTCCCCAAAACATAAATATATTTTTCTTTAGTTATTGTGGAGCAACTAATCTGAAAATCAGAGTATCAGGGGTGATGGCATATTAATGGCAGCTAGACAGAGGATTTCTGTGGCCTAGAATAAACTTGGCCCCTAGCCCCATTTCCATGTCTGAATTAATAAAAATTTTGTATGTATTTGAATTTCATTATTGTGTTGATGGATGCTTATTTTGTTAATGTATTCTTCTACTGTACATTGTGGGAACAAGAAGTGATATGTGAATAAACAGCTTTAGACACTGTCTGTTTGTTTAGGATAGCAGCTGCTATATTAGCTTGATGTGACATCACTTCCTTGCTCGCTCTTGTCTCAAATTATCGCAGAGAGGAGGGAGGGGACAAAAGGGAGAGAGGAGCAAACTGAGCATGCTCAAGCTCATGCCCTGGAGGTTTAAGCTGAACACAGGAAGTCTGATACAGAAGCCTATGTGTACATAATAGAGGGTTTTTTGTGTGTGTTTTTTTTGACAGAGGAATCAGAGCAGCATTACTTTGAGGGTTTACTGGTGTATTTATATAGACCTTTCTGATAAAGCTTACTTAGTTTTAAATAACTTTTCAAAACATTGTGTCGAGTGTGGTGAGAAAGGGGATTGATTTACCAAGGATGATGGCATATACCTCCCAACATTTTGGAAGTAAAAAGAGGGACAGAATTTTTTTTTGTGGCTAAATTTTTTGGCCAGGCCCATTTTTGTCACCGCTAATTACCACGTTCATTTTACAAAATTTGGCAGGTCATGAAAGTTTGGAAATATTTCTCCTTATCTAAACTGTTACAATTACTTATAAAGCATCTTATTTGCGGGTTGAGCTCTCAAAAGAGGAACTGTCCCTCCAAAAAAGGGACAGTTGTGAGGTATGTGATGGGGGGGGTCCAGGTGCTCAAGCCCCAGCTCAGGGAGGAATACAGCGCTAGTAAATAATGATGGGCTAGCACAAACCGGACCACAGTTGATGCAGTTAAAAAGTATTATTTTAGTAAAAAACATCTCCACAGAGCCTTGAACATTTTGTACCTTACAAACATTAAACCATTAGACATGCTTTAATTTTTAAATGAAAAAGAACCAATCAGAACCATGTTCCAGACAGCCTTTCCTTCTCATTTAAGGAGGGACCAAGCACTGCATTCATATAGAGCAGAAACAAACAGTCTTGGCTTTGCCAGATGTCGTTGAACTAGCAGCATCCTTACAGTTATGTCTTATGCAACATAAGACTGCCTGTCCCAATACAGAGACCGTAGAAGTACAGTGCTTTTCATTTCTCCGCTTCATGTACTACCTCTTCCACCTCCCCTTTATTACTTCCTTTTAGCTGATCACAGCAGCCTTGTGGGTTTAGTTCCTGTCTGAGTCTGTGGTTTAGGGCAGGACTTCAGCAGCTCCCTTATGTCCAAAAATGGAAATCTTTGCCTTTTTTTTAAAGCTTCTATTAAACTTGAGGGGAGGGAGTTATAGGAGGAGTGTTCTACGTACAAAGCCAAAGGAATCCTGTGTTAGATCACTCTTTGGAATTCTAAGCCCTGAAACGTAATGCCTTGAATCACAATATTAAACAAGTCATTCTTACATTGCAGTCTAGAAATGCCATATGTGGTAGCTCAAACATATACTTCATGGGGATCAAAGGCAGCTTTGTAGCTTCAGGGTTTTTTTTTTTAATAAGACATTGCTGGAATAAGTTGATTTTATTTTGACTGAATACAGAGTTGAAACTATTTTCTCGTTAAGATTTTTTTTTTTTTTTTAGAATTTGTATGGGATACAAAAGTATACAATATACAGTACAAAGAAAAACTAAACACAAAGTGTAATAGATTACAGTATTTGATGATGTCAGTGTTACTCGTGTGACTTTGGTTCAACTGACAGTCAAGGCTATTTTAACTATAGTAATCCGCACCCTACACACTTTTTTTTCTATGGCAACGAACCTTAAAGGGTATTAAAATTTGAAAATAAAATTATGGCAAAATGAAAGAAAACGTAACTTTTCAAAGTATGAAGCAGTGTCAGCTTGCATGTTTCCTCTCAGATCAACTAGCTTTTGCTAGGTTGTTTTAAAGGTTAGAACTATTATATTAGACTGGCAGAGAGTTGGAAGGCACAGGCAGACATACTAAAAGTGTGCAAAGAACTCCTCAGCACTGTTATGTTGTACATTCTTACTTGGAGTCTGAACTCCGTGTAAGGGTCCAAAATCATGGCTGTGTGAGCCTTTTAGTAAGTGTATATGCACAAAACGCATCAGTCTGTGAAGTTGTTTTTAATGGGAGTCCTGTAAAATGTATTTTTGGCTATACTGGTATGGAAGCTGTTTTCTAGAATGCTCTGGATCTAGAGAACAACCTTTCCTTTTTGGACTATTTCATTTGCATCCAAGGGGGGGTATACAGGAAACCCACTCATATGGATCAATATCTGTAGTTCGAGTCCCACCATCCGCTAGGACACAAACTGAGTGTCATTAGAACTCTGCACCACAGGGCGGAATGTGTGCCAACTGATACAGAGTCCAAGGACAAGGAGCATAAACATTCCAGAGGAGCTTTGAAAGTGTGTGGCTACCCAGACTGGGCCTTTGTCAAAACAGCAGCAACCAAGCCCAACAGGAACATCAAAAGAAATAACTGCCTGGAGACACATAAGGGTAGGGACAGACAGGGAGATTCGGGGAGATTCTGTCGCCTGGCGTTTTTTAGCAGGCGACAGTCTCCCCGAATTTCCTTCTTCCTGTCTGCCGCTAGTAAAAGGGACAAAGCGCCAGCGCCTGTGCACACGCTGCGCAGCGATTCCCGGAATCGCCCGAAGTTTCCTCACGAGGTATCTTCGGGCGATTCCGGAAATCGCCGCGCAGCGTGTGCACAGGCGCTGGCGCTTTGTTCCTCTTACTAGCGGCAGACAGGTAGAAGGAAATTCGGGGAGATTGTCGCCTGCTAAAAATGCCAGGCGACAGAATCTCCCCGAATCTCCCTGTCTGTCCCTACCCTAATAGGCAAAACATAGTCCTCCCCAAACACCACTTCCCTGTGTTTTTCAAACCTAGCAACACACTGAGACAAAAACTGGTACCCCCAAAGAATCCAACACCTAAAGAAAAACAAAGTAATGCTGTACAGAGTACACTGAACTGTACATTGGGGAGAAAAAACAACTGCTCACCAAGCGAATGGCCCCGCATAGGAGAGCAAACTCTACAGGACGAATTTTCGTGGGCATTCCACGAATTTATTAGCCTGTGGCAAATCGTGGGTATTCGCTGCGAATTCGACCCAGGTGAATAAATTTGCCCATCACTAGTGTAGTACACCCCCGCATTACTAAAGTACGGGCCTTCCTGATTTAGATGGTATTCCATATATAAATAAATACTTTACCAGAGGCTAAATCAGACCCTGGCACTGTACAGCTGCAGCTTTTGATACTAATGGCTTTTGGCTGCAACTGCTGTATGTAACATTTATCTGCAACCAAGCCCGGAATGCAACATCTTCCAGAAATAGCATCCCTCCATAGAATATCTGTTTCTACTCTGTTGGTTAAATCCAGTGAATAGGGATTATGTTTGAATTTATGTTATACACCGTTTTCACACAGCTGCAATACTGCATTTTTTAGCAGTGACAGAGCTGGAATTCTCCTTCATAAATGAGCTGTACGTTTGTAGCTTGACCACCACGCTCCCAAGTGCAATTTAGTGTCTGAGAGCTCAGGCAACACAGAAGGGAAGTCATTGTTCTTTGTACTGGGAAAGACCGTTGATATCCATGCCCAATGTGCAAATGACATACGTTATTTATTTAATAAAAAACACACACACAAAAAACAGCATTCAGTATAAAATCTATACTGGCTTCTAAGATTTTGAAGCTGTTGCTGTTCCCCCCTCCCTGCTCTCCCCCCACACGGGAGTTTCCACAAATACCCCTAAGCTGGTAATTACCCCTTGTTGCAGAGTCAGCGCAGCGGAGCTCACAGGGACCATCTTTCGCCACTTTGGTAATCTCCGTAAGGAAGCACAGTATCTGGAGCATTTTCCTGGTTCGCTACAACTGCGCATGTGATGAAAATTACCGAAGCACCAGCAGAAGACCAAAAGATTCAGAAGTGGCTGAAGATGGCCACCCATGAGCTCCGCTATACTGACTCTGCAACAATGGGCAATTACCGGTTTAGGCATATTTATTTGTGCGGGGGGAGGGGAGCAGGGAGGGGGGGATTATGGAACGTTGGGGCTTTTATTAGAAAGGGATTTTAGTTCTCCTTTAAGCAGAAAAATATGGGTTCCTGTGGTAAAATGTCCTGTAACTGTAGTTGCTATGGCTGCATTCATTAATGGGGTTGTTCACCTTCAAACAACTAGTTGGTTTCAGATTAAAAGAAATTACTTTCAATTTTCTATGTGTGACCGTTTTTCTAATATTGAAGTGTAAACTGTCATTTTTCAACTTCTAAAGCAGCTCTGGAGGGGAGTTGACGACCCTTTAGGCTAAGGCCAGACGGGGAGACTCGGGGGAGATCCGTCGCCTGGCGACTTCTCGCGGCGACAAATCTCCCCCGAATCTCTCAGAATAGCTAGATAGCGCTGCGCGCCCGCTAGGCTTAAAGTCGCCTGCACTTGTTCAGACGGAGCGGCGCAACTTTTTTAATCGTGCCGCTCCGTCTGAACAAGCGCAGCCGACTTTAAGCCTAGCGGGCGCGCATCGCTATCTAGCTTTTCGGGGGAGATTCGTCGCCGCGAGAAGTCGCCAGGCGACGGATCTCCCCCAAATCTCCCCGTCTGGCCTTAGCCTTAAACTATTCTAAATTGATGCATTTAGTCAGTGATCCCCAACCAGTAGCTCGTGAGCAACATGTTGCTCTCCAACCCCTTGGATGTTGCTCCCAGTGGCCTCAAAGCAGATGCTTATTTTTTAATTAATGGCTTAGAGGCAAGTTTTGGTTGCATAAAGAACAGATGTGCTGCCAAACATTCTCTCCTGTAGGCTGCCAGTCCATATAGGGGCTACCAAAAAGCCAATCAGAGCTCTTATTTGACATCCACATGGACTTTTTCATGCTTGTTTTGCTCTCCAACTCTTTTTTAAATTTAAATGTGGCTCACGAGCAAAAAAAGGTTGGGGACCCCTGCATTTAGTCATTACATTTCTTATTTATGTCCCTGCTGAGTAGAAGTCCTGAGTTTCATTACAGGCAGCTGTTAGAATTGATACAATAGTTGCTAATACTCCTGAGATGCTGCTGAGAAATGTATCAACTAAATGTTGCAAAATTGTATCAGTTTAGAGTTTGCGTCTGAATTACTGAGCTGCCAGACTCAAACATCAGACGCAAACATTCATCTTTAAACTTTTTGGAAAGACAATAACAAATACATAATGGAAAGTAATTTTAAGTGAACTGAAAAAAACTGTTTGGAAGGTGATCAACCCCTTTAAAGGGGTGCACCTTCAGGTTAACTTTTAGTATCTTATAGAATGACCAATTCTAAGCAACCTTTCAATTGGTCTTCATTATTTATTTTTTTATAGTTTATGAATTATTTGACTTCTTCTCCTGACTCCTTCTAGCTTTCAAAAGGGGGGTCACTGACACCCTCAAAAAAGAAATCCTCGCTAAAGCTGCGCATGTATTGTTATTGCTACTTTTTATTATTCATCTTTATTTCCTGAGCCTATCCTATTAATATCCCATATTCTCATTCCAATCAATGCATGGTTGCTAGGGTAAATTGGACCCTAGCAACCAGATTGCTGATGCGGCAAACTGGAAAGCTGCTAAATAAAGCGCTAAATAACTATAAAACCACAAATAATAAAAAATGAAAACCAGTTACAAATTGTCTCAGAATACCACTCTCTACAACATACTAAAGGTCAACTCAGAGGTGAACAACCCCTTTAAAGTGGTCCATAGAGGGCGGTATATAGATTCCAAACGCTATATTGTCACTAGGACACAGGCATAATAAGGTTTTATTACACATGACCCTATATCATTTATTACTGCTGCAGTCTTGGCCTCCGTATACAAAGCAATAACTGATCTTCATATTAAAACCGTTAATATTCCACTAGCAGGAATTGCTTTATTCAGCGCTCATGCTTTCAGTAAATATCCTGAGTCCCATTGGTTTGACCTCATAAATTCCCTTAAGGAAAACATTGTCATTAATAAGAGTGCTGTGACATTGGGAATTCTCTTGTTTACACTTGTTTCTTTTTTTTTATTCCAGCCAGTACAAATGTAAGTTTAGATTGCAGCAATGGGGAGAGGTCATGAGATAAACACAGGATAAAGGAACTTGTTTTAGGACGTCCTTCCTTCTGTTTTTGAGTAACCTTGGAATTTAAAAATTGAGGGAAAAAAAACATTTTTACCAGGCCCCCACACCAACAATCTTCCATACCAGGATATACAGGCCCCATTATTATTTATTAGCAAATTTATAAAATTCGTGTGAAGAGATCGAAGCTCGATCGAATTCCGATTGTACGATTTTTTCGGAGGATCGAATATGCAAATTTGTCCACTTCGATCATGGAATACTGAAAAATTCAAATTATCGAATAGATCGAAAGATCGAATATTCGATCATTCGATGATCGAAAGATTTTAACTTTAAAATTTACTCGAATGCCTATCGCCAGATTGAATTTAGCGAATACCAATAAAAGCCTATGGGAATCCCCCCATAGGCTTCTTTTGCAAACGCCTGCTCGAATACCATTCGTACGATTGAACGCCTCGATCGTTCGAATCGTATGAATTTTTCGGAGGCTCGAAGGAAAATAGTAAGATTTTTCCGTGAAATCGAATGATCGGTATTCGATTGTACGATTTCATCGAGAAATCTAATATTGAGGTAAAAGATAGCCTAGAGCTATTCGATAAGCATTCCATAGTCGAATGCTTATCGAATTTCGAGGGGATTCGAGGGATTTTAGGTGAAAAATAGTAAATTTGCCCTTAGGTGTTATTTACTGTGTTCAAGGCAGTTAGCAAAGTACAAAAAAATGGCATAATCCACTGCTGCTTGAGGAGTGCATGGGGGAAGCATGTAGCCATATCCTCCTTCTCATCCCTTACCTATCGCCTTACACACACACACACACACACACCTATTTATTTAGGAATATTCAAAGCTACAGATAGAGTCTAAGATACTGTCCCTTTAATAGTTAGCAACAGCTGGACAGATATATATTTTTGTGTAACCATGTCATAAACGATCAGCTCAGATGATGTTTGTCTTTCCTTGGTTGAGTTTGGGGTCACATGCCTAATAATGTGACCTGAGCACTCAATAAAAATACAGCTGTTGGCCTGTTTACTTTAGTGCAACTGAAGTGCATCTTTTATTGTATGCTGTAATTAATGGCACTCCAGTCACATTAGGAATTCCAAACTGGACTGTCTTTAATAGTGTTGGTCCCTGGCAGCGTTCCCTGTAAGCCGTGTGCTACTGCAAATGGACAAAAGTTAGGACACCGGCTCACACACATTTTGCAATACCCAAAATATTTTTTATGCCCATTCAGTACTTACATGGATCCGAACCCTGCACATATAGTGCTTATATTTGCACACAACCTACAAGAAATAGTAGACACATTCGTCACTGGGCAAAACATACTTTGTGGCACCCTGTTATTCATGTAAAGTAGGACAGATATCTAAATGCCCTGGCAAGAAAGCACAAACACCTATCTGGTGTGACCAATCCTATCCATTCTTACCAGCCAGTTATCATACAGTACCTCCCAACTGTCCCATTTTTCGTGGGACAACCCCGATTTTGACAGCTTAACCCGCAGTCCCGGATTGTTACTGATCTCCTGCACTGATCAGCCAGAAAAAGATACAACATAAAACATAAAACGTAATTCACTTTTAGCAGAGAGCCGAGAACAGATACTTAGATACTTCCATAACAATTTAAGATGAGCAAAAAAACTATTGTAACAATATAAGATAAGCCGGCCTCTTGGGCAAACTGCGACTTGCAACTTAAAGAGCAATTCACCATCATAAAAACCACAGAAATGTGTTAAAACTTTCATAACCTGTCAAATTTTGTAAAATTGGCATCCCCTAATTTGGGTGGAAGACAAGGAATTCTAAACTGGAGACATGGCAATCAGATATTATCCTTGGATCCGCGTGCATCTTCGTTTATTATCCCTGCGTCGGCGTGTTTATTTGTTTAATTATACATCATAATCCTAAATGATTTCCAGCCTCTCTTTAAAGAGCATTACTATGTGCCTTGGCAGTGCATTCTACTCTATATAACCGGTATATGTGGTCACTGATTAGGCACATGGGGCTAAATGTCTTCTTTTATAATGTAATCATCTGCACGTAGGTTATTGCTTTGCAATGAATGCTAAGAAGTGATTTGTTGTTTTTATTTTAAGTGCATACAATGAACATTGGACTGATCTATGCAATGGTTTCTTCGTGTGGGGGGACTCATTTGGGCAATAAAGCTAGCTAGCTATCTATAGAATTGGCCAATCCACTACTAGGAACCTATTTTTTTTTCTTGTGAATTAGCTATGTGATATTTGTCCCTGAGGAATCTGAGATTAGAAACGGGGAGTTTAGTCGCCCCAGTGTCAAATCGCCTCTTCTTTTGGACAATTCATCTCCCCAAACCACTTCTCCCTGTCTTGCACCGGCCAAAATGAAAAACGCCTGCGGCAATTCACACACTGCGCTACGTTTTCTAAAACCAATTGAAGTTGCCTCATGAGGAAACTTAGGGCGGTTTCTGAAAATGAAGTGCCGCAGGCGATTTTCATTTTAGCTGGCACAAGATGGGGAAGCATTTTGGGGAGATTAGTTGCCCAAAAGAAGAGGCGTTTTGTCGCTGGGGCGACTAATCTCCCCGAATCTCTTTGTGTAGACCTTCGCTTAAAGTGACACACTAAAAAAATTTATTTTAACATATGAATGTACATTAAATGTTACCTATAGGTCATGTTGATAATTTTTTGCTGAGATGTTTGTTTTTGTATATAACTGTTAGTTGAAGTTCCTAAGCCTGACTCTCTGACACTCTGACACTCTGACTTTGCCAACCTGACTGTCCCATCTCAGCCTGTTAGTTACAGTTTCTAATGCTAACGGACTCCTGCTGCACAAATATGGCAGCCCCCTCATACAGTAACATGGGGGATCAGACAGGTAATGTAAAAGCATCATGCAAATACTTTATGGCAAAGTTAGAAGTAGCTTTTAAAGCCAATATTATAATAGATGTTAAAAAAAAAGAGTTTAATTTCAGGTGTCAGGATCTTTTTAACATCAGTCTGTACTTTGGGCCTTGATATAGTGACTCAAAAGGATTCTGTCGGGAGCAGGGAATAAAAATCCCTGGTCTATAATAAGCTGGAAGATGCAGCTGGCTGTATCCACAGGAATACAATTATATTTTCCTATTGTGAGATTACAGCTGTACTGGTATTGGAGAGGATTTAAAGGCACACTACATCAATAACCTGTCCTATCCAGCCAGCCTAACTGCAATCAAACTTAGGTTGACCAGCTCGATCCAGCCATGCACGGATAGTTTTGCAGGATAGTCTATGCCCCGCAAAATAGGATGTGCCATAATTTTTTGCTCACATGTATGATTGTGCGTATATTGATTAGCAGATACAGTTGTGCTCATAAGTTTACATACCCTGGCAGAATTTATGATTTCTTAACCATTTTTCAGAAAATATGAATGAAACACAAAAACATTTCTTTTACTTCTGGTTAGTGCAGGGATCTGCAACCTTGGCTCTCCAGCTGTTAAGGAACTTCAAGTCCCACAATGCAATGAAGGAGTCTGTCATGATTCATAAAGGCAAATGCATTGTGGGACTTGTAGTTCCTTAACAGCTGGAGAGCCAAGGTTGCAGATCCCTGGTTAGTGGTTGGCTGAAGCCATTTATTGTCAAACAACTGTGTTTACTCTTTTTAAATCCTAATCACTACACAAACTACTACTAAATCTATAATCTATAAAAGCAGTCCTAATTAACTCTTGACATTTCTTGAATAATGTGTCACTTGTTATTGTGAAGCTGAGGTCCAAGGACCCATTGGCTGCCCAGTACATCTGCTCTCCCTGTGTCTTACAGGATCTTTGTCTTATGTTAATATCCCACTCACACTGTAGTACAGGTTACACCCAGCTTTCTGAGTGGTCTGGTGTGATTAAATGGAAGTCTACCGAAAACAGAAGCCATAACACGACAGGCATTGTGTGCTGTCATTTTTTACTCTGTGTGTGGGCGTTTGAAATAACATTACTCTGCTTTTGGAATTGTTCAAAAGAATAAACTCCCATTTCTTGTACAAACTGCGACTAGGACCAGTTTGGTGGATGGGAGCATATCTGTTGGTGAGCATGGTGGAGCCCATGTATGCACATTCAGGATGACTGCTTCTGGGTACACAGCTTTGTTTGATTTGGAGACTCGTTGGGGGTTATTTGCTAGGGAGGCTTACCTTATGAAAACTGTGCAAAAATCATTTGACTGTAGCATTCTTCTTCAGAATGGTGCCAGAAGTATTACGAGTATTGTTTATCAAATGCCTGCCTGCGTGTTTGTCAAGGACATTCGTGATGTAATGCCATGGTTTTTGCAGTTTTGCTTCAAACATTTTGTGTGGGTCCTCCCTTTGATCACAACAAGATTACATATCTATAAAAACATTGCTGGATCAACCATGAATATCTAGGACAGGAATGTTTTACTGAAAATCTCATGCTAAGGGACCCTCAGGCTGGGCTTTCAAGAATATCTACTAAAGTATAAACGGGCATTGTCGCTAAACGTCACCCAAAATAGCCTGTAGGCATATCCCAAATCAGCCTTTACTACAGACCTCACAGTTTGGGAACAACTGTTGTATTTGGATGTGTAATGCTGGCCACAGAGGTATCCAACTTGTAACGATTGGATTTCACAATCAAACGACTGACCGCCATGGTACGAAAAATGTTTGGACGATAATCACACTGTCAAAAAATTGTACAAAACCCTGATTCGTATGCCTTTATCTTTATCTTGTCTTGGCTAGGGTTGCCACCGGCCAGTATTTTACTGGCCTAGCCGGTAAAACACTTGTCAAGGCCAGGTCGGTATTACAAATTTACCGGCAATATATTTGCTGGTCATTTGTGATACCCTGAAGAATCCTAGCTGTAAACTTGCCTTTTGTTCATCTTCTATGCATCCCGCCCCCTTTTCAGCACAATCCACTGGCTCTGCCCCCTTTTGCATCACAGTCCACCCCTTTAGGTCCCACCCCCACAGCTGGCCGGTAACATTTTTTCGAAAAGGTGGCAACCCTATCTGTGGCACATTTAACTGTGTTTTGATGAAGTCCTATTCATTGCACTCCTGTTGAATAATTGGATATACTGTCCCTTTAATGTACGTTGCAGACAGAGAAATAGTGAAACAGTCCGAGTTCTTCATTTTGGATGAACTACAATAGTCTGTTTAACCTATATAACTATACAAGTATTTGACACGTCCTGGCAGATAGTTACTCACATCCTTTGACGTCCAAGCCATGAGTGATATCATTAGCCAGTGCTTTGGAACATCTAACCTCCAATCAGTTGCACACATGTAAATCCCACCTCTTTGCCATAACTGGGTTACTTTAGGTTTTTGCATGGACCGGGGGTTCAGAGTAGGTTGGGAAGGGGTCGGCGTCCAATTCCAAGCTGCTCCAGCTTCCAATTTGGCGTGCCTCATTAATTCACCGCTAGGCTCACAGCCCAGTTCAGGACTGGCCACGGCCCAGCGTTTGGGGACCCCTGCTGTAGGACACATAATACCCAAACCAAAATTCATTTAAAGTGATTGGTGGTAGAAGATTAAAAGCATTTTGCTTTGGGGCAAGTCACTTATACAATTGGCCATCCAGTCAGTGTACCATAGTTGTTAAATCCACCTATTGCAGTGCCACCCACTGTAACATGCAGCACAAAGTAGTAGTCTATGTGCATCTATATGTTATCCTCCCACTTAGATTGTAAGCTCTGTGGGGTTTGGACCACCTTAGTGTTGTATCTTTAATACTTAACTCCTTATCTTTAATGCATCTGTACTTTGTATTTATTTGTATTTACAATTGTACTAACCCTGTTTATTCCATTGCTTTATTGTTCTATGTACCCTGTAATTTAGCTTCTAAGCCTAATTATAATGTTTTCCATACAATTCAGTTTTTTTTGGGGTGAGTTCTGCTAAATGCCTTATCACAGTGATTATGGGACTTTTTAAGCCTTTGAGGTCTTAACCTTTGTTAAAGGAGAATTCAACCCTAATAGTAAAAAAAACTCTATCCCCATCCCTCCTCCTCCCAGCCTAAGTGTTACCCCGGGCAAATGCCCCTAACATTTTACTTACGCCTGGGTGTAGATTTAGACATCGGAGTTCACGGCCGCCATCTTCAGCCGCTTCGGTAATCTTCGGGATGAGAGCTGCTGTCTTCTGATAAAATTGAACATGTTGTCTGTGAATATTATAGGGAAATTGTAACATACCTCCCAACATTTTGGAAATGGAAAGAGGGAAGAAAGAATTTGCCGCAAAATTGTTTGACCGTGTTCATTGTTTGTGACCACACCCCTAATGAAGGTGCATTGTCCTTTAAGTCACAGTTTCTCCAAGAGACCTATTTATCTTAAATTGTTACAATTGCTTTTTTGCTTATCTTAAATTATTACAAAAGTATCTAAGTGCACTTGCCACATATTCAGGCCTCTCTGCCAAAAGCCAATTATGTTGAGGGGGTTATGTAGTAAAAGGCACTAAGTTTGCCCAGAAGCAGTTACCCATAGCAACCAATCAGAAGGTAGAATTTACTGGTCACCCGCACTCCCTTTGTGATGTGGTCTTATTTTTTATAATACAAACATACTGAGACATTTTAGACTTTTCTATCCAGTTTGCAGTGTAGGTAAACTGGTTGCTAAGGTCCTTATTACCCTAGCTCCCACGCATTGATTTGAATAAGAGACTGGAATATGAATAGGGAAGGGCCTGAATAGAAAGAGGAGTAATAAAAAGTAACAATAAATTTGTAGCCTTATGGAACATTTGTTTTTGAAAGCTAGAAAAGTCAAAAGAAGGTGGCAAATAATAAAAAAAAAACCCGATAAATCCATTTGAAAAGTTGCTTCGAACTTAACATATACATACTATAAGTTAACCTGATGCTGAACCACCCCTTTCATTGCCTTCTAATGACTTTCAGGGGCATGAGCTCGCCACGTGTCATTAGGGAGGTTCTATATTTTTTTAGCCTCATTACAAATTAAATGATAATGTGAAATATCTCCAAAATGTCCAGAGTGCATGATTATTGCCCTTATGACATAGGGTTGATACCTTTCTGTGTACTTTGTAATGTGCTGTTGCTAGTAGGAAGCTTGTTCTATCAGAATGGGTCTTTTAAAACTGTGTAACACACCTTTTGCAAGGAAGATTTATTGTAGTGTGAAACGTGGACTCGAGAAAACCAAATTACTACAGATGATTCTCTCCAAGCAGCACTGTAGTAAAACTTTGCCAACATGTGTGCCCATAGGTTCATTAAAGTGAAAATGCTGCAGCTTTATATTGTGGGTTCTGCTGTCGGCCATATAAAAAGCTCAGAGGTACCGCCTTGTGTCTGCACATGAAATGCTATGGCAGGCTAAAGTCCTTGTAGGAAATATTGTGCAATAAAAAAGCTAGATATGATGGTGGCACGCATTACAATATAGATAAGGGACATACATTAGGAGACAGGCAGACAGAAGCATAGAATGGGGCATCATGAATTGTGCTAGGAGGCATTGTTTCAGGGGAGGGGGGTAACATATATAGATGCATAGTTGAAGAAAATACAATTTATAAAGACCACACACACCAAAGAGTTCAGTCTAAAAAGAGCTCCGGATAATTAACAGACTGGTTAGAATTTCATTCTATACACAACATAAAGCTGTCTCAATGAATAGAAGCCCAAACTGTACAGACCCCAATGTTTAGAAGTTGGCCAAACAATTTATTCGGTTGCGGCTGCATGCTGAATAGCTGGAAGATTACGACATGCATAAGATCGTCAGTTGAGCACAATATGGAGCTTTCAGAATTTTATGTGAATTTTGCTAAAATAGATCGTTTTTTCTTTAACCAATCTCATAAATGTGCTTTCTGCAAGCAGCCAATAATGCTGGACCGTTTGTACTAGGAAATGTACTTTTATGAAAAGATGGTTCTTCCAAGTACATTTAATTGCTAAAATGTTAGGAGAATATATAAACTATATAAAAATATATAAATATATAAACTACTAAAACATGGGAATATCTAAGGCTCATCAAATCATTTGGACCTGGGGCCAACATTTAAATAGTATTGGGGCCTGTCTGCTGAGGACTTTATCCACTATCTGATGGCTGAAAAGATTCTCCACCCACTCACAATATACAGTACACATAGAATAGAAATATAGTCACAATATAAGGCTGATTAGTCATTAATAGAGATAATTACTACATGGCAGCACAGAAACCAGTGCAATTAGCATCAGACTTTAATAATCAGTCCTGTAGCATCAGCTTATATTACAGCCCAACCTAATTTTCTGCTTGATAATTAACCCCTAAGCTTAGCTTCTCAACAGCTGCTCAGAGCTCACAGACACTTTACAAGATGGTGACCCCTGTGACAAGTTTGAAGACCTGGATCATTGCTGCTATTGACTAGCTGAAATTTTGTGCCTGGTGCAATAGGTTCAATATATAAAACATGACAGTTTTAGCCATATTCATTTTTAGGGTTTAGTTCTCCTTTAAGCTGGCCATACATACAGAGATCTGCTAGCTTGGTGACCTTTCGTTGGGCGATATACAATGAGGAGAATACTGGCAGTATCCAGTCGGATTGAGGACCGCATCAGTTTGTTGATGTAGTCCTTGTTCCAACTGGATTTTTAAACCTACCCTATCAACTTCTAGCTGACTTTCAACCATATATATTGATTGGGGAAGCTAATAATCTGCTGATTTATATCGGCATCTTGTATCGGCCTGTATATGGGGAACTTTATATGCACAGTATCTGGCTGATCCCCAATCAGATATTTATTGTGAAGGTTTTTGGAGCCATCACAACACAATCATCTGACTAGGTCAAATGTGTCTCTGTAGCCAAGATCTGCCAGTTTATGGGTGCAGACACAGTAGATTGTTCAGCTTTTCTCCCCAGACCATATAACTGGGGCATTGGCCAATTTTTATGTAGGCCATCAGTCATTCCACCCATGTAAACACCTGAAACCATTCACATTATACGACAATATCTTAAAGATCAGTGTACTTATATGCCTATTAGCGGCCCAACCTGCAGAACCTACACCACCAACGTACCTCCACTCCACTGGTGTTCGTAGCAGTTTTGGAACATTAAAATAAATCCAAACTAGCGTGTATACTACAATAGCTTTCTACTGTGGTGCATAATTCCCGGCTGGTATTTTATAAAAATAAATGTTACTTATTATAACAGAAAAGATGACTCTCCATTTGCCACACAGATGAGACTTTTCAGTTTCTTCATAAGATTCCCTTTGTTTCAGTGCTGCTTTGCAATATTTAAAATCAGGATTATCAAATCTACAGCCCTCCCTATGGCTGGCTGGGGATCCAGGAAGTTTTTGTTCAAAGAAGCTGGAGGGCAACAGTGCTGATATCTCTGAGCTGATAAAAAGGAATGCAGGAATAAAAGGTGCGTTTACGTGAATGGCATGTTGGAACATTCCTGAATGTGTTGTAACAGATTAGCTAGCTTCACTTATAAACCGGCCAATGAGGGAGTATTTCAGTCCCAAGAATGACCTTACAAGGAAGAGCTTCCTGGATTAGTAGAAAGACGTGTTAATACTTTTATGATCATGGTGCAAAAGTACTTTCCAACCAGTCACCGTATAGGGCTTAATGAATTTGCTGTCCATTTTCTTGTTGTTTAGTTGCTTCTGCCAACTGAATCCATTGCTACAGCCATAACTGATACCTGCCATCCTGCACTTATGTGCAGACAGAGGCCTTATTGGGTGGAAAGACATTCTTCTAACCCCAAGCCTTGGTTTTAAAGGACAAGGAAAGCATAATTAAAAATATAATTCTTCTAAGAGGCATACCTCTGTCTGTGTCATGCTGTCATTTAAGCCTGCTCAGAAGTGCTGTTGTTAAAAAAGATTGCTAACTCCTAGAATAGGAATTTTAATAATCCTACGCTCCTGCAGCAAAACCAAGACTACTGCATCTGCACAGTACATCATACTAGGAGGCAGCACATTTAAAGCTATTCATGAGAACAGACAGAAAGGAGCGATCATCCCCACAATTTTTTTGGCGCATGCGCATTCAGTTCACGGGCACCATCTTTATTGCAACAATGAGTAGAACATGGTGGAGGCAAAAATGGACAGAGAGTGGTAAAGTCAACACAGCTCTACAGGAGATGGGCGTTTTTTTTTTTATTAGTTATTTCAGCGATTAGGTAGATGCAGGTATCCCCAACCTTTTTCACCCGTAAGCAACATTCAGATGTAAAAAGAGTTGGGGAGCAACACGAGCATGAAAAATGTTCTTGGGTGGTTTAAGGGTTGTGAATGGCTATTGGTAGCCCCTATGTGGACTGGCAGCTTACAGGAGACTCTGTTTGGCAGTGCATCTGGTTTTTATGCAACCAAAACTTTCCTTCATTCCTGGAATTCAAAAATAAGCACCTGCTCTGAGGCCACTGGGAGCAACATCCAAGGGGTTGGGGAGCAACATGTTGCTTGCGAGCTACTGGTTGGGGATCAATGGATTAGGAGGAATATATTTAAAGGCTTTCCTTGTCACTTAAGCATTACTGTTCCTTTAAATTTGCTGTGTTCTTTTACTTTGCACTCCATAATACCACGTTGGGCAGAATTAAGGTTCTGTTGCTGTGAAATTATTTTGTTGCATTAAATATTGTCTAGAGGTCTTTGTAAAGCAATCATTTGTGGTTCCTTGCCCCCACCCTGGAATTTCTGATGAACTGTACACATGAAATAGTTATATACATATGATAGTTATGGTGGGAAGTTTATGGTAATAAATGTACTGAAAGCTAGATCTTCTGACCGTGTGCTCAGAGTGAAATCCAGCTGGTGTAGCCTAGCACATGGATTGCACAATCTTCTGAATTTCCGTTCCCAGTAGCTACAGTTCGTTATAAATAAAGCACAACTCCCATATAACACAGCCCTCTTTATTGTCTGCAATGTGAACTACTGAACTCTTGTAGGAACAGTGTTCAATTAAAGGTGTTGTTCACCTTCCAAACACTTGGAAGTATTTGCTCAGCATGAACAAAGAAAAGAAATGTATCAATTAAGGTTAGGTCTACACAAGGAGATTCGGGGAGATTAGTCACTCCAGCGACAAATCGCCTCTTCTTTTGGGCGACTAATCTCCCCAAACTGTGCCGGCTAAAATGAAAATCGACTGCGGCAATTCACACCCGGCACTTCATTTTCCTAAATCGCCCACATTTGCCTCACGGGGTGATTTTCGTTTAAACTGGCGCAAGACAGGGAGAAGCGGTTCGGGGAGATTAGTCGCCCAAAAGAAGAGGCGATATGTTCCTGGGGCGACTAATCTCCCCGAATCTCCTCGTGTAGACCTAGCCTTGATGTATCCATTTAGAACCGTAAAGGTCCCCATAGACGCGACTACTCTTCTTTGCTGGACGACTGATTTTAGGGCAGTCCGACCAATCCATCAAATTATCGTGTGGTTAGATCGTACGGTTTTTCGCCCGACATCTGTCAGACAATTGTTCGGCCAGGTTAAAAAATCTTTATTGCTCCCAGTGCAGTCTGTTTATGTTTGCAGAGCCAGCTGGCAGCTGCCCTTCAGTTTTGCTGGCAATATTGCCCGGAATGGTCTTTTTAGTTGATGGACAATCTGTACAATCGTTTCGAGATA
Organism: Xenopus borealis; assembly: GCA_024363595.1. Taxonomy (NCBI): domain Eukaryota; kingdom Metazoa; phylum Chordata; class Amphibia; order Anura; family Pipidae; genus Xenopus; species Xenopus borealis. The sequence goes on along the minus strand of CM044446.1, from coordinate 84,763,770 downwards.
ATTGTGGTCTCACAATGATGATCGGATCAACCCCCCTCCCAGAGCTGCTTTAGGAGTAGAAAAATTATACTTTAAACTTCAATTTTAGAAAAATGGTCACAAATAGTCATTAATAAAAGTATTTATTTCTGGTGAACAATCTGAAACCAACGGAACTGAAAAAGTGTTTGAACATCACCTTTAACCTAGATAAAATATATCCAAAAGCCGCATTAAACAGTCCTTTTTAAGCTTTATTTGTTCTACTTTTTTTATTATTGGTCAAGGTTTGATGAAATATAATGATGGAAATATGGTGTCTTCCAATTGGGCCATCAAATGGGGTACAAGTGAAGGTTCTGTGCAAGAACTTTGGTAGCTATGGTAGCTGTAAACCAAGGCTAGCCTACCTAGGGGCACCACAGACTTTGCTAGGAAAGGTAAGGCGAAGATAGACTAAAGGACAGTTAAGATTAGGGTTGCTATCGCTTCTGGGGAAAAGAAACACCTTGACATCAAGCGTCATTGGTGGAAACCTTGGTAGAGATTTGGGAAGAAAGGCTATTTTCTCCCTTTAGCTCAGCTTGAAGGTCAACAAGTGAGGGGGTAAACATTTTATTTTCTATCTTAGATATTCTTGGAACTGTGGTTGAATGATTGATACAGTTATTATGACATATGTCTAACTGAGTTATGAGCTTATGGGGGCCTAGCCAAAAACTGCCAGGCCAAAGAATTGCTTCACTGCTATAAACTAACCTATTGTTAACCTGCAATGAAAATTGTGTATGCTTTATTGTGTGCCCATTGTGTGTTAAATTATGTGGAGACAAACTAAAGATATAATTTTTATACACTGGAAATTGACGGCTCTTAAATTCTTTTACTGTGCAAATAACAGTAAATTCTACCTTGTACATTAGGGAGGCTTGTCTTTCACCTTTGCCTCTCTTTATAGATGAAGCTACTGTAGAATGTTGATGTACAGCTTCTGTCTTTATTTTTTATTTTTTTGTCTGCTTGGCAAGAGTAGGAACCACATATACAGATCCTTTATTAAAAAAAAAAAAAAAAACATCCCATTGTTTACATGTTTTTTTTCCAAATACAGATTCTGCCGGCCTTAATGGTCCAATTTGTATTCTTGTGCTCTTAATTGCTGTGGTCACAGTTCTCATTTCCCTGTCTGTCTGCTGTGGCTAACTTGTGTCATTCAGTCTGTGGGCACACTTAAGTTGTTAATACCTAGTTGCATGGCCATGCCCTTCTTCTTCCTGCTGTTGAGCAGTTGGCACCCTAAGCTTTTTTTCCGGAGTTGTTTTATATTTTGATTGCTTTGGCACAATTACAAGGCAGCAGTGAAGCTACTGGCTGTAGCTCGGAGCTATTGTTGTTCTCACCATGTAACACGGATTGCTTTAATTCCATTTATTGGATATTTGCTTCTCACTGCAAAGTGAGCCTAGTTCAGAGCCAGAGGATTCACATGCCTTAACCATTAGTTCAGTCTTGAGCTAATTGTTCCACCTAAGACTATCCAAACATTAAATATTCTCCTATTTCATATTCAGTTACAGCAGTATTGGTTTCTTTCCCCTCAGCAGTGAAGTGTGATTTTTGCATGTCCTTAAAGGAGAATTCAACCCTAAAGTAAAAAAACCCTACCCTACATAGACCTCCTCCCTCCTCCCCCCCAGCCTAGCTGGGCAAATGCCCCTAAGTCTTTACTTACCCCTGGGTGCAGTAATTTGGTTAGTTTGTGTAGTGATTATGAGTTAAAAAGAGTAAACACAGTTGTTTGACAATAAATGGCTTCAGTCAACCACTAACCATGAGTGAAAGAAAAGTTTTTGTGTTACTAAAGAGACTGTTGCACATGTACAGGAAATGTGGTAAACTGTAACTGTTACAAAAAAAAAGGCTTTGCTTGGCTGAGCACCCTCTTTATTTCTAGACAGACGCTGAAAATGTACCTTTACGGTTACTGCTTTCTCCGTTTCTATGCAATAAAAATATATTTGTGCAGCACATCTACACTAAAGGTAATACTGGGGGACTTTGAACAATTCATTTTTGCACTACAGTTAACAAAGCAATTAGTAATAATTATCTAAATAAACTGTAGCTACAAAGAGTTTCTGGAGGAAATGAGATTTCATCATTGGCTCAGCATGTTTCTTTACTATACTTGCTGTCCGTTTTGTAATCCCCAATGGCCAAACACAGACAGATCTGCTTATTTGGTGATGTCGCCAAACGATCCGATCTCTCCCTTATATGACTAACTTGAGGTGAGCAATATCGAGCTGATCTGATCATGGGCCCTAGGGCCCAACTATTGGATCATAATGGAAGTTGGATTGCTGGGGACCTCATCAACAAACTGCTATGCTGTCCACGATCCTGCTGGGTTTTTACCCTTGCGCATTCGACATCTGGCTGACTCTTGGTCAGTTATCAATAGGGGAAGCCAGTCGAAGGGCCCCATACACAGGCCAATAAGCTGCTGATTCGATCTGTTAGCAGCTTTTATTGGCCTGAGTATGGTCACACAGGTAATGAGTGATTGGTTTGCAGGGTTCATAATAGATAGTAATTTTATTTTTATTTTTTTTATTGTTTTTCACCAAGTAGAGTCAAGTTAACAACATGGAATGCAACATGTCAATACAGTTGTATATGATATTCACAGATATGAACAAAGTTAGGTCTGAACATTTTGCGCGTCTGGTGGATTCAGGTGAACATTAGACATTACAGTATTATAGTCCCCCATATCATTTGTTCCCTCCTCCTACCCTGCAGCCCCAGACCACTCCTCCAAGATTGTCACATAGTAAAATCTCAGAGTGTTGGGGCACCTGACTGTGTATAATATAGGGTTTCTCCCTACAAAAGATAGTATTTTTTAATTTTCATATGCTGACCCTGGACTCTACCAGAGATTGCAGAGAACTGATCAGTGTATTAAACCAGCTAGATTCCAATCAAGTGTTGCAGCTGACTCTTAGACATGTGCTTTGCACCATAGAGGTCTTCTGTGTATTGTAGGTTACATCCCATGTGACATTAGCCTAAAGGAAAATAGATAGAACAAGACACATTGTAATTACAGAGACTGCCTCTGTAATTGGAATGTGTCTGTAATTGGAATGTGTCATTTTTTGTGTATTTTCCTTATCTACAACATTATATTTATATTTTAATATGCTTTTAATGCACTGTGTATTGTCAAACCATCTACCTGCACACTTTGTGCATCAGATTATCTGTGGACTGTAAAAGATCTCTGGAGTTTTAAATAAAGCCTTTTTGCTGCCCTTAAATTCTTAATTGACCTATAGTAACCCTTTGTCACTTGATGGACACGTTTTTTGCCAACTTAAATAGCTGTCTAAGTAAACCTTCTCTAGTGATCTTGGTATTGATCAGTTTTAATAGCCTTTGGATTAAAATCAAAACAAACTTACATTTCCTTTAGTCGTGATACAAGTCCTCAAGATCGAAATAATATGTAAATGTATGAAGGAGAGTATAGGGTGGGTGTGAGGGAGATATACAATGCTACCGTTGAGGCTGTAAGAGCATTTATAGATGGTGCAAGGGAGGAACAACAGAACTATCCATTGGTAAGAGAAAGAAAACAGGTTTATGCGAATGTGATAAAGGCTAAAGTCTACTCTTTTTTTGTTTTAACCTTCTTCCAAGTTAATACCTATGGTATCCTGCCTAACGTTTACTGGCTGGGCCTGTTCAATTCTGGTTAGGTGGCAACACCGTGTTCTCTATATAGAGTTGAAGAATTCAGTTGGAGGTTTAGAAATGAAATGCTAGTCACCAAAATAGCCTCCCCGCACTGCCAATGGTCTCATAGGCTTTTTACTTTATACATTTTCATTTTTATTGAAACTATGATCATAGGGGGTGATGTGTAGGATAAATTTCCCACTACATGGAGAAAGCAGAACAGTTCTTTTATGCTCACTTGCCTTCTTGGTCTTGCACCATTCCTAAATACTTAATACTTAATTATCCATAGCAAGCAATTGAATATTCCTGCAGTTTTAGGAAATAGAGCATTTCCTCACTGAGTGTCTGATTGAGGGTCTTGGTCCACTAGGGTTTCAGGTCTCAGGGCCAGCCCAGCCACATCACCTTCATACACTGACCCCCTCCACAGCTGTATCCCCCCGAATGGCCCCCATGCACCTACCTGCTTTTTCTTAAGGTTTGATCAGGAAAGTTGTGTGCAGAACATAGGGTCACTGGTGGGGTGTGGGTCTGGGTTGGCAGGGTCCACAAGACCCGGGGTCCACCATTTTTTTTACTGGTGTCCCGCTAGCCCAGTCTGACGCTGCTCACAAATGACATTGTGCTGTGTATTTTGTGTGATACCCTTTGCATAAACCTGAGTGTGTTCTGTCACTCTACACATTGTAACTCCTTATTTCTCTCCTGCAGACTTTCACAGCATGGTGCAACTCACATCTCCGGAAAGCTGGGACACAGATTGATAACATAGATGAGGATTTCAGAGATGGCCTTAAACTCATGTTATTACTTGAAGTCATTTCAGGTGAGCATCAACAGCGTCAATAAAATAATCACTAATTATGTCCATCACATTGAATCCAACCCAACCACCCTTGCTCCCAAAATACAGCAGCCTCCTCTGTAATTTGTGTTCAGACAGTGATGGGTTATTTTAGCTTCCTCCACAGTGTGAGTTCAGTTTATAGAATAACAAATTCCCCCACACACTGACCATTTAGCAGCATGAGAACATTATCTAACCTAAAGGTTCCAACACAGGTTTGATGTGATTCTCTTCTGGACACATTTCTGTGCTTTTTGAGGAGTAAATTGTGTCAAGCTGTCTTGCGTTTATGAATGCCCTATTTTATAAGCATTCAGTTTACATAGCATTGCCTTTCAATGCGTTAGTTACTGAGTGCTCATTTTGTTGTTTTGCATTGATTAAGTCCATATGTTTTTTTACCTGGGCTTAATAGGATACCGTTGGGTTTTTACTACTCTTCTACCAGATCAGCTGTTATCTTGTGTTAAGGTGGCCATAGACAGGGAGATCCGCTCGTTCGGCGATATCGCCATACGAGTGGATCTCTCCGCGATATGCCCACATTGAGGTGGGCAATATCGGGCTGATCTGATCGTGGGCCCTAATGCCCAACGATCGGATCAGAATGGAGTCAATACAGGTTGAATCACAGGACCGCATACATTTTAACCTGTCTCATCGAGATCTGGCCAACTATCGGACAGATATCGATCGGGGAAGCCTGTCGGATGGCCCCACACACGGGCCAATAAGCTGCCGACTCGATCTGTCAGCATCTTTTATCGGCCCGTGTATGGGGGCCTTTAGGGAGCTGTTATGTGGTTACCTTCCCATTGTTCTGTTAGGCTGCTGGGGGGAAAGGGAGGGGTGATATCGCTTCAATTTGCAGTACAGCAGTAAAGAGTGATTGAAGTTTATCAGAGCACAAGTCACATGACTTGGGGGTAGCTGGGAAATTGACAATATGTCTAGCCCCATGTCAGATTTCAAAATGAAATCTAAAGAAAAAACTGTGCTCTTTTGAAAAAAAGAATTTCAATGCAGAATTCTACTGGATCAGCACTATTAACTTAAAAAAATGTCATCATGACAGTATCCCTTTAACTAAAACACGTGTAGAGACGATTATCCATAAATGATCATCATTGTCTAATTTTGTAGCCATCACAAGTAGCTGCTATTAGCAGCTAGGGATGTCTTCACCCTTAAACAAAGAGGAAATAAATAATGATTGCATAGTGACCCTTTTGTTTGTAGGTGTGAAAAAAAACAAAAAAAAACCTTTTGGTATGAGCATGTCACATGATTTATTGCTATGGTTTTATGTGTTTATTATGTATTCAATCAAAAGCCCATTGATACACAGTGGAAAATATTTAGCATAATGCTGCCTGTACTATACTGTGACATGGCAGGAGCTCCAGATAAGAAGTGTTTGTCTTTGTAGGTGAGCGTTTGCCTAAACCTGAACGAGGCAAGATGCGTGTACACAAAATCTCTAACGTCAACAAAGCCCTGAATTTTATTGCCAGTAAAGGTGTAAAACTGGTATCCATTGGAGCTGAAGGTAAATATGGAAATCCTTTATTACGTGTTGTGTTCCATACACGTATTTCCTTGGTCAGTAATATGCAATCTGTAAATGTTTGGATACTGTTAATACAAGGTTCCACCAACAGCCACACGATTAGGAATGTAACCAATAATGTACGGGACTGTGCCTTTAAAGGGGTTGTTCACCTTCAAACACTCTTTCCCATTCAGTTGGTTTCAGATAGTTCACCAAAAATAGAGACTTTTTCCAATTACTTTCTATTTGTGACCATTTTTATAATATTGAAGCGTAAAGTAAAATGTTTCTCCTTCTAAAGCAGCTATGGGAGGGAGGGGGGGTCGCTGACTCTTTGATTGTTCTAAATTGATACAATTACTTGATACATTTCTTATGTTTGTCCCTGCTGAGCAGAATCCCTGGGTTTCATTACTGGCAGCTGTTAGACTTGATACAATAGTTGCTAACACTCCAGAGATGCTGCTGTGAAATGTATCAACTAAATGGAGCAAATTGTAGCCGTTCAGATGCTCCTGGATCACTGAGCTGCCAGACTGAAACACTAGAGACGGGAACATTTAACTTAAATTTTGGGAAGACCGTAAAAAACAAAAGATGGAAAGCAACTGGGGAACTATCTGAAAACAAGTGAACTAAAAAAATGGTTGGAAGGTGCATAACCCCATTAAGCACTATGATGTGTGTGATTTTTCTGGTCACAATATTTATGCCATACTTGTGACAATGGCATTATTTGTTTAAAATTATAGTCCACAAAAAAAGTACTTAAATGCAGTAAATGCAGAAGTGTTACTATACTATGCAGTCAGTACATGGCAGTAAATGCAGAAGTGTTACTATACTATGCAGTCAGTACATGGCAGTAAATGCAGAAGTGTTACTATACTATGCAGTCAGTACATGTCAGTAATTGCACAAGTGTTACTATACTATTTTCTGTTTAAATCCTATGTGCTTCATTTCTATTTATGCAAAAAAAAAAAGCAAAAGTGCCTACCTAGGTGCAAAGGCTTTAGATGATTTCTAAGAATGTCTGATCAGGATCGTGGGGCTCATTTATAAATGCTGGGCAAATTTACACCTGGGCAGTAACCCATAGCAACCAATCCGTGATTAGCTTTTTCAGTTAGCGGCAGGGTGAACACTGAAAGCATTTGCCTGATTGGTTGCCATGGGTTACTGCCTAGGAGCAAATTTGCCCAGTGATTATAATTGAGCCCGCATATGTCTGCACCCAGTGCTGTGATGACTTAGTATTTTGGATGCAACTGCAAAATAGGATGATGATGTGACCGTGATGATTATCTCTTCCTGTGTCCCACAGAAATTGTGGACGGCAATGCAAAGATGACATTAGGAATGATTTGGACCATTATCCTTCGTTTTGCTATCCAAGACATATCTGTTGAAGGTAAGACTTTGAGCCATAGGTGCAGTTCTTTCCACTACCAGAATGGAGTCTTCCCGTAGTAAATTAGCGTTACCCTAAAAATAATAAAAGGCACACATGGCCTTTCCTTGCTTGGAACATGGTATCAAAATAACTCAATATATCATCCACACACATTTTTAGTCTAATGCATATGTGCACTTTAGTATGGGAATGACAGTTTGTGTACCTCGTTGCGTGTTTGCGTACAGACAACAGACGCATCCTGATGTCTTCCACCAGAGAATGATTCCTAGCAGAGCTGGTCTGCTCCCGGCGTAATAGCACTATACACAAGAATGTTTTATTCATTCAAAGCAGAGCAGAGTGCAGGCCCCTCTTTGCTACAATAACCAGTACAAAGATTTCAATTATACAGTGTCTGGTTCTCTTATCACTGTGCTTGAAACTTAGCCAGATATGGGGGCTCTTGAACCAGTCTGTGTTACCCAAGTGCTGGAGAGATAAGACCACTTTGATGTCAGCAGTTTGCTACTACCCTGCAGAGAATCTGAACAGTATGCACCAACTATATGTTCAATATTTGAAATTGGCAGAATTAAGGCTGGGGACAGACAGGGAGATTCGGGGAGATTCTGTCGCCTGGCATTTTTAGCAGGCGACAATCTCCCCGAAAATCGGAATGGCCCGCAGATACTTCGTGAGGAAACTTCGGGCGATTCCGGAAATCGGCGCGCAGCGTGTGCACAGGCGCTGGCGCTTTATCACTTATACTAGCGCCAGACAGGGAGAAGGAAATTCGGGGAGATTGTCGCCTGCTAAAAACGCCAGGCGACAGAATCTCCCCGAATCTCCCTGTCTGTCCCTACCCTAATGAAGTACTTTAATATGGGGATTTAAGATCATTGTGACATATCTTCCAATGTCTCCCTTTCAGTAGAGAGAGAAAATGCAATGCTGAAACTTTGGCACTCTTTAAAGTGCAATTACAGCAATGGGTAAACAGATGCTCACAGCTCCAATCTTAATTTTAATTTCCAATTTCAGGTGAGGGTTCATTTGTTTCTATATGGACTACGTCCCATTACTCCAATATGCTCACCCGAAAATTACTGTGGTCCGGGTGCCCATGCCCCGAACCCTCCGCTTTAACTCAAAACTTTAAACTTTAAAGGACTTCCAAGGCACTCACCACTTCGTGTCCGTGGTCCGGGTGCTGTGCCCCGAACCCGTAGCCAGGGGAGATCAATCCTCAAACACTTCCTCCTTTAGCACGCACTCTCACAGATCCTCCGGACTCGAGTGTAGTCAAACTAACAACCTTTATTTCCACATAAAAAGACCTAACGCGTTTCGTGTGTTGCCACACGTAATCATAGGTACAGTGGCAACACACGAAACGCGTTAGGTCTTTTTATGTGGAAATAAAGGTTGTTAGTTTGACTACACTCGAGTCCGGAGGATCTGTGAGAGTGCGTGCTAAAGGAGGAAGTGTTTGTGGATTGAACTCTTTAAAGTGGAACTATCACTAACTTGAAAATATAATATTAATATAAGCTTTATCATACTGCAATAAGAAACTTTCTAAATACAGTCAATGAAAAACTATATGTACTATTTCTGAAATAATCAAGTTTATCTTTACTATCCCTCGCTCAGCATCTCATCTATTTCTCTTCATTCTCTTCATGGGTGTCAGATGAATGATCCAATACAGTAGAACCCCCATTTTACATTTTTTCAGGGGACCAGAAAAAAAATTATGTAAAATCCAGGAAAATGTGAAATGTATTATGAATAATATATATAGGTGGGGTCATAAAAAAAACAATGTAAAATGAGGGAAAACGTAAAATCTGGGGATGTAAAATGGAAGTTCTACTGTTTATCTTATAGGGGAGGCTCCTTTTGCCTAGAAGATTTAGAGCTCACTCTTAAAATCACCCGAAGTCTTGTCTCTCTACATGCAGGATTTGTGCAAAAGGCAGTTATTTTGTTAGATTTTGTTGCTTTTGTTGATGCTGAGAGAGGGCTAGTGAATATAAACTTGATTATTTCAGAAACCATGCATATTTCTTTTTTTATTGATTGTATTTAGAAAGTTTTTTCAGTATGAGGAAGTTTAATGTGGCCATAGACAGGGAGATCTGCGCGTTTGGCGATATCGCCAAATGAGTGGATCTCTCCCCGAAATGCCCACATTGAGGTGGGCGATATTGGGCTGATCCTATTGTGGGCCCTAGGGCTCAACGATCGGATCATAGTGAAGGTGATACGGGCAGTCGGATCGAGGGACCGCATTACACGCAGAGATGCACACATGATATGACTGCATTTTTTAACCTGCCCGATCGAGATCTGGCCAGATAACGATCGGGGGGAAACCTGTCGGATGACCCCACACTCTGTCTGTCGGCAGCTTTTATCAGCCCATGTATGGGGGCCTTTATACTATTGGTCAAATTTTGAACTGTAAAAAATTCAAAATTCGACCATGGGAATAGTTAGGGAATTAAAATCCTTCGAATTCGAAGGATTTTACCGCAATTCGATTGGTCGAACGATCAAATTATAAAAATTCGAATCGAACTATTTTAACCATTCGCCAAAGCCACTTCGGTAGATTGAAACTGGCGAACTAGGCATTCGAATAAAAATTTAAAGGGGAAGTAATTCGATAGTTGAGTATTCGTATATTCGAATAGATTTTTATTCGAATCATTTCAATTCGATCGAATTTACTGAATTCACTGCTCGAATTTACCTAATTTGCATATTCGAAATTCTAATCTTTTTGAAAATTCGATGTGAATTTGAACCCACCATAGACGTGCAGGTAGGGGATATATATATAAAAAATGGGATAACGTTTGGACTTCTGGGGTCTATGACTGTATGAGTAATGTGAGAATTCATTTCATAATCAGTCTGTTTTGATATCTTCATACAGAAACATCTGCCAAAGAAGGTTTATTGCTGTGGTGTCAAAGAAAGACTGCCCCATACAAAAATGTGAATATCCAAAACTTCCACATTAGGTCAGTAGCACTATCCTCTGTGACACCTTTTAACCCTTTGCCAACACGTAGCAGCCCATATTGCTCTAGCATCGCAACTGGCTTAACCCTGATTGTTTGCTTGCTAACTGTTGGCTTGTTTCTTTTAGCTGGAAGGATGGTCTTGGTTTCTGCGCACTTATACATCGGCATCGCCCGGAACTTATAGACTATGGCAAATTACGCAAGGTAACTAATGCTATGTTGTCCATCATAAATGTGTAATATGTATTTACTTCTAATAAATATGCAACAAAAATAGTTGGTATAGCTTTCCATGCCCTTGGTGAACAGATACACATAGGGGCAGATTTACTAAATTCACATGAATAATTCGAAGTTCGATCGAATTTCAAAAAGATTAGAATTCGAATCTTTGAATATGCAAATTAGGCAAATTTGACCATTGAATATTCGAATGAAATTTTATTCGATGGTCGAAGTACTTCCCCTTTAAATTTTTATTGGACCACATAGTTCGCCAGATCAAAGCTACCGAAGTGGGAATCATTGTTTTTGATCGAATAAAAAAAATTAGATCGATAAAATCGTTCAAATCAATCGACCGTATTTTTGCTTTTCGATCGATCGAATTGCGGTAAAATCCTTTGAATTCGAATTCGAAGGATTTTACTTCACCTACTATTCCCATGGTTGAATTTTATTTTTTTCAATCGAAATTCGACCAATGATAAATCTGCCCCATACAGTCCTTTGCTAAATTTTTATTTATTAGACCTACAATGCAAAAAAAAAGTCCTTTGCTTTCTTTTTTCTTTTTTTTTTTTTTGTAGGATGATCCCTTCACAAATCTAAATACCGCTTTTGATGTTGCCGAGCGTTTCCTGGACATCCCTAAGATGTTGGATGCCGAAGGTAATTCCCATTTATCTGTACTAATCTGTTTCAAGATGAACGTTTAGGTTGTGTGGGGCTTACCAAAATCTTTTGTGCGTACTAGCAAGGAACAAAATCAGCTCTTGTACAGCATATTTCATGACCTCTCGGTTTGCTCCTAAGCTTTAAATTCTTGAGAAAATTGTAATTGTTGAAATGAAAGGGGAAAATATATTGCCTTTATAATCTCTGCCTATAAGGAGGGATTATGTTTCCTTTAAACAGCAGCGGTTTAAGGTAGGTGGTGGCAGTTTGTTATTATTAATCCCAGCCCAAGTGGAGCCTCCAGTCTAAGGTCTCTGACGTTCACACAGCCCAGACTAGGGTGGATATTATCAGGAGCCAATTAGCCTGCCTGTAAAATTTTGGAGTGTGTGTGTGTGGGGGGGAAGGGGGGACTACTGTACCCAGAGGAAACCCATGTAGACAAAAGTAATTATTGAATTCATGACTAATGTAAATTTTAAACAATTTACATTATCTAATAATACAGTGCATTTTATATACATTGATGCCTAAGCTTTAACATGGTAACTGTATTGGTTAACTGTAATTGAGGAAGGTGTGGAAGTCTTGGACATATTTGGAACACACAACTCTCACAAGACGTCGGAAATGTTTCTGTTGTTTGTGTACCATGAATTTGCATTGTTCTTCTTCATTTTCTGTAGCCATTGTGTTAAATCTTCATCCTTTTAAAGGGGCAGAAATGTTTGAACTCAATTTACTTTAAATTCAAAATGCCATGTTGTTTCTTGCACCGTCGGTTTCTCTGTAGTAATGGTATAATAACTGTATTGTTCTTTAACAATAATTGGGGAATATGGGCTGTCTGTAATATTTTATTTTGTGTTTCTGGCACAATATACAATGAAACTGTATTAACAATAACACATTTCCTAAATTCAATCAAGGCATGGAAATCTAGCCTTATAAAGCCTGGAAGTGTGCGTAATATAACATGGCTTTTTGTTTAGAAGTGACTTGTTATTTAAATCATCCCTGCCCTTTTAATATTTCCATCTCATTGAGTATATCAACATGCTGTAAACCTTCTCTTGACAGACATTGTTGGAACAGCCCGCCCCGATGAGAAGGCCATCATGACCTATGTTTCTAGCTTCTACCACGCCTTTTCTGGAGCCCAGAAGGTATCCCAGGGTTCCAACATATCTGCACCCAGCTTATTGGGTGCCCTGTTTCTAAAGCGCAAAACTTTCTCTCCCTTAGCAACTGGATATTTATTCTTTTTGTTCCAAATACGTTCTCTCATCAACTTAGTGTTGCTCGCCACTTTATCATGAAGGTGTGTGATACAATTACTGTAATTGATTTTTATTTCCCCTAGGCGTGTTCTAAACGATCCTGGCCTAAAATATAATTTTTGTTTTTTTTTTGTTGGTGGGGGTGGAGGGATATTCACTCTCCATAACGAAAAAAAAAAGCAAAGTAATATGGGAGGATAAGGGAGAATTACATATTTTATCTTTTTTTCTGAACAATATGTTCCTATTGAACAACTTTGTTCACCAGCAAATGTTAGTTGTCCACATAGTGCCAAAAATATCCAAAAAATGTTACGCCAACAATTTCCAGTTTTCTCCTTTTTATTGGAAATTACAGGGATCCTACTTATTTTTTTTACACTATCAGTCCTTAAAAACTATCTTTCAAGCATGCCATGCTCATGTTCTGTCATTTTGTAAAATCTGTGTAAAATCAATGAAACACTTGCTCTTGAAATGAGCTCTAGGTCAGCCTTCACAGATAGGTAATTGGGATTCATTACACAGATGTAAGGTAAGTGCTGTTCTTCAAAGTGCTGTTTTAACTAGGATGTTGACTGAAAATAAGTCAATTAAAGCCGTTAACTCTATTTTCCAATATGGCTATTTCATTTAAGGTAAAAAGATCATTCACACTATAAGCTTATAGCCCAAAAAGCATAGAACACTAGCTACTTTGTTTTCTGCAGTCTTTGAAAAAGGCAAAAATGCTGAAAAACAATTAATGTAAAATATACATAGAGGGGGTGCTACTTTTTAATATCATTTTTATAATGAATTATTTTGTTTGTAGCAATATAGTACAGTGCAAAATGGAGCATGGGATCAGAATGTAAATTAAGGGAACTTGGTCACTTACATCACTGTGTTTTCCATCATGTCAGCTTCGCTTGATGAGGACAAAAGTTAGTCCTACAGACAACCTCTTGGGTATCATTAGTGACTCGCAGTTCACTAATTGTGGTTTGTTTGTAGAGCAGCTAAATACCTGATTGGCCTGTATGGCTGACACGCTCTTAGTTAAATAACCACATGATGCTGCTTAACTACATTTTGTAGGCAAAGTGCAAAATTAGGTTCATTTGTCACTGCAGACTTCTACTTACATTATATGCTGGATTGGGCAGGAAAGTGATCTAATGTGATAGCAGCATTTAACTTTTTATAAAACCGTATTCTACAGTAAAATAGTGCAACTTTGTGCCCGGCAATTAATTTCCCATCAATCAGTGAGATGTTTGCTTCCAGTATTCTAGCTGCATTACACTAATGAAAAGCTAATTTCCTATTGGTGCGTATATGTTCCCTGGACTGTTGCAAATTCATACCATGTTACGCCACAATCCTGTGAGTGTTTTACAGTTAGTAAATGAAAATAACTTTTTTTTAAAAATTATATTTCCTCTTTTTTTTTGTTTTATACAAATTGGTAAGGCTTTGTGTACACTAGTGATTTTGTAACTGCAAACTATTTGCTGTAATATAACTGCTGTTTGTGGTAAAAGAAAACATTTCAGCTGTAGTTATGAAATGACTGGAAACTACACTACGCAATATGTTGGTGCTATAGAAATGCATGTTAATAATAATTAACAGTAAATACTAGAACTCACGATGTAGTGATGTTAATACTAATAGCAATAAATGTGTTTATAGTGGGAGGAATTCAATGTTCATTCAAGTATTTGGGAGATCTTCTGCATACAATTAATTGTTTACCTGGTTCACAAATCTCTATATAATTTGGTGACTTCATTTTTTTTTTTATTCTTTTATTTCTTGTATCTGTGAGAAATGCTTAATTCTTGTAGTTAATCCTAGATCATGGCAACAGATAATCATATGTTGATGGTGCCAGTCTGGACTTCCATGAACATTTCATCTGCCACCTTTATCTTGTCTCTGGATTACTGATTTTCAGGGTCGGTGTTAGGAAAGGGACATCATACAGGGTTCCATGGCCATGAAATATGTTTGGGCAAATTACATAATTAATTTTACTTGGCTTTTTCATCGGAAATCTAATTTTCTACTTTTAAAAAACGCAGATGTTTGCTTATTTATGCAAAAATCCATATGTTAAAAAACAAAACAGTTGAATACAATTGCTAGACGTGAAAACTCAATTTTGTGAGTTTACAAATTTGAATTAAAACTTGAAATTAAAAAAATGGCTTGAATTTTGCCTAAGACGATTCCCATTGAGTTCTACATGAATTGGCCAGCTTTCAGATGCCAGATTTTTTTTTACATTTCAATTATCAAGTTTTTTTTTGCTTAACAAATACCAGAGATTTGAGTTTTTGAAAATATAATTTAAATTTGTGAGTTTTTGTGCAAAAAAAAATTTGAATCATGACAATAATTCAAACTCAAGCATTGATAAATCACCCCCTTAATATTCAACAATCGGCTACCTTCTACCCATCTAAAGGCTTAGGTTCTTTGGGGACCTGGGTGTTGTAGTTCATTTACAGCTAAAATATTCCAGCCCAGGACTTCACAGGGAGGCACATTTATCAGGCGTTAAATTTCAAATTCACGTGAGTTTTTTTTTTTTTTTTTTTTTTTAAACTCCACTAAACTCCCATAAATTCAAACAATTTAAACAACCCAAAAAAACCCCCAAAACAGCTGAAATGTCAGGATGGTTGCAAACATCTCCAAATTGATCCCTGGACCTCTCCCATTGACTTAAACAGTAATTCAGCAGGTTTTAGGTAGCAAGTAGTCAATATAAATAGGGCCAGAGTAAGATAAAGCTTGAAAATCTAATTAAAATTTAATTCCCTAGTCGAATTTGACAGTATTGATCATAAAAAATGTTTGAAAATTCAAATTTTGAACCCTTAATAAATCTGCCCCTTAGTGTTCCATGATCGGGTGAATATAACCTACAATTTTTCAGATAAATTGTTCTTCATATATGATAATGTATGATATTGTAGATTATTGGTATGACTGTAGAGGCATTTCAATATACCATTCAGCTGGCATGCCCTAAATGATGATCCTGGGCCAATAGAGTGCTACCCTTTTAGCTTCTAGTAAGTGGATTATAATATAATAGACAGTCAATGTAAGATGATAGGAAGATATTGAATTGACAGCCTGAGACAATGGTGGATAAAGCAAGTCTAATATTGTCTCATTAAAGGAGAAGAAACCCCTAAAAATGAATAGGACTAAAAATGCCATGTTTTATATACTGAACTTATTGCATCAGCCTAAAGTTTCAGCTTGTCAATAGCAGCAATGATCCAGGACTTCAAACTTGTCACAGGGGTCACCATCTTGGAAAGTGTCTGTGACACTCACATGCTCAGTGGGCTCTGAGCAGCTGTTGAGAAGCTAAGCTTAGGGGTCGTCACTAATTATCCAGCAGAAAATGAGGTTCCCCTGTAATATAAGCTGATGCTACAGGGCTGATTATTAAATTCTGATGCTAATTGCATTGGTTTCTGTGCTGCCATGTAGTCATCCATATTAATTACTAATCGGCCTCGTACTGTGAGATTTCTATTCTATGTGTACTGTATATTTTGAGTTGGTCCCTAATCTCAGTAACTGACATCAGTGCAGAGCATGTGAATCAGTGAATCAGAATCAGAAAAGAAGATGGGGAGCTACTGGGGCATCTACTGGGGAGACACAGATCTTTACTGCTAAAGGGCTGTGATTGCCTTGGGCTTGTACAGATGCACAAAACATAATGTACAAGATTTCTAACCTACTTCTTTAGTTTAACTTTACTTGTTCTTTAACAATGGTGGGAGGAAAGCAAAAGGAAAATAATACCTATACACTAACTTATTTATTATTTAAATAGGCAAATACAAAGGGGAAAAAGGAAGGTATAGGTGGCCCCTTAAATTTGGGGTCCATCCTTCCTTCATTATTACCTCTGGCCTGTTGTTCTCCAAGTCCGCCACTGCTGTTTTTGTCTGTAGGATCACAGAAACCATTTTGGATGTTTTTTGTTTGTTGTTCTTTTTATGTGTTGCCTGTGCTGGCAGTCCTTGTGTCCTTAGTCCTTTGGCCATGGTTTTGCTAAATTAAAAGAAATGTATCATTTGTGGTAATGAGTTTGTTCTGTCGTACACCATTCAGTGCAAAGTGCATCTCTTCCAGTTCCTTTCCTTTGGCCAAGAGCAATAAAGGGGATGTTCTAAATCAGGGGGCTGCCATTTTAAATACTGAGCCAATCCTGCCAAGGGATGTAACTTTTACAACTATTCTCTTTTTGGTTTCCCCTGCAGTGCATGCTGGGATACCTCTTTTCACTATCCTGCTTTTCTTCCCCCATGTGATATGTTGTGTATTCTGCACAATTTGCTTCTTGCTTTATCCTTTCAACCTCTTCTTTTCCTTCTTCTGTACAGATATTATAGGGACGCTAAGGCCGGATTTGAAGGCTATAATGACCTATGTGTCATGTTATTACCACGCCTTCTCAGGTGCACAGAAGGTGAGATTTCCCTTGTAAATGACATGCCTCTGTTGAACAACGCATCATAAATGATCTGCTGCCAATATACAGTGCGCTTACATCTAATTAATGTGGGTATTATCCTTAATGGAAATGTAAAGACAAAGAAATATACTGATATTATTATATCTGTATAACCCCACAAGCTGTACATTTAATCAGGATAGAGCTCAAAAAGTACTGCTGTGTAGACCTTGCAGTCTAGTTAGTTTTATTGCCTTAGGAACAGGAAGCTTTGCCCAAGGCCACAATGAATGCTACAGGCGTAATCACTGGCATTTGAAGACAGGCCTGCAGTAGAACCACTGAATGTTCCCTGATTATATACTCTAGAACTAACAGTATATTTTGGGAGCATGTTTATTCCCATAGTTTTTAACAACCCTTTAAATTGATAGCTGCTACTAGTTCTGGTTTTCTTAAAGGAGAAGGAAAGCTACTGAGGAAGTTTATTGCTAATAGATTAGCCACAATAGTGCAAGCTATAACAATATTTATTCTGCAGAATGCTTTACCATACCTGAGTAAACAGCTCTAGAAGCTCTCGGTTTGTTTAAGATAGCAGCTGTCATATTAGTTTGGTGTGACATCCTACTTCCTCTCCAGTCTGATACTCAATTCATTGTCTGTTTGCAAGAATCAGTGGTGAGATGTTCAACTTTATCCTGCTTCCTCTGCAGACTGATACTCAATTCATTGTCTGGTTGCAAGAATCAGTGGTGGTATGTTCAACTGTATTCCTCTCTAGTCTGATACTCCATTCATTGTCTGGTTACAAGAATCAGTGGTGGTATGTTCAACTGTATTATTTCTAGTCTGATACTCAATTCATTGTCTGGTTGCAAGAATCAGTGGTGATATGTTCAACTGTATTCCTCTCTAGTCTGATACTCAATTCATTGTCTGGTTGCAAGAATCAGTGGTGATGTTCAACTGTATTATCTCTAGTCTGATACTCAATTCATTGTCTGGTTGCAAGAATCAGTGGTGAGATGTTCAGCTGTATTCCTCTCTAGTCTGATGCTCCATTCATTGTCTGGTTACAAGAATAGAGTGGTGAGATGTTCCACTGTCTTTGACTACTGAATGCTTTAGGCAATCCAACTTGGGCTGATAATCTAACCTCTGCGAGGTCACGATTCCTTTAATACACATGAACAGAACACTTCATAGAAATCATATATATCCGAATATATCGGCTTCCATCAGTAAATATTCTTGCAGGAAAAATATCAGCTGTATGGGCAAGTGCTGGGTTTCATAAAAGGTTTTTATCTCTGTATCATATCAGGACATAAATAATGTATAGGTCATGCATGTGGCTTTAATCATGTTTACTGCAACTTCCAACACTAGTAATGGCTTTGGCTGTCAATGGAATGGGAGGAATTGTATGTCAAAAATATAATTTGCTGCAAGTTGCCAATCTCTGGTAGAGAATAGTATTTTTTAAGAATATTACTTATATCTAACACAAGTCACTCAAAAAAACTGGACTTGCTGAGACATTTTAATGAAGATGTTTCTCTGTTCATCTGAGCAGCTTCTTCAGTTCAACTGTAGGGGAGTTGAACAGAAGAATTTGCTCAGATGAGCAGTGAAACGTCTTCATTAAAATTTCTCAGCAAGTCCAGTTGTTTTTGAGTGACTTGTGTTAGATAAACCATGACCAGGATGGATGAGAATCTTCATAGTCATATTTATTATGTAAATGTAGATGTTTATTTGAAGAACATCACTGTTTCCATTTCCTTCTATAACTTAGCTTTTTCCCCTGTGCTGCATTCTAGGACAGACATTTTGGCCCTCCTGATTTCCTCACTTGTACTGAGTTTGGAAGGTATACTATAGACCTGTGGCCTCACCGTTTGTGGGTTGCATTGCATCTCTTCTGTGTGAATTCCTAACTAAGACTGCATGATTTTGAAGTTTGTATTGTGGAAACCATTCCCAAACAATAACATTGGTGTGATATTTAATTTAATACAATTTAAGACAATATATAACAGGCACAAGGTTTAAGGTGGCCATACACGGGCAGAAAAAGCTGCCAATATCGATCGTTTAGACCAATTTGATGGCTTATCTGCCCGTGTATGGGGGCTTCCAACGGGTCTTCCCGATCGATTTCGGGAAGGTTTTATTTTCTCCCGACTGACCCATCAGAGCCCATTACGCTCATCGTAATCTGATCGTTTGGCCATAGGGCCCCAAACAATGATATTGCCTCTGGATTATTAACTATAGCTTGCCTGTCTGGACACCTTATTGCCTGTATTTTATATGGAGAAGACTTTATTATAAGCACATATAGAAAACAGAAATGATGTTAGCCTCATTGGCCGCATTAATTTTGTGTGCAGGTATGTATTTCAAGATTGTTTTAAAGGTTTGAAAGGTGAAAAGCATCTTGCAAACCCTGCAACACATGTAGGGAGATAGATATTTTTCAGTTGGCATCTGTAAGTCATAGTTTGAGGAATATAGTATTGTCTTTACCAGAACGCATGCTATAGCTTTTAAATGTATTCGCTTTCCTGTGGAATCTTATTTTCTAATTTTACAAGCCCTAGAAGTGTTTGCATGCTTTATGGCTTTTCTGCCGGGACACCAAAATCTTAGCAGTGTAAACTGGAATTTCTAGGCAGTTTATTATTTTTTTGCACAATGGAAGACTTATGAAATAAGAATTTATTCAGTCTGGTAGGCAACTGTATGAGGCTGTGTACTAACTGGGCATTTTGGCTTGTGCTTGCTGTGCAGTGCCTTTTTATACGTTCCATCAAACTGCAATACAGTTGTTAACTAACTTTATTCAGTTCAGAATGTATATAAGATTGGGAACACACACCAGTGCTAAACTCTGATACAAACATATACTGTGGGTGCAAAGCCTAAAGAAAATGTGAAACACCGTTCTTAAAAGTCACATGTACATATGAATCCACCCAGCGGGTAAAAAAGTAACAAACCAGAAGGACAATATGTTTTTGTACATAATTTCCATTTACCTTAATTGCAGTCTTACAAACTTTTTCAAGCCCCTACTCTTCCCAGTACGTAAATTCTATTAGAAAGGTGTCTTAAAATGTGCTACATTTATTCATCAGCAATTGTAGCAGGTCATCGGATAAACTGTTAAACTCAGTCATGCTCCTGGTTCTTTATTCTATGGCTCGCTTGCTGTTGCTGAACTACGCATACTACTACTTGAGAGAAAATAGCTGTTGGGGATGGTGGTGAGAGCTGTGAAAATTAGTCTGCAGAACCATTCTCTGAATTTATAATGCATTTTCCTTTGTCCATGAGATTTGTGGATCAGCGTAATCCTTATAGCATATTAGGGATACTCCCTGCTGACTGTAAGGGTTAGAAGTAACTCTAGGACTCCTTACAGCTGAGCAAACATTTCAGCAGGACTAGGTTCCTGTCAGCAGCATGTTGTTGTTTAGTTTACTTAATGATTAAATCCTAGCTCCAATGTGCCTGCCTGTCTGCAGTTAACCATTCAGTGTCTCCTGCCACTGAAAAGGGATGAATGTAGATTTAATATATACTAGTGTCAGTCTGGTTTATAAGTGAACCGTAGTAGTCATTAACAAATGTCCGTGCAGAGTGCAGTGCTTGCAGGCACAAGGCAGTCCTACTAAGGTTTTCCTAAGTGCCCATTCCTGCTAACCTAATATGAATACAGTGCTCTGGAGCTCTGGTGCAGCTCCTTGCACCACATTCCATTCACAGGTGCTAACAGCAGGGCAGGGTGCACTGTGAGATAAACATGCATGCAGTGGTGTAAGTAGATGTCACTGAAACATACATCAAATTCATTTTAAGGACCCCAACCTATCCTGCGGTTGTCCTGTTTTACCGATATATGTTGAAATTGCTCATTAATTAGGGTTTCATTGGGCCCCCCTGCAGATGCAGACTCTGCTTTGTCTGTAGTCATGCCCCTGCATGCATGGAGGCACAAAGCATTTATTTTTTTTAACCTTACTCGTAGTTATGGCCGATTTTATTGGCCTGTGGCTAATTCACGGCAAAGTCCCACGATTCGCCGCAGGCGAATAAATTGGCGAAACGGCTGCAAAATTGGACGCAGGTGTCCGTTTTTGGATGCTAGCGCCCAAAAAACCGAAGCGGGTGTCCAAAAACGGACGCCGGCATCCGTTTTTTTCAACGCCAACGATGGACTCCTGTGTCCAAAACGAGACACAGCGATGGTTTGCAAATTTTTCTAGAAATTCGCAACAAATTTGTTTTGCTGTTGGGGGGTCCACATCGCTAGTGCAGGGAGAGCTCTGCACTAGAAGAGCTGAAGTTTTGAGTTGAAAACCAGAAATTTTGCTCGTAAAGTTACCAGGAGCAGCATTTTTTTTCAGGGAGGTGCTGCCGCCTGAGGTGAGTGTCTCAACTCGGCTCATTGGTTGAGCGCCCCTTCGAGCCTGTTTATAACATAGTGGCAGGCAGCCGAAGGAGTGACCACAGTAGCCAATTTATGGAGGGGG
Organism: Xenopus borealis; assembly: GCA_024363595.1. NCBI lineage: Eukaryota > Metazoa > Chordata > Amphibia > Anura > Pipidae > Xenopus > Xenopus borealis. The sequence goes on along the minus strand of CM044446.1, from coordinate 84,742,013 downwards.
ATTGCCTTGGTTTGCTTTTGACGTACAAAATGGCAGAAATTATTCTTAACCCTAATACTGTTGTGTGTTTTAATTAAATAATGCGTGGAAACTGGTTTCAAGCTGTGTGCTTACAGAAAGACATATTTCTGCTTTATAGGAATGAAAACCTCCGGTAACGCCTGCCGGGCCTGCCTTTTATATTCTACTTACCTGTTTCTCTCTTGTCTCATGCAGGCGGAAACCGCTGCCAACCGAATCTGCAAAGTGTTGGCTGTCAATCAGGAAAATGAGCAGCTCATGGAAGATTATGAAAAGCTGGCTAGTGATGTAAGTGGTGATCGAGAACAGATATATACAGCCTTCATGTGCCAGTTATTTTGGAACTAAAATAGGACCCCCCCTACCAACCCCACGTATTGCAGTTCTAAAATTCTTTATAAAATACTCCAATTCACAAACCCAATTCACTTATATAGGCATTAGAATTGGTTCTGGGGTTAACAATATGTAAAATTTCAATTTACCCTTTGATAACTACATCTACATACGACACACATACTACAGTACAGGTCACAAATGCTCAAACTACATGTCAATGAAAAGTTTGCTCCACATCTAGCAATCCATAGATGTTTGGTCGACAGCGAAGCAGTAAATTCTACTGGTAATTGGGTATTATGGGTTACTCTTGCCATATGCATTATTTTCTGGTTTTACTGCAGCTGCTGGAGTGGATTCGTCGCACAATCCCTTGGCTAGAGAATAGAGCCCCAGAAAACACCATGCAAGCCATGCAGCAAAAGCTGGAGGATTTCCGGGACTATCGTCGCTTGCATAAACCCCCTAAGGTTCAAGAAAAATGTCAATTAGAGATCAACTTTAACACCCTTCAGACCAAGCTGAGGCTCAGCAACCGCCCTGCATTCATGCCTTCAGAGGGGAAGATGGTCTCGGTCAGTATCCTTTTTTCATATTTGTTTATATATACAGGTTTTGTATTGGCGTTTCTGATATACACATTCACACGTCAAACAAAGCCCAAATGCATTCTTACGATGATGGATTAAACGCAAGTATAGGCGTTTTAGTCCCTCATTATCCTGTAGAAACAGAACAGAATCCGATATTTGCTTTTCCCTTCTAAATTGTAGATGACTGATCAAAATTGAAGCCTTATGGGTCTGATTCTGATCACATTTGTCAGAAGAACTTCTTTTATTTGTGGAAGTTGAACCATCTTATGATGTAGAGTACTGTATGGATAAATTCATATTATATCATCTGATCTTGGGTCTGTTTGTTTTTGAAGCCCTAGGCCAGGCTGTGAATCCTACAAATCTGTTTGAGAGTCACATCTGGACAGCCCTGTTTTATCCCTGTTGTACTAGGCTTATTCATGGAAAAAAAAACACATTTTATTTGAGCCTGGCTGATCTAATACATGATTTACCAAAGAAGGCATAGTGTGATGGTTCTCTTGATCTAATGGATTATTTTGGTTAGAAATGGATTATGCTTATATTGCCTGTTTTCCCCATTCAGGACATAAATAATGCATGGGGAGGACTGGAGCAAGCTGAGAAGGGCTATGAGGAGTGGATGTTGAATGAAATCCGGAGGTTGGAAAGACTAGACCATTTAGCAGAGAAGTTCCGCCAGAAAGCATCTATTCATGAAACTTGGACTGATGGTAAGTAATGTAACCAAAAACACTTTGTCAGTTATAGGCTTGTTCATTCTGTATGTAGTTGAAGTTACGTTGATTTTAGGTTCTTTCCCATTGTCCTGTCTGCTGCCTATGGCCTGACATTTCCTCTCAACTATTTGAATTCACAGTCAGTTCCTTGACTCTGTCGATGGTACTTTCCATTGAATAATGCTCTTGGCACTCACAGTGCTTGTGACGGTGCCAGCTGTTCTTTATCTTTTAAATTTTTTCTTTTATACTGACGCACAGAAGGAGCTACCATTTTTTTTACTACATTATACGGATGTCATTATTAAAACAAACACTAATAAATACTTTATGTTAATATCTCCCTTCAGTAGAAAGTGAAGTAAAAGAATGAAACTTGCTGTGTACTCTATTTTGTTTCACTTCAATTTAAGCCAATGGGTGCAAGCTGTCATATTTTTTTACCCTCTTTAGACATTATACCAACTCTGGTATTCTTTAATAATGTGGTATGACAGAATTCTAGATTTGCATTGGTCGAATTGAGGAACATGGTAACAACAACATATATTTATGACTGTAAATATGCTTACAAAGGAGTGTTCTTTTCACACAGTACATGTATGCCTGTTTCCACTTACAGGAAGAAAACGGATAGTTGTGCATGTGCCTACGTTTTAGTGATTGCTATTCAGTATAAGGGGAAGCAACTTGTGGAAATGTTTACCACTTTTAATCTTGAACTGTTTATGTGTAAAGCTGGAGTGACAACACACAATGGAGAGAAGAATACTTATTTATAGTCTCAACTGTCCCCTACTACTGTTTTTGTTTGTTAAGCAGGCTTTACCCTACTCAATGCAAAGGCATCCAGAATGCAAACTTAGCTCTTTTGGGTAGCTGATGCAATTTTATTTTTTAATTCTATAGGAATGTTCTTAATGGGTATAGCCACTTGTCAACATGAGTTCAATGAATAGGGCTAGTGCTGGACATATTTTCTATTGTTTTTATTAAAAGAAACGAGTAGTTATTTCCTGCCCTAAACAGGGCAAAATCTTAAACTGAAAGTAGTCACATTCTATTTCTTGTTCTTATGAACACAATCAAAATAAATTGTGAACTTGTGTTGAAAAGCCAACTCTACGGCGCACAAAAGGAAAATAAAGCACCAGTGTTCTATCTTGGTAATACCATTAAATAGTTTAGGATATGGTAATGTATGACTATGTTTACATGCCATCCTCTTACTTATTTTTTTATCATGCTTTCTGTAGGTAAAGAAGACATGCTGAAGAAGAAAGACTATGAGACTGCTAGTTTGTCTGATATCAAGGCTCTTCTGAAGAAACATGAGGCCTTTGAAAGTGACTTAGCTGCTCACCAAGACAGAGTGGAGCAGATTGCAGCAATAGCACAGGAGCTTAAGTATGTATGGGTCAGACCAGGGCTCCCTATCCTGTTACCTGTGAGCCACATTGAAATGTAAAAAGATTTGGGGAGCCAACACTGTGGATGCCAAATAAGGGCTGTCATTGGCTATTTGATAGCCACTTATTGAACTCGGCAGTATACTTAGCTTTATGCAATTAAAACTTTCCTCTAAGCCAGGAACTCAGAAATAAGCACCTGCTTTGACATCCAATTGGTGAGCAACAGTAATGTCCATCTGCATTGATGGGACATTTATCCAATACTTTGCATGCATTCCAGTCCATATTAAATTAACTATTTCTTGTATGTAAATAGTTTTCATATAAATCTTGGGTAGACAGGTGTCATAGAAATTCATTGATAATTGGATGATTGCAGAGGTTGCCTACTGTGTCTGCACAAATATACTCACAGCAACAGGCAGGGGAAACAAAGTCCTTAATTTAAACTTTTTCCAGATTCTTTCTTGATCTAGTTCAAGGGAACAAAACTTAAGGAGAAGGAAAGGAATTTTACACTTGGGGGTGCCAAAGTTAGGCACCCCAAAATGGCTACTTTTACCTACCCTGGGCCAGTGCTACTATCAGCCGAAAACTGCACTGGTCCAGGGTTCTTCTAGCGAGCACCATGGAGAGATCAACTTCCTCCTGCTTTGATTTTTAAATTTCCCAGGGGAAATCACCTGCGCCTGTAGAGCAAAATAGCCGACTTTTTCATTAAAGTTTGGCTATCCACTCTACTGCATATGCACAGCCTTGAGAAGGCGAGGCAGCAAGAAGTTGATCTCTGCCTGGTGCTCGTTAGAAGAACCCCGTACCAGTGCAGTTTTACCGGTGTAAAATCCCTTTTCCTTCTCCTTTAATCATACTATTTAAGGCTAAGGTTCCCATTTGATTTGTAGATTGTTGCCAATGTTATGGGAACATTAGCACAAGAATTGCTACAGAAGATGTATTTTCTTGCTAAACTTAAGTTTGTATATTTTCTTATAGTGAGCTGGACTACTATGACTCACCAAGTGTTAATGCTAGGTGCCAGAGAATCTGCGATCAGTGGGATAAGCTTGGCACTCTGACACAGACACGAACAGAAGCTTTGGAGGTTGGTTTAGTTTTTTCTTTGCCTTAGGGGGCCTTTTGTGCACTGTTTTACATGGAGAGTGACACAAATGTTTACTCTCTCTGAATGGAGCCATAAGAGCTGTACACCTCTTTGTATGTTATGCATCCCTGCATATTGGCTAGATGTGGGTATGTTCTTCCCCTGCATATTATTAAAGATGTGAAGAGCCAGGAAAAGCAAGGTGCAAGGGAATACAGCATTTAACACTTGCTGCACTAAAAGTGGACTTGGGTGCAAGTGCTAAATATTGGGAAGAAGCTTTACATCCCTTAGCAGAGGAGCACTTGTGACCCTGGCCTATAGTCATTTCTTTGGTGTCGGCTACACACACATTTGCTGCTTTTTATAAAGAGCTACCAAACACAGATGTTTTACTGCACACTGTTAAATCAATCCCTGTATATGTACATACAGGTTCCTTTTGTTGCAATCTGGTGTTTTAGGTTTTTTTGGAAACCCACTGCTGAACAATATTGTATATACTCCCAAGTTATCCTTTGTTTACTTCTAAGGGCAATGGCATTTGTCTGTTTTGACTGGTTCCCTTCCATGCTTTTTAGCAGGCTACAATTGTCCTTCATTGCGATTTTCTCATTTTCAGTGGGGAAATAAGTCACCAGGACAAAATGCCATTTTGCCAGATTGAAATTGTGAATATTTTCATGTCTTTATTTTGGGCAGTGAGGATATTATGAAATAATAACAATTATCAATCAACATTTATTTAGAATTCATGCAGAGGTTTTGTTATAATGTGTGTATGAATCTCTCTCTCTCTCTCTCTCTCTCTCTCTCTCTCCCTCTCCCTCTCCCTCTCCCTCTAGCTATCTATCTATCTATCTATCTATATATCTATCTATCTATATATATATATATATATATATATATATATATATATATGTGTCCCTCTATCTATCTATCTATCTATCTATATATATATATATATATATATATATATATATATGTCTCCATCTATCTATCTATCTATCTATCTATCTATCTATCTATCTCCCTCTAGCTATCCATCTCTAGCTATCCATCTCTAGCTATCCATCTCTAGCTATCCATCTATCTCCCTCTAGCTATCCATCTATCTATCTCTCTCTATCTATCTATCTATCAGCACAAAGGTAGTTATCATTTTGGTGCTTGCCCTTTTTACTATGGTTTATATATATCTATATCTTGTATAGCTATATATCATATATTTGTGATTCATTACAGAGAACTGAGAAGTTGTTAGAAACCATTGATCAGATGTACTTGGAATATGCCAAGCGAGCTGCCCCCTTCAACAACTGGATGGAAGGAGCGATGGAAGACTTGCAGGACACTTTCATTGTCCATACCATCGAGGAGATCCAGGTATGAACAGATTTTTCATTTTTCAGATTTATTAAAGCTGAATTAAACCGTTTGTGGGATCATAGTGATTGCACTTGCAGTAAGGCAGTGGTTTGTCTATAAATACAAACAGTACTAATGGGTGTCTTCTTTACACTTCGCTGAGTGGCTTCACTGTCTAGTGCTTGGGGTGATGTATGTTTGGGTGCCTTTTGGTTATAGTAAACTAGCTGTCTTACTTTATTGTGTTTTTGAAGTGATTCATTTGTAAAGGAAAAAAAACTGCCCCAGTGATTCAGAAACATGAGTCTGTGTCATATTCTATTAATAGTAAGTTTATTGTGTCACTAACTGGTAACATCCTGCTTTTATATCATTTAACTTATTTTTTTTTATAATATATATGTTTGTGTCTTTTAACATTAACTAAAGTCAATAGCTCTGTGTAACTGCAGACTTTATTTCGCAATCCGATCTGTTATTTCATTACTGGGTAGAAGAAATTAGAGACAAGGAGGAAGTTACATAATGCTACTCAGGCTGGTAAACGAAGCAACTGCAAGATGCAGCCCTTATGCAATGTTGTTCAACTGTGACAGTGACAGCTGAAGAAGCTTTGCACACTTCAGTGACAGTGTACCATGAAATAAGCCCCGTTGTTCAGGCAGCTTCCCCTTTAAAGGAGAACTAACCCTTAAAAATGAATATGGCTAAGAATGCCATATTTTATATACTGAACTAATTTCACCAGCCTAAAGTTTCAGCTTGTCAATAGCAGCAATGATCCAGGCCTTCAAACTTGTCCCAGGGGGTCACCATCTTGGAAAGTGTCTGTGACACTCACATGCTCAGTGGGCTCTGAGCAGCTATTGAGAAGCTAAGCTTTGGGGTAGTCGCAAATTATAAAGCAGAAAAGGTTGGTCTTTAATATAAGCTGATGCTACAGGGCTGATTATTAAATTCTGATGCTAATTGCACTGGTTTCTGTGCTGCCATGTAGTAATTATCTGTATTAATGACTAATCAGCCTTATATTGTGACTATATTTCTATCCTATGTGTACTGTATATTGTGAGTGGGTCCCTAAGCTCAGTAAGTGACAGCAGCACAGAGCATGTGAATCAGTGAATCAGCAGAAAAGAGGATGGGACTTCCAGGCTAGACTACACTAGGCATCACTTGGTATACAATTCTAATGCATATTACAATTACACAGAAATGTGAAATCTTCATTTTGTACTGGCCAGTTGACTATAAATAGTTTTTTTGGGATACATGAGTCTGCCTGCGTGTACTGATGACCTCTTACTGCTGACCTCAGGGGGTGTAGTGCTCTGTACTTTAAGACCCAAATTTGCAGGTCCAAAACCATAAATTAGGTGCTTCCAGGAGCAGCATTTTTGCCGCCCCTGGCAACCAGGGGAGCGCTGCTGCCTGAGGCGAGAGTCTCAACTTGCCTCACTGGCGGAGCGCCCCTTGCTCTCTCCCCATAATTGCCTATTGACAGAGTAGGTGACGGGTAATAAGAGTGTTACTCTATATCATACAATCTGTTGCCACAATCTAAAGCTGGCCATAGACGCAAAGATTTTTGAAAGATCCAATGGTTATCTTGAGACCACGATTGTCTCAAAACGATCGTTTAATGTCAGATTTGTCCATCAACTAAAAAGACCATTTCAGGCGATATTGCCAGCAAAACTGAAGGATTGCAGCCTGCTTTGCCCTGCAACATAGGTAGATTGCATGGGGACCGATAAAGATTTTCTAACCTGGCCGATCAATCTTCAGACCAATGTCGGACGAAAAATCGTAAGATGAACGATCGTTTGTATCCCACTAACCGCACGATAATTTGACAGATTGGTCGGACTTCACCAAAATCGGTCGTTCGGGAGCGAAAGATCGTTGCGTCTATGGGGAGCTTTAGGCTTCCCCAAAGGGTCATTTTTGATTTAGATATGATAAAGGTAAAGAATAAGAACACGCCAGTGCATTACACTCCTTGGTCTTTGTTAGACCAAGTTGAGTATGGGATCCATTATCCAGAAACCATTTATCCAGAAAGCTCCAAATCACAGGAAGGCCATCTCCCATAGTCGTAATTTTAAGCAAATAATTCACATTTTTAACAATTATCTCATTTTCTCTGTAATGATGATATAACAGTATCTTGTACTTGATCCCAACTAAAATATAATTAATCCTTATTGGAGTCAAAAAAATCCTTTTGAGTTTAATTACTGAAATAATTTTTTTAATATAAATTAAATAAACACCCCTTATCTGAAAACCCCCTGGTCTTAGGGCAAGGCCAGACGGGGATATTCGGGGGAGATCTGTCGCCTGGCGACTTCTCGCCGCGACGAATCTCCCCCGAAATCTCCCCGAATAGCTAGTCAGCGCTGCGCACTCTCTAGGCGTAAAGTCGTCTGCGCTTGTTCACACGCAGCGGCGCGATTTAAAAAGTTGCTCAAAATTGCCTTGCCAGGCAATTTTAAGCGACTTTTAAAATCGTGCCGCTGCGTGTGAACAAGCGCAGGCGACTTTACGCCTAGAGAATGCGCAGCGCTACTAGCTATTCGGGGAGATTCGTCACGGCGAGAAGTCGCCAGGCGACAGATCTCCCCGAATCTCCCCGTCTGGCCTTGCCCTTAAACATCACAGATAACCAGTCCCATGCCTGTTTTTATCAGTGTATCATTCTGGTTGGGCTCAAGTCATTGTAAATCAAAAGGGCCACCTGGTTTTCTCTTGTGCTCAAATGTAAATGTTAGTGTTCTAGTGATCAGTTTGGAACTCATCCCTTTGTGTGCATCTGTTGTACTACTGGCCTATAGCAATAAAGTTGCTGCTCACTAATCATTATAGTGTTTAATTATGTAAGACCTTATACCCCACAGGTGCTATTAAAGAGTTAGAGATATCATGATAAGATATATCTCCAGTACTGCTGGCTTACGAAGAGATGCACATAACTCTAAAGTAAAGGAATTCTTGTGCCTGGCCAAACCGAATCTGGATCGTAATTTGTATATGTAAATTAGGGGAAGGAAGGGAACTCGTGTGACTTTTCGTCAGAAAACAAGGCAGTAAAACTACCCCATTTTTCCTTACCAGCCTCTAATTTGCATATGCAAATTAGGATTTGGATTCAGTTGGGCATTCAGCATATACACAGAGGAGTTTTTCAGTTACTTTTAATAGTTCTTCCACAAAGGATTTGGTGATTTGGCCAAATCCCAAATAGTGGATTCAGTGAATCCCTACTGTACAGTAATGGTAAATATTTTTCTTGGCAGTGAGTGACTCAAGATGCTGTCTTCATGATTATACTAGTACTTTTGTTAGAGATGGTTTGCCACTAAAAGAATCAGGTGCTCTTGACTGGTTTATATGGACTCAATCCTTGTACGTCTTTACTGGTTTTACTTTTCTTTTATACTCAGAAAGGGTTTTTTTTTTTTTAAATTCTGCTGGAAATTTTTTTTTTTTTTCCTTCTACCTTCCTCTGGAAACTATTATTTAATCAAAACACCTCTCTCTCTAATTGAAGGGATTAACCACAGCACATGAGCAGTTCAAGGCAACATTACCTGAGGCTGACAAGGAGCGCCAAGCAATCCTAGGAATTCAGAGTGAGATAGCCAAGATCATGCAGACTTATCATGTCAATATTTCTGGCTCCAACCCCTACACCAGCATTACCCCTCAAGAAATCAACAACAAATGGGACCACGTAAGTGCTTAGATTATCATGTGGAATAAATAGAGAAATTGTAAAGAAAGCCTAGCTGCAAAAGAAGCAACCTTTGTTCTAACTTGTTACATGTGTGTTGGACCCTCAGGCAATTTCTGTACAATATCTGGGGTGTTCCCAGTGTAGAGACTGCATTTGAATTTCAACAGCTTTTTAAAAAAACAGGGCTACCTCCCCCCCATGGAACTCTGAAGAAATAAAACAGTGGATTTTGTACCTGTATGTTTTTGTTACTATAAGGATTGTTTATAAGAATGTAAAATGGTAGGGAAAAAGATTGGGAAAGTTTACACACACACACCTAGGAACCAGTAGCAACCAAGCAAGTTTGTTTACAGATGACCAATAAATGCTACTTTTTTTGGTTGCATTCCTATACCTATTTATACATTTCATTAACGCCCGTGAAACTTCACAAAGGAAGGAGCCGTTTCAACACTGTGACATGGACTTTTTTTTACAGGAATAAAATACATTTAATGCAGTTTTAAAAAGAAAACCTCCTCAGTCTCTGTTGTTGTGGTGGGCAGCATGCATTGGCCTGTTTGACTGGGGAGGTTGCATTTATGGAGTGGGCAACCAATGTGAATTAATGGCTTTCATTTGAAAGCCACCACCTGCCCATTTCATTTGTAGTAAAGGCAGCATGTGGCAACCTTTCATGTTGGGAGGGATGCATGTGCAAGTCTTTCATGTTGAGGTGGGAAAGCTTACTCGGATCTTCATGTACAAATTATTAGGCCAATCTTGGTAAAAAGTTCAACTCGGACTAGCCGCTAACTGGTTTTACCCCATCTGTCCATACTTAACGGAATTCTGTCATGATATTTATGATTTGTTTTTACATTGTTCCACTGCAAATAATTCTCTCTATGATATGAAGTAAAAGCTGCTCGGTCCATTTGACATTTAATTTCATTTTTCAGGGTGCTAATCCAATACAATTCCATTATGTCTTAACGTTAATCTCAAATGAAAAAACGCTCACCCTGTAGCCACTGTGACCTGGGTGTATATACCCCAGGTCCCACGCTTTAGTATAAACCACACTTTTGCTTAATCGACTTCTCGCTAAACCTTGAAATGGGAAAATCACTCACCCGACATATCGAGTGGCCCGGGTGCGCCGCCCCGAACCCGTAGCAAGGGGTGTCTGTGCAAATGGTTGAGAAGATCGGCAAGCACTCCGGAGTCCACTCTTCAAAGGAAATGCCTATAACTAAGTATCCTTGTATACGAAACATTTCGGGTTTGGATGCTTTTAAACTGCTATGGTGTCCAGAGTGCTTGCCGATATTCTAAATAATTCACTCTACCGTGTAAAATTTAATTCCTGAACCAGCAAGTGTATTTTATCATAGGCAGCCATCTCAGGTCATTTTGCCTGGTCGTGTTCTTTCAGAAAGAGCCAGCACTTTAGGATGGAACTGCTATCTGGCAGGCTGTTGTTTCTCCTACTCAGTGTTAATCAATGTGTCACAGTGGGACCTGGGTTTTATTATTGAGTGCTGTTCTTAGATCTACCAGGCAGCTGTTATCTTGTGTTAGGGAGCTGCTATCTGGTTATCTTTCCACTGTTCTTTTGATAGGCTGTTAGGTGGGGGGTGATATTACTCCAACTTGCAGTACAGCAGTTATGAGTGACTGAAGTTTATCAGAGCACAAGTAACATGACTGGGGGCATCTGGGAAACAGACAATATGTCTAGCCCCATGTCAGATTTCAAAATTGAATATAAAAAAATCTGTTTGCTCTTTTGAGAAATGGATTTCAGTGCAAAATTCTGCTGGAGCAGCACTATTAACTGATGCATTTCCCATGACAGAGACCCTTTAAAAGACTGCCATAATTTCATTGTCATTTTATATATGGTGTATACCAGCAGTGCCAAGCTTACTTTGCCTTTCCCTTTCTGTTTAGGTTAGACAGCTGGTCCCCCGTCGGGACCAAGCACTTTCAGAGGAACACGCCCGACAGCAACAGAATGAACGACTGCGGAAACAGTTTGCTGCACAGGCCAATGTCATTGGACCATGGATACAAACAAAGATGCAGGTGCGCAAAATTGACTGTCTAACGCATCCCGTCAATATTTGGAGGTCATAAGTTAAACACCCCTGTCCATCTTGTCTCCTCCAACTGTTGATCAGCCTGACCTGACAGCATTTGATCATTGAGTTCATGCTGTGAGTTGTAGTTAATGATTTGCAGAGCTGCATGCTGGACATGTACATGTGAAAATACTTGGCGCTGCATGTGTGACAAAATTCCTTAAACTGTTTAGAGACATGGTTCTTTATTATTAGGTCCTCAAAAAGTTTCTGCTATATCATTGCATGTAGGAGATTGGACGCATTGCTATAGAAATGCATGGTACTCTGGAGGATCAACTGAATCATCTGCGGCAGTTTGAGAAAAGCATTGTAAACTATAAACCAAAGATTGACCAGTTAGAAAGCGATCACCAACAGATTCAGGAAGCACTTATCTTTGACAACATGCACACCAACTACACCATGGAGGTAAGTGGCAATTTCAGAAGACCACACGGGAAGATTCAGGGACATTAGACGCCTGGCGATTAATCGGCGCTTCTTTGGGGCGACTAATCTCCCTGAATGGCTTGCCCATGTCTGGCGCCCGCTAAACTTTAAGTCACCTGCGCCTATTTCACACCCATGTGAAATAGGTGCAGGCGACTTAGTTTAGCGGGCGCAAGACATTGGCAAGCAATTCAGGGAGATAAGTCGCCCCAAAGAAGCGCCTATTAGTCCCCAGGTGGCTAATCTCCCTGAAATCTTCCCATGTGGTCTAACCCTAAATCAAGGGTGACTTAGATCAAGAATATGTGCGTGTGTGTTTATTTTATTGCTTATTTATTGCAGTAAATATGCAAATATGCATTTAGAGCAAAGTCCACAGATGATATCCTGATCCACTTATGTTTTATTTCAGCATATTCGCGTGGGCTGGGAGCAGCTTCTAACCACTATTGCCAGGACCATCAATGAGGTAGAAAATCAGGTCCTCACACGAGATGCCAAAGGCATTAGCCAAGAGCAAATGAATGAATTCAGGAATTCTTTCAATCATTTTGATAGGGTAAGTATACAAGTGCCCAAATTGACATTGCTGTGACTGGTGTTGGGGTAACTGTGCATGTGTGACTGGACACAGCGACATGGGATATCTGTACCCTCCAGATGCCTAGGGTCCTAAATATTATTTAAAGTTTAGCATGTTAGTTTTGTAGTGAACCAGAGACATTGAACCCTAGCAATAATTATACATGCACAAGTTCAGCAATGTGTGTCCAACCTGTAAAATAAAACCTGCAAGTTAGTCATGTGAAGTCTTTATCTCCAAGTCGTGGGGGAAAATACAGAGACGCTTTCCTCTGGGTGCGGAAATGCAAAGCTCAGATATTTTCCCAGAGGAACACCTGCCTGGGGTTGGGAGGTTAGCTATTCTAGCACTGGCAATTTAGCCCACAAATCTTGGGGCCCAATGTCTAATAGCAATGCTTTTTAGCCATCTTAAAAACCCTGAAATTGCCCCTGCTGTTTCCTTCCTTATGGTGTCTGCTGGCACCTTTTAGCCAGTAATGTTCTGGTGTGGCAGTTTGATGCTTTTCAGATGTTGGTGCCACCTTGTTCCATTAGCCTAAGTCTCAGGCCAGACAGGAAGATTCGGGGAGATTCGTTGCCTGGCGACTAATCTCCCCGAACCGCTTCCCCCTGCCCTGCCTGGCTTTAATGAATAATCTCATACGCCTATTCACACGCGGCGCTGCGCTTTCCCGAAATCGCTCAAAATTGCCTAAGGAGGCAACTTCGAGCGACTTCAGAAAAGCCAGCGTTGCGTGTGAATAGGCGCAGGTGATTATTCATATAAAGCCGCTGGAAGGCAGGGGGAAGCGGTTCGGGGATATTTGTCACCCCAAAGAAGAGGCAATTAGTCAACAGGCGACAAATCTCCCCGAATCTTCACGTCTGGCCTTACCCTAAGACTGTGATCAAGCTATGTAGATTTGAAATTTCACATGTTGTTTGTCATTAGCAATAATTGCTTGTTGCGCCTTTTACATTCTATACTTTTAAAGAGGTAGTTCACCTTTAAGTTAACTTTTAGCATGTCATAGCCTGGCCAATGGATTGGCCTTCATTTTATTTCCTTTTTTTTTTTTTAAATAATTTTTTTAATATTTGCCTTCTTCTTCTGACGCTTTCCATCTTTCAAATGGGGTTCACTGACCCCATCTAAAAACAAATACTCTGTAAGGCTGCAGAATTATTATTATTATTGTGACTATTCCTTACTCTTCTAACTTTCTGTTCACACACACTATTATTCATATTCCAGTCTCTTATTCAAATAGTTGCATGGTTGATAGGGTAATTCTGCACCTAGCAAACCGATTGCTCAAAAAAGCAAACTGGAGATCTAGTGGATAAAAAGTTAAATAATTCCAAAAAAACACAAATAACAAAAAATTAAGCCATTTGCAAATTGTCTAGGGATATCATTCTTTCCCTGATATTAAAAGTTAACTCAAAGGTGAACCCCAACACAATGTATTACACTGTACAATAATGCTAAAAAACATAGCAAATATTACTCCAGTGCCTTTCAGATATGTTTCATTTATTTATGAATGTTGTTAGAAACCGTTTCAAATAAGAGCAAAATATCTTTTTTTAAGTTAAAAGAAAAGTTATTTCCAGACCATGCCTGCATTTAATTTCTACCTAAAGGATATACAGTTTCCACTACAGAATTGGATTCTTGGTAATGAGTATACAGAATAATGTTATTTTCCTTTTGCCAGCTTTAAACAAATCTTTCTGGCATTTTCCTGAATGAAAACGTGGCACACTTGTGCTGGCAGATTCCAGCTTTTCTCCATAGAACGCCTGTGTGATGTTCAGTGAAATGCTTTTGTTATTGTACGGTTCCTTGATCTATAGTTTGACACAATAGCCCACGTATCTGCTAGACCAGAAGCCCACGTATCTGCTAGACCAGTAGCCCACGTATCTGCTAGACCAGTAGCCCACGTATCTGCTAGACCAGTAGCCCACGTATCTGCTAGACCAGTAGCCCACGTATCTGCTAGACCAGAAGCCCACGTATCTGCTAGTCCAGCTATGAGAGCTCACAGACACTGTGCAACTAGCAATGAAGATGTTAAACTTTATATTCCTACAAGTCACTGTATGATTTCTAATTATGTCTTTTCCCCCTGTTCCCTGCACCTGCACATTCCTGTTGCTTCCACTGCATGATCCACCTTTTACAACCCATCCTATCACTCTGCATTGCCAACACTTTTGCGCTGTCACCTACTCACCGGTTCCTTGGCATGGCATGTCCTGGACACCTGGCATCCCACAAAGGATCACTCTGGCAGGCTTGGCCCGGAGGAGTTTAAAGCTTGCCTCATCAGCTTGGGTTACGATATTGGAAACGATCCTCAGGTACTG
>CM044446.1:84693852-84723881 GCA_024363595.1 Xenopus borealis | reverse complement strand
CGCGATTTGCTTTTTAAAAACGCTGGCGATAAAACGCCTCGTGTGTCCTTACCCTAAGACCTATTGTTTTAATCTGTTGGCAAACAACTTGGTTTGAAGAAGATAAAAGTATATAGTTTTAAAAAAAAAAGGCAAAAGACCCCCTAACCAGGAACTTTTTGCTATACTGTTTTAACAAAAAAAAACAACAACTTTACTCTGATCAGAAATATTGGCCTATATATTATTTATTATACCAGGATCTCTAAGTTATATTATACCTGTATTCCTTAGGAAATGCTGTTAAATTTTAAGACACTGCTCCAATAAGAGCAAAAGCGGAAATCTTGCATGGAAACCACCACTTCAGCCTTAATGTTACTATATAATTGTAGTATTATATAATGTACATTAGTTCAGGCCTGCCGTTGGTTAGTGTGAAATGTGCAAAGCTACTTGCTGTCATACATTTCCATGGATTTACTGTATACGGAGGTGGTGATTAAAAGCCCTGCTCCCTGTGCTGTACAGCTTACAAATGTGCCTTGGGGGCTAAATCCTTAACTTGACTGGTGTATATGCCGAAATGGAAATAATTACTATTGAATGTGCTATTTTAAGACATTCCTTTAAAAACAGAAGAGCATTACATAAGTATAATCTGCCGATGTTGTCACACAGCTGCTTATTTTGTACACATTAGTAACACAACCATCCATAAAGCCTTGTATCAGGATCAGTTGCAAACTGAAGAGTTTTGTCCCATGTGGCCCCCCTTCAAGACACTGACCATAGACGTAGAGATCCGCTTGTTTTGCAATGTCACCAAACGAGTGGATCTCTCCCCAATATGCCCACATTGAAGGGGAGCGATATCGGGCCCTAGGGCCCAACGATTGGATCATAATGCATCCGATACTGGCGGTGGGATTGCAGGACCGCATCAAAGCACAGATGCGACCACAATTTAACGGGATTGTTTAACCTGCCTGAAAGTTGGCCAGACATCAATCTGTAGACTGGCCCCACACACGGGCCAATAAGCTGCTGACTCAGTCCGCTGGCAGATTTTATTGACCCTTGTATGGGGGCCTTTACTCCGAGTTAGAGAGCTGAAAAGCAGGAAATAGTGTTCTGTTATGTTAGACATCCAGTCACTTTTATTTTTACACTGAACTGTTCCTTTAACAACTTGTTACAAACCTCTCCAAGAGGCAATTATTGCATTCCTTATACGAGCATTGAATAACTGGTTGTTGTTTTGATTTCTAGGGTGAAGCAGAATTTGCTCGAATTATGAGCATCGTTGACCCCAACAGACTTGGGCTTGTAACATTTCAAGCCTTTATTGACTTCATGTCCCGTGAGACTCAAGACACTGATACAGCAGACCAAGTCATGGCTTCTTTCAAGATTCTTGCTGGAGATAAGGTTTGTGTGAAGTTATTTACACTTTTAATTAACTTTTAGTATGTTACAGAATTCCCCTTTCTTAGCAACTTTGCAAATGGTTTTCATTTATTTATTTGTTTAATAGTTTTTGAATTATTTGCCTTTCTATTTGCAAATGGGGGTCATTGACCCTGGCAACCAAAAGATATTGCTCTGCAAGGCTATACGTTTATATAGTTATTGATGTTTTTTTATTCCAATTCTATGCAGACCCTATTCTATTAAAGGGGAACTATTGTGAAAATTTGAAGCAAGAAACGTTCTAAATAAAATCAATTAAATATTCTGCATTGTTTCTTAAATAATCAAGTTTATCTTCACTATTCCTCTCTCAGCATCTGTTTCTCTTCATTCTGTCTTCATGCAGGAGTTGAGTGTTGGATACTTATTGACAGTTAGATACAATATATCTTATAGGGGAGGTTCCTTTTGCTAGAAGATATATTAGAGCTCACTCTATTAAACTCACCAGACATCATGTCTCTCTACATGCAGAATTTGTGCAAAAGGCAGTTATTTTGTTAGATTTTGTTTGTACTGCAATTTGAGTGAGCTCTAATACATCTGCTAGGAAAGGGAGTCCCCCCTATAAGATATATTGGATCTAAATGTTAATGACTATCTGACACCCAACTGCTGCATGAAGACAGAATGAAGAGAAACAGATGCTGAGAGACAAATCATGAATATAAACTTGATTAATTCAGAAACAATGCAGAATTTTTAATGTATTATATTTTTAAAGTTTTTTTACTTCAACTTATATAAAAAAAATTCATTTTCGTCATATAGTTCCACTTTTGTGATATAACTAAATAATTTGGAAACTATTAAAAATAAAAATATGAATTGCAAATTGTCAGAGCATCAATGTCTACATCATACTAAGTTAATTTAAAGGTGAACAACCCCTTCAGTTAATAAGCTAAGTTGAACGACTGGGCTGCCATTGTCCAATATATAGCTCATCAAAATTTAGGCTGATCTATTCTATACTTTGAAGAGTCCACTAGTGTGTGGCCAGTTATGTTATTATAAAGTAAATGTGATTATTCAACTAAATCACATGAATTACATACATAGAACATACAGAGTTACATACATCACAATAAATATCGGTACAGAAGGTGAGGAAGGCTCTGTGCAGAAAGAGCTTACAATCTAAAGGAAAGTTATAAAGGTTTGGGAGTGGCCAAAATCAGAGTTACGTGGGTAAGAGATGTGGTACTGTAAGTGTTATTGCATTGTGTGGTTAAAAGTGAGGGTAGGCTTCTCTAAATAAGTGTTTTAAGAGTTTTCTTGAAAGCAGAAAGGTTGGGAAAAAGTCGGACAGATCGTGGGAGAGAATTCTAGAGGAGGGGTGCAAAGTCTAGAATGCGAGCATGTGAGGAGGTAATGAGAGAAGAGTTGAGTAGCAGGAGTGTAGTAAGCGGTTGGGTGAGTATATAGAGATTAGTTCAGAGATGTAGGGAGGGGCGGAGTTATGAAGTGCTTTGAATATCGGGGTCATTAATTTGAATTTAATTCTGAAGGGCAGTGGAAGCCAGTGCAGGGATTGGCAGAATGGCATGGCAGAGGAGGAGCGGTTGCTGAGTTGTATAAGCCTAGCAGCAATGTTCATTATGGACTGGAGAGGTCCATTAGGTTAATGGAAAGACATGGAAAGCACAGACAGAGATTGGGAAGAGCACAATAATGAATGAGCAACAGGCTGAAGAGAATGAAGGAAGGACAAGCTATGCAGACAGAGTTGAGGCTGAGGGGAAGACAGAAATTCATACTCTTGCCTTGGTTTAAATCTTCTTTAATGTAACTTGCATTTCTTCTCCTGTAGAATTACATCACTGCAGATGAACTGCGCCGGGAACTGCCTCCTGATCAAGCAGAATACTGCATTGCCAGAATGGCTCCATACATGGGCCCCAACGCTGTTCCAGGAGCCCTGGACTACATGTCTTTCTCAACAGCACTATACGGAGAAAGTGACCTTTAACCCTTCCCTCCCCACTCAGATGCCACTGCAGCAGTGCTCTTTCTCTGTATCCCATGTGGTTTCCGCATTCACGCCTCTTGTGTCTCATTTCTTAGTTCACCAGAAGATAAAATCACATCTCCCCCTTTTTTTTTGTGCTGGTAACTCTGTCTGGCACTGCAGGGTGTAATACATGTTCAGCATTTGTCCTTAAAGCAAGAGTTTACAAATAAAAATTGAAAAAATTTTTTTTACAAGAAGACATTTAAAAAGCATATTTTATTATTAAAAAGAAATTGATGTATTTTTCTGCCAAAAAAATTCCAGGGTGAAACGAATGCTTTGTGGTAAAATTGTTGTCATTCCGGCACCTTGTTTATGTTGCGTTTCCTTTGGTTACGGCATTATGGAGATCTAACAGGTTTAGCATGAGTTACTTGTCTCGCCTTATTTTCCTTAAAAAATAATAAACGCATTTTTATTTTTTTTTATATATATATAAATATATTTTTGTGGCAAATGGGCAAGATAGAGCTGTGATGTCCAACCTGTGATCCCCCCAGCTGTTGTTAAACTAAATGTCCCAGCCAGCAGCCTGTGAGAGGCAGATGGTTACAGGAAGGATATCCCAGATATAGTTTTATGCACAGCCTCACATGGCTGGGAGTAAAAACTTTCTTAGCTACTTGACCATATTTGTCAAAGGAAAAAGCAAACTCTGTGTTTTCAATATTTAATTTAAAGTACAAAACTGTCACCAGCTCATAAAGTTATTTTTTAACGTTGCTGAACATGTTTGTTTTTTTTTCGGTTTTGGAATTATTAATCTTAAATAATTTGTTCTCAATATTACTTGTCACAGGCCATATTAAAGAAATTCTTGTTTAAATATGAAGGCTTTTTATTTTGGCTTTGATTGGGCATTAGTCAAATCTGGAATACCCCCAACGAAGGCGAAGTAGTAATTCAGATGGCAGCCTAGAAACCAGTGCAGAATTAAAAATCAGCGTTGTTAGCATCAGTTACTATGATGAACCCTAAGTTTCTCAACAGCAGCTTTGAGCATGTGCAGGGCCACTGGCACTGAAAATATGGACTATCAAAATGTAAAGGTGGCCATACACAGGAAGATCTGCTCGTTTGGCAGCATCTCCAAACTAGCGGAGCTCTCCACGATGTGCCCTAGGGTCCAAAGATCCATCTATATATATAGGCCTGTGCCTAGGGCAGCAGAATTGTGGGTGCTGTGTTTTTTTTTATTGTTTCAATCTGATCATAATGCACGTCACTTCCGCGACGTTGGGGGACTAGGGCAGTATCAGACCTAAATGCAACCCTGCCCATATGGGTAGTCAGATTGCAGGACCGCAGACACGCACAGATGCGGCCGCGATCCGACGGGATTTTTTAACCTGCCAGATCGAGATTTGGCCGACATTTGGCCAGATATAGTTCAGGGAAGCCTGTAGAATCACAGTTTATCTGTTTAAATCTGGCTCCATGATCTTTGTCCCTGCAGCTGGAGTTGGAAACAGTAAAGGGGATGTAAAGGCAAAAATAAAATCCAATGCAAATTTCTTCAGTCACCGACTGCAAGCTGCTGGCGTTCTGCATGGCTGGGAAGTAAGGCGGGGGGTTCCCCTTCTGTTCATAAGTATGATAGTTTCCCTGCCCAGCAGTTAGGGACAATTCCTACAAACAGTAGTATATGAAGGGAGAATTTCACTGAATACAGTCAGGTTTCTTATAAAAACGGTACACATTTTTTAATTAAAGTATATTAAAGATAGTTTTCTTTTTCATTAAAGAAAGTAAAAATTGGATTTTATTTTTTTTTTGTATTCCCTTGATTGACCTGGACACTTAACCCGGTGCTAGAATAGTTAGTACAGGGCTGCCATAAGAAATCAAGGGGCCACGAACAACAACATTTTCTCCCTACAAGTTAAAGAAAAAAATCATTGGTGGCCAAAGACCCCCTACAAGTTATTTAAAAACAAATATGTTGACAGGGCCCCTACAAGTTATTTGTTTAAAAAATCATTAGTAGCCAGGGCTCCTACACGTTATTAAAAAAAAACATATGTGGCAAGGGCCCCTAGAAGTTATTGAAAACAATCATTATTGGCAAGGGTTCCACAGGTTATTAAAAAAAAAAAACGCTTACAGGGCCCCTACAAGTTATAAGAAAAAAAAACACTGCCAGAGAGCTCGGGTGTCTGTATCTTCAGTTTCCTGTGCTCTGATTCAACAGTGAAATATCATTCCAGATAAAGCTGCATGGAGATAGGATAAACTAGAGGGGAGGTTTAACCTTCACCCATCCAATCCCCATGCAGCTTTACCGGGACTTGCACTTCAATGGCAAATCAGAGCACAGGAAGCAGGCATTAGAGCTACAGCCCACCCCTACCTTCTGAAGGCTACAGCTCACTGATGGCAGTGGTCCAGCTATGCAAGTAACTGCAGCATGGCCGGACCTCCCTTAACTCCCCAAACCATCTGGCCTGAGACAGCAATACCCCTTTTGCAACTATTCAAATTTCTAAAAAGCAGATTTTAAATAACATTCTCCTTCACCCTTGTAAAATGTACTGTGGCACAGAATCTATTCACTCTTTGGGTTGATTTTCATTAAAAGGGTAGTTCGGCTGTAGGACCAAATGAAAAGCTGGTACGAATAGGTCATTCTGTAACCTACTGAAAGGGGTGATTTTCCTTTAAAGGAACAGTTCAGGGTAAAAATAAAAACTGGGTAAATAGATAGGCTGTGCAAAATAAAAAATGTTTCTAATATAGTTAGTTAGCCAAAAATATAATGTATAAAAGCTGGAGTGAGTGGATGTCTCATATAACAGAATAAAACACAACATCCTGCTTTTCAGCTCTCTAAATCTGAGTAAGTCAGTGACTTGAGGGGGGGCCACATGGGACATATCTGTTCAGTGAGTTTGCAATTGATCCTCAGCATTCAGCTCAGATTCAAAAGCAACAGTTATGTCCAATGTGGCTATCCTTCAATTCACTGATTGGTTACTGCCTGGTAACCAGGGTAACCAGTCAGTGTAAACAAAAGAGAGCTGAAAAGCAAGAAGTAGTGTTCTCTTCTGTTAGGTTAGACTTACACTCACTCCAGTCTTTATACATTACATTTTTGCCTAACTAACTATATTGAAAACATGTTTTATTTTGCACAGCCTATCTATATACCCAGTTTTTACTTTTATACTGAACAATTCCTTTAAACTAACTCTTAGCACAAAGTTGATATTCATATTCTAAGACTATTTACAGTTGGTTTTCATCTTTTATTTATGGTTTTTGTATTTAGCTTTGTATTCAGCAGCTATGTGGTTGCTAGGGTCCTTTTAACCAAGCAATTGGGCAGCAGTGTTGATAAGAGACTGGAGGAGGCAAAATAGAGAGAGGCAAAATAGAACAAGAACTAATAAAACGCAACCATAAAATTGTAGCTTCGTAGAGCAATAGCTCTTGTGCTGTTGGGGTCAGTGACCCCCATCAGACAAGAAAAACAGAATAATTCAAAAACTATATAAAAAAAAAGTCATGACTAAATGAAACATGGCTATATTGGATATCCCTAATCTCCCTGGATTGCTTACCCCTGCCTCGCGCACGCTAAAATTAAGTCACCTGCGCTTATTCACATGCGGTGCTGCATTTTCCTAAGCCACTGGGAATTGCCTCGTGAGGCAAAATTAGTCGCCGCAACGAAGCGGCGATTAGTCGCCAGGCGACAAATCTCCCTGATTCTTCCCATGTGGACTAGTCCTAAGAGTTTATATACACAAATGGTTAAGAAATCGTAAATTCTGCCAGGGTATGTAAACTTATGAGCACAACTTTATATATAATACACAAAAGCAATGAATACTCCAGATGAGGCCTTAGTAGGGATCTATAAAGAGGTATAATTACGTTTTCATCCCTTGAGTTTATGCCCTTTTTTATGCAAGACAGAACTTTATTTGCTTTAGTAGCTACAGAATGACACTGCCCAGAATTAGACAACTTGTTGTCTAAAAAAAAACAAGACCCTTCTCACTTAAGGGAACTCCCAACACACTGCCATTTAGTGTATAACTTGCATTTATATTATTTTTGCCAAAGTACATAACCTTGCATTTATCAACACTGAACCTCATTTTCCAGTTTGCTGCCCAGTTTCCCAACTTAGACAAATCACTCTGCAACCACTTTGCAGAGTGATTTGTCTAAGTTGGGAAACTGGGCAGCATCCTGCATGGAACCTATAGTTCTGCACAATTTAGTATCATGTGCAAAAATAGAAACCGTACTTTCAATGCCCACATCCAGGTCATTAATAAACAAGTTGAAAAGCAAGGGACCCAGTACAGAGCCCTGCTGTATCCCACTAACAACACTGGTCCAATTAGAAAATGTTCCATTTACCACCACTCTTTGTAGTCTATCTTTTAGCCAGTTCTCTATCCAGGTACAAATACTATGTTCCAGGCCTTACATAGTAACATAGTAAGTTAGGCTGAAAAAAGACACACGTCCATCAAGTCCAACCTTTTAACTTTTTTTTTATTTAAACTGCCTAACTGCTAGTTGATCCAGAGGAAGGCAAAAAACCCCATCTGAAGCCTCTCCTTAATTTTTACCAGTAACCTTCTGTGTGGCACTGTATCAAATGCTTTAGCATCCACTGCCATCCCAGAATCGAGGTCCCAGCTTACCTTCTCATAAAAAGAAATTAAGTTATTCTGGCTTTTAGCCCTTCGAAAAGCTTTCCTACCACTGACAGACTAACTGGCCTAAAGTTCTGAGGCTGAGAGGGGGTCCCTTTTTGAATAGCAGCACCACATTAGCAATTCACCAGTCTCTTGGCACCATGCCAGACCTCAATGATCTTTGAGGCAAGTCTGGGGTTAATGGAGTTCTGCAGTTAAACTAGCAATGTCTGTAGTGGTCTTACTGGAAAGTCTTAGGGCTGAACTACACATGATTCTAGTTGGATCCGCCGCATGCATTTTGTCATGGGTATTTCTACTCTAAAACAAGTTGCAGGGCACCAAATATTATGGGGGTGGTAGAAACATTGAAAGGTGCAAACTACACATAACACAACTGTCTGATGAAAACACAGCGTGCAGCGTTCACATCCGAGTTTTGACGGATTCATGTAGTTTGATTTTTATATCACTACCATGTAGTGCTAACTAACTATATTAGAAACATTTTTATTTTGCACATACCCAGTTTTTATTTGTACACTGAAGTGTTCCTTTAACGTTAGAGGGTAGTTTACTAAAAGTAGCCCAAGCAGCTGTAATTGTTAAAGTTTTTCCTGAAATATCTTCCCAGTAACTGGCCATATTTTTGTATATGTGGGCAAGACCAAAGACAATGGGGCAAATTCAGTAAAGGGCAAATTTTCGCCTGCAAAGACTTGTGTGTCTGCAGCCAAACGCTGGCAAAGTTTCACTAGCGTTTATTTGTGAGCATGAGCGTTTTATAGTGAACTTTCGCTACTGTTAGTTTCTGATTAGCGAAACGTTGTTAGTTCACTTAGGTTTAGCTGAATACCTGCCAAGGCCGGTATTACAAATAT
This sequence comes from Xenopus borealis, assembly GCA_024363595.1. Taxonomy (NCBI): domain Eukaryota; kingdom Metazoa; phylum Chordata; class Amphibia; order Anura; family Pipidae; genus Xenopus; species Xenopus borealis. Next base: position 84,714,879 of record CM044446.1, on the reverse strand, counting down.
ACTGGCAATGTGGCTGCCGGTAAATTTGTGATACCCCTAAAAAAAGGCCCATGGCCTGCCTTCTGGCCATTGGGTGCCGTGGTCTCCACCCCTTTGATGTCACAGACATTGGCAATTGGACATGGGTCCGCACCCCTGCAGGCCAACCCCAGCAGATCATGCCCCGCTGTATCTGGCTGCAGCCGCAAAGAAAATCTGCATGGCGGGGGGTGGGCAGCTGCATGGCCAGGCTCCACCTAGGGTTGCCACCTGGCTGGTAAAAATGATGGTTGATCCCAATTAATAGGGAAACAAGACAAATATTTAGGAAGGCCGATACTTTTTTCCAGAAAAGGTGGCAACCTCACCTAGTTACGTTACTGGTCACAGACCACCCCTTTAACATCACGGCCCACCTCTTTTTTTTACTGCTCCCACCCCCTCCTGGTGGAAATTTTATAAAAAGGTTGCAACCATAGCCACGCTCTGCCTGGCAAATCTTTTTGTCCCTCTTTCCGTTTCCAGAATGTTGGGAGGTATGAATAGGGTTGCCACCTGGCAAGGATTTTAACGGCCTGTCGGGTAAAAATGATGGTTGAGCCCAATGTTATTAATAGGGATAAAACATAAATATATAGGAAGGCCAGTTTTTCCAGAAAAGGTAGCACCCTTAGCAAGCAACCAGGTACAAATTATTATATTTCTCCTCTACTTTTTCACTGGCTCAAAAACATCTGCGGTGTTTATACAAATGGCCTGCAGAGGTCACTGTGCACAAGTTATGCTGTGCATACACAGCACTGTCTATAATGTTTAAGAAGAATAGAGTTCAAGTTACAGCTGTTGTGTAATGGCTGCATGAACTTGCTAATTAAGCCCTGTTATACTCTGCTCATTCTCGGCTATCAAAACACAACAAATCATACCTCCCAACTGTCCCTTTTTTGGAGGGACAGTCCCTCTTTAGAGAGCTCAACCCGCTGTCCCTCATTTGTACTGGAAAGTTCCTCTTTTCTCTGCACTGAACAGCCAGAAAAAAGAAACAAAGATTTTAACATAATTGGCTTTTGGCAGAGAGCCCAAAACAGCTAACAGGTGCAAATAAGATGCTTTGTAACACTTTTGAGATAAGAAAATAAGTAATTGTAACAGTTTAGATAAGGAGAAATATTTTCAAACCTGTCAAATATAGTAAAATAAACATGGTAATTCGGGGGTGTGGCCAAAAAAAGGGCCTGGACACAAAAATGTTGCCGTGCTGTGGGCAAAATACATTTTTGTCCCTCTTTTTACTTCCAAAATGTTGGGAGGTATGCAAATTGGCGACGAGGATGGAATGTCTCTTCTACCTCTGCAGCAGCCTGCAGCTTTATTCCAAACCCTGGGGAGCCTACCATACCTTTAACTGCTTGGATCCATATGTTTGAAAATTGCATTATTGCCGCTCACCAAGGGGAGATTTCTGCTACTAGATATGACTTTGGAGAAGCTCCATTTGATGAAGGACATTTTCCTAATACTGATGTCAACTGCAATAGGCCTAAAGCAAGTGAACCTATAAGGCATACTGAGAAAATAAGAAAACTACCTGCATGAGCCAAGGACTATGTGATGTGAAGAATGTATTTTATTGCTTTAAGATGCATACTGTTTCATTGTTGTTGTTTATTATATTTACCCAAATACTTTCCTACTATGGGGGGGGGGGATATGTGGTGTTTATACAAATTGCCTGCAGAGGTCACTGTGCACATGAGTTATGCTGTGTATACATAGTACATGTCTGTTGAAGAAGGATAGAGTTTATTGTTACTGTTGTGGTACATTAAAAATGATCTTTCATCTCACTGGACAATCGATCCGGAAACCTTGGTGTATCATGTGGTGATGATGCGCAATCCCCAGGAAATAACGTCACAGCAGTCGTTCTCAGCTGGGGTCCAGTATTCTGCCTGCTTTACAATGGCAAGTGGTTTATTTATATAGACAAAGACAAAGGGTGGTATCCAATCAAAGAGCATGTTATGCTATGAACTAATTGGTCGAGCCTGTACACAGGTACATGTCTATAGCTGGGGCAGGGGAAGGTAGGAACAAAAGACATCAGAACAAAAGGGCACTTCCCCCGGTAGTCACAGAGCAACCTTAGCATGGCTTGTACTTCCCAAACTCACCCTCCTCTGTACCATCAGGTCCTTACGACCGTCAGCAATGTAGGAGGCAGGGACTAACCTGACTAAGGAGCATGACCCTCCAGCATTCGGGGGAACGACTCAATAGGCAGCCTGGCTGCACAAGAAGTAATAGGGCCCAGTTAATGAGACACAAAGGTCATTGGGGTTATGGTTACGGGCATTGGGCAACAACTGGATAGATAATGGGATTGCTGCACCCTCCTGAATGTCACACCCTCCCCCCCAGCAGATGATGATGGAAATTTTTATGAAATCATATTTCACCATATGGTCACCACCGATGTGGGATAAGCATCTTTGTGACTGACCTTTGCACGGTCGCCCTATCATTCCAAATCCCATCCGATTTGTGTACACCAGGCATGACTGCAGCATGCCGGGTGTGGCGCCGGTTGGAATTGAGGAATACAGACCATTGAGCAAAGGTGTACTTATACACAAATCAGCAGACTTAGTTATCAGTACAAGCCATGCTAAGGTTGCTCTGTGACTACCGGGGGAAGTGCCCTTTTGTTCTGATGGCTTTTGTTCCTACCTTCCCCTGCCCCAGCTATAGACATGTACCTGTGTACAGGCTCGACCAATTAGTTCATAGCATAACATGCTCTTTGATTGGATACCACCCTTTGTCTTTGTCTATATAAATAAACCACTTGCCATTGTAAAGCAGGCAGAATACTGGACCCCAGCTGAGAACGACTGCTGTGACGTTATTTCCTGGGGATTGCGCATCATCACCACATGATACACCTAGGGTTGCCACCTGGCCGGTATTTTACCGGCCTGGCCGGTATTTTTGATGGTTGATCCCAGTGTTATTATAGGACAAAAAGGTAAATATATAGGAAGGCCGGTATTTTTTTCAAGAAAAGGTGGCAACCCTAGATACACCAAGGTTTCCAGATCGATTGTCCAGTGAGATGAAAGATCATTTTTAATGTACCACAACATTACTGTTCTGTAATGGCTGCATGAACCTGCTAATAAAGCACTGTTATACTTTACTCATCCTCTGCTACCAAAACACAACATCCTATAGAGATATTGCCAAATAATACACACTAGCAAAGCAGCACAGCTTCCAGCTCTAGTATACAGGCTGCAATAGATTGGACAAACATGTTCTCCACTGATACACTGACAGAGCACGCCATTGACCCCCGACCGCCACTCCCCCCCTGAAAGGCGCCTAATCGCTTGTGTATACATGCGCCGTGATGTCACACTCGCGCGAGATGAGACTTGTGACGTCGGAATTAGCTCTCCGGTAGGAGTCTTGGTGTTAGACGTTAACGGTACTACTTTGAAGGAGCAATCCGGTACTGCGGGCTGTGGACATTGTTGAACGGTATGATATGTGTATAAACCCTATTATTTTGCATTATTATTCATCTATATAGGACAGAGAGAAAGGAAGGGTCTGCGTGCGTCGTCGTCGTGTCCTCACAAACAAATAAATAGGGACCAATTATTATTACGCTGCAGATGTTTAGAGTTGAAACAAGAGAAGCAAAGGTGCGTTTGTGCGCACAGGCCGGAAGTGCTTTCAGTTTCCTGTCAGACAAGCATATATTGCTGCGGTGGAGCATTCCAGAAGGATAAAGAGAGAATGCATCGTGCGTATGGCTGCCATTGACCTGCTGGGCGGGTGCCATTGTATATCCACATGGAATTCACTTACGGCTAGTGTCCACGCTCGTTTTTGTTTTTTGTGTCCATAGTCCCTGTTGCAGCAATAGTGCAGAGCTTAACGGGAAAACATGTTTTTTTTTCCAAAAAGCATCAGTTAATAGTGCTACGCCAGTACTTCTGCACTGATATCCATTTCTCAAAATAACAGATTTTTTTCATATTCTGTTTTGAAATCTGACATGGAGCTAGACATTTTGTCAATTTATCAGCTGCCCCTGGTCATGTGACTTGTTCCAGCGCCTTAGGAGGGAACTGCTTTCTAGCAGTTGTTTTTCCTTCTCAATGGAACAGAGTGGGACATGGGTTTTTACTATTGAGTGATGTTCTTAGATCTTGTGTTAGGGAGCTGTTATCTGGTTACTTTCCCATGTATGTATCACCATATGGTCTATGTATGTAATTCATCATGTGATTTAGTTGTATAATCACATTCGCTTTACAGCGCTATCGCTATGAAATCAGTTGGCGCTATTGAGATACATGTTAATAATAATTGTTCTGTTGTTAGGCTGTTGGGGAGGGAAAGGGAGGGGGTGATATCCACCAACTTGCAGTAAAGAGTGACTGAAGTTTATCTGAGCACAAGTCACATGACCAGGGGCAGCTGGGAAATTGACAATATGTCTAGCCACATGACAGATTTCAAAATGAAATGTAAAAAAATCAGTTTGCTCTTTTTTGGAAAATGGATTTCAGTACAGTTCTCAACAAAGTTATGATCATAAAATTGATAAGCCACCATACCACGTCAAGGCGAATGGCGGTCCCTAACATATTTTATTTATTACGTGCATTCTAGCATTACCTTTATTCAATGTCCATTGAACGCTGTTTTTTCACTGAAGGCTAAATCCTCCCCAGCCAGCAATCAGGTTTTTAAAGGAGAGATATTCCCAAAACAAACGCCCAATTTTAAAAGCGAGTGAAAAAACAGCGTTCAACGGACATTGGTTACAGGTAATGCTAGAATGCACGTAATAAATAAAACAAGTTAGGGACTGCCATTTGGAGTTTACCTTGACGTGGTATGGTGGCTTATCAACTTTATGATCATAACTTTGTAACAAAATAACCCCTGTTTTGGTTGTATATATGCATTAGCATCTATAATTCTTATATATACTTTAAAGCCTTTAGAGTGCTCCCACAACCCCCCTGTTTTGGTATTATATATATATATATATATAATACCAATAATTATTTTTTTTTTTTAATCTGCGGAAAGGTATCTGAGTGTCTGAAACGTTTTCCAGCTAAAAAGAGCATTTTACCTAGATTTGGCATTTTACATTTAGGTCAGGGGGTTTCCAACCTTTTCTACACATTCAAATATATAAAAAGAGTGTGGGGGGGGGCAACACAAGCATGAAATAAGTTCCTGGGTGGTGCAAAATAAATGCTGCATTTGGCCATTTTGTATCCCCTGTGAGGACTGGAAGCCTACAGGAGGCTGTTTTTGGCAGTGCACCTGGTTTTTATGCAACAAAAGCTTTCCTGCAGGCCTGGAATTCAAAATAAAGAACCTATTTAAGGCCAGTTAGAGAATTATCAAAGGAGTCAGTGAGAAACATGTTGCTCACAAGCCACTGGTTGGGGACCACTGCTTTAGGTAAAGAAAGACTTCTAGAATACACTTGCCTACAGGTCAAAGCCAAGAAGCTGGCAGTGAGTGTTTTGATTTCAGCTGTGCTTCCTGCAGGGATATAATCTGTTTCCAACAGGGATCATTATCCTTGAGGGGCATCCTCATTGGCACGCACATGTGCTTAAATATATAAATGCCCAAGAGGATAAACCGCAAAGATAACGTGACACTAAGCATTTTGGGAAATGAAACAAACGGCAGTGAAAATGTGGGAATGCAGGCAGTTGCTGATGATTATATTGTAGAGCTGCAGCATTGTATTGCTCATCGGGGTGTAACATGCTAATGCTCATATGTTGATATGCAGGTATTTACTGGTTGAGTCCAATGATTTCAACCAGTTGCCATGGCTGTTCCTGTAAATGATAATCGTAACATCCCTGTAGGGTCACAATCAAACACATAATACATTTTTTTAATAGCTGTCTTTGATTTTTTTTATTTAAAATTAGGAGTTTGAGGAGAGCATATATTACACTTTCTTTTCTTATTTTTGCTCAGTACAAGGAAGTTGTTTTATGGTTTTCTTTAAAGGGGTGGTTCACCTTCGAGTTAACTTTTAGTATATTGTAGAAGGGCCAATTCTAAGAAACTTTTCAATTGGTCTTCATTATTTTTTTCATAGTTTTTTAATGATTTGCAATTTTTTTCTGTTTCTTTGCAGCTTTCAAATGGGGGTCACTGACACCGTCTAAAAACAAATGCTCTGTAAGGCTACAAATGTATTGTTATTGCCACTTTTTATTACTTATTCTATTCAGTCCCTCTCCTATTCATATTCCAGTCTCTTATTCAAATCAATGCAGGGTTGCTAGGGTAATTTGTACCCTAGAAACCAAATTGCTGACACTGCAAACTGAGAGCTGCTGAATAAAAAGCTAAATAACTATAAAACCACAAACAATAAAAAATGAAAACCAATTGCAAATTGTCTCAGAATATCACTCTCTACATTATACTAAAAGTTAACTCAAAGGTGAACAACCCCTTTAAGTGCTCAGAACTGTATTTTTATTCAGTATGCAAAAAATACCTTTTGGGTAGTGGACTCCTATCAGTTCTTGTACTTGAGCTACCATATCTGTGAGTTCTTATGTAATGTTGCCATGCAGGTATGGACAAATTGTACTTATTGCATATTTGCTAGAGTGAAGTCTGTATTTAAACCTATAACTTCTTTGTAGGACTAGACAAGATGAGTGGCTGCCGTGTGTTCATTGGGAGACTGAGTCCTCATGCCAGAGAGAGGGATGTGGAGAAATTCTTTAAAGGATACGGACGCATCCGGGAAATAAATCTGAAGAATGGATTTGGATTTGTGGTAAGTGCATTTAGATGGATACACAATAGACAAACACAACTGCAAACAATGAACTATGCTCTAGATATGGCTTTCTCATCTGTAATCTGTGATGACACACAGTAAGGGTGGTGGCCAAACAAGCGGATCTCTCCCCGGTATGCCCACTTTTAGGTGGGCTAAATTGGGGTGATCCGATCGTGGACCCTAGAGCCCAACGATTGGATCACAATAGAGGAGATTTGTGTGGTTGGATCATGGGAATGCATCAACGAACAGATGCGGCCGCAATCCGACTGTATTTTTAGGCCGATAGACATCTGGCTGACTTTCGGCCAAATATCGATTGGTAAAGCCCGTACATGGGCCAATAAGATGCCGACTTGGTGTGTCAGCAGCTTTTATCAGCCTATGTATGGCCACCTTTACACTTTCTTCAATATTTTACATAATTCGTGGTGATAGTATTGTGAATTTCAAGTGGCTAATGTTAGATTGCATTGTGCGCACATAACTAATGTTCCTTATAAATTAACATGCATGCTGGTACTCCAGTGGGGATTTGTCATGAATATTACAAGCCACTATCTGATTAAAGGGACACTGTTATAGGGAAAAAATGTTTTTTTCCAAAATGCGTCAGTTAAAGGAAAACTATACCCCAAAAATGAATATTTGAGCAACAGATAGTTTATATCATATTAAGTGACAAATGTGTATATACCATTTTGGTAAGAATATTTAATATAAGTAAATATTGTCCTTTTATATCTCTTGCCTTGAACCACCATTTGGTGATGGTCTGTGTGCTGCCTCAGAGATCACCTGACCAGAAATATTTCAACTCTAACTGTAACAGGAAGAAGTGTGGAAGCAAAAGACACAACTCTGTCTGTTAATTGGCTCATGTGACCTAACTTTATAGTTTGTTTGGCATGTTTGTGTGCACCGTTGAATCGTGCAATCCCAGGAGGCTGTCCTTGTTTTTTAAAATGGCAATTTTCTATTTATGATTACCCAATGGCACATGCTACTAAAAAAGTATATTATTATGAAAATGGTTTATTTACATGAAGCAGGGTTTTACATATGAGTTGTTTTATGCAATATCTTTTGATAGGGACCTACATTGTTCGGGGGGTATAGTTTTCCTTTAATACTGCTGCTCCAGCAGAATTCTGCACTGAAATTGACATTGTCAATTTCCCGGCTGCCCCAAGTCATGTGACTTGTGCTGTTATAAACTTCAGTCACTCTTTACTGCTGTACTGCAAAAAACAGCCTGCCAGAAAGCAGTTCCATCCTAAAGTGCTGGCATAAGCCACTTGCCCAGGGGCAGCTGGGAAACTGACAAAATGTCTAGCCCCATGTCAGATTTCAAAATTAAATATATAAAAAAATCTGTTTGCTCTTTTGAGAAATGGATTTCAGTGCTGATGCGTTTTGAATAAAAACATGTTTTCCCATGACATTATCCCTTTAACCTTCTTCAGATTAATAAAAAAAGCCATGTGATCCGTGTTTTATTCTTACGTCTTGTGTAGTAAGCTCAGAAATTGCTACTTTAGACTAGATTGAGTTCTGTGTAGCAATGTGAGGGGCAGGAAATACACTCAGACATATGAATTGTAAGAAGTGAAGTTGAGGTTGACCTCAAAGTCTGAAGATCACCAGTTTACAGTTGACTATAGGAAGTGAGTGCTAACAGAAATATCAGAGTTGGTTCTGAACTGCCATGTAATGAGAATTATATGAGAATTTATACAGTATATTTTGAGCCAGTCCCTAAATTCCGGTTACTGACAGAAACCCAGAGCATGCGCTGTGAATAAGCAGTAAGAATATCCGGAGCATCTGTGAGTATCTTTGGAGGCGCAGATCTTTGTTGTTGTTACGGGATGTAGTTACATTGGGCTAGTAGAGAACCCAAAGCATAATGCATTTCTACCCCACATCTTTTATTTTCATTGGAACTTTTAAGTGTAAAAATGAAACCGGATAAATCGATAGTTAGCCAAAAATGTAATGTATAAGGCTGGAGTGAACATAATAGCCAGAACACTACTTTCTCCTTTGCAGCACTCCATACCTCCCAACTGTCCCGTTTTCTGTGGGTCGGTGCCGATTTTGATAAGCAAAGATACAATTGTAACTAGTTAAGCGGTCTCTTGGGAGAACGGTCTTCAAATCAGAAAAAAAAAATAGATTTTCACTTGTAAAGCTCTTGGAAATGTCATGGTGAAAAACACAGTGATGGATTTGTATATGTCTGTTTTTTTTCATTATTATAGGAGTTTGAAGATCATAGAGATGCTGACGATGCTGTATATGAACTGAATGGCAAAGTACTGTGCAGTGAAAGGTAATGGCAGCTCAGATGTGTAATAAGTACAAAGAAAGACTTGTGAAATCTCAAATTTTTTTTATTCAATCAAAAATAAGAAAACCCAATTCCGTAGCTTTGATCTGGCGAACTAGGTGGTCGAATAAGAATTTAAAGGGGAAGTACTTCTACAGTCGAAAGATCGAATATTCAAATGAAATTTTATTCGAATCATTCAATTTACAAAATTCACTGGTCGAAGTGGTCTTTAAAAAACGTTTGAAAATTTGATCGATACTTCGAATCCTTCATTTGAATTTTGTAAATCTGCCCCTTAGTGTTTATAAAGTAATGAAAATATAATATAGTGTTGCCCTCCAGTGTTAAAACTGTGTTTTCTTCAGAAACACTACTATAGTTTATATAAACAAGGTGCTGTGTAGCCATGGGGGCAGCTTTTTAAAGCTGGGAAAAAAGGAGAAAAGGCACGAATACACGGCAGATAACAGATAAGCTCTATACCAGGAGTCCCTAATATTTTTCACTCACGAGCAACACTCATAGTAATAATAAATAATGTTGGAGAGCAACACAAGCATGGCTTCCAAATTATGGCTGTGATTGGGTATTGGTAGCCCCTATGTGGACTTGCAATCAACAGGAGGCTCTGTTTGGCAATACACACAGTTTTATGCAACTAAAGCTTTCCTTCAATCCAGAAATTGCTCCTAGTGGCCTCCCTGCTTGGAGACCACTGGGAGCAACATCCAAGGGGTCGAAGAGCAACATGTTACTACCGAGCTACTGGTTGGGGGTCACTGCTCTATAGTATACAATGGGATTCTTCAGAACTTCTCTTATCTACTGTGTGTTCGAATGGCTGCCTGCATGGTTGCACAGCAGCTTGTTTATATAAACTTTACTTTAATTTCTGAAGCAACCCCAGTTTAACCAGCGCACAGCAACACTGTTGTATTTTCGTTACTGAAAAACTCTTACCGTTTTTGGTGTTAATCAAGCTTTGTATTATTCCATTCTGTATTTTCTACACATTTTTAATTTTGAACACGCCTTTTCTGTACTTGTAAGTCATTACTTGTGATTAGTAGGTCTGGCACACTAGTATATGTTTGTGAAGGAGTTGCACATTAAAAAAACAGGACTAGGTTTTTCATTTATACATTCGATGATTAAACAATAAATGAAAGCGTGTTTACGGTCTCTACATACTGCTTGCATGCATTCAGCTGGGAACACAATTATATCTGCTTCACTGCGTGAGGAAGAACTGCCATAAACCGCTTGATTTCTCTTTAGCATCTTATATGTAGTCATATAGCGGCACCACCAAACGATAAAAGTGATCTACGATTTCCATTTGAAAAGTGTATCAACCAGCAAATATATGAATAATACTTACATACATACATTAATGTATAACCTGTCTAGCCCTAAGCGATTGAGCACTATGCAAGATTATAATTATTTCTATATTAACAGAAGATCCCTCCTTTTTATACTTGTGCTCCCATCCGCTATTATTTTAATAAATGTGTAAATCCCCATGGAAAACCAGGGCTTTGCATTGCAAGTTGCTGGTTTTGCAGACTATCAATTCTGATCCCTGGCTTCATGTTAGACTCTACACAGAGTTCAGACACACAGAAGAGAGTATTGGCAGCTATAAGGTAAAAAAAAGACAGATTTGTGAAAAATGTAGGTGTATGATATCTGGCTTTGCAGAAATGGTAGTTTTATCTTAAAGGAACTGTAACCGCAAAAAGTTAATTCAATCAAACTGTTACTATGCAACTGGTAAGACTGTTATAGTTTATATACAAAAAGCTACTGCTTAGCCATGGGGGCAACCATTAAAATCTGTAAATGGAGAAAAGGCACAGAATACACGGCGGATAAGCTCTGTAGAATACGATTATATTTTGCAGATATCTTATGTACTTTGTATCCTATGCTTGAATGGATCCCCCATGGCTACACATTAGCTTGCATATATGAACTATAATTGTGTTTCTGAAGCAAATACACCCTGCTTTACCAGTGCACCACTTCATTTTTTTTATTGTTTCGTTAGAGAAACGGACACCTGAAATTAAAACTTTTTTTTTTTTTTTACATCTATATTGGCTTTGAAAGATACTTCTATCTTTGCCATAAAGTATTTGCATGATGCTTTTACATTACCTGTCTGATCCCCCGTGTTCCTGTATGAGGGGGCTGCCATATTTGTGCATCAGGAGTCCGTTAGCATTAGAAACTGTAACTACAGGCTGAGATGGGACAGTCAGGTTGGAAAAGTCAGTGTGTCAGAGAGTCAGGCTTAGGAACTTCAACTAATAATTATATACAAAAACAAAGCTCTCAGCAAAAAATGATCAACATGACCTATAGGTAACATGTAATGTACATTCTTATGTTAAAATTCATTTTTTAGTGTCCATATCAATTTAAGTAACTATTAATGGGAATATGCTTTCCATAAATTGGTTGCAGCTTACTTTTAATACAGCTGTGAGACCTGTTATCCAAAATGTTTGGCTTCTGGCGTTTTCCAGATAAGGAAAGATCTCCATATCTTAAGTCTGTCAAATATAGGGATGCACCGAATCCACTATTTTCGATTCAGCCGAACCTGAACCCTAATTTGCATATGCAAATTATGGGTGGGAAGGGGAAAACAATTTTTACTTCCTTGTTTTGTGCCAAAAAGTCGCGTGATTTCCCTCCTTGGCCCTAATTTGCATATGCAAATACGGATTCGATTTGGCCGAATCCTGCTGAAAAAGGCAGAATCCTGAGCCGAATCCTGTATTCGATGCATCCCTAGTCAAATCTCATTTAAATGTTAAATAAACCCAATAGGATTGTTTTATCTCAAATCGGGATTAATTCATGTTTAGATGGGATCAAGTAGAATGTGCTGTAATCTGTAATTCAGTGCCTTCTGTATAATGGGTTTTCCCAATAACAGATCACATCTCTGTATATATAAAAGAAGCATGTTACCATAGTAATATTTTTTTCTCCCTGCTTTTTATTAAGGGTGACAATTGAGCATGCAAGGAACCGCAGAGGAAGAGGTGGAATGATGGGAGGTGGAGGAGGGAGATATCCAAATCGCTTTGCCTATCGTCAGTCCAATAGTGGTGGGCCCAGGTAATCCTTGCATGCACACTAATACAATAGCAACTACTTTTTGCTTTGACTATTTGCCACCTAAAACCTGCCTAGTTCATGTAGTAGTCGATGGCAGAGGTCCATCGAGTCATTTTAAAGGAAAAGTAAATGTTTTTCTTTCTGTAAATTTGCTCTAAACAGCCCCCCAGATTAATGTACCTTAGTCCCTGCTGCAAGTCTGCTCTGGTTTCTGTGTTATCAGCAGCTTCTTTCCCTTCTTCCTGGTGCAGAGTGAAGCCCAGCCCCTTAGTTTACTGAGCAGTCCATTTGCTGCTGTTCCACAATAGAGAGGAAGAGGGAGCCAGTGTTTCATTAGTAAGCTAGTTTCCCCAAGCAAAAGCTGCTACACACACTGCTCTCTGCTATGTCATAGTATGCAAATGATCTCCTGGACTAGTCCAAGATATAAGGTCAGCTCAGAAAGCTAAGGGGCGGGGCTTCACTCTGCACCAGGAAGAAGGTGAAACAAGCTGCTGATAACACAGAAACCAGAGCAGACTTGCAGCAGGGACTAAGGTACATTAATTTGAGGGGCTGTTTAGAGCAAATTTAGAGATAGAAAAAAAAAACGTTTACTTGTTCTTTAAGATGTTAATTGCTTTCCTTACATTGGATTTTTTTCGAGGTAAAATTCAATTTGTTTCAAATTTTCAGGTCGTTCCTATTCAATCAAATATTAGACATTCAAGTTTTTTCATAATTAACCTCCCATTTGAATTTATTAGTTAAAAAATATTCACATAACTTTGAAATTAGACCTTTGATTAAGAAGCTCCATTGTTCTGGCTCACTTAACCTGACAAGACACCTTTATTCCTGTAAGCTGGATCCATTATGAATATAGTAGAGGAAAGGCACACACTTATTTTCTCATGTCATTACTGACATTGATATATTGTCTTGCTCAGTCCATAGATACTTTTCTGTTTTCAACATTCCCAAGGGACACCCAAGTCACATATTATAGAGTTTCCGTATTAGGACTGGCACAAACCAGACTTCACTCCAGTACTTAATGCAATTAAAAGTATATTTTAGTAGACTAAAAAAATCTCAAATTATTTAGCCTTGTGCGTTTCGTGCCTTGTGGGAACTTGCTCATAGGCTGGACATCTTTTGAATACATACAGATATTTAAATGAAAATTAACCAATCATAATTATCTTCAATTAAATATCTGTGTGTATTCAGCCTATGATTAAGTGCCCACAAGGCGCAAAACGCGTAAGGCTACATCATTTTTTGTCCACTAAAATATTTGTTTAATTGCATCAAGCACTGGGGTGAAGTTTGGTTTGTGCCAGTCTTACTCTGAAAACTGTTGCATTTATTGCCTCCCACAAGCTTACGGTCTGGGGCTTGTGCACCTAGACCCCCCCATTTTTATTGGTAAGTCAACCCTGCCTTATACCACTACTGGATATTCGTTTGGAATAGTGTATATATAAAAGATATTATGTCTGCTTCAAGTGTGGCATGTCACTTGCAATTAAATGCAGTCTCTTAGGGCTCGTCTCCTTATTCCATAAGGTTTTGGAGGGTGGGTATCTTCTGCATCAGTTATCCTTTTTCAATTAATGTTTCTGTTTGACTCTTTCAGTAGATATGGACCACCTGTTCGTACGGAGCATAGAATTATAGTAGAAAACCTCTCCTCCCGTGTCAGTTGGCAGGTGAGCAGGGCGTCATTTCGTTTGCATATCTGTTGCCTTTTCAAGTTGCAAAATATGTTGCCTCTTTGGTGTAATGTTCCAAGTGTACTCCTAACAAAGCCAAGTTTTTTTAGATGTGATCTAGAATGCAGTAAAGTGTGACTGAATGTTATTATGAACAAAGACAATTCGTATTCTCGCCTGTATGACTGCTTGATTACTGTGGCACCATGCTAGGTCATTGACTTTCAGAGATAGGAGTGAGCCCTCAGACCAAGCCTTCATTCACTCTCTTGCATACTGAGCTTCAGTAAAAACACTGGACAAGCCTATTCAACTACAGCAGTCGGTCAGATGTTTGTTTGCATTATTCCAACTGCTGATGGTTTGACATTTTTTTTCTGCAGAAACCCAATGTTTACGTTATGCTATATTAAATTTTTATCAGTATTGTTTTCTGCTGTAGTGATCTTTACAGCTACCTTGCCTCGGCTTGTTTTAAGCCTCTTGGTAGCTTGGGAAACAGTGTTTACATCCTCTTGCATATTATTCATGGGGAGGTTGTGGCCAGTCGAATTATTATATTTGTCATAGGTATGTATAAACTGCAGGACAGTCATTGCAGGAACATCCCTCTCCGTACAGCTGCAACATGTGAGCTGTATAGTTCACAAAAATACTGTTACCATGTCACATGAACATCAGACGTAAGACAGTATTGCCATCGTTATACAATTACAGCAGAACCCCCATTTTACATTCTTCAGAACATCCGAAATAAAATGGTGTGAAATCTGGGAAGATGTAAAATCAGAGAAATTTATAATTCCTAATATATTGGTGGGACCGGAAAGAATGATGTAAAATGAAGGGAAACTTAAAATAAGGGCATGTAAAATTGAGGTTTTACTGTATATGCACTGCAGGCATATGATCTGAAGGACTTCCATCCTTCCTAATACAATATTCATCTTGAAAAACCATATATATATATATATACTGTATAGAACCGTACATGCTGGTGCCATATTCCTTTCTATTGGGAAAAAAAAACAGTTTTTGGTCATTTATCTGTATTGTATTTATTTTAACCAGTATTCTATGTAGTGTTTGCATTTTATATAGAACAAATGCTTTTCTGTGTTTTCATTTTTCCATGTTACTTCCTTCAGTGCCTGGCAAAAGAGCGTTTTCATTTTTCTTGTAATGGAAGTTGGCAAGCCACCGCTATATTTGCCAGATAGGTCTGTTTAGTTAACCACAGGCCAACAGTGAAAGCTCATATGGTCCCTGTACATCTACATTACTTGCATTTTGGTTAGTCCTCCGTTTGCTGTGCTCCTCTGTAATTTAGATTTATTTTATCCGTTCTATGCAGGGCTTCCAAATCCCGTGATGCCAACAAAACCAAGTTAGCTGTGCAAATGAGATTGTAAGCAATCCGGTTATTATGACTTTTTTTCTGCTGGGATATTAATCCTACAGATGAAGAAGTTATGTATGTTAAACCGTGCATTGCATTATATTTTGGCATTCACAGCACAAATGCATTTTAAGATGTAAAAGGTTTTTTTTTTTTTTTTTGTGAATCTTTTTCCCCTACACATTTAATTAATTTATAGGGGAACAGTCATTCCTGTTCCAAAGGGCTGACATTCTAGTGAGGGCAGTACAGATGATTCTCTCTGAGCTCATGCTTCTGTGTGAACTTGAGACTCCACTGTGCAAATGTTTTCTTAATCTTTTTTTTCTGTTTGTTGGGTATCAGGGAACAAAAGTCTGTTTGCAAGTACAGGTACGGGATCCTTTATCCTTAAACCTGTTACCCAGAAAGTTCCGAATTACGGAAAAGCCGTCTCCCACAGACTCCATTATAATGAAATAACCGACTTAAAAATGATTTCCTTTTTCTCTTTATTAATAAAACAGTGCCTTTTACTTGATCCCAACTAAAATACAATTAATCCTTATTGGAAGCAAAAGCAACCTATTGGGTTTATTTAATGTTTTACATGATTTTGTAGTAGACTTAGGGTATGAAGATTCAAATTAAAGAAACATCCACTGCAAGGAAAACCACATGTCTTGAATAATAGGTCCCATACCTGTATTTAGTCTCAGTCTAGGCATTAAAGGGTATGCGTTTCTTCAGGAACCCATTTCTGACATATTCCTCCCTAAAACAGGCACACGTATTGGAAATATTTTAGAACTTCATAGCTCACTATTTTACTATGTTCCCTTCTACAAAACGTATATGTCCCTTAGGCCGCCCATGGTTGTTTGACCTAAGACAAGTACAAGATTATGATAAAATGATTATCCGATAACTAGGGATGCACCGAATCCACTATTTTGGATTCGGCCGAACCCCCGAATCCTTCCCGAAAGATTTGTCCGAGAACCGATTCCGAACCCTAATTTGCATATGCAAATTATGGGTGGGAAGGGGGAAACATTTTTTACTTCCTTGTTTTGTGCCAAAAAGTCACGTGATTTAGCTCCCTGGCCCTAATTTTCATATGCAAATTCGGATTCGGTTCGGCCAGGCAGAAGGATTCGGCCGAATCCGAATCCTGCTGATAAAGGCCGAATCCTGGATTCGGTGCATCCCTACCGATAACTGATGGAAATCATTTTATTACATTATGATTGTGTTTTAAAAGGTTATGGATTTAAAATATTCCCTTTTTATGAAAGCATTAACAGAACTTGGGATACAGCATTCCTGACCTTAATCTATGACCCTGTAAAAGTAGTGTCATAACTTTTATTCATGCTGAGCACCAGTTATTGCGGTTACTGGCTTTGAAAAGGATTTGTTATGGTAGTGGCAATGGACAGCTTCATGTAAGTGTCTTGATTTGGTAGCCATGGTTATTAAAATCTAGCTCAATTCATGCCAAATATTTCCAGATGTGCTTCAAGCCTTCAGTTGAAACAAACATACTCTATATTTTAACATCTACAGCTAGAAAATGAGCACACTACTCAATTCGTAGTTCCTTGACTGCGGTAGAAATTCCGAAAATATTGATTTTATAGTAGAATTGCTACCGTTCCAAATTGCCACTTGATTTTCTGTTCTCATTCTTTATACCCTTTCCAAGTGTTGTACAAATATATATATATTTTTACACCAGACCATTATTTAAATATCCCTGTTTTTATGCTAAAATCTGCAGCAAAATGACTTTTTAGAAAAAAAAAAATCCAGATATGCGCATTGAATGTTGGGAATAATGTATGAACCGTTTCTATGTTGTTGTATTATTCAAATGATTTTGTGCACCACATTCGGTGTACAAAATTCACATAAGACCATCCATTGTTGTAGAAAGTACTTTTTTTTTTTTTTTTTCCAGACATATATATCTAACTACGTGCATTTTTGAACCTCTTTTAACAGCCTTTCTTTGGGTTAAGCCTCGTTTCTCTTGTGTGGAGGAGAGCCCAAGAATTTTTGGTTTGCTAATGGCTGAAATTCTAGGGCTGGGCCTGTTCTGAAGTTTCCTTTTGGTTCCTATGCTCCCGCTTTGCCGATCTAGATCTCTTGGTTTGTCCAGATTTGAGCAAGAGTGGCTAGCTAAGGTCAGCTTCAGGTTCTGTAGCCACTTCCAGGGATTCCAGTGGTTTCAGGGTTAACCTCAATCATTTAAAGAGGCTGTGGTGCTGTCCTGCCGCCTTCCACCCTCCTCTTGTAAGCGTTACTGACTTGGTCAACTAGGTTTTGGACGAGACCCTTTGCTTAAGGTACCACCGGGGACTGGTGTTTTCTTTTGGTAAGTAAACTGGGTTTAAAATAATCTCATACCAAGTAATTTACATCTTAACTCAGCAAATATGTAACTGTAGAAATGAGCTGTTACATATCAAGTTTTAGTTCACCAAAAGAATATACTGGTTGCTTAATGTAGACTTATTAGCTACGTTACATTGCAACGTTACCGCTTGCACTTAAGACATTAAATTAATATTCTTTAGATGTATCACAGTTCTCATACATGGCACTAACATTGGTTTGTTTTAGGAGATACAATTTCACCCTTAAGTTTGCACATATTTCATTTTAAAGAAACAAAAAAAAAGCGTCAATTGAAGCACTTGTACCTACAGTCTGTCCTTTGTTATTTCTTGTAGGATCTAAAGGATTTCATGAGGAAGGTCGGAGAGGTAACTTATGTGGATGCCCATAGAAGTAACAGAAACGAGGGGTACGATTATTATTTAAATACTAATATCATGTCTACTTGCTTCCTAATAAAAACCAAGATGGGAATAACAGTCATTTATTTCTTCTACCACGTCGATTATCCCTTGCTAGAGAATATCTGGAACTGTACTGAGGGCAGCTGCCATACATTGCACTCAATGTTGTGGTTTATAAATCGGCCATATCAAAGACTAAATGGCCAGCCTTAATGGCTAAAGGCCAGTACATTGCTGGCATGCTGTCTGCGGGTGAATACTTTAGTAGTTAGCTATGGATAAAACACTCAAGTGGTCCCAATACAGAGGGAAGGCATACAAACTTGAGGCTTGAGTGTAATCAAGGAAATCAGGAGACAAGTTGTCCATAGCCGTCTACTCCTTTGTGGGATGAAGGAATGTCAGAATTGCCAGTGTTTCTGAAAATGAGTCATTCAGTACAGACTGAAACTAACGTGCACTTTCTGTTTTATTTTCAGGGTTGTGGAATTCGCATCTTATACTGATATGAAGACTGCTTTAGATAAACTGGATGGTGTAGAACTGAGTGGTCGCAAAATTAAACTAACTGAGGATAGTAAGAAACACAGGTAAAGTCTATTATTTGGCAAAGACTCGTTCCCTAGATAATGTACAGGTACTTCGTCTAATGTCAGTTTGAAGTTTTTCCTGGGGCTGGGTGTAAATTCCAGGACAGAAACTCACCATCTTAACATGGCAGCGAAAGAAAACTGGTTCATCACAGAAAAAGTTTTGGGTCTGCGTCCTATGCTGAAATACAATAAAGCAATTAAGTATTTTGTGTAAAGGTGGCTATACATGGGCTGATATAAGCGACCAACAAAACAGGTTTGCAGTGTATGGGGACCTCCGATTGGGCAGCTTTAAAAATCCTGACTAATCAGGGACTGCATCAGCTTGTTGATGTGGTCCTCCGTTACACCTGTATTGTCCACAATGTGATCAGATCGTTGGGCCCAATATTGCCCACCTCAAGGTGGTGTGGTCAGCAAACAAGTGGATCTCTGCATGTATAGCCAGATGCTCTTAAAGGGACTCTTCTCCCTCACAAATTATTTGCAGAATTAGAGAAACTGTATTTTCAAGCCGATATACAATAATTACATTTTTGTTAAAGGGATCCTGTCATGGGAAAAAACAAATGTTTTGTATCAAACTATAAAATTGGCAATCGCTATCTTGCTTTCTTTGAGGGGCAGGGTTTTTGCAGAGGGAAATTTTTCACTTTGCGAACAATTATTTGCATTGAGAATGAATTGCAATGATTTTTGTGCTAGAGACGCCCCCCTGCCCCTTATAATGCTCTTTTTTTTTTTTTTTTTCCAGAAGTAGATCAAGATCAAGAAGTCACTCAAGGTCTCGCAGCAAGTCTAAATCTCGCGGGTCCTCCAAATCTGCAAGTCGATCCAGATCCAAAAGCCGTACACCTGAGCGAAAATACTCACAGAAAAATAGCTCTGCGGAGCCAGCACAGGGCTCCTCACCACGCTCCAAGCGCCAATCCAGATCAAGCTCTGCAGATAGCCGTAATTAATTGGCAGGTCTGTGTTGTGTTCAAAAGAGAAAGATGAGAAATACAAAGGGTGATTTCCACTGTAAAATGTAACCAAAGTGCTTGCATAATGATAATGTAGCCTTGATCCAGCTACAGCTGGAGTTCCAAAGGTCCCTGTGCTGCTTCTAACCCCACACCTTCACAATGGGTGAAAAGAACCCAGCATTTTTTTTTTTAGTTTTGATTTGCAATCGATGCATTCAGTTTCACAGTGACAGTTTCTATATTAGTGTCGAGTTTTATATATACCCTAACATTACATTTACAGCGTGAATTAAAGCTGCATATTTAGTGTTAGGGTCTGATCTGTGCATTTACGTTTCAGATTCCCCACTTGTTGCCTATTTAGTTAGAAGTCAGACGTCCAATCAATTACAGAGAATAATGTGACCTAGAATAAATCTGTTTTATAGAATACACACAATTACTGGCAATCACATTCATTGTTCCATCCAAGATTATGTTATTTGTAGGTTTAAATGTTCATAAAATGAGACCCAAGTTTCTGTATACAAATTCTTAAAATTTTCCACCGGCTCTATTGATCGGGCGATACAATACATTGGTTGGACGTTTCATTAATTCAATTGACCTTATTGTTTTTTGAAGTAGATTAGCTTTAAATACATTAAAAGTATTTACAAATGTTCTTTTTGTCTTAATTCTTTATCAGTGCAAATCCACATTTAAAGTTACATTTTACAGTCCGTACATTTTCCCATTGTGTGTAACCTTTAGCTATGGGGAGTTTCTCCCTCCCGTAATAAGTTTCATTTTTCTGTTTTTAAGATAGTTTAGGCCACAGAAATTGGATTTTATTAAACACAAAGTATCTATAAAAGTATCTGTTTGTGTTTTTTTATGGCTTCTTTTTACCAATTGCAACATTGCTTGATGTAGGAAACAGGGAAGCTATTATGTTTGGTTTTGTATTTACTAGAATACAACCTTAATATTAGATAAATGTTTAAAACTGGTATAGATATCATAATAGAAAGTATATTCTTGTGTAAAAATGTAGTATGGGGCGGAAAAATAATACAACATATATGTTGTCTTCAATGGAAAACTATAACCCCAGAATGATTGCTAAAAGGCACAGTAACACCAATAGATGAAAATGTTTTAAAGTAATGAAAATATGATGTAGTTTTGCCCTGCACTGGTAAAACGGGTGTGTTTGCTTCAGAAAGACTACTATAGTTAAAGGGCACCTATTGGGGTAAAATGATACCCCCAACCAAAAGTGGGGGCTGATAGA
>CM044446.1:84661021-84684108 GCA_024363595.1 Xenopus borealis | reverse complement strand
GCACTACCTGATCCTCGCACTACCTGATCCTCGCACTACCTGATCCTCGCACTACCTGATGTAGCTGATTTGACCTGTAAGCAAAGTTTACCAGCCGGTAAATGTTTAATATCCTTGGCTCGTCCCAATCTGCTCAAAAGGTACCTTTTTATCGCCACCTGTCCAATATCACAACGTGGTGCGCCCCCTTTGACATCACAACCTGCCCTGTTATTACCGCCTCCACCACCGGCCGGTGCAAATTTTATTGAAAGGTGGCAACCCTACAAAGGAGACAAAGTTTTCAAGTTAATGGAGCCAAATGAGCAGATCACCTGGTCCATGTTCAGGATGATCCACCAGTAAGCCTATGCTGTGGTGTCACTACCCATAGTTTTAGCCTGACCCAGGCCTGGACTGGCAATCCTCTGCAAATGCCAGACTATTTATTGGATCTGTTTAGGCCTCTGTGTACTGGAAATGCCAGGGCCTATTTTGACTCTCAGTACAAACCTGACCTGATCAAAATACTGTATAGTCAATGGTACACAAATTAAAGGAGAAGGAAAGGCATTTTACACTTGGCTAAATGTTAGGCACCCCCAAGTGACTACTTTTACTTACCCGACACCCTACGCTCCTGTCATGATACAGGCCTGTAATAGCTAATAAAACAGGCCAAGGTATCATGAAAAGCATTTCTGACTAAATTAGACAGATAACAGGCCTCTCTTCACTAAGGTCTGGAGTTAGCCATGTGTAACAGGATCACAACATCTGCCCTTCTCCAAGCCCTGGCTTGAGCCATAAAATAACAGGAGGGACAGCCCAATGAGGGAGAACTTAAAGTTCACACAAAGGCTTCTCACAGGTGAAGGGAAGGTCACAAATAATACAACCCAAAACATATTCATCCTCCCAGAACCCAGACCTGTTGTACCAACAGTGTTAAAAACTGGTGATGGGTTCAAAGTAATATTGGGTTTCAGATGAGACCAAACATGACTAGGTTTGGTACTCTGTGTATCAGATGTGAATATCAAGGCAGGGGCAGGTCACACAGTATTGATGTTTAGTATCTATGGAATCTAGGAGAGCATTCATAACCAATGAATATAATATCATATCTCTCCTATGTTCCTATAGGGAGTTATGATCATTGTATTCTTGGTCCAGTTGCTTCTCCCAGGAGGTCATAAAAACTCAGTCTGTGTCCTGCTAGGCCACGCCCCCTTACATTCCTGAGGGAGGGGGAGTGTGCAGTTACCTGATGCCCTGAAATCACTGATAAATAGTCAGCTCTTCTGACTAAGAGTTGGGATTTACTTTGGAGGACCAATTGCGATTGGAAGTTGTCCCGTTTGTTTCCCCTTGCCTCCAGGACCAGGAATTCTATATCTTCAAGCTAAGTATAGGTTTTCCATGTTTTCCCTTTTTATTTTATAACTGTTTGTAATATTGATTGTATGTCTCTTTTTGTAATATCATTTTTGTTAACTGCACTGTTATACCTTTGATAATATTAAAATTATAACTTAATAAGTTTGTCTCTGGTGCTCTAAAAGAACCTAGCCTGAAAGAGAGTAATTGTGAGCCTTAACCCTCTGCATGCTGAATGGGAATGCTAGTCTGTATGTATGCTAGTTAACCATTTGAGTGCTGGTAGGAAGTGTGTGTTTGAATTAACCCCTTCACTACTAGAATACCTGGTTTCTCTCAACACCAGTGTGAAGTTGAGAGTGGTGGCAGCAAGTTGTGTGTTGTGTGTTTGTGGGTGTTGGTTGGTGTTTGGGGTGCTGTTCTGCTAGTCTAACCTGTGCGCAAGGTGGGTGAGAGACTGAGTGACCCCTGACAGCCACACCTGAAGTCACGTGCGGTTGGAAGTGCCGTCTCCGTGACAGCTCCTATCAGCTGAAAATCACACCGGTCTGGGGTTCTTCTAGTGAGCACCATGGAGAGATCAACGTCATACTTTCTCAGGCCTGCGCATGTGCAGCAGAGTAGAAAGCCGAACTGTAATGAAAAAGTCGGCTATTTTGCTCTACTGCACATGCGTTTTCAATGGGAGATTTGAAAACTGGAAGCTGGAAGTTGATCTCTCCATGGTGTTCACTAGAAGAACCCCAGACCGGTTTGGTTTTCTGCTGACAGGAGCACCAGCCCAGAGTGTCAGGTAAGTACCCCCCAGGGCTGCCATCAGGGGGTTTTAAATATTCTTTTTAACTTGTAGGGGCCCTGGTCAGCAATTATTTCTTTTTAACGTGTAGAGGGGCCCTGACCGCCAATTTTTAAAAAAAACTTTTAAGGGGGCCCTGGCACCACAGATTTTTTTTCCCCTTATAAGGGGGCCCTGTGTGTGGAGGGGGGGTTACCATTTTTAGCACTTATGTCTGTGTGGTCTTTTAACTGTGGTATGGAGTGGGCGGGAACTGGGGTGGGGTTTGGCAGGGACCATGAAAAATTTGTTGTACAGGTCCCCATGATGTCTAATGGCGGCTCTGGGCACCCAAGTGTAAAATGCCTTTCCTTCACCTTTAAAGTGTAGCAAATTGACTATCCAAATGTACTAATGTAAGGGTATATGCACTTCCATTTCAGATGGTGACATCTCTTGCTGCATTCGCACTTCTGTATTGGGCAAGTGTATCTGCCAAACTTAGACTGGCATATAGGAAATGAAAATGACTCCAACAATTTTGGGCTTATGGCTGGTGTGTAGATATGCAGCCTTGGACAGTGGGAGCTGAACACAAAGCACAAAACCAAACTTGCAGTGCAGCACTTTCCTCAGAATTTCAGCTCAATAATGTGCCCTGCAGCCTATAGACAATTAGCATGTTTGCACTGTGCTCTGCCCCTTCCATGGGACTTAATCCACCACAGTACAGACTGCAGAAGTAATTGCCCCAGGTGCAGTAGGAGTTTTGGGACCTGGTTCTAAATAGGATTTGTAGGGCAGATATTTATATTATATATAATAAGACTGCACGGGCCTTTTATACTTTATGATGCCAGTGTTAACAGGGCACAAATATGTCTGGACTAGGATTCACAATATGCCCTGGCTATCCAAGTACACCGAGGCCCAAGCAGACCCCAACAGCCCAAGAAATAGTGACTGTCTATGGCAACGTGCTGCCCCTCTGGCATTTGCCAGAATCAACAGATTGCCAGTCCGAGCCTGGGCAGAAAGATAAGAATGTAGGAAGGCTGGTAACCCTTTAAATGAATCTGTCTCTAAGTAACAAAGTCTAGAAATGTGGGGTGCATCAGTCTACTCTCATTGTTTGGCAATAAATGAATTTCTGTGGGTTCCATTACTGTGAATAAATCCTGCTGAACATTAATATTCCTTGGTATGTTCCACTGGGAAGCTGAGAAAGACCCTACTCTTCCCTATGAGCAGACGTTCTGGAGACCAGAGACTGCACAGAAAAGCCTGGTAAATCACAATACAATACAGGTGTGGGACCTGTTAACTTGAATGCTCGGCACCCGGGGGGTTTCTGAATATGGGGTCTTTCTGTAATCTGGAAGACCAGACCTTAAGTTTGCTAAAATGTATTTAAACATGACTTAAACCCAATAGGACTGTTTTGCCTCCAATAAGGATTGATTATATCTTGGGATCAAGTACTGTTATATTATAACAGAGAAAAAGAAAATCATTTAAAAAAAAATGTAATTATTTGATTAAAATGCAGTATATGGGTAAAATGATCTTCCTGTAATTCTGAACTTTCTGGATAACAGGTTTCCATATAACAGATCCCATACCTGTATTTATTTTCATTTATTATCAGCAGGAAAAGGAACTGAAGGATAATTATCCAAACCCAATGATTAAACAAAAACACAGAATGAAGAAATTCTGTAAAATGTCACTGAATCATCCGTTCATTCATAATTCCATTCCAGATAAGCAGATGAATGGGGAACTGTATGTGTGATGGCAAATGCTCCCTTGTGCAGTAAAATGTAAAGAACACCCAAACTGATGCAATACTAACCAGGAAACTTCTTTACCATCGAACCCTCCTACACACTTTATACTGAACTCTAATTTAACCCATCAACCCGTGGCTGTGAACAGGACCACGCATTTCCAAGCAACACATTTTTTATCATATGAAAAGGAAATAAACTACAGTGTTTTTATCCCCCCCTTTTATGCTGCATTTCTAATTATTTTCCTTTATTTCCCCCTCCATAGATCATTTAAAGGGGTATCTGACTCAGCTTGCAGTAATTTAGCTTTGGTAGCCATTGTCTCTTAGGGCCCGTACACACGGGCGTTTTTACCTGCACTCCCCTGCGGCTGAACGCAGCCAAACGCAACGCAGGGGAGCGCAGGTCCAAAACGCCCGTGTGTACAGGCCCTTAGGCTGACTGGTAACAACCTTCTTTATGAGATGCTATAGCCAACATATAGGGGCAGATTTATCAAATTCACATGAAGGATTCAAAATTCAATCGTATCGAATGATTCGAATAATTCGAATAAAATTCTATTCGACAGTCGAATAACTTGCCCTTTCAATTTTTATTCGACTGCTTAGTTCGCCAGATTCAACCTACCGAATTGGATTTAACTATTTTTGATCTAATAAAATATTTTGTTCGAATGGTTAAAATCGTTTGATTGAAACGATTTTATTGATTGATCAAATTATTTTTGTTCAATCGATCGATCTGCAGTAAAATAATTCGATATTCGAATTCGAAGGATTTCAATCCAACCACAATTCGATTTAAATATTAAATCTGCCCCATAGCAGGTCAATAAAAGCTTGAGCAGTTAAATGATGCCAAGAAATAAGCAGTATAATGAAACAGCACTGCCCCCCCAGCCTAACCCTAACACCAATTTGGAATACCAGACCTTAATCTGTTGAAAATATGTAAACATTAAACAAAAACTAAAAAATGTAAACATTAATCAAACTCAGTAGGATTGTGTTGTCTCCTATAAGGGTCTATTATATCTTAGATTAGATCAAGCACAAGGTATTGTTTTATCATTACAGGGGGGGGGGAAAGGAAATACAGTTTTAAAAAATCAAATTATTTGATTGATCTGTCTCTGGGCGATGCTGATGGCCTTCCTGTAATTGATAACTTTCTGAATAAGGGGTTTCCACATAACAGATCCAACGCCTGGAATTATATTTATCTGCAGGAACAGAAAACAGAAAAATGATTATCCAAACCCGACGCATAAATGAATGCAGAATTAGGAAATTCTATAAAATTGCACCAGTTCATTCTGCAGAATTTCAATCCATTAGCAAATGAAAAATCTTCAGCAACCTACCTCTAGAAACAATGCCCTACATTTGATTATAACTATCATTTATGTCTCCTTTAAGCAATCTGGTTGCTAGGGTCCAAATTACCCAAGCAACAATGTACTGATTTGAATAAAAGACTGGAATATGAATAGGATAGGGCCTAAATACAAAGATGAGTATTGAAAAGCAGCAATAAAAATAAATGTGTAGACTTGCAGAGCATTTGTTTTTTTTTTTTTAGTTGGGGTCAGTGACCCCCATTTCAAAGCTGGAAAGAGTGAGAAAGAAGCAAACAATTCACATACGAAATTGAAGACCAATGGAAAGGTTGCTTAGATTTAGCCATGCTGTAATATACTAAAAGTTAATTTAAAGGTATCCTCTGAAAATGTATGAAAAAAACCACATATTTGACAAATAACATATACACAATCTAAAAGTCTCTCAACATTTGTCACTGTCTAATTATCTAATATTTAAGTTTGTTTTATATCTAAGTATCCCCCCTTGTCTAGTTGTGTCCTGCTAGGCACAGTGTTATAAACCAGCAGTGGAACGTTTATATTTAACATTTAAATGCTGGAATTCCATGTTCATGCTATAAACTTCCAATCTGTGCATAATAAGAAGCTCTTGAAGTACTTTCTACTTTCCAGCCGCTTATAGCACTGCCCATCCTCAGTCTCCTGGTATAAACTATAGCAAGAGCAGGCCAACAAGACCTAAATCATTAACGGGATACTGTCATGGGATTTTTTTTCTCTCAAAATGTTAATAGTGCTGTTCCAGCAGAATTCTGCATTGAAATCCATTTCTCAAAAGAGCAAACAGATTTTTTTCTATTTCATTTTGAAATCTAACATGGGGCTAGACATTTTGTCAATTTCCCAGCTGCCCCAAGTCATGTGACTTGTGCTCTGATAAACTTCAATCACTCTTTACTGCTGTACTGCAAGTTGGATTGATATCACCCCCTCCCTTTCCCCCACCCAGCAGCCTAACAACAGAACAATGGGAAGGTAACCAAACAACAGCTCCCTAACACAAGATAACAGCTGCCTGGTAGATCTAAGAACAGCACTCAATAGTAAAACCCATGTCCCACTGTGTTCCATTCAGTTACATTGAGAAGGAAAAACAGCAGCCTGCCAGAAAGCAGTTCCCTCCTAAAGCGCTGGCACAAGTCACATGACATGGGGCAGCTGGGAAATTGACAAAATTTCTAGCCCCATGTCAGATTTCAAAACTGAATGTAAAAAAAATCTGTTTTCTCTTTTGAGAAATGGATTTGCAACACTATTAACAGATGTGTTTTTGAAAAAAACATGTTTTCCCATGACAGTATACCTTTAAAGAAAGTGTCATACTGGCAGCTTATGAAAGGAAAACCTTAAAATAAGATTCTAGTTTCAGGAGGGTTCTGTGAGCTTATGAGGAGCTCTCAGGTCGGCAGAGTTCAGACTTTCAGTAGATTGAGTTCATGTAAACTGATGTCGCCAAACGAGTGGATCTCTCCCCGATATGCCAACCTTGAGGTGGGCAATATTGGGCTGATCCGATCTTGGGCCCTAGGGCCCAACGATCTGATCAGAACGGTGCAGATACGGGCGGATGGATCGCGGGACTGCATCAATGAACAGATGTGGCTGCAATCTGACAGGATTTTTGCCTTGCGATCGGGGAAGCCCGTCGGAGGGCGCCACACACGGGCCGATAAGCTGCCAACTCAGTCTGTCTGGAGAGTAGCGCATGCAGAGACTCGGTAAGTAATTTACTAAGATTTTAATGATTTATCTGTATTTTCGTTAAAAAAGAAATTAATTTTTTTTTTAATTACGTTAGTGTTCCTTTAAGTGGTACAAGGAAGTAAACGCTACAGCAGTTTTGCAAATGTGTACACAATCATCAAGTCGCTTCAAACCTTACAGCCCATAAGACCATAAAAGTATGTTTGTACAGTTCCAACACCTTACGAGGATGTAGTGTAGATAGATGGCTTTATTTAGATTCCCAGCCCAGACATTTCTGTAGCTTCCTCCATTCTAAATACAGGAGATATATTTCCTTATACTGTACCTAGGGAAGGTCACTGCAGATTTCTGCTTAGAGATATATAACTTTCTTGCAAGTAAAATTCATTTCCTTAAATTCTTGACAATTTCCGGATGCCACAGACAGTCTGACAAGGGACTAATGTTCGGATGCAATTTAAATCTACAGTTCAATTTCCTCCCTGTATTCCAGCTAATCAGAGCCTTGTGCCTACTTCAATTGCTGCAGATGCTTCAAAACAAATGCAATTGTTTGGCAATTGATAAACGTTGCATGGCTTAGTGCTCTTACAGACAAGCGTTTTTTACCTGCACTCCCCTGCGTTCTGGTTTTTATGCGTTCAGTCACAGGGGAGCGCAGGATTAGACGCACTGAATTCTTTTAAATGTGGTTGTACCCACACAGACGCATGTAAGCACCAAACACAGGTTGGGAGGCACCATGTTGCCTTTTACATTTTTCTGCACTTTCATGTGTCTCTGTGAGTACAGTCACATTTAAAAGAATTCAGTGTGTCTACTCCTGCCTCCCCTGCAGCTGAATGCATGAATAGGCCCAGATTTGTGGAAAGGACACCTAGACCTGGGCCTAGGGTGGCAGGATTTTAGGGGGCGGCATGCTGCAAAACTACACCCACATTGGTTCAGAAACACTGGGGATACGCAGGAGATACAGTTGTTTTTTAAATTTCCTGTGCCCCAATCCCCATTGCTCTGGTCCTGATGGTGAAAATTTGCGAATAAAGAGCTGAGTATGGGGGCGCCGAATGGCAGTGGGCACAGGTAAGAGCCCTATGTCTATATTATTTCTGGCATCCTGAGCACAGAGACCTACAGCAGTTCTGCAATAGATAATGATACGTTGTCTTTGAACATTGCATTGGTAGTCATAAATGGCCCCTATATCCTCTAAATCAGTGATCCCCAACCAGTAGCTCGTGAGCAACATGTTGCTCTCCAAAACTTTGATGTTGTTCTCAGTGTCCTCAAAGCAGGTGTTTATTTTTGAATTCCAGGCTTGGAAGCAAGTTTTAATTGCATAAAAACTAAATATAGTGCCAAGTAGAGCCTCCTATAGGCTGCCACTCCACATAGGGGCTACCAAATAACCAATCACAGCCCTTATTTGGCTCCCCAAGGGACTTTTCCATGATTGTGTTGCTCCCTAACTATTTTTACATTTGAATGTGGCTCACAGGTAGAAAAGGTTGGGGACCCCTGCTCTAAACTAAGTATTATCTCCCCTTGAACCTTTATGCAACCTGTGAGTGGCAGTGAAATAATCCTCCTGGGATATAGCCACTTAAATATAATTAGCCATGTAAAACCAGTAAGGAGAAATAAAATAAAATACTAAGCAGAAATATCAAGGCAACGCACAAAAACACACACTGACACTATACATGAAAAATGGAATTTCAATTCAGCAGTATAAATAATCTGTGTGTAATCTTCCACATCTTGGCACCTCTGCCCTATGCGTTATTGGCATCACTGCAATTGAAGCGCTGCTCTGCCATCTGGAATTCTTCCTCTTGGCATTGTTACAACATGCCGTCACATTAGTGTTCTTGGGGTATGTGTGTCATTCCTACCATTTGTTGCAGCATGTTAAATGATTTGACAGACGTGTCTTTCTAAGAATTGTACTATAGTTTGGTTAGTGCTGTGGCTTTGCCCTGTCAAGCATCTTGTGTGCATTTTTTTTACATAAATACTACAATGTGCTAACACAGCTTCTATATACAGTATTTTAGGTGACGACATTGCAGGACTGAAAAAAGCAGGGGATTCTGGGCTAGATATAGTATCACCTTCCCCAGTAAAACCCTCTAAAGGGTCAAAAATAAGAAATAGTTTTTCTAAATTAGCATTTCAGAGATATTGGGACAACTGATTTCTGTATAATAGACCCCATACCTGTAATTTAAGGATTGCGATTGCCCATCAGGCAGGATATAGATAAGAGATGTGGTTTTTAAATTGGACATCAGAACTTTCTGTCCATTCAAAACATTGAGAGAAACTGAATGGAAATCCAATCAGTTGCATCTAAGTGGTGTGGCCCCATAATGCCACCTACTTAATTGTGCCTGCCTCTGATGTCATCACTGCTCCACTCCCAATGCTACCTGCCCCGCCCTTTTGTTC
Source organism: Xenopus borealis (assembly GCA_024363595.1). Taxonomy (NCBI): domain Eukaryota; kingdom Metazoa; phylum Chordata; class Amphibia; order Anura; family Pipidae; genus Xenopus; species Xenopus borealis. The sequence goes on along the minus strand of CM044446.1, from coordinate 84,674,636 downwards.
GGTTTTTAGCTGTAATGGTAGGAACTAGGGTTGCCACCTGGCCGGTATTTCACTGGCCTAGCCTGTAAAATACCAGCCAAGGCTGGGACTGGTATTATAAATTTACTGGAAATGTAGCTGCTGGTAAATTTGTGATCACCAGTGAAACTACGCCCAGCCTGTCTCTGATCCACCCCCAGCCCGGCCCTTTCTAGCTACAATACTTACTGATCCCATTCTCCTCAACTCGGCCACACCCCCTCAACAGCACAATCCCCAGGGCCGGATTTACCTAACGGCGCTGGATGGAGCAATGGGAATTGACACACTGGAAATTTTCATTTATGAACCAATGTGGTTGTGGTTGGGCAGCATGCCGGCCCCTAAAATCCTGCTGCCCTAGGTGGCCTCTCCACAAATCCGGGCCTGACAATCCGGCCTCTGTGACATCACTGTTCTGCCCATTTACATCACATTCTGCCCCCACCTTGGCCGGTAAAGTGGACCTGTATAATAAAAGTACTTTTCAAACTAAACATGAAATCCAAACTCAATTTTTTACTAAACAATCCAGAGCTGTTTTAAACTCATTTAAACATCTCAGCTGTCAATCAAAAATTGCCTGCCCCGCCTCTATCTCTTTGGCATAGAGGTGGGGTAGGCAATTACTTTCACTTTCCATTCAGCACTTCCTAGATGTAAATGTTCTCCTCACATTCCTGCTTTCTGTTTACCATTTAATTGTGTAGCCAGGACATGGGGATAGACATTGGGTCCCCCATTCTGGTGCACAAACAAGATTCTGAGATGATACAAGGCTTGTCTTAATAACAGTGTCCACAACATGGCTCCTGCCTGCTTGCTAGAATTATAAAGTCCCAGAACGAAGGAAACAAGATTAAAATAATTTATACAGTGTAATTAAAGTTCATTTTGCAAAAAGGTGGCGACCCTAGTATCAACCCTATGCTGCAGGCACATATATGTATGTTTCAATTTAAGACAATCTAGTTTTCATGGGCAGAGACTTTAGCAGCAGCATGAAGGATACTGTCGATAGAAGAAAACCTAAATAGGTTGTATCTTGTTTCAGTTATCGGTAGTAGTTTTTGTTTTGTACATTTATTTAGTCATGCTATGGCCCTTTATAAATATGTGTTAATAACAATAGTAATAGCAGATACTAAATAAACTTTAATATTAACAATACATAATTAAGCGGTCATTTGCATTTACAGGAACATTACACTTTAAACTTAAATTTTGGTAAAACAGTAAAAAATAAAAGATGGCAATCAATTGAAAAAAGTCTTTGTTTATGTTGAACAATCTGAAAATAACTGAACTGAAAACAGTGTTTGGAAGGTGAACAATTTGGGAAGTTACTCTACTTGATTGGGCTCCTTTTTATGTTATTGCAATGAATACAAACATATTTCAAGTTATGGAAAAAAATCTTTACATGTATGTTTTCCTGTTACTTTCCTTTTCAGCAGCCATCTTTGCTGCATTGTAAATGTGAAAGGGCTGTTGAAGAATGATGGTAAGTTTATTGGTCGATGTGTATTTTTTTTATTTCATTATTCTGATAATAACGTGTGGTTTCTTTATGGTAACCACTCTGTGTAGTACCCGGCTGTGCTCTTTGTAAAAGTAAAATGTCTCCTGGGTTACTGCTATTCTTGCAAAGAAGCCAACAGACTTATATTTAACCAAACCCACAACCGAGCGTGGGTGCAAGACAGTGGAAATATCGTTTGGGGTTAGATCTAGATATAATATTTCCTATCTGCATCCTCCCACCTCTCTGTGAGTCCCCGCTTAGCACATTCATTCTAAAATGAACAGGGTGGGAGTACCAGGGATCTCCCTTTAATTCACAAGGGGGGGAAAAAGGTTTTCTTTGGAATCCCCCCTCTATCTATCACAGACTTTGAAAGATTTCTGCACAGATATGTGCTGATACTTTCAAAAAAATTTTTGGAACATTTAACTTATGAATTATCCTGTTGCTTCTTGGGAAAGATCAGACTGAGCTATAAAGCAAGACTTACAGCAAATCCACCGATTTTTATTAGAGAAGGAATGTGACAGTATGACTAGGCTGAGCTAAGCTTTAATTACATTTTGAGCAGCAATGTAAATGAAGATTAAAGATTATGTCCAAAATGTGATCATTCATGGTACATTAAACGCTCAATATATTCTTCAATATTTTTAATTATACAACTCAATAGTGCCAGATTATATTACAGGCAAACATCATTATTTGATGATTTGTAGCAACCCTTAAAGGAGAACTCAACCCAAAATTTAAAAAACCCTGACCCCCCTAGCCTACATAGACCCCCTTCCCTCCTCCCCTCCAGGCTAGCTGCTACCCCGACAAATGCCTCTAACTTTTTACTTTCCACTCCATGCAGATTCAGGGATCAGAGTTCCCGGCAGCCATGTTCTGGGTCTTCTGTAATCTTTGTGTCTTCTTCTTGCGTTCCGTCAATTTCAGTGCATGCACAGTTGTCGCGAAACCGGGACATGGCTCCAACTGTGCATGTGCCAAAACACCGCTCCATTCATGAAGTTTACTGAAGATCCAGAAGATGGTGCCTGTGAACTCCAATCCCTAAATCTGCACGGAGGGATAAGTAGAAAGTTAGGAGAATTTGTCTGGGTAGAAGCTAGACTGGGAGGAGGGTCTATGTCGTAACTACCAGGGGAGCAGGGGGTGCAATTGCACCAGGGTCCACTCCCTCTCGGGGCCCGCCAGAGAGTCTAGGAGAACTCAATTGTGCAATTCATAGGGGGAGAGCCCGATAGGGGGGCCCAGGTGCCAATCCTGCACCAGGGCCCACCAGCGGGTAGTTACGCCACTGTGCTGAACCTTTAGGCTGGTGCAGTAAGTTGAGTATGTAAAATATAGCATTTCCACCCAGATTCTTTGTGAGGGTTTAGTTCTCCTTGAATTACATAGTGGACAGTGATATAGTGAGACATTTTGCAATTGTTATTCATTCATGAATATATTTTTGTGGTTTGTCAGCTATTTGCTTTCTGTTCTTTATTTGTTCCATAGAAAAGTTTCTAGTGTCAGTAGCCTCTGATCACTAACCCATTCTTCAATCTTAACAGGTTGTGACACCAGGGTTTTATTGTTTTTATTATAATGACCTGAAAAGACGCAAAACATTAAAGTGATCGGCCACCAAAACATTGTTTTTGCATAAGGAAAATGTAATTCTAAGCAACAGATCTGCAGCATAAAAAAACTGATTAACAGACCTGCAGGAGAACTAACGTCTGCTACATTACTACACTAACATCAGATCCACAGAATGCGAAAGTAGAAACAAGCATAGCTTTACATTGGATATAGTAAATTAATTTAGATTGAAAAGTTGCTTACAAATACTGTACAATTTTTCATAGAACAGGGCATACCTTTAACTCATGAAAAACCACAGCAAATAAACATCTCAAACTTCCCAAACTCTTTGGCTGGGACAAGAGCATTGACTAGTGTGGTCCAAACTGAGGGACACTAAATGTGGCCATCACTGAGAGATCCGCTCGTTTGGCGATGGCGTCAAGCGAGCAGATCTCTCCACTATATGCCCACCTTGAGGGGGGGAGATATCGGGCTGATCATAACTGGGGCCAAATGGGCGGTAGGATCGCGGGACCGCATAAACGAACAGATGCGGCCATGATCCGACTGGATTTTTAATCCCGCCTGATCAACATCTGGCCAACTTTGGGCCAGATATCGATCGGGAAATCCCATCGGAGGGCCGCATACACGGGCCTATAAGCTGCCGACCTGTCGGCAGCTTTTATCAGCCCGTGTATGGCCACCTTTAGGGTAAAATTTGGAGAAAATATTTATTTGTTTTTTTTACATCTGAACGTCATTTAGGGTGAAATGCAAAACATTTTTTTTGTCCTAGATATTCTTAAAACTACTATGGTGTTATTAAGCAATATTTTATTACTGTATTGTATCTAATGGGAATAGGTTTGCCACCAGGACAGTATTTCATAAGCCTAGTAGATAAAACACTAGCCCAGGGGTCATTTACTATAAGAAAGGCTGTGGAGGATTTATGGTGCGTTTTAGTGTATTTCAATGCTTTTCTATGGTGTTGGGTAAGTGAAATTAGGATGAAAACAGGGAGTGACATAGTGAGAGGGCTCCAAATCAAGGTACTGTCTAAAAAATAAGGGTGAGTTGACGTCTGTCTTGACTAAGCAAACTTTATCAAACATTTTGGTCTGAGTGTATTGGGATGGGAACTGAGTGGTGCTGCATAAATGAGGCTAGTAGAAAAACTCTCCTCCATTGGCAGCGCCAAATAGTTTACGAGGTGAAGCAAAAAGCTGAACCTTTAAGAGCCAAGTTCTTGTTTTTTTAAACCAGAAATTGGGCTTTAACAGTGAGAGAGAATGCAGTGAGTGAGAGTGAGCGGGTGAGGGGGGCGGCATTGCAGGATCTGCCTCAGACTGCTGCTGCCACAGAAATGTCCCTGAGGGAACTGCAAGTTCCTCCATGAATTGTACTTGTTATCAGTATGAGATTTCAACAATGATAGAGGACATTCGTCTTAACAGTAACTTTTCTGTATCAAAAAAAAAAGACATCACAGCAAAGTATCAAAAACTATTTTCGGAAAAACCGCAAGTTCTGCTGTTTCACCCAAAAGAAGCAAGCGGAACTGTACCATCTCACCAAATATCCGTTTATATCACTGCAGTGTATTACGCAGGTATGTGTCATTATGGCCCGTCAACACACCACAAACGACATTATGACAGCAAAACCAGCCAAAAAGCTCACAAGAGCTCTGCTACCATTTTGAAAACCACATAAGTAGAGTTGCCACCTTTTCTTGAAAAAAATACCGGCCTTCCTATATATCTGATATAAGTAATTCTAAAACAACTGGAGTAATTATTGAAGACGTTTCACCACTCATCTGACTGGTATGGGAAGTTCTCGGTATATAAACTCTTCCACTAATCCAATCACAATGGCACATTGTAACTCTTCAAAGAGGTGACATCTGAATTTGATTCTGTGTAGTTACTGTGATGGGATTATCAATGTGTCATGCAACTCCTAGACACAGGTGTTACTTGTGAGAATTGCATGAATGAATGTGTGAAGAGTTCTGAAACCTCTTTGGTACAGATGTGAGAACAGCATTGTATGTTGCAGACAGGTGGTGTCGAAGGCCCCCACCTCTATTCAGGGATGGTTTTTCTACCTTGACATGAATCGCTTCTTTCATGCCTCTTTCAAACCAGCGGTCTTCTTTATCCAAGATTTGGAACTTGCTATCTTCAAAGGAGTGCCCCTTGTCTTTGAGGTGTAGAAAGACAGCCGAGTCTTGCCCTGTAGAGTTCCCCCTCCTATGCTGAGACATTCGCTTGGTGAGCAGTTGTTTTGTCTCCCCAATGTACAGATCTGTGCACTCCTCACTACACTGGACTCCGTATACCATATTGCTTTTCTTTTTGGTGTTGGATCTGTAGGGACCCATAAGAAGCATGGCCCTTATGGCTTCCTCCCTTGCCCTTTCTTTAGCTGCCTTCTATTGGACTAAGGTCCAGGTGGCTAGATTGTTTCATATTATTGGCTACAGGTTGTGATCCACCCCTGCAGTGCAGTAATAAAGGTGCTTGCAGGGAGTGGCACTTCCTCTTTGGCCTGCAGCAGAGGAGGAGGGCAGTGCTCCATTGAGCCTGGGTGCCAACCGGGCCCCAGAGGCGCTCTACCCTAAAGGGACAGCACACCTTTAGAGGTACTACAGTATTAAGTCGGGGAACAGGGCCCCGTGAATGAGGACTAGTCAGAGATAGGATAGTCCTGTCATAGCACTCTCTAGGAGAGGTGAGAAAGAGAGGGAAGAGAGAAAGGGCAGCTCAAAGCCCCATCAAGGAGGATAGTAGGGAGTAGCTCTCCCCCAGGCTCTACCTTGCCTGAAGTGAAGGGACCTCAGACATAGGGACTGCAGGAAGAGTACTTAACCCCTGAGTCACCTGAACCGCTGGTGGGATCCGGACCACATGGGCATTGATAACCTGGCTGGTGCAACTACAACTCCCATCCTGGTATCCTACCTGAGGGTATAATCTATGCTGTGCCTGTACTAAGCATTTCTGCTATAATACCACTGTCTGTGAGTATATAATACCCTGTGCTGCTATTGTAAATAAACTGTTCTATTTGTTTGCACAAAGAACCCCTGGCGTCCAACAACCTTTATTACACACTATATGCAGTATCGAGTTGTAGTTCAACTACCTCACACGTGATTTTCCACTTAGCGAAAGCCCTACCTGAGAGTGAAAGAGTCGCGTGTAACCAATGCTCTACCTATGCTAGTTGGTTTGGTCAATATTGGCCAAGAAAGGGTTACAGATCCTTTGGGTGTACAAGTTTTTGTCTCAGTGTGTTGCTAGGTTTGAAAAACACAGGAATGTGGTGTTTGTTGAAAATCCTCCTGAGTTTCTCTGACACTCCAGCTACATATGGGATGACTATGTTTCGCCTACTATGTGTCTCCGGGCGTTTACTTCTTCCTGTTGGGCTTGGTTGCTGCTGTTTTGAGAAAGGCCCAGTCTGGGTAGCCAGACTGGGCCTTTCTTCAATAATTACTCAGCAAATCCAGTTGTTTTAGAATTACTTATATCAGATATAACATGACCTGGATGAATGAAAATCTTCATAGTCATACGGCCTTCCTATATATTTATCCTTTTTTCCTATTAATAACATTGGGATTAACCTTCATAAATACCGGGCAGGTGGCAACCCTACACATAAGATATCAGCCAATGTGCGTGGAATATATATATATATATATATATAAAAGGTAGCAGATGTAGTGCATATATTCGAGACAGAAACAGCATGGAAGCGTGATATGGAATTACCCTGTCAGTTGCCTCCAGGATAATGCATTTTCAAGCTTAGGCAAGGGCACACTTGGTTTAGCGTATTTACGTGGTGGTTGGTCTTTTTAAAAACTGCACGGAAACAACGACATAATGCATGTGTGTCCATGCCCTAAGTATGATCCTGTGAGACAATTTGCAATTGTTCTTCATTCATAAATTCATAAATGTATAAATTTTTGTGGTTGGTCAACTATTTGCCCAGCACAAATATTTAAAATTCCATCTACTTTCAATGATCGCTGACCAGGGTTTTTCTTTTATTGTTATTGATATAATAAACTGGAAAGTGGTGGGACTGCCGCCCACCGTTTTTGCATAATGGCAGAAAATGTAAGTGTAAGCAACTTTCCAGTATACATGAATTAATGCAGAAAAAGCCAGACCTGGAGGAGAACTGACGTCTGCTACATAACTGCACTGGCATCAGATCCAGGGAACAGAAAGCAACAAACACTGTTTTTCAACCATAATTACAGTTACAAATAGTTAAAAACATTCAAAGATGTTCAATCAATGTATATTGGAAAGTTGATTAAAATTCCTGTGCAATTTGATTTACAATGGGAAAGAAAAAAAAACAGTTTTGAGGAGTTTTGGCCTGATTGAAGGACAGTTAGTGAAAGAATTGTAGAGAATGATTATTTGCTTTTCAAAATACACATGAAACCCCATACTGTGCAATTTGTTTCATTATGAGAAAAAAACAGTTTTGGGGAGTCTGGGCCAGAGTGAAGGACAGTCATTGAAAGAATTGTACAGAGTGATTATTTGCTGTTCAAGATAGACATGAAAACCCATACTGTATTGTGTTTAATAGAAGTAGAGTTCCCCAGCTGGCAATACACCAGCCAAGGCTGATATTAAAAATTCATTGGTGGGACGTGGCCGACTGAGTTTCTGTGCAGTAGCACTTTCACTGCACTCCTGGGGTTAATCCCCCACCATTTGTGCACCACAAACAGCCCAGCACATCCAGTGATTGTTATATCAGCTCCAGGAACCATCAACTGTTGATCCAAGCAGAATGTCCTTGCAACAATCAGGTAGTGAGACCCCAGGAAGCTTAGTAGGACTCCAGGGGTGCCCTCCTTTAGATACAGCACCATGTTCCCAGCTCAGTGCAGACTATCTGCAAGGGGACAATTAGAAGCTCCTTAAGCTGTACACCGAGGAACTAAGCCGTTTGCAACCTTATTTAGGCTATAATATTTTATGCACCCAATTTTAATGTAGCATACTACTCTTGTAAGGGTATTCTTTATGTGTGACCTATAGCCATGGTGATTATTGCATTCCACCTTCTGTTGGTCTAGTGGCCCAAAACTGCCTGCTGTACATTGCAGAAATTCTACCACAATACCAAAAGTACTTATACATTCATCCTTACTACTTAATATGGGGAAGAACACTCATAGTCAAAACGGATGCAGCCACACAATTGGAGCAATATGCCCATAATATTAGCCAATATATTAGCCTATCTCATCTTCTTCCACTCTAAATGCAACTCCCCCACCCCTGGCTGCTTCTGATAAAGAATTGATTTTAGACTCCCCTACAGTCCCAACTCCAGAAGTTATGGTAGCCATCTTTCAATACCAAACCACATTAACCTCAGCATTCACCTACAATATCATAAAGTTGAAAATTGACCTTTCCTTAATCAAGCAATATATTCAGGGTTGAAGACTGTATGGCTAACTTGCCACGAGAACTAAGCCAAATCATACTACAGCTCCAAACTGTGACTGATCAAATGGATGACTTGAAAAATTGACAGAGTTGCTGAAATGTTTGAATCCTAGTTCTCTCAGAGAGAAGTTCCCAACCTGAAAATATTTCAAAGATTTACTTGGCCAAGACATATTCTCCTCGCAATTTGTGGTGGATTGTGCACCCAGAGTACTACTGAGACTGACCCCCTTCCCTGTGGAAGTTCCTGATCAAACTGTTCAACTACAGAAACAGAGGCATTGCTCTGAGAGAGGCTAGAAAGAAGGTAGACCTGCAGAATGTCAGCACTCATATTTCCCTTTATCCAGATTACTCCCAACAGTACAAAAGAATTATGGCTCCTACATTAAAAGCTGGTGGCATGGCTCACTTCTTTGATCAATTGGAAATGGCACTGGAATGACTGGAGCATAGACCAGCAAACCCCCCAGAGTTCTCCAAGAGAGCAGCATTACATTACAGTAACTGAAATGGTCTCCTGTGGGATCATGAGTATCCTTGGCTCCCACTACATCAAGAGTGGTTACATGCTTTCAGTATTTGTACGCTCCAACACCTCATTGCATTCTCCAATTTTGAGGACATACCTAAACTTTGTGGTCTGTACATAAGCAGGGCAGGGGTCCCTGGACGGCAGTTCTGGTGGGCCCCGGGCCCCCCAGTCCTGGATGTGTCTGATCTATGTCTCAAGTGCAAGGTTGAGACAGTCACTCTCTCATGTATTCTGGTCCTGCCCGGTAATCCAGAGATTATCGAGTAAAGTGTTATGGTTTATCGATAAGAACCTAGTGCTCCTAAATATTTGTTCTCCCAAACTCTGTTTGCTAGGGTTAACTGGTGATTTACAAGTCCAGTCTTATTCCACACTGTGCTATGCTCTATTATACTAAAAAGGCCATCGTAATGAATTGGAAGTATAAGGATCCCCCTCCCCTACAATTTTGGAAAAAATTGTGAATGATTCCCTTCCAGGTCAGAAACTGATCTACCTTGCCAGATGCTGCCCAGAGAAATTCAGTGCCATATGGGACACCTGGCTATACTTATAAAAGATTTGACTGTGTAATACTTTCAATCCTGAACATTGACAATCTGGGTGTATGCCTCACTTCTCTTCCTTCTCTTTCTTTCCTTTCTGTTTTTCTATTTGTTTGTAATTGAAAAACATGCAAAATAAAATCTTTCAAAAAGATTCATTGACAGGATAATTTGAAACCTCCCGTCAAATGGGACTTCCCAGATATAACAATTGTTTTAGGTAATATTGCTTGAGGGCAAAATAACTCTTTGCCTGTTAAAATCCTGGCCGGAGAATCCCTGCACTCAACCTATTTGTCCATATATGTGTGTGACTAAGAAAACAACCTGTGGGTGAACAATTGGGAAATAAAACACCACTAATTATTGGTTTCGGAGCAACGACTTTCCAAAAAGTGACAGGGATCACAGTCATTTCCATTTATAGCTTATCAAAATAGAAAACTGCTGGTCAGTGTTTCCCAAAACGAAGCGTGAGATACAGGTATAACCACTAGAAGGAACACACGAAACCAAAACCCCCAGCTATACTCATTATGCCACATGTTTCCCCTTCATAGGGACTATTGTTGTGTATACGGTATATCAGATACTTGTTCCTGTTGTCAGTTCTAGATGTTTGTCAGCATCTTTAGTGTCTTTTATCAGCAAGTCACATGCAAGCAGGTGCATTATTCAGCAGATGAGTCATTGTGACACATAACCTTTACCTGTAACCATGTGAGGATTTCCCATAAACTGCAATCTTGGGGATACCTATGGGTGTGACCTATGAGATTTTGTTCTCAGAAGGTTCAAGTGCTACTCACCTTCATTTGCTCATATAGTACGGGCATCATCTTTGGTGGGCTCCAAAATTATTTCCTCCTTATAGGAAGCGGAGCCATAACCATGCAGAATTATGATCCCAGTGGCACAATCATTAGCAAAAATTGAGTCACATGGGGGGATATATCATCATTAGCTCATCAATACCATTAATGTATTACTAAAATAAAACTGCATTGAGAATAGGCAGGTAATCCCTGGGAGTGATGTCATACCACAATGGTCTCTCCCATTAATGGCCAAGTCATTAGGCCAATATTAGAAATGGGAAATATTAAATTAGGAGATCATTAGCTCAGTGTTAAACAGAACCAGAGAATCTATGATGAGCTTTGTAGAGCCAGTTATTAGGATAGGTGGCCTCTATGATCTAAATCAGTGATCCCCAACAAGTAGCTTATGAGCAACGTTGCTCTCCAACCCCTTAGATGTTGCTCTCAGTGTCCTCAAGGCAGGTGCTTATATTTCTATTCCAGATTTGAAATCAGGCTTTAATTGTAAGTAGAGTCTCTTGTAGGCTGCCAGGCCACATAGGGGCTACCAAATAACCAGTTACAGCCCTTATTTGGCACCCAAGGGATTTTTTCCTGCTTGTGTTGCTCCCCATCTTTTTTTATATGTGAATATGGCTCCCGGTCTAAATTATTAGGACATGAGGACCCATGATTAGCTAAGTGGGCTCAGGAAGTATTGTAGGGGGATCTGTGATGGGATCAGTGGGTTCTGCCATTACAGTAGGATGATCTGAGTGTAGATCAGTAGATTTAGAGATTAGGACATGGGAACATGGGTTCATCCAGGGCTACCTCTGCCAGGAGGCAAGGTGAGACTTTGGCAGGGCAGATACTTTAACAGGGGTGGTGAAAATCCAAATCTGGTAACTTTAACAGTTGAATTTCAATTTCTTATCTTTTTTTCCAGATTTTTTTGTATTCAGTATTGAAATCTGACAAAGGGCTAGACATTTTTTCAATTCCCCAGCTGCCCCAAGTCATGTGACTTGTGCCAGCACTTTAGGAGGGAACTGCTTTCTGGCAGGCTGTTGTTTTTCCTTCTCAATGTAACTGAATGGAACGCAGAGGGACATGGGTTTTACTATCGAGTGCTGTTCTTAGATCTACCAGGCAGCTGTTATCTTGTGTTAGGGAGCTGTTATCTGGTTACCTTCCCATTGTTCTGTTGGTAGGCTGCTGGGGGGGGAAGGGAGGGGTGATACTCTAACTTGCAGTACAGCAGTAAAGAGTGACTGAAGTTTATCAGAGCAAGTTACATGACTTGGGGCAGCTGGGAAATTGACAATATGTCTAGTCGCATGTCAGATTTCAAAATTAAATATAAAAAAATCTGTTTGCTCTTTTGAGAGATGGATTTTAATGCAGAATTCTGGAGCAGCACTATTAACTGATGCATTTTGAAAAAATAAAAATTTTCCATGACAGTATCCCTTTAAAATCAGTGCACTGCTAAGGTGCAGTTGCAAAGTGCAAGACACCATTTTTGGATGCAAATTGCCATGGTGTATACCCAGAATGCAGTGATTTTCCAGCAGTCCGGCATCATTGCAAACACCGATATGAAAGCAAAGCCTCTATATCACCTCTCCTTTTTTTGATAAACTGTGCACAAGTTCAGCAAAATATTACAGTATGTCCCCAGATTGGACATAGGTTGGAAAAGATTCACTTTAGGAATCCAATGGCTGAAAGTCAGATTTGGCAATGGGCATTGGACTTTGCGTAGCACTATTCAGGTGACCAGGGAGTTTAAGATTAGTGAACCTTCCTCCAGTATCTCTTCTGAACAGTAACTTCCGGTTCTGAATGCAAGTTTATAGATCTGACAAACTTTCACCCACTTTCCACTATTGGATACAGAGGGAAAGATTACTTTTGGTTTCTAGATCATTGTAATTAGTCAAATATATGTAGTTAATTAGTGCTTACTTATGTAAGGAATGGGAGCTACATTTAAAAAAAAAATCCTAGAATGCAGCAAGAACTCTAGAAATGCCTCGAGGCACAGCTAGAAATATAGAGAAATCCCAGGCTGCAGAAATCACCCCAACTGACTTATCTGGGATTTTCCCCAGCTCATTTTCCTCAGCTCATTTTCCTGTACGTTTGGTTACTGGTCACTAGAAGTGCAAGTTTCAGAGTTTAGCAGAATTTGTTTTCTACTAAACTTTGAAAAAGGAAAGCATTTGGCAATGGTTAACTACATGCATGTTTTATAAGCCAAGTTTTCACTTTTAAGATGGCCATAAATGCCCAGATTAGGTTAGGTATTTTGGCTGATTCCAACCATATTTCCCAACTGTCTGGCCATGTATGGCAAATCAGAAGGGCATTTAGACTGATAATCCTTTGAACATAAGGAAGAGAACAGCTGCAGCTCCCTTTCACTTCCTTCTTTTCTGATTGTTTGGGTGGTCAGGTCAGTGAACAGAGACAAGTGGCCATATATGTGTACCTTATTATTTGGCTCATGGGTTGATTTGTACCATACAGGTCAGCTCATGTATTGCCACCTTGAATATAGAGTGCAAACAATTTTTCTTTTGTGAGTTTGAAAATTTACAGTGGATAGAGAGAGAACCAATCACACACTGAGCATGTTACTCCCAACAAAAGATGGTCCCCCTCCCCGAAGTACAACTTTAAAGGCCTGAATCATTAATGTTATAGAGGTTCTGAACTTTAGGCCGGTGCAGTAAGTTCATTACAGTGTCGGACTGGCCCGGCAGGAAACCTGGAAAAAACCAGGTGGGCCCGACCCTCAGGGGCCCCCCGCCAGGCCAGACCCCCCTCTACCCTTCCTAATTTTAAATAAAAAATCTGCCGACACGCGACTTATTCTTAAAGGACCAATGAGGGTACAGATCTGAAAACTTATGTGTATGGAGTTGCTGTCCTACTTCCTGAAGCTGGCTGCACGCTGAGAGCAGGGGGGCCTGGCTAATCAAGTAAGTGAAGCATGGCTTCAAAACAATGGCAAGCAATTTTTTTTTAATTTTGGGGGGCCTGGCCACCAAGTTTCTTTTAGTTAAAGGAGGCCACCAATGGCTTTTTATAATTTGTGG
>CM044446.1:84615374-84652233 GCA_024363595.1 Xenopus borealis | reverse complement strand
CCCCCCCCCCCCCGGGGCAAATGGCCCTAATTTACTTCTTACTCCTCAGTGCAGGTCCTGTCCATTGAGTTTGCAGGTGCCATCTTCTCTAGTGTAGTCTTCTTCCTAGATTCATTGGCGTTTGGCATCGCATGCGCAGTAGGAGGCATTTGCTGGTTCAGCTCTAATGCGTTTTCCAATTGAAACTTTGTGACTTTTGGCACATGCCAGTAAATGCTCTGACTGCGCATGCGCCTCCAAGTGGCGAAGAATCCAGGAAGAAGATAGCTGGGGAGAAGATGGTGCCTGCAAACTCCATGGACAGGACCTGCTCTGAGGGGGGTAAGTAGCAACTTGCTCTGAGGGGGGTAAGTAGCAACTTAGGTGCATTTGCCCGGTGGGGGGGAGGTAGGCTGGGGGGAGGGGAACCTATGGGGGGAGGCGTTTTGTGCACGGAGGGTTTCCTTCTCCTTTAAGGAGAAAGTGGAACTGCTTTGTCTACGCAGCTAGTGGAGGATTATGGTGATGAATCAATCTAATCACATTTAGTTTGTGAGTATATTGTGAGACCAAAGTTATAACAGAGGCTGTAAAGTATGTCCTATTCTGAATTATATTGTCCTTCTTGAGCAGTTTCCTAATAGAATAATATTGATGAATGGGGATATGTTAAATTAAGTCCCTGGTGTTGTGTGCATGTTTCAATTGCACTCTTTAACTCTCACACTTATCACACTTGCCAAAACTACATAAACTACTATATTTTTTTTCTTGTTTTCCCACATGGTTCCATAATTGTAGCTGGTCAAAGGCATTTTGGAATTTATTCGGTTTAGGACAGTGACATAACTAGATGATACTGGGCCCCACAGCAAATTAATTTTAGGGCCCCCAACATATCCATAGGTTGACCTTCTTTACCAATATATGTTGAAATGTCTCATTAAGTAGAGCCTTATGGGCCCCCTGTACCTCATGGGCCCCCCTGCAGCCGCAGGGTCTGCTTCCTCTGTAGGTGATTTTTCAGAATGTATATTTTTATAGAAACCACTACATTTAGCAAAGCTCTGCATGTAGTAGATTAGAGTAGAAATATGTATTTGCTCGTTCTGTTTTTGGCTGAATGTGTACTGATTTTTGTGGTAGTGCTTTTGAAAATGTGTCCAACTACTACTAGGAATTTTTTAACTATAGTCAAAAATCTCCATAAAACTATACATATTTATTATTGGTGCATTCAGGCAACACAGGACTTTCCAACCCAGTTGGATTTTTTTAACATAAATGATGTTTCTGATATATAGACCTTTATTATGACTAAAACACTTTTCACATTTTTGTTATAGAAATGGAGTTACATAAAAAGCATGAAAGAGCCTCGATCGTCCTGAAAAAACAAAAACAAAAAAACACATAAAATGTATAATTTTCCTAGGTAAAATAAAATCCCCACTAAATATGGCAAAAGTAAGAAAGCACAAAATATTTAAAAAAAAAATCCGGTAGTGAGTTAGGGTTGCCACCTGTCCGGATTTGACCTGGCTGCCCGGTCAAGACAAGTCTGCCTGGTTTTCCAATTAAGGAAAACTGGGCAGGATCTCCCTTAATTCACATGGTGATCAGCCAATCGCTTATCGTCATGTTATAGCCTTACCCCATGACTGCCCCGTTCCGCTGCAGCATTGCCGGCCCGCCCCTCTGATGTCATGGCTCCACCCCCTGCCTGGAGCACGTAAAGGTGGCAACCCTATACTGAGTGTAAATGAAATGTGAAATCCTGCTGGCACTCAATGGGTTACATGAAATCTATCATGCCATAACAACCTGGTAATCACGGGTCTGCTTTAGAAATTTGGCACTGGGATTAGGAAGAACTGGACAGTCCAACTGGAGGCCTGTGGGGTTTCCAAGGGACATTTTTGGTGACCAGAATGTTTGAGTTTTCTATAGACGTCTTTGCATAGCATCATTATGTTAATATAATTTGCCCTCAATCTCACAGTATGAGAAATACTCTGCCCACATCTAAAATGTTGCACAGCCCTGAGTTAGAATTTTTCATAGGCAGCCTAACTCCTATTCAAATTGTCCAAAGCAGACTTTGAATTTTAGATTCGGCCGAACTCCCGAATCATTTGCAAAAGATTCGTCCGAATACCAAACCGAATCTGAATCCTTTTTTTACTTGCTTATTTTGTAACAAAAAGGCATGCAATTTCCCTCCCCTAATTTGCATATGAATATTAGGATTCCAATTCGGTTCAGGCTGGGAAGAAGGATTCGGCCAAATACGAATCCTGCTGAAAAAGTCTGAATCCTGGCAGAATCCCGAAACAAATACTGGATTCGGTGCATCCCTATTTAGGACACCATATCACCTGTTTTAGGCTTTTTTAGCCATAAACTGAGATGCAATGTTATGTGTTCCACTGTAAAGCTAAGCAAGAGTTAAAGGGCCAACCAAAGTACTAGTACCCCCAACCGGAATGCAGGCTCTATCAACACGCACCTTTGGTTGGGGGTAACTTTTTTATATGATAGGTGCCCTTTAACTTATTTCACATTGCCTACGTGTCTATATCCTAGGGCAGTGATCCCCAACCAGTAGCTTGCAAGCAACATGTTACTCCCCAACCCCTTGGATGTTGCTCCCAGTGGCATCAGAGCAGGTGCTCATTTTTGAATTTCAGACTTCAATGCAAGTTTTGGTTGCATAAAAACCAGGTGTACTGCCAAACAGAGGCTCATGTAGGCTGCCAGTACACATAGGGGCTACCAATAGTCAATCACAACCCTTATTTGGCACCACCCAGGAACATTTTTCATCCTTTTGTTGCTCCCCAACTCTTTTGAAATCTGAATGTTGCTCACGGGTGAAAAAGGTTGGGGACCGCTGCCCTAGGGAATGGAATGGTCTTTATTTAATTTTATGTTCAGAGCTAGCAATTAAATGTGTCCCCTCCAGACCCCAGATATCTTTGGGCCGGTTTTAAAATCCCATCATACAGGACTGAGTTGGTGTGCTCATCAGACAGGTCTCTATTTGCCCAATGATTGAGCAGCTTGAATAAGCACAGCTAGTATGTGGCCTATTTGGGCAGAGAAAAACCTGTAGAGAGGCTGGCACAAGCCTGGAACCCAGGAAACAGTGAAGTCAGGTTGTAAAAGGTTAAAAAGCTTACATTTATTTCCATGCCTATGATCACAGTTTAAAATCCAGTAAAATGTAAAATCGGAGAAATGTAATATGCATATTATATAGGGAAAACTTTAAATTAGGGAATGTAAAATTGAGGTTTCACTGTAATATATTATATTACCAATTAAGGGGTCCGTTTACTAAAGTGCGGTAAAATTTGCACACAAAATACAGACAAATTTAACGCAGAATATGTTTTCGCGAGTTTATTAACCTGCGGTAAATATAAATTTGCAAAATTTCTTGCGCAAGAATATGTATTCGCCAGTTATCGCATCCGCTGAAAATAATGCTACGTACATATTAATGCATGGTTTACTAAGCAGTGAAATGTGTGAAAGACAAAATTAACACCAGAATATTCGCAACATTTTACCGCCATCTATATAGTGGCGTTAACTTATTTTTTGGCCAGAAAATTCTCAATGGGAGTTTAATTCTCATTTAAAATGTACATTTAAATGATACAAAGAGATAACTGGTATGATTTCTTGTTCATATGATTCTATGGACAGAAGGGTGTGTGAATGGATGGATGAAGTATGGGTTTATATGATACATACATGTTTGATTGGTGTCACTCTGTAATGCTGTTGGATGGTATAATCATCAGCAGTGCCGGGCCAAGTCGGCCGGGTGCCCAAGGCAACCCGGCTGACTAGATCGCCCCTTCCTGATGAGCCCCTTCCTAATGCACAAGCACAAACAAGGGCACAGGCGGAGCGCGCATGCGCTCGCACAGACAATTGCTTGTGTGTGCACATGCGCATAAGAGCGCAACAGCAAGGAAGAAGATTCCTGTATGGAAACGAGGGTATGAACTAGGGGCAAGGCGAAAGAAGAGGTACGGCCTGGTGCCCTTCCACCTTTGCGCCCTAGGCACGTGCCTCTTCTGCCTACCCCTAGTTCCGGCCCTGATCATCAGTCAGTAAAGTTTATGAGTTTTGAAGATGCATTTCTGGCAATAAATGTCACAGTAAAAATTGCCATAATTAACGCCATTATTAACGCATAAAACAAGACTATTTTCTAGAATAAATATATGCAAATGTAAATTGTCACCAGAAAACTCGCTAAAATTACCGCTAACGTAAGCTGGTTCGCTAACGTAGTTACGCAAGTGATCGCAATGACTTCTGAGCACATTGCTGTTTAGTAAACTTAGTCGCTGCGAATATTCTGGCAGAAAAATATTCTCAGAGATAACATGCGGAAACTTATGGTCAAATTTACCGCACTTTAGTAAACGGACCCCTAAGGCACTAAAATGCTTTACATGGGATTATTTATAATAATGTGTTACCTGGCATCTCAAAAGAAAAGAAAAAAAAGGCACTTATCCTGCAGTTCCACATGTGCCCAGCAGAGACGTTAGAATTCAAGTTATACACCAGGGGATCTCCTGTTAAACCCAGTTTGTTGCCAAATTACTGCTGGGATTTTTTTAAAGTGGTCAAACCTCTGTAAAATCCCCCATGTCCTATTAACGTGCTGAAATCTGTGAATCACACAATTTCACTTTCAGAGCCTTTCCGATGTTATGCCCCATTAACTAAATTTGGAAAGTTGAGTTCTTTAGGGGGGCGTCAGAATTACTTTATGATTTAGTCTACACAGAGTCATGCATGGAATCATCCAAAGCAGCAGGGCAGAACTATAGCTCTTCTCATGCTGTGCCAGCCATACAGGTTTATCAAGGTAATAAAAGGACTTTTTGGTTAGTACTATAGTCTGTGCTGCACCTGCAAATCCCCTAAGCAGCTTTATCTAAAGAATCTGATTGAACTCTAATAAACCTTAGATCTGCATCCCACAACTAAATGATGGGGAAATCCCTGGCACTGGTCAGTAATGCAACTAAGACATTACTGTGTTTTTTGCATGACAAAAGCAAAACAATCTAAGCACCCAATCATTGCAAACTCAACTTACACCCTTAAGTGCTTTTAGGGCTCTTACACACAAGCGTTTTTATCTGCGTTCCGTTTTTCTGCGTTCAGCCGCAGGGGAGCGCAGGTATAGACGCACTCAATTATTTTCAATGGGGCTGTACTCACACGAACGCATGTAGGCACTGAACGCAGGTTCAGACACAACATGCTGCATTTTTCCTGCGTTCGGCACCTACATGCGTTCGTGTGAGTACAGCCCCATTGAAAATAATTGAGTGTGTCTATACATGTATAGGGAATGCAGGGGAGCGCAGGTTAAAACGCACGTGTGTAAGGGCCCTTAAGAGTGCACTGAACTCATTATGAGTTACTTTAGACATTGATTCATATATTTATATTACAGGTGTGTCCTATGATTAAGGGATTGTTTCCCGAAACGCGTAGGGCATTGTATCCCGATTAAATTTGTTCCAGATCAGAGTGCCGTCCTTTTCTTGGATTTTGAGGTGTGTCCAGTAGCATAACTTTTTTAAGCCCACTGTACCCAAGGCCATTAGAAAGGCTATAGGGTTCATTTATAACAGTGTGGCACAAGTGTGACATGGTCATTGAGGCTTGCTTTATGGTGGTTATGCCACTGCCTTCTGCCCAACAGATATAAGTGGGATTAACAAGATGGCCCTTCTCATGTCTGCATTTACCAGTGGCCCATTTTAAACTTATGGCGTTCATAAATGCATTCAGATGCAGGTCAGTGACAATATGGCCCTGGGCATGAAAATAAAAGGGGTATCTATTTGATTAGTTTCCTCGTCAGGGTCAGACTGGGCTGGTGGGATACCAGGAAAAAACATAGTGTGTCCTGGTCCGTGTCTTCATGACTGGGGCAGACCTTGAGGGTTTGTGGGTGCCAGTAACGTAATTAAATGCTGCGAGGACCAGGTGCAGGCAATAAAGCCAGGACCCCCCCAAGACAATTTGCACAGTGGTTTTGCTTGCACGCAAACATGGGTGGGCCCCCTGAGAGGGTGCGCGCCCTGATGCAGTTGCAACCTCTGAACCCCTGGTAGTTCCGCCACTGGTGGGGGCCCATGAGGTGGAAGCACTAATGGGCCCCAGACAGGGGCATAACAACAGCATGCCGGACCCCCCCACCAGAAAAATATTTGGAGAGGCCGATGCACACAGGGGCTCAACAACATGCGCTTCCGCCTCCACCCCTCACCCCGCCTCTGCCAATTGAGTGCTCACACCAATTTTTTAAAGATGAAAGTGGCGGGGAGGGGGATTTCAAGACTATAGAGGAAACAGACCCTGTGGTGCAGGCCACCCTTTTCTCAGGGGTGTCCAACCTTTTGGCTTCCCTGGGCCACATTGGAAAAGGAAAAATTGTCTGGGGCCACACATGAAATACACAAACACTTTTGATTTTTAAGAGTAAAGAAAATGGAATATGGGACATCAGGGTATTAAATATATGTATTATTATTACTACTAACTGGGCAATGGGCAGAGTCCCCACTCCTGCCTATTCCTATAGCCTTTGCAACATAATGTTTCCTCAGGAACCAAGCATTTCAAGCTTCATTCATATTCATCCCAGGCCGCATGTGGCCCTCTGGCTGCACATTGAACACCCCTGCTCTATAGTTACGCCAGCAGGGCCGGATTTACATAGCAGGCACCCCTAGGCCCATTGCCGTCCATCGCCCCTTTATTGAAAATTTTCATCATCAGGGCCAGAGCAATTATTATATCTCCTGCGTATCCGCAGGGTTGCTGAACTAATGTGGGTGCGGCTGGGCAGCATGCTGCCCCCTAGAATCCTGCCACCCTAGGCCCGGGCCTAGGTGTCCTTTCCACAAATCCAGGCCTGTACGCCAGTGGCCCCAGACACGCCAGACCAACCTTGTACCTAGGGTTGCCACCTGGCCAGTTTTTTACCAACTTGGCTCATAAAAATCTTGGTCGATCCCAATGTTATTGATAGGGAAAAAAGCTAAATATATAGGAAGGTCAGTATTTTTTTCCAGAAAAGGTGGCAACCCTACTTATGCTGAGGGAAAGTCTAAAATAGAATAAGGCTAGAAATGTTGTGTTTTGTATACTAAACATAAACATGAACTTACTGCACCACAAGCCTAATCAAACAAATGATTTATGCTTTCAAAGTTGGCCACAGGGGGCTGTCATCTTGTAACTTTGTTATACATCTTTGCAAGACTAGACTACATACACATGCTCAGTGTGGTCTGGGCTTCTTAGGGATCGTCATAAATGATAAAAAAACAAAGCTGCTTTAGGTCTGCATGGCTGGTAAGTAAGGCAGGCAGGGGCTCCCCCTGCTGTTCATAAGTATGATTGTTTCCCTGCCAGACGTTAGGGACTGTCTGACAATTCCTATCCACAGCACTAAATGAAGGGAGAATTTCACTGCATACAATCAGGTTTATTATAAAAACGGTACACATTTTTTAATTAAAGTATATTGGAGATAGATTTCTTTTTCATTAAAGACAGTAAAAATGTGATTTTATTTATTTGCCTTTCCTTCCCCTAAACCCTAAAGAGTAATTCAGTGATGCAGCACTCGACGCACCCTCAGCCTGCAAATTTTTATCCTTTTTGGGAAATCTTTAGGTATACAAGGACTCCTGAATTTGTCCAAACCTGAAGAGAGAGAGAGAAAGAGAGTGTGTATATTGCAAATTGCAAAGAATGTCCTGATGTAACATGTCTAGGGTTGCCACCTTTTCTGGAAAAAAATACCGGCCTTCCTATATATTTATCTTTTTTCCCTATTAATAACATTGGGCTCAATCATCATTTTTATGGCCATGCCGGTAAAATAAGGGCCAGGTGGCAACCCTAAACATGTCACAAGCGAGGCGCTGATCGATGTGCTTTGCATTATAGCAACAGAGGTGTGTGCCTTTGCAACAGGTCCAGACTGAGAATTAAAATAGGCCCTGGTATTTCAGGAACACAGAGGACCAGTCAGCCCCCAACAGCCCACTAACTGACTTTCTATGGCAATTTATACCTTTGCAAGTATCCCTTGCGCCTATATTTCTGTCAGACCAATGTATATTTAAAGCACAGAAGGGCTGTAAGAAATGTGTGTGAAGGGGCGGGAAATTAACGTGTATTTTTTTTTGTCTGAATCCCCCTCAGCAAGTCCCAGGAATTGTGCCTGTGACTGAGAGGAACGTACACGAACTGAGCGCGCACACGGCTGAAAAAAAAGGGAATTTCTGAGCCTTGTACATTCGGTGATTTCGTGCCGAATATTTTATTGTTCTTCCTTTTATTGTAGCACAGAACTGGATTAGCCAGGTTCATTGTGTCCCTGACAATTCTTGGAATTTCCCAGCGTACATAACAGCTCACAAGTAGGAAATGAGCTCGGCTCCACCCATACAAAAAACCCCGGCTGTACATGTAAAAGCAGGCAGCTGGGGGAGGGACTCATCAGATCTCTAGCAGAACTCGCTCTGATCGGCTGGGACTATAATAGAGGGGACTACAAATCCTACACAACTTTGCTATCGCCGCAGGGATTCTACAGTGACCTTTGTGCGGGAAATTATAGATACAGCAGGAGGCCGCCATGTCTGTGCCTTTTCACGATTACCAAGGGAATATGATGGAGGGAGACCCCAGGGATCTGCGGAAAGACAAACTGCTGCAGGACGATCGCATTGACAGCGGCCTGGACTCCCTGAAAGAGGAAGAATACACGGCTATCATGACGGACATAATTAATCTGAGAATCGATACGCCGTCCGACGCGCACAGCTGCCCGCCCGAGCCCTGGAAGAATGAGGTCAATGAAGACGGAGATACGTAAGTGATGGAGGCTAGGGATTAATGATGTGAGGTTGGGTGAAAGCGAGGCTGGGGTAAATGATGTGAGGTTAGGGTGAAAGCGAGGCTGGGGTAAATGATGTGAGGTTAGGGTGAAAGCGAGGCTGGGGTAAATGATGTGAGGTTGGGGTGAAAGCGAGGCTGGGGTTAATGATGTGAGTTTTTTTTTGGTGAATTCGAGGCTGGGGCTCTACTAAATACTTACAGTCTCAAGCTAATTGTACATCTGCCCTGCACATTGTATAGACTGTTTAATCTATAATCCACCCTTAAATGTTATCAATATCCCTTATATACATTGCAAGAATAACAAAACAAAAAAAAAAAAACAAATACAAAAAGTATTGTAGAAGTGATACCTGTATTGGCAAACAATAAAAATACATTGCAAGCTTTTGGAGCCGGGCCCCTTCGTCAGGCAAAATACAAGGGACCCCTAACTGTGTAGGTACTGGTAACACACCAGTGGGTGGGATGTGCATATTGTTCAAATGCAGAAATAGGTGCATGGGGCATCAGGTTGCATTTCATAACACACACACAGTAACTCAGTGCTGCAGATTCTGCATGCAAACATCAAATACATTTGCAAGCAGTAATGTGATTTTCAGTGATGCATTATAATTTGCAGGGAGGCAAGGGCAGCTGTTGGGGGCTCTCTAGCAGCAGTACGTTTGTTCTTGGTGGGGGAATTTTCTAGCTGGTGCAGAAGAGACGACATGTCTGTCTGGGTTTTCCCTTCTTCATGTGAGGGGAGGGGGGATGGGAGGACACCTTGTTCTATGACTTGCTGCCTCCAAGGGGTGGGGGCTGGCAGGCATCCAGGGGCAGGACTCTGGCTTTGGAAAGTCCCTGGCCGTTAGCCAGGAACACAAGTGCACACACACAACTCTCACACAGTAGAAAGCGGAAAACAACAGACAGATCTAGAGACAGAAGAAAAAAAAAAAAAACCCAGTCTTACACAATCGCGTACATGGCTGGGGGAGGGGGAAGTACATACTTGTGTCACCTCTGATTAGTAACCCAACTCACCAGTGTGAATCTATGATGAAATACTCACAATTGTGGATGATTATTTCCTTTTGGCTTGGCAGTTTCTAATTTTAGGTAGTTTTATTCAGCCCTGTCCTTCCCACATGCTTAACCTTTACCCAACTTTACTTGCTGCTTCCTGGATGGGGTGGGGGGTCAGTTTTATACTGATGAAATATTAAATACAGAATTGACATTTTTTGTTATAAGGCGAAAGCTATTTTTTCTTTAATTTCCCCATAAACCCTCTAGCTCATCTTTTCTTTTATGGTTAAACAACAAAATTTGGCTTTTCCATTTTAACATGTCCGCTTTATGTTCTCTTTTAGGCTTCTCCATTTGGCCATTATCCATGAAGAGAAAGCCCTGATCAAGGAGGCTATCCAACGGTCATACAGGGACCATTGCTACCTGAACAAGCTCAATAATCTGCACCAGGTAATTTACCCCCACTGAATTTGTTTCCGTTTAGCCCAATTTGCCATGTACCACCACTGTATCCAGATATTAATAGCCAGAACTGTGTATAGTCACATGAGCCAAGTGCGTCTTTAGGATGGTTCAAGCCTATTCTGCAAGTTTAGTGTTTAATGAGAATAATTTGACTAATTTTTCTCTTGTTCTGCCTCTTCTACAGACAGCACTACATCTTGCTGTAATCACCGAGCAACACGATATCAGCCAGTTGCTTCTCCAGGCTGGTTGTGATCCTGAAATCCAAGACTTCCGTGGCAATACCGCCTTACATATTGCCTGCAAACAGGGCTCTCTGCGGGGAGTTGGAGTCGTCATCCAACATTGTGAGAAACAGCTGCCGGCTCTGCTGAATTCTGTAAACTACGATGGTACGTACCGAACTAGATCTATAAACCTCTCCTTTTATGTATCAAAATAGATATATAAACCTTTTACATATCAAATGAGATCTATAAACCTTTACAAGTGTGTCGTTATGCAGCTGGACAAAGTTAGAACTGTCTCACTAATATCTTCTCGTCTTTCTCATGCAGGTCACACGTGCCTCCACCTAGCATCGATCAATGGCTATCTTGCCCTTGTGGAAACTTTGATTACTAAAGGGGCTGATATAAATGCACAGGTCAGTATTATGCCGGCTCCATTTGACTGCAGACTGATGTTTTTTCTTGCCTGTTGTCTTTTCGTTTGGATTTTGCATCAATTTCTAATCGAACATTCTTCTTTTGTTCACAGGAGCCTTGCAATGGCCGCACTGCTCTGCATATGGCTGTGGACCTGCAGAACTATGATCTGATGTCCCTTCTTCTTAATTACGGAGCCGATGCTAACAGGGTGACATACCAAGGTTATTCTCCGTGCCAGCTCACGTGGGGAAGAAATAACATGCTGATTCAACAACAGCTGGTGGCGGTGACGCAAAAGAATTTGCAGTACCTTCCAGAGAGCGAAGAGGAAGACTCTGACTCCGAATATGAATACAGTGATGACGAGGTGAGGCCTAGAGACTAGTTCATTATAGTAATCACGTGGGATTGAACAGATGCGAAAAAGGTTTTAATCCAATATAATCACTTTGTATTAATTAAAGGCACACTGAAGCATTTTTAAAAATCATCATGACTTGTTTTGTGCAACACTAATGGTGGGCAGGGCCTAGCAGTTTGGACAGCTGTCCTTCTGAAATATAGAATTACTAACATTGATTATGGGGAAAACAAAAGGGAAAAAAATATTTTTAATTGATCCAGTTCCAAAATGATCCCATGGGAGGGCACTGGTTAAACCATATCTTGTTGGACATGTCCCAAGCAGTGTTGTGGCTCTTGCAATAAAGTTTGAGGTTTTGCTTAATGTGTGTTTCTAAACCATGTTTCCTTCTCTTTTTGTCTCACAGCTTATGTATGATGACTGCGTTATTGGGGGAATGCCACTGCATTAGACTGCTGTGTATGTGAACTAAAAACAAACTAAAAGTACAGACTCTTATAACTAGAGGACAGTACCGGGGCCAGTGAATCCTCCAAAAAGCTGAGGCATGAAGGTGCTTGTGCTGTTCCTTGGTGACAGATGGACGATATGAGAAGTTACCTGTGCTGCAGCTTTGAGACCACAGCCTGGGAGCAAAGGGCTAATCTCTGAGCAGGCGGAGAGGATGCTGCAGATGGCATTCTAATCTTTTATAATTATCATTGTGAGGCAAAGTGACCAATTCCATGAGACTGACAATGCCCTCCAGTGTCAACATGAAATAAATATCTCTTAAAACTTCTTTGTTGAGGTCCTGACTTATTCTAGTCAGAGAGCAGATATTCTAATAAACTACAAGTTGTATATGGTGTAAATAATGTACAGAGATTATTTTTATATGCAAAGTTTTTATATTTTATAAAAAAAGAAAGCAAGAAAAGCAACAAAAAAAAAAATAAATTGTTTCCAAATCTACTCTGCAGATTCTTTTGTTTTCCTGCATTTACCCTTCCCTAATTGTTATGGGTTTCTGTGTAACAGATACCCCCCCTCCCCTCCTGCCTTTTTGTGCTCTGCTTTCCTCTTCTGTAAAGTACTTTATAAAAGAAGGTCATAACCAGGAAGGAAACTTGCATGAGGAATGCAGTGGCTTCATGGCTACAATGTAACCCCTATTGTGTTTTGACAGAAAAGCCACACCCATGGGGCCCCCATACCTGTATCTCTAAAAATTGTTTAGTAAAAAGGAAAAACTGAACAGGAAATGAATTTCCGGACTAAAGGGGAAATGTTTCAGCTTAGTATTCCTCTTTTGTTGGGACTTATTTAGCATGTGTTGGTTTTATGTGAAAGACCTTAGCTTCAATTCTATCCCTGGAATGTTTTTCACTGACCAAGCAATTTGCATTTAATTGATTCTGTTAAACAAAAGCTTTGTATCTTTATACTAGATAACAGGCTCGAAGTAAAATCCCATAGGATGAAATAAGCGATACTGAGCTGGGCCCACCTTACATCTTATATTTTTATTTGTAATCAATATGTTTGATGTGTACAGCCTTCAGTACAGAGCTGTGGAATATGTTTGCACTTAAGATACCTGCCTTATACACTGTAGGTATTACTGCCACCTCCAAGCTGTAAGTTTGCATAACTTTCTATAGCAGTGGGTAGTTGGACTATTCCGTTTTTTGTTTTTTTAGTTCTAGCTCCCTCAGAGGTCTATGCATTGGTTAGGGCCACCTTCGTTCACAAAGGTTATGGCTATAGAAAAACACTGCTATATTGGTCATTCTTCCCTACAAAATTATTAAACACATCAGATTTTTCACTCCAAAACTCTTCTGGGCTGGGCTTTCAGGTGTATCTAGGAAATAAAATACTATTCCCAGCATGCTTTGATAATATATTGGATTATGCTGGACGTTCTAATTCAGAAAGTTAAGGTGGAGCAATTCTCTCTGAGCTAAAGGAGATTCCCAGGTCAATAGGGCTAGTGCCTCCTAGGTTTGACCACCTCTAGGGATGACCTCACCATATTCTCAGATAGCCTTTGGTTTCACCCTTGTGCAGTAATCCCCAAACTGTGGTGCTAAAGGCCAACTAGGGTGAGATTTGGGTAGCTATTGCTATTAGGAAAGATATGTGTGTGTGTTTCTTTGTGTGGGGCAAGGGAGGCCCTGATGAAGACCATATTCTTGCACTGGCATTTCTTCAATTATTCATAGGAATTCCATTTTCCCTCAGTAATCTGAACATCATTTCTGATGCCCAATGTAAAATAAATCACACCTTTCCTCCCATACTGGCCCTAAAATATTTGATGCCATGTTTCCTGGCTGACCTGCTCTGCCGCATTCCTCTCCGAGTACTCAACTTCCCGACTCCCTGCCTTCAGTGTTTACATCATGTCTCACAAACAGATTACCTTGCAGTACTTTCCCAAATCTCGCACTTTAATAAATCTAGTGATTACAGAGTGTTTACCTATCCCTGGATGGAGCAAAGCAAGTATTACCAATGTACCTTTTTTGGGGACTTGTCAGAAGACTGCACATAAAATTTCCCATATTTAGTCTAGGCCACATTGCTGCAACACATATTCATTCTGTATATGTAAGGATTCTAAAGAGATGACCTCAAAGCTATGTATCCTCAATTAAAAGTGGCTAATCCAAATTCCCTACAAATATGTGCAAGCATAAGAAACAAACTTCAATCTTTATAGTATATAAATAAAGATTTGGTCATCTAAATAAAGATTTGGTCATCTATCAGAATTTCTTCCCAGTACTAGCGTTAAAGACATTGCCATTCTTTAGGAGGTAAACACCATTAAGAAAGATGACCCTCTCCCCAGAGGCATATGTAACATGCTTTTGAAGGTGCACATATGAGAGAGCTTGCATGCACACTTGATGATTATGGCCAGACGTAAAGGATTTGTGGGTTCCACCTCTTCAATTAGCTACAAAGGTCCTGCATACTCTTTCTCCTTAAACACGAAGCTAGCCCTCTGTTCTCCATAACTGGAAATCCCCTTTTCACAAGGCTTATTGCTAGCTCAGCCTGAATTGGTTAATGCCTTCCCGTTTGCTATTTTGGATGATAAAGAAGACTTTCAAATTAATTTGGAAACCTCGGGGCACATTATTTATTTGCTTTTAGCTCAGGAACCATAATCTTGAGATCTGTAGAATTTGTACTGTAACTGTGTGCCATGCTCAATGTGCCTGCATTCTATCTCTTATACAGGCATGGGTCCTGATATCCAGAATGCTTGGGACCTGGGGTTTTCCAGATACCAGGTCTTCAAACCTTAGGCCTATCAAATAATCATGTAAACATTAAATAAAACCAAAAGGTTGTTTTTGCTTCCAATGAGGATTAATTGTATCTTAGTTTGGATCAAGTACAAGCTAGTGTTTTATTATTACAGAGAAAAAGAAAATCACATTTAAAAATTTGTATTATTTGATTATAATGTAGTCTATGGGAGGCAGCCTTTCTGTAATTAACAGGTTTCCAGATAACTGAACCCATACATGTAATTATATTTTTTCCCTCTGATGATGGTTTCTTGAATGTCTATTGGTGGAGTCTGGGATGCTGCTAGAATTTTATTGTGAACAAAAAACGAAGAATTGTAACTGCTGAAGGTTATAGATGAATTTAAGGTATCTGGAACATCCGAATCTTCATACAGCACTGCATTCCTAAAGAAAATTACTATCCAGCATTTCCAGCGTATTTAACATTAAAGTAACTAACAATGCTTCTTAGACTAGTTTGTCATCTTCAGGCCATGCCTTTTATCCTCTATCTGTGCTACATACAGGAAAAGTTCCCAATTACGTAATGGTCAACTCCAGTAGACTCCATTTTATCCAAATAATCCACATTTTTAAAAATGATTTATTTAAAGCAGAACCAGCCCATTGGGTTTATGTAATGTTTTCATGATTTCCTATTAGGTTTAAGGTATGAACATCCAAATTACATAAAGATCCATTATCCGGAAAGCCCCAGGTCCCGAGCATTCTGGATAACAGGTCCAATCCAGGTCCGGACTGGGAATTAAAATAGGCCCTGGCATTTCAGGTACACAGAAGCCCAACCAGCCCCCACCAGCCCACTAAATACTGACTTTGTATGGGACCTTATAGCAGCCCCTCTGACATTTCCCAGAACCCACAGATTGGGCCCGGTCCAATCCCTGTAATAGGTGGGGCTAAAAGTTGTAGTGAGTGGTAAAGGGAGAGTGAAGAAAATGAGCAAATTTCAAGTCTAAATTATAGAAAAAAATGCAGCTTCTA
This sequence comes from Xenopus borealis, assembly GCA_024363595.1. NCBI lineage: Eukaryota > Metazoa > Chordata > Amphibia > Anura > Pipidae > Xenopus > Xenopus borealis. Next base: position 84,636,499 of record CM044446.1, on the reverse strand, counting down.
ATACTGGTCAAATCCTTTTATCCAATGAACAAGATGGCCCTCTCTGTACTCTGGGTCTCAAGCAATGTATACACCACGCTTGGACGCTTGGAAACAAATCCCACTTAAATGATTGGGTGTCTTTAATCTTTCAATCTGAGGTGCATGTAGATCCCATTGACAGACAAACTCACTGTATGGCATTAAAATGCAATAGATGGGACCTGTGCTATAAGCCTCCCTATTAAAGAAGGCTGAACCCATAGGGCTAGAAATTATATATTTTATATACTAAGCTTATTGAACCAACCTAAGATTCTGGATCTCTATATTAATAATGACCCAGACCTTCAAAGTTGTCACAGGAGTTTCCCATCCTTAGATTTTGCTAGGAGTGTCAGTGACACAGTGTGATTTGAGCAGCTGTTGAGAAGCTCAGCTTAGGGGTCGTCGTGAATCAGAAAGCAGAAAATTAGGTTTGTCAAATAAGATGATGGTACTGGGCTGATAATTGAATTCTGATGCTGACTGTGCTAGTTTATAATCTGCCATGTGCAATTAATCAATAACTAATCAGCCTCAGCCTTAGGGCTCTTACACACGAGCGTTTTTACCTGCGTTCCATTTTGCTGCGTTCAGCTGCAGGGGAGCACAGGTATAGACACACTCAATGGTTTTCAACGGGGCTGTACTCACACGAACGCATGTAGACGCCGAACGCAGGTTCAGACGCAACATGCTGCATTTTTCCTGCGTTCGGCGCCTACATGCGCTTGTGTGAGTACAACCTCATTGAAAAGCATTGAGTGTGTCTATACCTGCGCTTCCCTGCGGCTGAACGCAGCAAAACAGAACGCAGGCGAGCGCAGGTAAAAACGTTCGTGTGTAAGAGCCCTTGCATTGTCCAAATTGCTGCTGCACACTGATGAATCAGTTCTTTAGTTGTGCAATTTTATTAGCTCAATCAATGTAGACAAGGCAACGTTTCGGACCTCACAGAGCCCTTTATCAAGCATTCGTGGCTTGATAAAGGGCCCTGTGAGGTCCGAAACATTTCCTTGGCTACTTTGAGCCAATAAAATTGGACAACTTAAGAATTGATTAATTTCATAAATGTGCAGCAGCAATTTGGACTATATGCGATTTACCAACCCGTGGCAGGTTGAGTTACACACTGTCTAGCACCTGATCAGAAAAGAGGGAATACAGGCCACCTGGCCTTTTTTTTTTTTTTTTTTACCAGCCTGACCGGTATTTTGAATGGCTGAACCCAATGTTATTAATAGGAAAAAAAACTAAATATATAGGAAGGCCAAACCTGGATAAACAACATTCTAGAGGAAACCCCCTAAACAAAAAGAAAACATTTTTTCCACCTAAATAGAAATATATTTTTAAACAAAGGGAATAAATATCCATCATGAATAAATACAGGGTTCAAATATCAGTAGTATTTTATTGTTGGCCAAGAGACAAAATAGCCTGCGGCCTATACTTAAGCCACAAAACTAATTCAAAAAGCCAGCCTACCACAATTTAAAAAGGAAGCAGTAGGAGGAAGAATCTAAAAATAACTGTACAAGTAGAGCCTTCCTAACCAAACAACCAAGCAAAACCCTTTGTATTTTGCATATTGGACACATGGTACAGCAAAGAGGGATTTCCCAGCCCCTGAAATGCATGACCTCCCACAACTTAACAGCTACTCTGGAGTCAGCAAATAACCCACTTAAGACGGCTTTATGCTAAAATGTAAAATAGACAGATAATGGGTACACTTTACTTAACTTTAACTTCTAGTTTGCTGTTGGCAGTTCAATTGTAATCTAAAGGTACAGTCATATGAAAGGAAGATTCGTATGATTATCGGATCATGTTTGGAGGGACATTTTTCATACCATGACAATCAGTAGTTTAGTTTAGTGGACAGGTTAAAAATCTGCACGTTTAGTTGATCACACAAAGTATAAAATCTGCATGTCTACTGCCAGTTTAACTGTATCATCATTTTTGGCCTTTAAACATTCAGTATGAGAAATACTCAGCCCCCTCCATGGAATAGGCTGGACAGCACTGCCTCAAAGTATGGCTCCTCTCATCTCTAGGGTTGCCACTTTTTCTTGAAAACCAATTTATAGGAACAAAGTACAATACACGATGGAATGCATGGGTGTATATATCCAAGTACAGAGACTAGAGAGGTCCAGGCCTAGGGCAGAAGAGGAGGCAGCAAGAAATACTGACATGTTTAAATTGTATTTATGAATTGCCTTGCATATTGAGCATAGGGCTACAGCGCTGTGAGATATGTTGTTGCTATATAAATACATTAATAATAATAGTAATAGGGCTGCACTTTGTCTATAAGGCAGGAGTGGGTGATATTTGGATGACATATATTGCAAAGGTATCATCTTCTATGTGGCATCATCATCTCCAATGGCCTAGGACAGCACAAACTATAAATACACCCCAAACTGAGTGATAGGAATATAGCAGGCAGCAACATTTCCAGTATCATCTAGAACAGGGGTCCCCAACCACCGGGATGGTCCTGAACTGGGCCACCGAGTCTATCCCACAGTTAACGAGGTGCGCAGAATTGGACATCATGCGCTGACCCCCTCCCGACCCCACCTCGAAATATAAATACTTGCCTGTTTACAGTCTTCCCAGAATGTACTGACTCTCTGAGCTCCTATAATGTTAATGTTGTGAACTGGTAAATGTCTGCAGTGTTCCTGTGATTCCTTGGCCTGAGAAGCAGTAAAGCTCCCCAAAATGTAGGTCCCTACTCGTTGCTCTGCTGGTGCAGTTTAGACATGTTAGATAAACGGACATCATATGATGCAAACAGCTGACACTCAACAGTATCTACCCAGTATAATTGCAGCCACACTCCATGTTGCTTCCCCTGCAACTGCACCAGATGCGTTTTGATTCAAATCAGTTGCAAGTTTCATTGAGCATTTTTCAGAAGGGGTTGATTCAGTCCTACACTGAAGGATACTGTCATGGGGAAAATGCATCAGTTATTAGTGCCGCTCCAGAAGAATTCTGCATTGAAATCCATTTCTCAAAATAGCAAACAGATTTTTTAAATATTTCATTTAGAAATCTGACATGGGGCAAAATGGGAACTTGACAATACGACAATATTTCTAATATTGTCAATTTCTCAACTGCTCCAAGTCATGTGACTTGTGCTCTGATAAACATCAATCACTCTTTACTGCTGTACTGCAAGTTGGAGTGATATCACCCCCTACCCCCCCCAACAGCCTAACAATAGAAAAATGAGAAGGTAACGAGATAACAGCTCCCTAACACAAGAGAAAAGCTGACTGGTAGATCTAAGAACAGCACTCAATAGTAAAAACCCATGTCCCACTGCGTTCCATTCAGTTACACTGATAAGGAAAAACAACAGCCTGCCAGAAAGCAGTTCCCTCCTAAAGGTCTGGCACAAGTCACATGACCAGGGGCAGTTGGGAAATTGACAAAATGTCTTGCCCCATGTCAGATTTCAAAATGGATTTCAGTGCAGAAGTCTACTGGAGTAGCAATATTAACTGATGTGTTTTGAAAAAAACATGTTTTCCCATGACAGTATCCCTTTAAGCATGCAATATGGCATTTGTACATGATTCACTGGGTGCAAATCTGGTGAAACCAGGCCCAGACTGGCAATCTGTGGGTTCTGGCAAATGCCAGAGGGGCTGCTGTAAATTGCCATATTTATTTGGCTTGTGGGGGGGCTCTTTGGACCTCTGTTTGGACCTCTGTGTACCTAAAATGCCAGGGCCTAATCTCATTCTTATTACAGACCTTGGTGATGTTACCTACATACCTCCCAACTGTCGTGTACAAAATTCAATGGCAATCATGGCAGGTGCAAGCAGGGTCAAGCCCTTGAGCTTTGAGTTTATTTGTGAACAAAGCAATGTTTCTGGGTAACACCCCTTTGTCAAGCATACAGATCTGTGCAAGAACAGCCTATTTAATCATTCAATTAAGTGCCAATTATCATACATAACAAGGAACCATAATGTGTTAACACTTCTAAGGAAACCATTTTACAGTTTTACATGTATCACCGTGTGTAAGGGCCCTTAGAAACCTGTTGCTAGAAAAAAATCTCTTTCTAAACCAAATAGTTTTTAAAGCAGAAAAATTGCCAAAAAAAATCCTAATAGCTCTAGTTCAACCGTAGTAGCTGCTTAAGGTGAATTAATATATGATTACCCTATACAAAGGGGAGAAGGAAAATGACCTATCCCTGCAGTATGATTGTGCAGTAGGTTTATCTGTAAAAAACAGAAAGGAAATTAGGAAAATATACTGCAGGGATAGGTAATTTTCCTTGTTCCTTCTCCCCTTCATGTAGGGTAAGACTTATTTGCTTGTATTTTGTAAAAATTTACCTTAAGAAGCTACTACGGTTGAACTAGAGCTCACTGCTTTTATCACGGACTATAAGGATTTTTTTAGCAATTTATTTTTGTATAAAAGAGGTTTCTAAGACATGGTGATACATGAAACGTTATGAATAAACACAAGGGCTTGACCCTGCTTGCACCTGCCACGAGTGCCATTACATTTTGTACTTATTGGATTGGGAGGGTGCCAATACCTCCATCATTGAGCACCAGGCATACAGCACGTGGAAGGCCAGGGAGTGCAGGTTTGGATACATTTGTTGGACTGTTCTGATTGGGACAGTCCTGCTTTTGACAGTTCAACCCGCAGTCCTGCATTTGTACTGAAAAGTCTCAACTTTCTATTTGATCTCCTGCACTGAACAGTCAGAAAAAGGTACAAAGTTTCTAACTTAAAGGGATACTGTCATGGGAAAAAATGTTTTTTTCAAAATGCATCAGTTGCTGCTCCAGCAGAATTCTGCACCGAAATCCATTTCTCAAAAGAGCAAACAGATTTTTTTTTAGATTTCATTTTGAAATCTGACATGGGGCTAGACATATTGTCAATTTCCCAGCTGCCCCAAGTCATGTGACTTGTGCTCTGAAAAACTTCAATCACTCTTTACTGCTGTACTGCAAGTTGGAGTGATAATTGTCCCTCTTTCTGTTTCCAAAATGTTGTGAGCATGCAACTATATTATAAACATTTGTTATTTACCCAGTTTTTATTTTTATACTGAACTATTCCTTTAATCCTGCTGGATAAATTCAGATTGTGGCATGGCAGGGTTACAATTTGTATCAATAATTTAGGTGCCAAACCTCTTTGTCCTGGCAATGCTATTTTAGAGTCTTAGCTGCTTTGTGCACACATGAGAACAAATCCCTTGTGTAAGTATACAGCTGTTCTGGATTCCATGCATTCAGCTCAGCCCCAAATGCATTTGACCTACCGACCAGCACTCACATGAACATTCTTTACTAACCATGATTAGGGTTGTCTGGCTCCTCTGCATAAAGCCACTACTTTGACTATAAGGAGGCCACAAGGACAAGGGATTCTAGGGGAAATACGTAGTGGTTTTGCAGAGAAATTAGCAGCACAACCTTGTGTCGGTTACATCCTGCATGTAACACACGTTATTCATTTTTTATAAAATATATAAATATATAAAATATATTATTTATAAATAAAGTCTATCTATTCAACATTATGTATTAAGGATATTCAAACTGCTTCCCTCTAGCTCTTCCAAAACTACATGTCCCAGCATCCCCAGGCCTCACAGAGCACACCCCTGTTCTGCACAACAAGTGTTCTGTTGTTCATGTACGCTGTGGTGTTTGGCAGGACATATTGTGCCTGTATGTGATGGGAATTCCCCTGCATATATCCCAGGTCAAACAGAGATTACCATGGCAGCTGTCTTTAGGGACAACACAGGTGTATGCTGAGGTGTGGCTTTCCCATGTGCCTTACACAAATATAGACCATGCTTCTAATATTAGTCATTGGCATTCATGGAGTTCACACACACACCAGCTTGTTAGGGAAGTAAAGGTAATTAAATGACGGACACGTGAGTGAACATGAGCATGGCAGTTCCCTTATTCATGAAGTGTGAAGATGCAGTCCCCCTATGTTAGAAGCACAGAATTATTTCCTAGTCAGCGTTGACATAGGTGGGGAAAATAAACTGTATTTTAGTCACTCATGTTTGCAGAGGGTTGTGTATAACTAATAACAGATTAGAAATCTGTGAATATACTGGGGCCATATGCCAATGAACCCTGTGCCTCCAATACCATAATTGCAATAGTATAATGCCTCCTCCTCTTAACTGCAACAGGTTAGTTCCTCCCACCCCATAACGGCAACAAGTTAGTTCCTCCCACCCCATAACAGCAACAGGTTAGTTCCTCCCTCCCCATAATGGCAACAGGTTAGTTCCTGCCTCCCCATAACGGCAACAGGTTAGTTCCTCCCACCCCTAAACGGCAACAGGTTAGTTCCTCCCACCCCATAACAGCAACAGGTTAGTTCCTCCCACCCCATAACGGCAACAGGTTAGTTTCTTCCACCCCATAACGGCAACAGGTTAGTTTCTCCCACCCCATAACTGCAACAGGTTAGTTTCTCCCACTCCATAACCGCAACAGGTTAGTTTCTCCCACCCCATAACCGCAACAGGTTCGTTCCTCCCACCCCATAACCGCAACAGGTTCGTTCCTCTCACCCCATAACCACAACAGGTTAGTTCCTCCCACCCCATAACCGCAACAGGTTAGTTTCTACCACCCCATAACTGCAACAGGTTAGTTCCCCACAGTCCATAACTGCAACAAGTTCATTCAATCATTCAATGATTCTGCAGAAGCCTTGTCTAATGTTTCTCAAACTGCTGACATGTAGATTCAAGTGAAGCCTGAGGTGGTGCAGAGGCTATAAATGCTATAGATTGTATGTTGAAACCATACACTTAGTTGCTGTTCCTAGGGGGATGATATCTTTAGCAAGGTTATTCTGCCCAAGGAACCTTATCACATGTGTTTGTTTTTCACCTTAAGGTCACACTCAGCTGATCTCTCCCTCAAATTAGTTCACCCAGGAATTTCCAAGAAAACACTACATTCCTAGTTACACATTGTTCCCTTGGGAACCACATGAGGAACAAGATTTGTGGTGGGATCCGAGGGCCCGTCACCCAATTATTCTTCTGTTCGAATCTAAATATTCCTGTACTTTCCGTAACTTTGTGAGTGGGTTATTTTCTGTTTAACTTTCCAGGCTGGGAAAGTCCAAAATTCACTTTCTCTTGTTTTCAGCAGCTCACAATGGAGCTAGCCACTGATTCACAAACTCAGGCACATCTGCTATTAGGCAAGTCAATGACATTATTATCTGTGGCCAGCTCAGACACAGTCACATGGCTACTTTTACAATATGTTCATTAATAGGACTGGAATTTTCCTAACAATACTTTTTATAGTTGTATTTATTTCCAGAAAATGTTTCAACAGACAATATAATGCATGTGTACTACATTAATAAATCGGTTTATATAGAAACACTTTGCACTGGTGTTTTTTTTTTTTATTTTAACCCTGGGAAAACATATAGAGACGGGAGAGGTAACAGAGAAGACAGGAGAGAGAGAGAAGAGAAAAGATGGGAAAAAAAGAGGAGAGGCCCTGAAGAGGGGGAATAGCCAATCGAAACAGGCAATCTTTACATCAATGTTTACATACGTGCTTGAAACACCGCTAGTATTAACCATATATGTTGATCATATCCCCTCAGTTATGTACCTATGAGTCCATTGCTTCCATTTAATAGCAATAGCTTTCTTGGCATAAAAAAGCATGAATGTAAATAGTGTCTTTTCTGTACAAGAGGTAGTTATATCTGAAAGAAAATTCAATAGTAGCACAGTTGGCTGAATTTCTATTTGAAGAGCCATGAGATGAGAGATATATGAGGCAATCTCCGTCCAGAATCCTTGAATTAGTGGGCAACTCCAAACTTTATGAAAGAAGTCCAAGGACAAGGAGCATAAACATCTCAGAGGAGCGTTAAAAGCATGTGGCTACCCAGATTGGGCTTTTGTCAAAACAGCAGCAACCAAGTCCAACAGGAACATCAAAAGAAATAACCACCCGGAAGCACATAGTAAGCAAAACATAGTCCTTGCATATGTAGCTGGAGTGTCGGAGATACTCAGGAGGATTTTCCACGTCCCTGTGTTTTTCAAACCTAGCAACAAACTGAGACAAAAACTGGTACACCCAAAGGATCCAACTCATAAGAGAAATCAAAGTAATGTTGGATACGCAGTCCAGTGTAGTGATGAGTGCACTTATCTATACATTGGGGAGACAAAACAACTGCTTCGTAAGTGAATGGATCAGCATAGGAGGGTGAACTCTACAGCGCAAGACTCGGCTGTTTTTCTACACATAAAAGACAAGGGAAACTCTTTGGAAGACAGCAATGTCCAAATTTTGGATAAAGAAGACCGCTGGTTTGACAGAGGAGGGGGCCTTCAACACCACCGGTCTACTACATAAAATGCTGTTCTAACATCTGTTCCCCGGCAGTTTCAGATCTCTTCACAAATCCATTCATGTAACTCTCACAAGTAACACCTGTTTTCTAGCAGTTGCATGACACATTGGTAATCTTATCACAGTAACTACACAGAATCAACACCACTGTGAATTTCAGATGTCACCTCTCTGAAGAGTTACAATGTGCTGTTGTGATTGGATTGTTGGAAGAGTCTATATGCCGAGAACTCCCCTACACCAGTCAGTTGAACTGAAGAAGCTGCTCGGATGAACAGTGAAATGTCTTTAAAAATTTCTCAGCAAGTCCAGTTGCTTTGAGTTACTTTTGTTAAATAAGTCAGTGTTGGTTCCTTTGCGTCGGTTACACTTGTCGGGGAAGACTGGGTTGATCCTATGGAGGATGTGAGGTGTGTAATAGGCCCAGTGTAAGTACTTAAATTGTATAAGCCTGTCCCTGGCTCAGATGAATGTCTGGAGAGATTCGGATAAGATAGCCTCCCATTGCTCCTGAGTCAAGTCAGGTATATTTGCAATCCATTTTTGATACAGTTCCAGCCTAGATACATTCCCTTTGGGCCTAATACAGTTATAAATGGTGGATAGAGGTTTATGTTGGTGTTCTTTGCGTAGGACTTTTTCAAGTGGAGAAAGTTCATTGTGGGGCTCAGTTGACTGAAATTGCTGGTTAGGGCATTCCGCACTTGGAAATACCTGAATAACATTGTATTAGGAATATTAAAGTTATCCTTGGCTGTTATCAATATACAGGTCACCAAGACATTTTATGTTATATTGTGCCCAAATCTGTGGATCCGGAACAGTGGCTAGCTGTTGCAGATTGGAGTTGTACCAAAGTGGAGTGTGTGGTGAGAGGACCTGAGGGTTTCCCCCAAATCTTTTAGAGCCTTTCTGCCATGCCATCACTGTGTTGTGTATCATTGGGGTTGAATAGGTCATACTTGGTGGTCTTCGATAAACCAGGTTTCGTAACCCCTCCGGTGATCCAACCAAATATGCTTCTAACAGTGTTACAGGGTCTTCCGATTTTGAACTAAGCCAACGCGTTACAGATGTCAATTGTGAAGCTAGAAAATACCCATAAATGTCTGGTGCAGCCATACTGCCCTCATTCAGTGGAGAAATCAGGGCCTTGTATGCCACCCTAGTGGGACCTGGAGACCAGTCTGGTTAGGTGGCTTTGTAGATGCCTAAAAAAACTTGTGGGAATCCAGGTCAGGGACTGGCGAAAAAGATATAGGAATTTGGGCAGGACATTCATTTTAAAGAAGCCTATTCTACCAATTAAGGATAGAGGAAGTCTGAGACATTTACGAGTTGTAAGGAGTTGCAACATTATGGGATCTAAGTTAAGTTCCTTAAATTTGACTATCTTCGGGTGGATGTGGATTCATAAGTACTTTATACACGAATTAAGAGAAGTGAGGGATCCATATCAGTTAGGGCCAGGGGGTCTAGTGCCATTATGGATGACTTTGCCAAGTTTATTTTTAAGCCTGAAACCTTGGTTTGGTAATTAAAGGGAAAGGAAAGGCAAATAAATAAAATCACATTTTTACTTTCTTTAATGAAAAAGAAATCTATCTCCAATATACTTTAATTAAAAAATGTGTACCGTTTTTATAATAAACCTGATTGTATGCAGTGAAATTCTCCCTTCAGTTAGTGCTGCAGGTAGGAATTGTCAGACATTCCCTAAGGTCTGGCAGAGAAACAATCATACTTATGAACAGGAGGGGGAGACCCTGCCTTACTTACCAGACATGCAGAACTCAAGCTGCTTTGTTTTTTGATCATTTATTACGATCCCTAAGAAGCCCAGACCACACTGAGCATGTGTATGTAGTCTAGTCTTGCAAAGATGTATAACAAAGTTACAAGATGATAGCCCCCTGTGGCCAACGTTGAAAGCATAAATCATTAGTTTGATTAGGCTTGTGGTGCAGTAAGTTCATGTTTAGTATACAAAATACAGCATTTCTAGCCTAATTCTATTTTACACTTTCCTTGCCCTTTAATTAAATCTAAAGCATTGTGTAGTGATGGGCCTGGGTCATTAAGGTAGAGGAGTGTGTTGTCCGTGAATAATGAAATTTTTTCCTTAATTTTCCCAATCTCAAAGCCCTGAATCTCCGGTGTTGCTCTAATCAGGCATGCTAGAGGTTCCATAGTTAGCACAAAGAGGCTGGTTGATAGGGGACATCCCTGGTGGGTTCCTCTGGCTAGTATGAAGTGGGGTGAGAGTTCTAGATTTGAAAGGACGCTGGTGTTGGGTTGATTGTATAGGGCTTGGATCCAGGTTATGAAATTCATACAGCACCCAAATATTTTTAAAGTTTGCCACAAATATTCAACCGAGTCAACTGCCTTCTCATTATCCAAGAAGGCAATGAATCTGGTAACCTGATTTGTATTTGGGATTGTGAGGTTGGTGCATAACCTCCTAATATTTAGTTCTGATACAGAGTTTAGTCGTCGCGCCAGAAAGAGGGAGGAAGGTTTTCAGTATGGGAAGTTCCATGTGGTAGGGCCGCAATTGCTTCCACTACCTCTTGTTCCTGTATAGGTGCGTCTAGTAAGTTTAGAAGTTGGTAGTATCAGCCAGACTATGGTTGATGTCTAAGGGGTTGGCAGGTTTACTATAGTCCTCCCTTGCCAACAGTGCAAGAAGTTTGCCATTCTTATCACCTTTTTGTAATAGGACAAATTTGTTGTACATTTGGCTCTCTCGTGCACGTTTCCACTGTGCTTGTGCGTATTGCCTCTGTGCCATAACATGTAAAAGTTTAGTTTGGTTGTTAGGGTCTCAGATGTACCTCGCCTCCGCCTCATTCAACTTTACGTACATCGGCTATCTTAGAAATATATTCACCTTGAATATATGCTTTCATGGCGTCCCATACTTGAGGTAGGTCTGCTGTGTTAATATTGATCTGGAGGAATTGCGTTATAGACTGTTCTATAGTTGCCTTAATATCTATATGGTATATCCAGTATGGATTCAACCTCCAGATTTTCTTGGTGGGAGTTGAATGTAGCTGCCAAGAAATTTGTAACGGGGCATGATCTGAAATTCCTCTGGAGAGGAATTCTATTTTAGTGATTTTGGTGGACGTGTCGGCGAGGCAAAGGCGAGGTCGATCCTTAAAGAGATTCTGACACCTGAAATTAAACTCTTTTTTACATCTATTATAATATTGGCTTTGAAAGCTACTTCTAACTTTGCCATAAGGTATTTGCATGATGCTTTTACATTACCTGTCTGATCCCCCATGTTCCTGTATGAGGGGGCTGCCATATTTGTGCAGCAGGAGTCCGTTAGTATTAGAAACTGTAACTAACAGGCTGAGATGGGACTGTTAGGCTGGCAAAGTCAGGGTGTCAGAGTGTCAGAGAGTCAGGCTTAGAAATTTCAGCTAACAGTTATATACAAAAGCAAAGCTCTCAGCAAAAAATGATCAGCATGACCTATAGGTAACAATTAATGTACATTCATATGTTAAAATTCATTTTTTAGTGTCAGTATCACTTTAACATAGCATGAAAACATTTGTTCCTCCATATGGCATACCCTCCACACATCCACCAGACCAGCCATTTGTGCCCAGGCCTTGAAGTCCCCTCTACCAGCTCTGAGTTAAGGCAGTGGTTAAACGGTCTTTAGTGGCATCCATTACTGCATTAAAATCCCCAATTATTAAGTAGTGGATCTGGAGGAAGAGAGGCTATAGATGATAACAACTCGTATAGTATAGAGTCATTGAATGGAGGGGGCAAATAGATACTTATTATAATGTGGGGAAATCCTGCTAATGAGGCATGCATCAGCATAAACCTGCCTTCTGGATCATTGTGAGTATTTAACAGCTGAAAAGGCAGTGACCTGTTTATTAGTATAGAGGTTCCTCTGGAGTAATTGGAGTAGGCTGCATGATAGGCATGGGCAATCCAAATTTTTTTGAGGGGGTTTGGATTGGCGGATTTGCGTGTGTGTCTCTTGGAGACATATAATGTGAGGGTTGTGTTTTCTTAGTAAATTAAAAACTAAGGTTCTCTTCAGGGGGGAGTTTAACCCTTATACATTCCAAGAAATAGCTGTAATTTCAGCCACCATAATTGAGTCTACCAACAGTTGGACTCCCTCTTAAAGGGCCAAAGAAGTGAAAGAGAGAAAGAAAAATGAAAGTAAGAAAAGGAAAGAGGAGGTAAGAAACATTCATCCCAACATATCTCGCCCTATGTCCCCTATTGTTGAGGAAGTTTGGATCCCTTAACATTAATTTCCAGGTGGGGTTAACAAAATCACAACAGTGATTGTAAACTTATAACTTAACCAGCTATGAACCTACTGAGTACCAAAGTGGTTGTAGAGAAGTGTTTCTCCATAGTCTGCTCCATTAGCCCCAAACATCAAGTTATAATTCAATATCACATCCGATTTGTCGGTTCATGTACCTTATTTGTAATGTGTAGCAAGTATCCAGGAGTGGAAGCTGTCTAGAGTGTAGAAGGAGGATCCCCTGAGAGACAACCATCGAGTGCTCTGATGTAAATGGTGTGTTTCTGTGAGGAGCCAGCCTACTTTCGGGTGTCCAACCGTTGAACAGCCTCGGTCGGAGTCACAAAAAAAAAGGCTTTTCCAACCACCGCTACCCGCAACTTAGCAGGATACATCATTGTGTACTGGAGGCCTGCATCACAGATGCGGAGCTTAACTGCAGTTGTTGTCGTTGCCTCCTAAATTCATTGGAGAAGTTGAGGTATTTTGTGCTCCATTAGCCCCAAACATTAAGTTGTAATCCAATATTGTATCCAGTTTATCTGGCTCATGTAGCTTATTAGTAATATATAGCAAGTATCCAGGGGTTAGAAGTGGATGCAGTCCAGAGTGTAGTAGAAGGATCCCCTGAAAGACAACCGTCGAGTGCTCTGATGCAAATGGTGTACTTCAGTGGGGGACCAACCTACTTTTGGGTGTCCAGCCATTGAGCAGCCTCGGTCGGTGTCACAAAAAAATGGATTTTTACATCCACCGCTACCCGCAGCTTAGCAGGATACATCATCGCGAACTGGAGGCCTGCGTCGCGGAAGCGGCGCTTAACTGCAGTAAATTGTTGTTGTTACCTCCGAACCTCGTTGGAGAAGTATAGTTGTATTTTCAAACTTTAGTTCACCTTTGTGCCTGGCAGCGAGTAAGGCCGCGTCTGTCCCTGAAACTTAAGGACCGAGCAAATAGGGGGCGCAGAGGGGCACCCTGCGTCGGTGGCCTTGCAGGGATCTGATGAGCCCTTTCGATTATATAAGCTGGTGAAAAGACTTCAGGACCACATACTTCCTTTAACCAGACCTCTAGGAATTTGGTGGCCTCGGATCCTTCTGATCTATCAGGCAGTCCAGTTATCCGGATATTGTTCCTCTGGAGGCTATTTTCATCAGGGGGGGACTGGGGGGACAAACGTCCCGGGCCCGGGGCTGAAGGGGGGCCCGGCAGTGCTGCATTTTCCCAAGAGCCGGACCCCCCTTACCAGCGCCGAACCGCCGAACAGACGAGAAGGAGCCGACACGGAAGTCCTGAAGTCACGGAAAGACCCGAAGTCACGAGGAGCCGACACTGAAGTCCTGAAGATGCGAAAATACCCGAAGTCAAGAAAGTATGCTGAAGTCCTGAAGCCACGAGTTCAATTCTACCAACACCAATGTGGGTTTTTTTTTTAATCCCCTGGCCTCAAATGTTTTTTTTTTAATACTCTATAGGCCCCTGTCACCACTTTTTTGAAAATATTTTATGGGGCTCCAATATTTTTTTTTAACTTGTAAACGGGGGCCCTGCCACCAATGTTTTTTTTTAAAATATTTTTGGGGCCCCAATTTTTTTAACTTGTAAGGGGGGCCCTGTCGCCAATGTTTTATTTAAAAAAATATTTTTGGGGCCCCAATTTTTTTTAACTTGTAAGGGGGGCCCTGTCGCCAATGTTTTATTAAAAAATTATTTTTGGGGCCCCAATTTTTTTTAAACTTGTATGACGGGCTCTGGCACCAATGCTTTAAAAATGCTTTTATGGACAATTGTGTTGTGCGGGGCCCCGTGATTTCTAATGGCGGCCTTGGCTGTAGTAGGCCCAGTTGTTCAGGTAGGGGATGGCAGGTATCCTCTAGGTTGCCCAGCAGTCTCTCAACTTCAGTTGTGCGTTCTCGAACCTCCTGTAAATCTTGGCCAAGATAGCGAATCCACTCACTGCTCCTCCACCTTAGCCATGGTAGCTGCATGACATGTGTGGATCTTGTATTTTTGAGTACAATTACTACCTCTGCCAAGGTTAGAGGCTGCTGTATCAATGGGTTCTTATGGCCTAAGCCCTAATATGTGCGCAGTTGGGAGGTATAGAATTTACAGAGTTGCGCTGATGCCGTACTCACTGTCCGTTTTTTTGGAGAGTCGGCGGTTGGCAGCAGTCTGGTGCGTTGTGCCTTAGGCTACTACTAATACAGGGGGAAAAAACTATTTACCCTCAAATTTTTTGCCAAATGCCTTAGTCTTCGCCAGATACTTCACTTGCTGTCAAATTTAGCCTCAGAATCAATCTTCTGTTGCCAGGCATCACTGAGCCGCCAATTACACTTGTATTTGCGTACTCTAAAGAGAAATACTAAAACTTTCCAAAACAGAAAAAGTCACCAATTGCAACTGTCTTTGTATATTGCTGACTACATCTTACTAAAAGTGCATTCCAAGGTGCACTACCATTTAAGGGCTGGCAATGTATGGGCAACTTGAGATAAGTAACCACACACCAACCTGGGAACAACAGTTGTGTTCAGAATAATAGCAGTGTGTTTAAAAAGGTGAATAAGCTCAAATTCCTTAAATACCTGACCAGAGGAGCTGGCTCTTCTGTGCTGCACCATACGCTGGTGCAACTGCTGTTTGGTTTCCCCCACATACAAATCAGAGCACTCCTCACTGCACTACACTAAATACACAATGTTACTCTTCTTGTGCTTTGGGGTTGGGTATTTTGGGTGAACTAGTTGCTGCCTTAGTGTGTTGCTGGGTTTAAAGCAGATAGGCATGTGGTGTTTATTAAAAATCCTTCCAACACCCCAGCTACATATGGGATGACAAAGCTCTTTCACGTGTCCTGTTTTCCACCTTCACCGGTAGTCTTGGTGTTTATACTTTTTCTACTGGTTTTTTACAAAGGCCCAATCTGGATATGCACACGTCTTCATAGCCCCTACTGAACTGAAGGTGGCCATACAAGGGCCAAAAAAAGCTGCCCACAGGACGAGTCGGAATCTTATTGGCCATTGTATGGGGCTCTCCAACGGGCTTCCCTGATCAATATCTGAACGAAAGTAGGCCAGACGTTGATCGTACGGGACTAAAAAGCCTGTTATCACTTCGCTATGATCCGATCCTTGGACCCTGGGGCCAATGGACAGATCAGCCCGATATCGCCCACCTGGGCATATCGGGGAAAGATCCACTTGTTTGGCGATATTGCCGTCATCTATCCGTGTATGGCCACATTTAGCCTCTGTGCTGGTGGGGAGCTTGTCTGCTCTGTGATGCAGAGTTTTGATAACCCCCAGTTTGAGATCTAGTGGATGGTGGGAGTCAAACTGCGTGGGTTGGTTTCCTGTAGACCTCTATTTTCAGCTTTTTAGAGGCGGTGGGGTGCGACATCTATTGTCTGCCACATACAATGCTGTTTTGTCACCTCTCACTGGAAGGTTTAACAACACCTCAAAGCTCCAATCATG
The DNA here is from genome assembly GCA_024363595.1 of Xenopus borealis. Classification (NCBI taxonomy): domain Eukaryota; kingdom Metazoa; phylum Chordata; class Amphibia; order Anura; family Pipidae; genus Xenopus; species Xenopus borealis. The sequence continues at coordinate 84,620,249 of CM044446.1, read as the reverse complement.
CTAATACAATCAACACCTGACTTTATGACATTCTTGCTAATTATAACAAACAGATTATGCGGATTGGAGCAACATTCCAGAGGATATATTCCCGAAAGAACATATTTACAAGTTATTCTGGATGACTGGTGAAACGTCTTAAAAAAAAAAAAAAAAAAAAAAAAAAAAAAAAAAAAAAAAAAAAAAAAAAAACACAATAAGTACAGTTGATTTGAATTATTTCTACAGATATAACTTGACCTGGAATAATGATTTTCACAAACATACATCAGAGGGCACATAAGGCAATGCTGCAACCCAACAGTAAAAGTTTGGGAGAAATACCTACGAGTTGGTTTTTGGAGAACATCTTGCTATGCAGAAGGAGAAAACACACTCTAATATTCGAAAAAAATCTGTTTTATTTATGCAGAGAAAAAAACAGACCAAAACAGAACAGTGTTATGAAGACAAGTGATTATACCAGGCAAGAGCTGTCTGGGCAGAGGGGAGAGCAGGAGGTCTAGTCACGCTCAGCTAGTGCAACAAGGTGGGTATCAATCTCTGCTTCTGTGAGAACTCTGAAACCGCAGGAAAACAATGTGTGTTATAATTCTGATTTACAGATAAATAAAAGTATTAAGCCTAAAAAACATTCAAAGGAGGTATTCAATTTGTCACTACACAACAGATAAAACAGGGCAAAGTTGTTATGGTATTATTCATTCAGCCAATAAGGAATGCCATTTCCGTTCACTTTGCCTCAAACTGCTGACATGTCTCTCTAGGTCAGGGATCTGCAACCTTGGCTCTCCAGCTGTTAAGGAACTACAAGTCCCACAATGCGTTTGCCTTATGAATCATGACAGACTCCTTCATTGCATTGTGGGACTTGTAGTTCCTTAACAGCTGGAGAGCCAAGGTTGCAGATCCCTGCTCTAGGTACTCACACATCCCAGGGTGTGGCATTTAGGAAAACAGCATTATTCATTATGCATATCTCAGTAGAGTTGGCTGACATGAGCATTGATTGAGAAACCAAAATAAAATATACAAAAAGCAAGTCAACAGAGAGTTCTAAATACATTATTGGTATTACTTTTTAAGAAGCATAAAATCCTTTTGGAAATATGAAATTTTCATAAAATTACAAACAAAAATGTGGGCACATTGCAACAACAGGAAGCACAGCAATGAGCAAACGAAATGTTTGAAGTACAGACCTGAATTTTGGATCCTGGACTGTGACGACTCCCACCTCCAGTTCTGAAGGTTTGAAATCAATAGAAAGCACCGTGGAGAGACAAGAAATGGCTGTCTGGAATTTCAAAAAATTCAAAACTTAGTCAAACTCTGTGTATTGGGTTTTTCACCAGGTTGATCTTGCAGGATAGCTAGGCATGACTAAATGGCAAGATCACAGTGCAAAACTGAAGCAAAACTGTTGTGCTTTGGGGCAAGTCTTTAATATATGTAGAGAAAAGAATTCTAAAAAACGGGAGATCCGCGCTGGCTTCAAAAAGGGAAGAAAAAAAAAAAAAAAAAAAAAAAAAAAGGGAGGGGGGAAAACAGGGGGAGCAGCACTTGGTATGTGGATCCACTTGTCCACTTGAAGTTAGTCAGGGTATGGTTAAGTGCGCTGTAGATAATGCAATGAAATAGAGAATCGTCGGGAGGTGTTGCAGACTTAGCCGCTCCGGTCCAAGAACCTAGCAAGAGAGATTCTAAAATAGTGCAGATCAGTGGGTAAAGCGTATGGGGGAGCAAGTCAGTTCAGCTTACCAGATTGAGGATATTCTATGCGTATATAACTCTGAACCGGCAATTGGCCGGCGAAGTCCTCAAGGTGTACAGGTGAGTAAAACAATGAATGGGAAAAGAAAGCATATATATTGCGCTTACCAGATCGAAGAGGCTTTGCACAATGTATTCAACAGCGACATATGCGATCCTGCCGAAATCCCCTGGTGTCCGCCTTCAGGTTGAAATAATTCTGCTCCGTTGTCAGTTCTCGTTATCTTTACACCGATCGAACCTGCGTGCACTCACTTAGTAGGAGGTCTGTGTGGCTGGGCCGGTCTGGAAGTAAGCCTTCACTTTTAGTGCGGCGGCTTCTCTTTGTTGCTTCAATTAATGTTATAGCGGCTTCAGTTTTAAAGCTAGGAGTTAAACAAATTTTAACTCCTAGCTTCATTCCTATCAGACAGCCAAACACTAACTTCTTAAATGGAGCTAATAAAGGCTTTTTTAGTTGCAACAGTTGCAAGGCGTGCAAATGTAGCAAAAAGAATGACAAAAAGATTTCCTCTTTTAAATCAAACATAACCAATGAAGTGTTTGACATAAAGGGTTTTATAAATTGCAATAGTACTAATGTTATTTATCTCCTGGAGTGCCCGTGCAAATTACAGTACATAGGGAGGACCAGCAGAAAACTTAAAAGAAGAATCTGCGAACATATTAATAATATTAAAAAAGGTGTTGCAACACATAGTGTGTCTGCACACTTTAAATCACACCATAATTCGGGTTTACATGGTAACCTAATAAAGTACCTTTTAACAATATTTAATTGTATTGTGCATTACAATACGGCGAAAACTGAAGCCGCTATAACATTAATTGAAGCAACAAAGAGAAGCCGCCGCACTAAAAGTGAAGGCTTACTTCCAGACCGGCCCAGCCACACAGACCTCCTACTAAGTGAGTGCACGCAGGTTCGATCGGTGTAAAGATAACGAGAACTGACAACGGAGCAGAATTATTTCAACCTGAAGGCGGACACCAGGGGATTTCGGCAGGATCGCATATGTCGCTGTTGAATACATTGTGCAAAGCCTCTTCGATCTGGTAAGCGCAATATATATGCTTTCTTTTCCCATTCATTGTTTTACTCACCTGTACACCTTGAGGACTTCGCCGGCCAATTGCCGGTTCAGAGTTATATACGCATAGAATATCCTCAATCTGGTAAGCTGAACTGACTTGCTCCCCCATACGCTTTACCCACTGATCTGCACTATTTTAGAATCTCTCTTGCTAGGTTCTTGGACCGGAGCGGCTAAGTCTGCAACACCTCCCGACGATTCTCTATTTCATTGCATTATCTACAGCGCACTTAACCATACCCTGACCTCTTTAATATATGTGTTTGTAGGTCTTGTGAAGTGCTTAGTTCATGTCGTTCACCTCAAGTTTCTCAAATATTAAAGGGCCAATATACCCCCTTTCCAACATTGGTTTAATAATTAGGGCTTGAGCTGGCCATACATTTTTTGTCTGTTTGCCAATGGATATATCAACTGTTGGTTTGGGGAAATGTCAGAATATATAACTATATTAAAGAAAAGCTTTTATCTGGGGGTTTCTATAAAAAGACTGACTACTGTAAACAGTCGGTATCTTGATCCATGTAGTGTCCAGCGACACCTACTTATGATCTCATTCAATAGACAGACTGGCTGTTATAAACTTGGCAATAACTTGTTTTTGTCAAACTTGGATAAGTGCTGTTCTCTCTGGTGTTTGAAATGTATACCTGTCTATAGGCTATAGATATGAGAAGAGTTTCTGTATGTACGTACTGCATATTCAATTGAATGCCAAGTGTGGAGCCGTGTATCAGACCATGTCTGTTTTATATACCCATTGGCATTACTCAGTAATGGAGATAATTTCTACCTTTCTGTTTTGTTTGCAACTAAAAAAGGTTATATCTACTGTATGTGTTATTTCTTCTCAGTAAAATGATGATTTGTTTCACTTTGCTCACTGGGACAAGGAAGCAGAATGCGACTTTACTGTCATTTTCACATTTTGCCCTGTTCAGTGCAGAAATATCAATAAATCAGGCAAAGGGAAAAATTGTTCAGGAAAAGCCATATTTATTGAAGTCATGATGAATAAGGGCATATACAGGTTGGGATCCTTTAAACAGAAACTTGTTATCCAGTTGAGAATTATGGAAAGATCATCTCCCTAAAGGCCCCTAAATCCTTTCAGATCAATGGCGCATCTGTTCGTTGAAGCTGTCCCATGATCTGACCGCCCGTATGGACTGAATTGTGATCCGATCTTTGGGGCCTAGGGCCCACGATCGGATCAGCCCGATATAGCTCAACTCAATGTTGGCATATCGGGGAGAGATCCACTCGTTTGGCAACATCTCCCAGTGTATGGCCAGCTATAGACTCCATTATAATCAAATAATCCAAATTCTCTCTCTTTAATAATAAAACAGTACATTGTACTTGATCCAAATACTTTTTGTGATATTTCTGTGGGTGAAAGAATAATTTGCCATGTTACCTCAAGCGTCTGCTCGTATGTCCAGTCCAATTTCTTCTTTACTTTCTTTTCGAGGAAGCTGGTGGCCTCAGTTTGCTTCACTCCAGCTGTGGTAGCCTTAAAGCCACAATAGTAGCCAGCAGGATCACATTTAAAGATTTGTGGTCCATTCTCCTCATCAACGCCAATCAGGATCATGCCTGCAAAACACACACACAGTCAAGGAAATGAAAGTGTAGGATGGCGTTGCATCAACAGAAGTCATCCTACAAGTTGGAAGTTGCAACAAATACTACAAGATGGATGTAGCTGCAGGAGTCAAAATATAATGGACAAAAAGATGTGTACACTACATGATGCGACACGCCTGTTGGACGCGAACTCTGCATGCAGTTTCCTCATCTGACAAGATAAAATCTGTTGGGGTCTGACTGACTTTTTTCGAGTACAGAAATGCACTGAATGTAGGATGTAGATGCATGAACAAAACACACCATCTAATTTATCTGATCCGACTTAATGTTACGTTAATTATGGGAATCCTACAAAATCTCATGCTGCTGCAAGGCAGGAAACATCTCATGCTGCTGCAAGGCAGGAAACATCTCA
>CM044446.1:84557168-84612926 GCA_024363595.1 Xenopus borealis | reverse complement strand
TTGCTGCAAGGCCAGAAAAATATCTATTGCTGCAAGGCCAGAAAAATCTCTATTGCTGCAGGGCCAGAAAAATCTCTATTGCTGCAGGGCCAGAAAAATCTCTATTGCTGCAAGGCAAGAAAAATCTCATGCTGCTGCAAGGCAAGAAAAATCTCATACTGCTGCAAGGCAAGAAAAATCTCATACTGCTGCAAGGCAAGAAAAATCTCATACTGCTGCAGGGCAAGATCAGATAAAATCTGACCCACAAAATCGGATCAAAATCTCACGTGTAGTTTAGCCTTCATACATGTATTTTAGAAAGTGAAAAAGAATGACATAAAATCCCCACAGAATTAAACAAAAACTGTAAAAGTGTAACCTGCTGTCTTTTCGTGTGCAGAAAACCCAGTGTGCATCCCCATTTGTAAATGTACACTAAGTGAACTAACTTCATTTTAAACCACGCTAATTTTTATTCATAAGATCAATGTCTTGTAAAGTAAGACATACTTACAGCATCCTAAGGGCCTCATTTCAGCATTCTGTGTGTACACTTGAGAGATATCCGCAATCCTTTTACAGAGCATATCTACTGGGATGTCATAACCATATTTATACTTCCAATTTGCAGCCTCGTAACGTGCCCTCTGGACCTGCGACCTGCTGTCAGCTATTAAGAGACAGAAAGGAAAGTATCACAAAAAAAATTAAACTGTACATGGCTTTCAGAACAAAAAGTCTACAAAGATAGATGGCCAGATATAATCAATGAAACGTGTGCATTTTCCTTTAAAAACCAAGCAGCTTTGATAAGTCTAATAAGTCTTTCATTTAATCAAGTTCTTAGTAAAGTGGCATCACTTGTTGCACGCCAGATAAAATCTTTTCCATTTCCTTGGGGTCATAGATACAAGTATGGGATCCATCATCCAGAAACACATTATCCAGAAAGTTTAGAATGATGGAAAGGCTGTCTCCCATAGACTCCATTATAATCCAAATCTTTACAAATTATTACCTTTTTCTGTATAATAATAAAACTAAGATATAATTAATCCTTATTGGAAGCAAATTCCACTTATCGATTTTATTTAATGTTTACATAATATTCTAGTAGACAAGGTATGAAGATCCGATCCAAATAACAGAAAGATCCATTATCTGGGAAAACCCCAGGTCCCAAGCATTCTGGATAACATGTCCCATACCTGTATTATTTAGTGTATAATTGTATTTGTAGCATATATCAGCCTGACCCTTGTATTACTGAAAGGGTCAGACACCAAGGAAAACCCTAATGTAAGATTAAATGTAGACTAAATACCTGTCATTCCAGTCATCACACAGCCAATGTTTTCTGTAATCCTGAATAAGTGGGTCACGGTGTTGCTGTCTAACAGCTTATCCTGTGAAAGCAAATTATATTGTTTAATATTCAGGAAAACTAGAAGTAGATACACTTGGTCATCTTTGGAAAAACACCAGAGATACAGAACATTTAAAGTGACATGAGACAATAAACACCTTGAAAAATGTTTGTTAAAAATCTATTTGTTCAAAGTTCTTAGAACAGACCCCTCATCAACCACTGCTAAACAGTTCCTCGTGAAGCAACTTGGGAAAGTTCGAAGCGCTCTGAGAGCCATCCCGCCAGGGATCTAGATTCTAGCCGGCAGGAAAGCTTTTCTGGGAGATTAGTCACCCAAAAAAGAGGCGATTTGTCGCCGGGGCAACTAAATCTACCCGAGTCTTCACATGTGTCTCTGCCTTACAGGAACAATAAATAGTATTTTAGGTTTTTTTTTTTTCACAGAAAGAAATAATTATATAATGGAGCGGTCACAACACTGCTGTAAGCAATTAGGATTTGGGCAGCATAACCATCTTTAGGGCAAGACCAGACATGCGTCTTTACGTTTTGTTTTTAAAAAACTCAGTTGGGCGTAAATACGCCACTGAAACCACGCGTGATCGTCGACATGCGTTTTTCATGCATTTTTCAGCACGTAGGTTTCTTTTCCCAACACGCACTTCTCATTGTTCTCATTCCCCATAATTCCGCTGGCTAGAACCAGAAAATCTATACATGCAAAATGGAGCAGGAATGATCGACAACGCACCAGCCTAATATGCTGTAAAACTATATATGTATTATTTATCACGCGAGAATTTGGAATCCATATTTAAAATATGTGGTTTCAAACCTGCAGATCTCATAGAGTCTACTGAAATATTGGCGATAGAAAATATTGGTGTTTCTGCTGAAAATGGCCAATACTGGCGTCCCGTGGTGGATTTCAGCTTGCAAGCGCCCTGTGAGAATTGCCATAGTGCTTTTTCCATTTGTTTCAGTGGTTGTAGAGTTTATGTGTATTTACGCTGAATGGAGCTTTTTTAAAAACAACGCAAAAACTCCACGTCTGACTTTGCACTTAGAGATGACATTATATTTAGTATTTTATTTTTATTTAAAAACAAAAAAAAAAGCTAATTATAAGTAGTTTCAATAACTCTTTTGACATCCGTCATTTCAACTGGCAACATTGCTGACAATTTGGGATTAGGGTTGCCACCTTATCTGGAAAAAAAAATACTGGCCTTGCTATATATTTATCTTTTTTCCCTATCTATTAGGATCAACCATCATTTTTAGCGGCCAGGCCGGTAAACTACTGGCCGGGTGGCAAACTATTTAGGATATAGCTCATCACTTGTTGTGTATTATAAGAATATATATTAGAGGTTGTTAATTGTTTATATCATTTGTGCTTTTCCCACTACTGTTGATATTACAGGAATGCCACACAACTGTGGGATTGTTTTTCACGAACAGGATTTATTCGTTTTTTTTCTTTTGTTTTTGTGTTACAAATTATTAGTATGCTACCTAAACCTAACCTAGTTTTCTAAGTGTGCTGTGCATCCCTAGCACATTGCATACAGCTGACTCATGCTGGAATCAGCCAATTAGGTGAAATCTGCTAGTGACTCAAAGAATGAGTGTGTTGGTTACATCTGGAAAAAAAATTGGTGTTGAGGCACTCACAAATAAATGGTTAGGTGACCAACTGCTAAAAAAACATCAAAGCAACTACCAAACCTGTCTTTAATAAGAGTTATTAAAATGCATCATCACTCACAGGGACTTTTCTTTGAGTAACAACAACAGCACAGTCTGTTCCTCTGACAGCCACTGATGTAAGTCCTCCCTGGTTGATTGCTTTGAATGCATATTCTGTGGAGAAAAACAAGAAAATATTATAAATATAGATATTACTCCCTATGGGGCTGTAGCAGATCCATAGGGAGATGTGATAAAGTGGTCTTTTTAAAGATAATATTACTTTTTAGCCCAAAGTAAAACCATCACCACACATGTTCCTCAATGCCTGCCGGACTGAAAGCATACATCACAACATTTGGAAAACAGAAAGGACAAAAAAACAGTTGCTGCATGCACAAACCTTTTAGGACCATGCCCATTTTATGGCCACACCTCCTAAATGCCACTTTCATTTTACAAACTATGGGAGTTTATGGAAAATTTTAACACATTTCTGGAGGTTTTAGGGTTAGGTTTTATGTGTTGTTACAGTTTTGCTAATGAAGGCAAATTGCCCTTTAAGCTGCAAGTCACATTTGCCCCTAGAGACCTGCTTATCTTAAATTGTTATAATTGTTTCTCTGCTTATCTTAAATAGTTACAAATGTATCTAAGTGCAGCTGAGGCGTATTCTGCGCTCTCTGCCAAAAGCGTCTTATTCAATAACAGAAACGTTGTATATTTTTCTAGCTGTTCAGTGCAGGAGATCAAAAGAGAAAGTAACAATCCACGACTGCGGTTTGAGCTGTCAAAATTGTGGCTGTCCTGTGAAAAACAAGACAGTTGGGAGAAATGTTGAAAGGGTTTTTAGTTATGCTATATGTTTCCTTTAAAGCCATGTATTGCTTGGTCTGGGACAAGGAATGCCCTTGGAACAACAGCTGCCTGAATTTCAGCTGGAAATTGGTTTGGTAGGTCCCATACATGTGCCAATAAGCTGCCGACCAACATTATTGCCCAGGTGCAACTGCCCAGTCTTTATAAATGACCCCTGCAGAAATGTATAAGCCATTTCACTGCTTTATCAGGAACCGAGCTGTGCTAAGTGGAAGCTGTGCTGTATGAAGTGCAGTCTCCTCTTTCACTTTCACTTTGGGGTGGCAATGGACATACAATGATTTTATTCACAAATATAGATGATAAATCTAACCCAAAATTCAAAAGAATACTAAATATACCTCCACTTTCTTTATCCTGAATACCCAATCAGTGCCCCAACATATAGTACCTGCTGGTTCCCGCGTCAGCACAAAGGCATATCCAGCAGCCACCCCCGAGTAAATCTACTTCAGTCACTGTGCTAACTGCCAGCTTCTGTCACTGTACAGCGCTGTGGAATAGTAAGTTAGCGCTTTAAAAAGATGTATAGTGGACAATGATAGTGTAAACGTGATTGCAGGAACCCTTTAAAGGAATAGTAACGCCAAACAAATGAACGTTTTTAAAGGAATGTACAGTAGAACCCCCATTTAAGTTTCCCCTCATTTAACATTGTTGTTTTGTGGTTCCACCTGTATATACGACAAATGCAAGAGGTCCTCTGCACTCAACCCATTATCAATATACTTAAAGGACACCTATTGGGGCAAAATTATACCCCCAACCAAAAGTGCGGGCTGATAGAGCCCGCATTCCGGTTGGGGGTTTCACAATTTTTTTTTTTTTTTTTAAAATATGCCCCTCGCAAGCGCTAGCAGGCTCGCTCCGGGAGGGAGCTCCCAGAGCGAGCAGCCGTCTCCCCACAGGCGCACGTCTTAATGATGTCACGCGCATGCGCTGAATGAAAAGCTGCCAGAATTGTGACCGCTTTTTCATTCTGCGCATGCGCGCCTGTGGGGAGACGGCTGCTGAGGGAGCTCCCGGAGTGAGGCCGCTAGCGCTTGCGAGGGGCATATTTAAAAAAAAAAAAAAAATAGTGAAACCCCCAACCGGAATGCGGGCTCTATCAGCCCGCACTTTTGGTTGGGGGTATAATTGTGTCCCGATAGGTGCCCTTTAAGACACTGAGACATTTTGTGCATACAGCTACTAAAAATGCCTTACACTTTAAACAAGGCGCCAGGTATACTGTAGCACTCCAATAAATTCAATTTGTATTAGTGCATCAAGGGTGTTTTATTGGCCCCAAAAGTGCAGATAAGTACAAGGCAACGTTTCGGACCCCACTGGGTCCTTTCTCAAGCCAGGCTTGAGAAGGGACCCAGTGGGGTCCGAAACGTTGCCTTTATTGGAGTGCTACAGTATACCTGGCGTCGTGTATATACTCTGGGTCACAGGCAGATGACCCTTCTACTGTTTGAGCACCCTATCCAACAAAAGGATTTTCTTCCAGGTTGCAGCTCTCCATATCTGTGTGGAATTACACTTTAAACAAAACAGGGATTGTTTGTCCATATAATGCAATATATTTAAGCTAGACAACTACATCAAATGATAATGGCTTGAGTGCAGAGGACCCCTTGTATGTGTCTATGTGACCAGCTCCTTGTTGTAGCTCCCAACTACAGTCAGGAGATCCCACTGGTGTCTAATAAAATACAGTTTATATAAACAAGCTGCTGTGTAGCCATTTAAGCACAGGATACACAGTATATATAACAGGTAAGTTCTGAAGAATCCCATTGTATACTACAGAGTTGGTCTGTTATCTGCTGTGTATCCTGTGCCTTTTCTCCCTTTTCAGCTTTGAATGGCTGCCCCCATGGCTACACAGCGGCTTGTTTACACAAACTATAGTAGTACTTATCTTTTATCTACTGTGTATCCTGTGTTTGAATGGCTGCCCCCATGGCTACACAGCAGCTTGTTTACACAAACTATAGTAGTACTTATCTGTTATCTACTGTGTATCTTGTGCTTGAATAGCTGCCCCCATGGCTACACAGCAGCTTGTTTACACAAACTATAGTAGTACTTACCTGTTATCTACTATGTATACTGTGTTTGAATGGCTGCCCCCATGGCTACACAACAGATTGTTTAATAAACCTTAGTGTTTCTAAAACAAATACACCAGTTGTACCAGTGCAGGGCAACCCATTATATTTTCATTAATTTAAAACACTTTAATTGTTTGGTGTTTGCGTCCCTAGAACTGCGCTTATAATGCCTGCCTACAGCAATACCAACGACACAGCTCACTCACACCTGGATTTAGATATATAACAGTAAAAGCAACTCCACCCAGATCAGACTAAAGGTAGAAACTCAGACTGGAAGAAACCATTAGAAACAGGCAGGAGTCTCCCTCAGCAGGCCCAGCGTGACACAGCAGCAGCCGAGCCACTGAAAAGACAGCCTGCATATATGGAGCTTTTAGCCGCGACTCTCTCATTACCTACCGACTTGATAGAGTCGCCCTTCGGGTGAGAAGATGGTAATATGCCTGTCAAACCCCGCGCTGGATCCCCGAGACATGACTAAAACAAAGATGCGGCCACTTCCCGAAAGCTCAATGGACCCAGCGGCGCTTCCAACGCAACGTCATCAAACTGCGCTGTCAGCATGCCGTAGCCAGAGACCAAGGCAGCGATCACGTGGTGAGGGCTGTTAGAGGAAGCAAGGAGTTCGGAGGCAGAGAATCTGCAGTTTCTTGTAAAAGCCCTAGCGCTAAATGAGTGCACTTCTACATAGTATTATTGACCGCTATTGAGTATTATTGACTGTTTTAAGATACTTTTCCCAAGGGACCTCCTTATCTAAACAGTTACATTTATCTCAAAATAGTTACAAGGCATGTTATTTGCAGCTGTTGTGTTTTTACTACCGAGTTCTGTTTAGATCTGCTGGCAGCTGTTATATTGTGTTATGGAGCTATCTGGTTACCGTCCCATTGTTCTGTTGTTAGGCTGGGGGGCTTGCAGTACAGCAGTAAAGAGTGACTGAAGTTTATCAGAGCACAAGTCACATGACCAGGGGCAGCTGGGAAATTGACAATATGTCTAGTCTAGCCCCATGTCAGATTTCAAAATGAAATATAAAAAAATCTGTTTGCTCTTTTGAGAAATGGATTTCAATTCAGAATTCTGCTGTAGCAGCACTATTAACTGATGCATTTTGAAAAAAACAAAAACATTTTTGATATTTTTTTTTAATTATTTAGTTTTTTTTCAGCAGCTATCTGGTTGCCAGTATCCAATTGATTGTAGCAACCAGGCCCGGACTGGCAATCTGTGAGTTCTGGCAAATGCCAGATGGGCTGCTATAAGGTGCCATAGAAAGTCAGTATTTAGTGGGCTGTTTGGGCCTCTGTGTGGGCTGATTGGGCCTCTGTGTACCTGAAATGCCAGGGCCTATTTTAACTCTCTGTCCAGGCCTGATAGCAACCAGGCCATTGGTTTGAGCGAGGGACTGAAAGATGAACAGGAGAGGGCCTGAAGACAAAGATAAGTAATGAAAAGTAAAAATAAACTGAAAATAAATTGTTCAGAAAAACTGCAGAAACAAGTTGTGAATGTTTTGTTTGCACAAGAATAATTGTATCAGATGTAGTATGTAACCCTTTCCCTTCCAGGAACATAGTTTCTATGTGGTTGTAATTGGTCTATATTTGGGGAGGTTGAGTGAGTGTGTGGCAGGGGCCTGAATGTGGGTGAGTGGGGAACTGGGCTAAATACTATTGCCTTGGGCACCAATAGTACTTGGACTGGCTCTGGACATCTATCAACGGTGTTTCAATGAGCACCGACAGCGATACCCACTGAATGCTTCAATATGCATATATTCAGTGCTGTGACTAGAAGAGGGGACCCCAAGGCAAGCAGTATTTGTGCCACCCCCCAGATGGGGAACATGCCTACAGCCCCCCTCTCAGTCTTGCATCACATGCCTCTTCTGCCTGCCCCTAGCTCTGGCCCTGCATATATTGCATTTATTTGTTTTTTTTTTTCTCTATGTTACTGTGTTTTGAACATGGGTCAAATTCATAAAAATGTGACTGTGATGTAACCTTTTGTTGGTACGGCCAAAAAGAAGACATATAATTATACCAGCATAGTTATTCTCCTGTATTATGCATAATTGAGGGTTCTGTAGCCCTTTAGGCTAAGGCCAGACGGGGAGATTCGGGGGCGATCCGTTGCCTGGCGACTTCTAAGCCTCGCTGGTGCGCAGCGGTGCCTAGCTATTCGGGGAGATTTGGGGGCGATCCGTTGCGGCGAGAAGTCACCAGGCGACGGATCGCCCCCGAATCTCCCCGTCTGGCCTAAGCCTTAAGAGATATTTAGAGAAAGATTACTCAGTGTATATAGCGTCTGCTGTTAATGCTGTATCATTTCTAGGTACTGTAGGAAGCAATAAAGGCAGGTGAAATAGCCTTTACACATCCTGCTTAAAATGACATTTATAACTAATATCTTAGATTTCTATCAAGTTATGGAAATGCTTACTTATAGATCTATGGGTTTACTGCATGCTGATTTACATAAAAGGAACTTGGGATTTAGAATGGCGATCTCTGCAAACGGAAACTATGCTGAAATAGAAACATGGATAAATACAGTTCTCTAAGCTGAATAACCCATGATCACACTTACTGAAAATGTAGTAGTAACACTTTAAAGGGCTTATTTTCCTTTCGTCTCCAGTTATACTTTTCATTTTATATAGTTGATGGTTTTTTCTAAATATTAAATCTTGAAAATGAATTTCCTTCCTGCCATATAAGCTCTGTACTTCTGCAATACATTTATTGATATCTCAGGGAGGATACTAAGTAGGGGCTTGAAGCTTTTTAAAGTGGACCCGTCACCCCAAAAAAATATTCAGAATCCTATTTTATCACATTAGTCAAGCAAAATGAACATTAATTACACTATATAAATTATTTTAATCTTGTTTCCTTCAGTCTGTGAATTCATAATTCTAGCAAGCAGGCAGGAGACATTTTGTGGACACTGTTATTAAGACAAGCCTTGAATCATCTCAGAATCTTGTTTGTGCACCAGAATGGGGGACCCGATGTCTAACCCCATGTCCTGGCTACACAATTAAATGGTTAAGAGAACTGAGGGAATGTGTGGGGAGCAGTGACATCTAGGAAGTGCTGAATGGAAACTGAAAGTAATTATCTGCCCCGCCTCTATGCCGAGTGGCAGACAATATTTGATTGACAGCTGAGATTTTTAAATGAGCTTAAAACAGCTATGAATGCTTTAATAAAAATTTGAAATTGGATTTCATGTTTAATTTGAAAAGGACTTTTATTGTACAGATTTTTGTGTCTGGGTGACGGGTCCACTTTAAAACATATATTTTAAGTGTCTGGAATATATAATTATCTCCCTAATTGCATGGGGTTAGGTGACACCTTTACAAATAGGTCTCTAGGATTAGGGTAACAAGTAAATTAATGCTGACATAAAGATTTGTGAATAATACAAAATCTATAGTTATTCACTGGAAACAGGAAAGGAGTCTTTGTAAATGAAAAGTTAGCACTGCAGAAACATACCTCCCAACAGTTTGTAAAAAAAAAAAAATTGTTGACCACACCCATTCTATGACCACACCCCCTAATTACCATGTTCATTTTACAAAATTTGGCAGGTTATGAAAGTTTGAACATATTTCTGTGTTTTCTTTTCAGTTAATACAGTTTTACTAATGAAGGTGAATTGCCCTTTAAGCTGAGTCTAACTTCTCCCAAGAGACCTGTTTATCTAAATTGTCTTAAATTACTTATTTCAAAAATGTTACAGAAGTAACTTAGTTGCACCCGGTGGCTGTTCCAGGCTCTCTGTCAAAAGCTAAAACTTTGTATCTTTTTCTGGCTGTTCAGAGCAGAGATAGTCTGGACTTTTCAGTACAAACGCGGGACTGTGGGTTTAGCTGTCAAAAGCGGGACTGTCCTGCTGAAAATGGTTCAGTTGGGAGGCAGGTCTGGACTGAGATTCAAAATAGGCCCTGGCATTTCAGGTATACAGATGCCCAAACAGGCCACACAGCAGCCCAATAAATAGTAACTGTCTGGCATTTGCCAGAACACAGAGATTGCCAGTCCGGGCCTGTTGGGAGGTATGCAGAAAGTATACTTTTCTAAATAAAAGTAAATGTCATTGAGTGGAAACTGGGCTCAGTAATATTGTTAGAATCAGGAAGTAATGTCACCGTAAACCGGAAGTGACCTCATTGGAAATAGGTAGGGTTGCCACCTGGCCGGTATTTTACCGGCCTGGCCGGTATTTTTGATGGCTGATCCCAATGTTATTAATAGGAAAAAAAGGTAAATATATAGGAAGGCCGGTATTTTTTTCAAGAAAAGGTGGCAACCCTAGAAATAGGTGACATCAGGAAAAAGGAATAAGAATGAGGAAGTGCTGGCACTGTAAACCAGAAGTGACATCGCCTGAGGTAGGTGTGGCCAGAAAAAAAGGAGTAAGAATCAGGAAGTGCTGGCACTGTAAACTGGAAGTGACATCATCAGAAGTAGGCGTGACCAGAAAAAAAGGAGTAAGAATCAGGAAGTGCTGGCACTGTAAACCGGAAGTGACATCATCGGAAGTAGGTGTGATTAAAGAAAAAGGAGTAAAAATCGTTACAGACCCGCACCCGGAACTTCAACCCGCAGGGTACCACAAGTTTTTGCAGGTAACCCTTGGGTACCCGACCCCCTACAGGACTAAAAATAAGCTCTGTCCACCCCCATCTTATCATATGGGATATGCCAAGAGACTTTATATGGCACCTTATAGCAGCCCCTCTGGTATTTGCCAGAACCCACAGATTGCCAGTCCGGGCCTGCCAAGAGATGTCCGTTCTCTGAACTATGGTGTTATAGCACATTATTGGCTGCGTAGGAAGGAAGTAGATGAAAAGAGATTAGTTTCCAACAACAAAATGGAACAAACCAGTCAGATATCTGCAGTATATACATCTGAGAATTTTAGGTGAGCAAGCAGATGAGCAATGTGATTTTATCTGAACTCAATTCACTGTTTGGGCAGATAGGTCATGGTAAAGTTAAAGTACATGAACTGTAACGTGTCTGAATACAGGTAGCTTTATGTTGCTATTCCAGATAGCATTATACATTTCTCAAATATTCTCAATATTACAAAAGGCCAGGGCTGGACTGGCCCAGCAGGATGCCGCAAAAAAACCCAGCAATTTGTGCGTGAGTGGGAAATACAGGGACAAAAAGTACAAGCAGATGTCCTCTCTGCCATTTAAAATAAAAACTGTTTTGTGTGAGCATTGGACAAACAGGATTTGTGGTCTCGCATCAGGTCCCTGTCAAAAGCAGTAGTTTAAGCTGGCATAGAGCAGGAAGGGGGGAAAAAGGCAGAATAATTAGGTCTCTACTAAAAGGCTTTCCAAGAACTCCTTTTGGAGCTCCTGATTGTCACACAAGCAATATCTTCAGCCATCAGGGCAAATAAACTAAAGGGTGAAGTGGCCGTTGCTAGTGCAAATTTGGCAGCAATCTAATCCTTCAATTTACTAATATGCGTAGAGGACAATTCGCTAATGAAAGAGTTCATGAGCCACAAACGGGATGCTTACTAGGAAACCCCGCCCTAATCAGGTCTGCTAATTAGCACCTTAAAACGTATGCCCATCCTCTCCTGATTGGCCAGCACAGGCCCCCAATATTGGGGAGCGGCAGAGCTGCAATCTTCAAAGAGCCGGGCCTCCCTTACAAGCGCAGAAGCGTGCGCTCCGAAGTCCTGCGGCAGAAAGCGGAAGTGCTGAACATATGCAAAGTCCTGAAGAGAGGGAAAGACCCGAAGTCCCGAAAGGAGCCAACACTGAAGTCCTGAAGTGGCGAAAATACCTGAAGTCACGAAAACAGCTATAATTGAAGTCCTGAAGCCACAACTTCAATTCTACTGACACCAATGTGGGTTTTTTTTTTAATCCCCTGGCCACTAATTTTAATACTCTATAAGCCCCTCACACCAATTTTTAAAAAAAAAAATATTTTATGGGGCCATATATATTTTTTTTTAACTTGTAAGGGGACCCTGGTTTTTAACTTATAGGGGGGCCAATTTTTTTTAAAATTTGTATGAGTGGCCCTGGGGGGGGCCCTGTGCCAATTATTTTTTTTTTTTTTAACTTATAAGGGAGCCTGGGGGGGTTATGTTTTTAGCGCTGATGTCTGTGTGGTCTTTTAACTTTGATGTGGAGTGGGCAGGGGCTAGGGTGGGCAGGCCCAGTGATTTCCAATGGCGGCCCTGGGAACACATGCATTTAAAGGGGTTGTTCACCTTTGAGATAACTTTTAGTATGATGTAGAGAGGGATATTCTAAGACAATTTGCAATTGGTTTTAATTTTTTATTATTTGTGGTTTTTGAGATATTTAGCCTTTTATTCAGCAGCTCTTCAATTTGAATTTTAAGCAATCTGGAAACTAGGGCCCAAATTACCCTAGCAACCATGCACTGATTTGAAAAAGAGACTGGAATATAAATAGGAGAGAGTCTGAATAGAAGGATCAGCAGTAAAAAGTGGCAATAACAATACATTTGTAGCCTTACAGAGCATTTGTTTTTTTAGAAGGGGACGGTGACGCCCATTTGAAAGCTGCAAAGAACCAGAAGAAAAAGACAAATAACTATAAAACTATAAATAATAAATAATGAAAACCAATTGAAAAGTTGCTTAGAATTGGCCGTTGTATAACATAGTAAAAGTTACCTTAAAGGTGAACCACCCCTTTAAGGAAAATCACTGGCACACAAGTAATCCTAACAGGGTGAAACCCTTGCTTTAACTTTATTTAATGCAGCATGCAACGTATCGGGGTTCAACCCCTTTGTCATGCTTTGACAACCCCTATGTCTCACTTGATTAAATAAAACTTAAAGCAAAGGTTTCACCCTGCTAGGATTATTTGTGTGCCAGTGATTTTCCTTAAAGGTCTTTGTCTGCCTCATATCAGCCATGCACTGAGAATTGTTAGATATTTTATTCTGCCATTCTGCTATGTTTTACAGTATCATTACAGTGGGGGGGCCAGGATAAGCTTCCCCTCCCCTCCTCCTCAAGATAACTGAAGAAATGTACTTGACATAAAACCCCTTTTAGATAATGCAATACAAATAAATATCCCCCTGCATAATGATTCTTATGGGAATTCTGCTCATGTGTGAGTGTGGCCCATTTATCTGTGTGACAGAAGCAGATCAGTGTTGCAAGATGTTCCCTGTGAACAGTAATTACTCGCAAACCATTAGAGAATAAGTCATTACTGTTAGTGTAGCTTGGGCAGCGCTATGAGTGCTCTGGAAACCCAGGGAAAACCCCGTATGCAGCGTGTTTCCGTATATACCAGGTTCTCACAGCACTTCCCATGACAGGGCACTGAGCCAACCGTCTGCAGCTCTGGTAAGCAACGTGCACAGTGAGAATTGTGCAAACCAGTCAGAAAGTTTAGGCAGTCGGAGGAGAGTGTTATTAGCTGGGGGCTATTCTGCAAATGGCTGTGCCCTTTAAAGTTTCAGATGTGCAATGGAAATGCAGCATGTGTATTCTAAGATGAGTAAAACCATATTGTTTGTTATTATTTAAATGTGTATTTTTGAGAAGAGGGGCTCAAACCAAATAACAGTAAATTCTAACCTATAGGGCACCCCAGAGAGTTTTTATTAAAGCATCGCATGGCCGTACCATTCCTTACAAATAAACCGCCACGATTATTTTATAGGTCTGACTTGTCTGATTTGCAACCCCAAGGAGCATCATGCACACGCTACATGGAAGGATAATAATCCAGGTGTAATAAAACATTTCCAGGTTTGCTCCAATGCAACCAATCATATGTCTGATTTCAAACAGGTACCCAGTAAATGCCACCTGCGGATTGCGGACTAAAGAACGTTCATGGAGATTATTCAGGGCAGGATCCCTAGGGCCTGGCTACTTTAACCATACCTCCCACTATTTTGGAAATAAAAAGAGAGATAAAAAAGTGGCTGTGATTAGTGCAGCAAAATGTTATTTGACCACGCCCATTTGTGTGGCCACACCCCCTATTTACCATGTTCATTTTACAAAATTTGGCAGGTTATGAAAGTTTGAACATATTTCTGTGGGTTTTTCTTCACTTATTACAGTTTTGCTAATGAAATTAAATTGCCATTTAGGGCAAGGCCGGACGAGAAGATTCGGTGAGATTTGTCGCCTGGCGACTAATCGCCTCTTGTTTGGGGCGACTAATCTCCCCAAACCGCTTCCCCCTGCCTTCCAGCTAATTAATGAAGAATTGTCTGCGCCTATTCACCAGCGACGCTAGCGTTTCTGTAGTCGCTCGAAGTTGCCTCCTTAGGGAATTTCGAGCGATTTCGGGAAAGCGCAGTGCCACGTGTGAATAAGTGCAGGCGATTATTCATTAAGCAGCTGGAAGGCAGGGGGAAGCGGTTCGGGGAGATTAGTCACCAGGCCATTAGTAATATCTAAAATATAAAATGTTATGCTACATATTTCTGTGTACAGGTATGGGATCAGTTATCCGGAAATCTGTTATCCAGAAAGCTAAGAATTATGGAAGTCCATCTCTCATAGACTCCACTTTATCCAAATAATCAAAAAAAAAAAAGATTTCCCCTTTCTCTGTAATAATAGATAGTAACATAGTAAGTTAGGCTGAAAAAAGACTCACGTCCATCAAGTTCAACCTTTTTTAACTTTTTTTTTTTTAACTGCCTGCTAGTTGATCCAGAGGAAGGCAAAAAACCCCATCCGAAGCCTCTCCAATTTGCCTCAGAGGGGGAAAAAATTCCTTCCTGACTCCAAAAAGGCAATTGGACTAGTCCCTGGATCAACTTGTATAATGAGCTATCTTCCATAACCCTGTATTCCCTCACTTGCTAAACACCATCCAACCCCTTCTTAAAGCTATCTAATGTATCAGCCTGTACAACAGATTCAGGGAGACAATTTCACATCTTCACAGCTCTCACTGTAAAAAAACCCCTTCCGAATATTTAGGCGGAACCTCTTTTGTACTAGTTGGAATGGGTGACCTTGTGTCATCTGGAAAGACCTACTGGTAAATAAAGCATTAGAGAGATTATTATATGATCCCCTTATATATTTATACATAGTTATCATATAACCCCTTAAGCGCCTCTTCTCCAGCGTGAACATCCCCAATTTGGCCAGTCTTTCCTCATAGCTAAGAGTTTCCATACCTTTTACCAGCTTAGTTGCCCTTCTCTGTACCCTCTCTAATACAATAATGTCCTGTTTGAGTGAGGGAGACCAAAACTGTACGGCATATTCTAGATGTGGCCTTACAAGTGCTCTATAAAGTGGAAGAATGACCCCCTCCTCCCGTGACTCTATGCCCCTTTTAATACAGCTCAAGACCTTATTGGCCCTTGATGCTGCTGACTGGCATTGCTTGCTACAGCCAAGTTTATCATCTACAAGGACTCCAAGGTCCTTTTCCATAATGGATTTGCCTAGTGCAGTCCCATTAAGAGTATAAGTGGCTTGAATATTTTTACATCCCAGGTGCATGACTTTACATTTATCAACATTGAATCTCATTTGCCACTTAGCTGCCCAGATTGCCAGTTTGTCAAGATCCTGTTGCAAGGATGTCACATCCTGGATGGAATTAATTGGGCTGGATAGGTTTGTGTCATCTGCAAACACAGATACATTACTTACAACACCCTCCTCTAAGTCATTAATGAACAAGTTAAATAAAAGTGGACCCAATACCGAGCCCTGAGGGACCCCACTAATGAAACAGTACCTTGTATTTGATCCAAACAAAGATATAATTAATCATTACTGAATGCAAAACATGTCTAAGTGATTTTCCAGTAGACTTAAAGGGATACTGTCATGGGAAAACGTGTTTTTTCCCCAAAACACATCAGTTAACAGTGCTGCTCCAGTAGATGTCTGCATTGAAATCCATTTCTCAAAAGAGCAAACAGATTTTTTTATATTCAGTTTTGAAATCTGACATGGGGCTAGACATTTTCTCAATTTCCCAGCTGTCCCTGGTCATGTGACTTGTGCCAAGTCTTTAGGAGGCTGGCAGGCTGTTGTTTTTCCTTCTCAATGTAATTGTATAGTACGTAGTGGGACATGGGTTTTTACTATTGAGTTCTGTTCTTAGATCTACCAGGCAGCTGTTATCTTGTGTTAGGGAGCTGTTATCTGGTTACCTTCTCATTGTTCTGTTGTTAGGCTGCTGGGGAGGGGGTGATATCACTCCAACTTGCAGTACAGCAGTAAAGAGTGATTGAAGTTTATCAGAGCACAAGTCACATGACTTGGGGCAGCTGGGAAATTGACAAAATGTCTAGCCCCATGTCAGATTTCAAAACTGAATATAAAAAAATCTGTTTGCTCTTTTGAGAAATGGATTTCAATACAGAAGTCTACTGGAGCAGCACTATTAACTGATGCATTTTGAAATAAACATTGTATCCCATGACAGTATCCCTTTAAGTTATGAAGATCCAAAAGCACACAATGCATTTTGGCACTCCTGCTTGATTTCTAGCTCAAGGGTTGATGGCAATACTTTGCAAAATATGATTGAGTACATTAGAATGTGTCTACTGAAGGGTATTTTGCAGTATTTTGTCACTCTCCTGCGAGCCTTAGTTATGATGTTAAAATAAAAAACCTTGGATCAATATTTAAAAGGCTATGAGAGCAAAATAATGTTCATTTTGTAGCTCAAGAAACTGAGATGTTGGCATCAGACATTTTGGAAACGCTTACTGCCCACTCTATAATCCAGTCTAGTTATGTGAGTTATTTGGTGTTAATAGACATTTGTGTCTACCACAACATATTGGGTGTGCTGGTGCAACCACCAAAAGCTTAGAATAGACACTGCTGGGGTCAGACTGACTTTGTGGTGTTTAACCTATTCACAGATAGTAAGGTAGAAACTGTGTCACAGGCAGGGTAGTTAAAGATAGACAGAGACACTGATTCAATATTTCCAGGTTCTGATAAATTGAATGGCTTTGCTAGGTCCTGGAGAGACTGTGGAACATTTTATAATAGGGACTAAATAAACCACAGGGACTAAATAAACCACAGGGACTAAATAAACCAGAGATAAAGGAAACTTTGAGGGTATAGTTACCCTTTAAAAGGAGACATGTTGTGCGAAGAACAAGTTTGCAAGTGCATTGTATGATTTTAAAGGGGTCGTTCACCTTTAAAGTATGATTTAGAGAGTGACATTCTGAGACAATTTGTAATTGGTTTTCGTTTTTTAGTATTTGTGTTTTTTTGCATAATTAAAAGCTTTTTTATTCATCGGCTCTCCAGTTTGCAATTTCAGCAGTCTGGTTGCTAGGGTCCCAATAAACAAGTCACATGACTGGGAGCAGCTGGGAAATTGACAATATGTCTAGCCCCATGTCAGATTTCAAAATTAAATTTAAAAAAATCAGTTTGCTCTTTTTAGAAATGGATTTCAGTGCAGAAGTCTGCTGGAGCAGCACTATTAACTGATGCGTTTTGGGGGAAAAAACATGTTTTCCCTAGACACCTTTAACTTAAAGGGGAACTACCCCTTAATTATACAAAGATGTGCTTAAAAAGTTGTGTTTCAGGTTGATTTATTCTGAATTTCTGCCAAAAAAAACCCCAACTAGTTCTGCCCATCCGTTCCACTTCCTGCTGCTTCCTTTCCCAGGCTGTGCAGGGGAGCTGGCAGAATTTAGCACACAGCACTGCAGGATAGGAACCAAATTGCAGCTAGGCTGACCTGAAAGGGGACTGACGCCTGTCTTTGTGTGACTACAGGGTTTTGATTGACTGTCCCCCTCCTAATGTGCTTCTGGCAGGGAGCTTAATGATATGCTCACCCCTCATTTGTAACATAGGGACACGGACTATATCAGATCTATGGGGGAGCTCCAATAAAGGTGACATTTCTAAACATAATATTAATTTGTTGTAAAACCAGCACCATATATTATTCAATAATGTCTGCAGGATTAGAGGGGGGTTCATTAATGCTTACGTGTCTTCTTTAAATGAAATTAAGCTTGATGTTCCCACTCATTTAGCCATGGTTTTATATATTAAGTGCAAATCCTTTACTATTCTGAATAGGGAACAACCTGACTAAATGGGGCATCCAAAGCTCCTTTACAGGATCATTACTATTTTTATTTGTGATTATTAGTAGTACTAGTATTTTCTTGCCAGACCCGAACTGCTGTGCTCTCATTTGCACACAATGGGGCAAATTCACTAACCTGTGAACGTTCGCCGCATTTCGCCAGCGCTACGCAAATTCACTAAAATGTGAATTTGCACTCAGGGCGGCGACGTTAGAGAAGTTGCGCTACCGTTACTTCACCAGGCAAAGCGCATTTACGCTAGCGATGCCTAATTTGCATACGGTGCGAAGTTGAAAGTATAATAGAAGTATATGTTACAGCCACTACATTACACTACACAAGCCCAGGAACCCTTTAATAAATAAAATAAAGTTGTCCTATTGCCCTAAACATGTGCCCCCTGTATAGTTGAATTGCCATATGTTAGGAAATGTAGGGGGGAAGGAGGGTAACCCCCCAAAAAAATTACGCTATTTTTCACCCTAAAAAAAGTAAAAGACGCCAGTGTTTTTTTTGGGACTTTGGGCATTTTTTTCAAACTCCTATCTATTGTATTGAACTTCGCCAGGTCTGACCTGGCGAAGTAAAGTCTAGCGCAAGAAGTAATGTTCAGTAAAACGGTCATCTTAGTGAATTAGCGTAGTTACATCCCTTCGTCAGTGCGCAACTTCGCCTGGCGTAAGTGTGAGAAGTTGCGCTAATCTAACTACTTCACTAGCGAATTTTCACCAGAGACACTGTTAGTAAATTGCCGGAGTTGTGAAATGACGTCACATTGGCGAATAAGCACTAGTGTTAGACGCTTCCCGCTTTAGTGAATTTGCCCCAATGACTGAAGTCTGCATTTTCTAGGACTAAGAATAGTTCTAGACCAGGATTTTGGGATTTGTGGTTTAGCAACAGCTGGAGGCACAGGTACCTGTTATCCAGAAAGCTAGGTACTGGGGTTTTCCAGATAAGAGGTCTCTCCTTAGTTTGGATCTTCATAGTTTAAGTCCAACAGCATTGGATTAATTATATCTTAGTTGGGATCAAGTACAAGGTACTGTTCTATTAGTAAAGAGAAAAAGGAAATGTTTAAAAATGGGAGATGACCTTCCTATAATTGAGAGCTGTCTGGATAACAGGTTTCTGGATAACATATCCTATAGCTGTATTAGAGAAACAGCAGTAAAACATGGGAATTGTAATTGTGGATTCCAGCTGCACAGCCGTGGGTTTGTTTAGCTCAGTGTTGCTGAGGGGACAATGCCAGTGCCCTGAATTAGAAAGACAGTTATAAACTGGAAAGCACCCAGTAAAAATGTACAGGGTGAAAAGACAGAAGGCGGCAAGACAGATGCAAATATAGGTCAGGTCTGTTGTGCGACAGGGAAACCACAAAGGAAAGCCAAGTTAAGGGTACAGCTCAAATCAGGGTTCCATGTGAGACAGTGGGGCAGCTTTGGGAAATGTTTCCACCACTTCTCTGTATCAGGAGGTCACAGCAATCATTTCAATCCAGTGCTGACTTGAAGTCTGTGGCTGTATTGCTGTTAAGGTGGCCATACACTGAGAGATCCGCTCGTTTGGCGATGTCGCTACCTTGAGGTGGGCGATATCGGGCTGATCCAATCGTGGGCCCATAAGGGAGGCCATATGGGTGGTAGGATCGCAGGACCGCATCAACTAACAGATGCGGCCGCGATCTGACGGGATTTTTAGTCCCGCCCGATAGACATCTGGCCGACTTTCGGCCAGATATCGATCGGGAAAGCCCGTAGGAGGGCCGCATACATGGGCCGATAAGCTGCCGACTTAGTCTGTCGGCAGCTTTTATTGCCCCGTGTATGGCCTCATCCATGCACGCAGATTTGGGGAGATTAGTCGCCCCAAATCTGGGCAACAATCTCCCCGAACTGCCTTATCCCTGCCCTCCGCTGGCTCTAATGAAAATCGCCTGCAGCAATTCACACGAGGTGCGTCATTTTCTGAAGTTGCCTCACGAGGAAACTCCGGGCGACTTCAGAAAACGAAGCACCGCATGTGAATTGCCTCATAAGATTTTCATGTTAGCCAGCGGAGGGCAGGGAGAAGGCAGTTCGGGGAGATTGTCGCCTCGAAGAAGAGGCGATATGTTGCTGGGGCAACTAATCTCCTCGAATCTAGTGCTAGTGCTAGTTTGGATGAAGCCTTAATAAAGGGGAACGTCACCTTTCAATGAACTTCTAGGGGCAGATTTACTAAGCTCGGGTGAAGGATTCAAATGCAAAAAATTTGATTTCCGAATTTTATTTTGGGCTAATTCGACTGCCGAATCAAAGGATTCAAATGATTCGAATAAATTTTACGATTTGAATAAGAAAATCGTCTGACCATTCGATGGTTGAAGTACTTGCCCTTTAAAATTTTATTTGATTGCCTACTTCGCCAGATTAAACCTACTGAGTTTCTATATTTGCCTATAGGACGCTTCCATAGGCTTTTTCTAAGTTTTTTTTCATCGAATAAAAATCATCTGATTTCTCGAAACAATTGTACGATTTTTTCGTGAAATGACATGTTTAGCATGATTTTTTCGAGAAATCGGATGATCTATCGAACGATCGAATAGCGGTAAAATCCTACGAATTCGATATTCGATTTAGTCGGATTTTACTTCGTGAATATTTCGAGGGTTGAATTCCAGGGTTTTTAACCCCTGACATTCGACCCTTGATAAATCTGCCCCCTAGTATATGTTACTATTTCTCAACTGCTTTATTATTTTCTATTTATTTATTAGCCCTTTTTGCTTCCTTCCAGCCTGAAAATGCTACCGGATTAATCACACCACTCCTGGATGTGTCCCAGACTCCTCTTTAATGTCACTCAATATATATAGATATACATGGCTTTCAGCACTGCATGCACAAGTAATGCTGTATAACTAGGTATACATACATACTTGCACTGCTTGAGAAGCATGTCATTGTTTTTAACTTCAGATGACTATCTTTTATTTTCTTTTCAGCCGAGAGTCCCCCTAGTGGTGATATGCACAAGCAACAATGCACATGCTCTGCAACTACAATTCCTACCCCTGGGTATATGCCCAACCTTTTGAGCAACATTCAGAAGTAAAAGGAGTTGGGGAACAGCACAAGCATGAAAAATGTTCTTTGGGTGTCAAATAAGGGCTGTGATTGGTCATTTGGTAGCCCCTATGTGGATTGTCAACCTACATTGAGGCTCTGTTTGGCAGTGCACCTTGTTTTTATACAACCAAAACTTTCACAAATAAGCACCTGCTTTGAGGCCACTGGGAGCAACATGCAAGGGGTTGGAGAGTCTAACATGTTGCTCATGCGCTACTAATGGGGATCACTGTCTAATCCTCTGCCTCTGGTTCACCTTAGACACAAGACTTGAGATTAATATTCTTAAAGGGGAACTATTGCAAAAGTGAAAATTTAATGTAAGCTTCATCACACTGAAATAAGAAACATTCGAAATACAATAAAATATTCTGCATTGTTTCTGAAATAATCACGTTTATTTTCACTAAGCCCTCTCTCAACATCTGTTTCTCTTCATTCTGTCTTCGTGCAGCAGTTGGGTGTCAGATATTCATTGACAGTTAGATCCAAAAACAGCTGGGTGGATAATGGGAGTTTTAGTGGAGGGCTGCATGTTTAGAGTTCCAGGCTGCATGGCATTTCAAGTTCTATGGTGGGTGATGGGTATGTGGGCAAGCCCACCGAATCAGACATGCTAAGGCCATACCTGAAGGGCTGTAACAAATGAATCCTAACAACTTTCCTAAAAAGTGTTAGAGGTTAAATGGACCATAGAGCTAAAACCAAACACCTTTTATGAGCAAGTAATTGTGTTAAAATGAAGTGTCTCAGATATGGAATCTACTATGTGGAAACCCATTATCCAAAAAGCTCTGAAAAAAATTGAAGGGATACTGTCATGGGAAAAAAAATTTTTTTTCCAAAATGCATCAGTTAATAGTGCTGCTCCAGCAGAATTCGGCACTGAAATCCATTTCTCAAAAGAGCAAACAGATTTGTTATATTTCATTTTTAAATCTGACGTGGGGCTAGACATATTGTCAATTTCCCAGCTGCCCCTGGTCATGTGACTTTTGCTCTAATCACTCTACTGCTTTACTGCAAGTTGGAGTAATATCACCCCCTCCCTCCCCCCCACCCACCCTCAGTAGCCTAACAACAGAACAATGGGAAGGTAACCAGATAACAGCTCCCTAACCCAAGATAACAGCTGCCTGGTAGATCTAAGAACAGCACTCGATAGTAAAAACCCATGTCCCACTGTGTTCCATGCAGTTACATTGAGAAGGAAAAACAACAGCCTGCCAGAAAGCAGTTCCCTTCTAAAGTGCTGACACAAGTCACATGACCAGGGGCAGCTGGGAAATTGACAAAATGTCTAGCCCCATGTCAGATTTCAAAACTGAATATAAAAAAATCTGTTTGCTCTTTTGAGAAATGGATTTCAGTGCAGAAGTCTACTGGAGCAGCACTATTAACTGATGCATTAAGGAACAATATCATGTAGTGTTGCCCTGTGCTGTTAAAACTGATCTGTTTGCTTCAGAAACACTACTATAGTTCATATAAACAAGCTGCTGAGTAGCAATGGTGGAAATTGGCTATATGGCACAGGATAAGTAATGGATAACAGATAACAGTATGTTCTACAGAGGTTATCTGCTGTGTAACCTGAGCCTTTTCTCCTTTGAATGGCTGCCCCCATGGCTACACAGCAGCTTATTTATATAAACAATAGTAGTGCTTCTGAAGCAAACGCTGCAGTTTTACCAGTGCAGGGCAACACTGCATTATAGTTTTATTACTTTAAAACAATTTAATTTTTTGATGTTACTGGTCCTTTAAGCATGGAACCCCCCCCCATTGCTAAAATATCCAATATCTTTAAAACCTGATATTAAAGACATTAAGTATAACAGATCACATACCCGAGTTTATAAACTGGCGGTCAGTGCCTGGTGCAATATGAGGTAGCCCCCTGGAAACATAGGTTTCATTTCATTATCCCAGGGCTACACTTGCTAGAAATAAAGCCTGATATTCAAGGGGCTTTTTGAGAAGCTTCAGTTATTTTTTTAAGAGGAACGCCTGAGTTTCAATACAATATAGAATAAGCCAATTTCACATCTCTTTACTGTAAACATAAATATGTAGCATTCCATAAAACCATGGCTATACATGATATGGAGCCAGGAACTACAGTATATATATCACAAAAGCCTATAACATATATAAATAATACAGTGTAAACTGCACCTACAGTACTTGCTATGTCAACAAACACTTTACATTCATCCAGGTTATGGTATACATTATTTAGCACTGATTAATGTAAAGCCATTTGACAATTCCCACATGGATCACACTTTCATCATCACCTTGATGAGTTTCAGTAAACACCTGCCTGAAAAAATGAAATGGTATAATCCAATTGTCCTTGGATTATGGGATTTCATTGCAGATGGGAATTTTATTGCTCATGGTAAAAACACCTCTCCTGCAGAGGACAAAGGACCCAAAACTACTTTGTATCTGTCCCTCCAGATCCAATGCAATTAACACATGTAAAACACTTTCCAGAAGGGCAGCCAAGTCCTGTGTCACCTGTGAGAGAGGAAATGTCTCATGGGCAACAAAGCAAACCTGTTGTCATTGCCCTATAGTTGGCCATGCATGTAAGAATTACGATAGCGGAATCGTCAGATATACAGGTAGGAACAATAACATTCTACAACATATCTGACAATTCAGCAGTAAAATCTGACCTTCAAAGGTTCCCAATAAAGATTTTCCATCTTGCCCAATTAACATATAAATATATAAACATATAAATATACATATACTTATAGAAAAGATCTCAATGTAAAAACCTAGAAAGGTTAGTATCTCACCAGTAATAAGTGGGGCCTGGGTGCTCGTGCCCCAGACTTAAGCTGGCGATAAATGTAAAGATTTTTAAAAGATATCGTGAGACCACGATTGTCTCAAAACGATTGTTTAAATGTCCAATGTGTCCATCAACTAAAAAGACCATTTCAGGAGATATTGCCACAAAACTGAAGGATCGCAGCCTGCTTGGCCCTGCAAACGTAGACAGATTGTGTGGGGACTGATAAAGATTTTTTAACCTGGCCGATCAATTTTCAGACCGATGTCGGATGAAATGCGTAAGATGTACAATCATTCGAATCCCACTAACCGCACAAAAATTTGACAGATTGGTCGGACTTCACTAAGATCGGTCTTCCGGCAGAGAAAGTTATTTGCGTCTATGGGGAGCTTTACAGCTCAAGCTGGAGGTATCCAACCAAAAGAGACAGACAGGCACTCACAGATCCCACAATCAGTCTTGTAAAAGAACTGAGAACTTTATTTAGGCCACAAAGTAGATAAATGCATAGCCTTATGCGTTTCGTGCCAGTATGCACTTAATCATAGGCTGTACATAAAAACTCTCATGTATACCAGATATATACCCCAAACTAATTAACGGGATGACCAATATCCAAGTGTTTTGTCGATATTGGTTGCCTTGTCTCCTGCCACATATGCACCAAATAATTTATTCATTTTGTACGATAATATGTGTATGTCTTTATGGTCAGGTTAACAGTTTAAAATATCAGGCAAATCCCTACCAGTTGCACTAATGAGTGGTGAAACGTTATTGCTCAAAAAGAAAGAAAGAAAACCACACCACAATTTGGTCCCATCCCAAATACTACAGTTACCAGTTGTGCTGAGTGAAGCTTCGGGCTAGGGCTAGACGGGTCAAAATCAGCAGGCCAGAAATGCTGTATTTTGTATACTAAACATAAACTTACTGCACCACAAGCCTAATCAAACAAATGATTTATGCTTTCAAAGTTGGGGACAGGGGACTGTCATCATGTAACTTTGTTATACATCTATGCAAGACCAAGACTGCAAGACCAAGACTGTGCACATGCTCAGTGTGATCTGCCAGAAGGCGATACAGCAAGACTGAGTAATAATCAGAATATACAGACTGTGCTGGGTCCTGTGTTGTCATGTAATCTAATGTGGATTTTATAGATTTTGTATTGTTTAATACAAACTTTCTCCGACTCTGCAGAACCAGTGGCTGCAGCAAAATAATCCTCCAAATAGAATCCCAGTTTATCTGTTTAAATCTGTCTCCATGATCTTTGTCCCTGCAGCTGGGGATGTAAAGGCAAAATTAAAAATTTCACTGCAGACAGTCAGGTTTCTTATAAAAATGGTAGACATTTTTTGATTGAAGTATATTGGAGATAGGTTTCTTTTTCAATAAAGAAAGTAAAAATGGGATTTTATTTTTTACTTTTCCTTGTCCCTTAATCCTCTTCTCTGTCTGTGTCTGGAAGCCTTGTTTCTGCTCCAGGTAGGGTTGCCACCTGGCCGGTTTTTTACCGGCCTGACCGGTATTTTTGATGGCTGATCCCAATGCTATTAATAGGGAAAAAAGCCAAATATAGTGGAAGGCCGGTATTTTTTTTAAGAAAAGGTGGCAACCCTAGCTCCAGGCCTCCAGCGCAAAGGATTGCTGGAGGCCTAGTGCATTTGCATTTGCACCGGGTACAGACACAAGACTTCCAGATGGGAAAAAGAAGATTCAGCTAGCGGTCTGTAGATTTCAACATGCTGATTTCAGTCCCATCTGGCCCTAGTCTTAAGTTCCACTTAAGATGCATATTTGTTATCAACTCTGACATTTCAGCCATGCCCTTTGCAAGGCCGGATTTGTGTTGCTGGTGCCCCTAGTCCAACTGGCATGCGTTGCCCCCATCCTCTGCCCTTTATTTGCAAATTTTCATCAGGACCAGAGCAATGGTGATTGGTGCATGGGAAATTTAAAAAATGATTGTATCTCCTGCGTTTCCCTAGTGTTTCTGTTGTGTTTGGTAGCCGAGGGTGTGGAGAGTATAACAATGCTTTATTAGCAGGTTCATGCAGCCATTACATAACAGCAGTAAGTCTTACTTTCAAGCTGTACAGAAAGTCCTGTGTATGCACAGTGCCACCTGCAGGCCATTTGTATAAACACCACAGGCCCGGGCCTAGGTGGCCTTTCCACAAATCCACCTGGCCTTTGTGTCCATAATGTCTTTTACCTCTTAATAGAGCATTTTTTTTAATAAACTGTTAAAATCATATGGCTTTTCCTTGAATGAATTTGGAATCTTGAAAATAAAACCAAGTTGAGCCACATTATAGCAAAAATAATATTGACACCAACTAGAAGCAAGAAACGCATTCTTGCGATGTTTCTTTCTACAGAATGTACCTTTTACAGCAACATGGAAATCCCCATAGCCAAGCTTTGCTAAGAAGGGTTTATGGCTGTTGATATCACTATGGAGATACTGTTTATTTGCAGTTGCTTAATCACTTGTGGCATCTTTCTAGAGTTAATCAAGTGCACACATTGTATAAACCTGATCTTGCTAAATCTCCATGCCAGCTGTCCTCTTCTAGGTAAACTGTGTTCCTGATGGTGAATCATCACAGCTCCCTGGTCACGTTTTCTGCACAGCAGACCATTTCCTTTACCCAGTTCCTGCTATTGTTCATTATAAGTGTTGCCGATTCTCAGAAAGTACACAGGGCTTATTAAGTCAGATAAATAGATATCGGCATCAGTATTAAAGGAAAACAATCAGTTTGCTTTCAAAAGATAACAAAGAAGAGCCATTATCACATGTTCAAAAGTGACCCCTGCAGGTTAAAATCCATTTTTCCCTTGCTCTGTGAATAGATAGTTGGTGAGTACGGTGGTGATTTCTACCACCAACTCACTAAATAGTGACTTAAGGTGGCCATACATGGGCCAATAAAAGCTGCCGACAGACCGTCGGCCCTCCGACGGGCTCCATCGATCGTTATCTGGCCGAAAGTCGGGCAGATGTTGATTGGGAGGGACTAAAAATCCCGTCGGATCACGGCTGCATCTGTCCGGTGGGCAAATAGGTGGCCATACATTTAAAGATCTGCTCGTTTAGCGATGTTGCCAAATGAGCGGATCTCTCCTCGATATGCCCACCTTGAGGTGGGCGATATTGGGCTGATAAGATCGTGGGCCCTAGGGCCATATGGGCAGTTGGATTGCGGGACCACATCAACGAATAGATGCTGTCTCGATCCAACGGGAATTTTAGTCCCGCCCGATAGACGTCTGCCCGACTTTCAGCCACATATCGATCGGTGAAGCCCGTCAGAGGGCCCCATACACGAGCGATTAAGCTGCCGACTTGGTCTGACGGCAGCTTTTATCGGCCCGTGTATGGCCACCTTATGGTTTCTTATAGCAGCCCCTCTAGCATTTGCCAGACTCTTGGATCAGAGGCATGACTGTGTATAACCAACCAGGATCTTGGTGGAAGAAGGTAATAGAGCTAAACGTCCCTGTTCCCTTAATTGGGAATATTGTAAGCATATAATAAAAAAAACTGTTAATGCAGTTGTTTCTTATTGACTCCTGAATGCCACGTCACATGCTGATTCAGTGTGTTTGTATTACTGGTATTCAAATCACACCCATGTATTTTTAATGCAGCGTCTGCAACTCCCACTCATCCTTGTGCTTTAAACAAGCCCATCATAACCAGGATTGCAGCATGACACATATATGTGAAAAGTTCTAGGGATGCTTACTCAGAGCTACCAATATACACAAAGCAGGAAGGAGGAGAAGCTGCAAAAGTCTTGCTGTGACCCCATTCACATCTGCCATAGGGAATCCCACAGGGCCAGTGGAAACCTTTGGGAATTACTGGAAAAGTACAGGAAGAGCTTATTAGAATAAAAGCATCCAAGAACACATTGGGCAAGGCACAAAAATATACATAATGGGAAAAAATCTGTAAATTAAAAACAGATAGGACTGACAATTAAGAATATCAATGGCCAATTTGCCTTTACCCATTGTAAGATCAACAAAACAATATTGGCCCAGACCTAGTCCCTCAGAAGGCTAGTTTTTAGCTCCTATAATGAAAAGAGGCAATTTTCTAATTACAATGAGGCAAACAATGAGCAGTTGTCAATGATCACTGGTCAACGTATTCCCAGCTTTAACGATCAGCATTATTGCATCCCACATCACATTTTGTACTATGCTAGTCAAAATGCAAACTGATCCCCGGGCATTTTTAATTTAATCTCGGACAACTAATTCTAGATTGTCCTGTGGAAAGTATCTGGCTGTTTTCTTAAAGGGATACTGTCATGGGAAAAAAAAATTTCTTCAAAATGCATCAGTTAATAGTGCTGCTCCAGCAGAATTCTGCATTGAAATCCATTTGTCAAAAGAGCAAACAGATTTTTTCATATTTCATTCATGTGGAAATCTGACATGGGGCTAGACATAATGCCAATTTCCCAGCTGCCCCAAGTCATGTGACTTGTACTCTGATAAACTATAGTCACTCTTTACTGCTGTACTGCAAGTTGGAGTGATATCATATCCCTTCATTCCCCCCCAGCAGCCTAACAACAAAACACTGGGAAGGTAACCAGATAATATCTCCCTAACACAAGATAACAGCTGACTGGTAGATCTAAGAACAGCACTCAATAGTAAAAACCCAGGTCCTACTGTGACTCCTTCAGTTACATTGAGAAGTAAAAACATTAGCCTGCCAGAAAGCAGTTCCCTCCGAAAGTGCTGGCACAAGTCACATGACTGGGGGGCAGCTGGGAAATTGACAAAATGTCTAGCCCCATGTCAAATTTCAAAAATGAATATAAAAAATCTGTTTGCTCTTTTGAGAAATGCAGAATTCTTCTGGAACAGCACTGTTAACTGATGCATTTTGAAAAAACATGGTTTCCCATGACAGTATCCCTTTAAGCAGAAAACTTAAAGGAGGATTCAACCTCTTATTAAACAAAACTCTACCCTACATAGACTCCCCTCCCTACTTCCCCCCAGATTGCTGCTAAACCAGGTAAATGCCTCTAACTTTTTACTTACCCCTCGGTGCAGATTCAGGGATCGGAGTTTATGGCAGCCATCTTCTGGGTCTTCGTAATCCGAGAATATGAGCAGCGTATCGGCGCATGTGCAGTTGGAGCAATTTCCCAGTTCATGACAACTGTGACTGAAGAAGACAGGAAGATTACCCGGAAGATGGCTGTCGTGAATTCTGTGAATCTGCACAGAGGGGTAAGTAAAAAGTTTGGGGCATCTGCCCGGGGTAATAACTAGGCTGGAGGGGGAGGGGGGGGTATGTGTATGTTTGTAGGGGTTTTTTTTTTTTTTTTTTAAAGGGGCTGAATTCTCCTTTTAAAAGAACAGTTCAGTGTAAAAAATAAACACTGGTAAATAAATAGGCTGTGCAAAATAAAAAAAAATGTTTCTAATATAGTTAGTTAGTCAAAAATGTCATCTGTAAAGGTTGGAGTGAGTAGATGTCTAATATAGTAGCCAGTACCCAACTTACTGCTTTGCAGATTTTTAACTCTGAGTTAGTCAGTGAGCCACATGGGACATAACAGTTCAGTGAGTTTGCCATTGAGCCTCAGCATTCAGCTCAGATTCAAAAGCAACAGTTATGACTAGGGTTGCCACCTGGCTGATATTTTACCGGCCAGGCCGGTATTTTTGATGGTTGATCCCAATCTTATTAATAGGGAAAAAAAGATAAATATATAGGAAGGCTGGTATTTTTTTTTTCAAGAAAAGGTGGCAACCCTAGTTATGACCCATGTGGCTCTTCATCAAGTAACTGATTGGTTACTGCCTGGTAACCAATCGGTTTAAACCAAGACAGGTGCAAAGCAGGACTTAGTGTTCTATTCAACATCCAGTCACTCCAGCTTTTATAGTTTTATACTTGGCTAACAAACTATATCAGAAGCATTGTTTATTTTGCACAGCTTATCTATTTACCCAGTTTTTATTTCTATACTGAACTGTTCCTTTAAGGAATGGATTAAAGGGGTTGTTCACCTTTCAGTTAACTTTTAGTATGACATAGGGAGCAATATTCTGAGACAATTTGCAATTGGTTTTCATTTTTTTTTTTTTTGAGTTATTTAGCTTTTTATTCAGCAGCTCTCCATTTTGCAATGTAAGCAGTCTGGTTGCTAGGGTCCAAATGACCCTAGCCACCATGCATTGATTTGAATAAGAATATGGAATATGAATGGGGAGGGTCGGAACAGAAAGATGAGTAATAAAAAGTAGAAATAACAATAAATGTGTAGCTTTAGAGAGGATTGATTTTACAGGGTGTCAGTGACCCCCTTTTGAAAGCTAGAAAAAGTCAGGAGAAGAAGGCAAATAATTAATAAACTATAAAAATAAATAATGAAGACCAATTGAAAAGTTGCTTAGAATTGGCCATTCTATAACATACTAAAAGTTAACATGAAGGTAAACCACCCCTTTAACAATGACAATTTACATGAAGACTATCCAGTAAACAGCCAGTGGCTGTGACTGATGGTAGTTGCAGTTCTATTGCCATTGATGCTGCTAAAAATTCCCAGTCTCAAGGAGCCTTCTTGGAAAAGCAAAGCCTGAGATGAACATGTACAGAGGAATGTGAAACTGATACAGGATTGTGTGCAGGGATTCCCTGCAGAAAGATTCCTAGGGTGCGCATTTCCTGTAGTGTGGATGTCATATACGTAACTTACAACAATAAAGCCTAAGTAAACCCCACGTCATACAAAAGTCTGTTACTACAGCAACACAAGCACTGTATAACAGTGAGTCACTTCTCTCGTCAAACCCTAGAGCATTGTGCAACTCAGCACTGTCTCTTGCATTCAAGTTCTCACTAGTAGCATGGCCTGCTATTGTTAGCTTCCAGAAGTCATTCCAAATCTCATGCTATCTCTGACTCTGCTTTAAAGGGGTGGTTCACCTTCAAATTAACTTTTAGTATATTGTAGAAGGGCCAATTCTAAGAAACTTTTCAATTGGTCTTCATTATTTATTTTTCATGGTTTTTTAATGATTTGCCATTTTCTTCTGTTTCTTTGCAGCTTTCAAATGGGGGTCACTGACACCATCTAAAAACAAATGCTCTGTAAGGCTACAAATGTATTGTTATTGTTACTTTTTATTACTTATCATTCTATTCAGTCCCTCTCCTATTCATATTCCAGTCTATTATTCAAATCAATGCAGGGTTGCTAGGGTAATTTTTTACCCTAGAAACCAAATTGCTGACACTGCAAACTAGAGAGCTGCTGAATAAAAAGCTAAATAACTATAAAACCACAAACAATAAAAAATGATTGCAAAATTGTCTCCGAATATCACTCTCTACATTATACTAAAAGTTAACTCAAAGGTGAAGAACCCCTTTAATCCTTTAGGTGCCCGTATATATGTAGTATCTGCAGTGCTGATACTATGGTATCATCTACATTTTGGTTGAGGAATACATTGTAGTTTAGTACCTACTACTTTCTATTGCAGACATCTCCAGTTGAAGGCCAGGAGGCTGAAAGCAGCCCTCTAAATAAATTCCAAGGTCTCATTGTTCAAGGGTTCTACAAAGCCATTGTGACTTATACACAACCTAAGCCTTCCTAAAAAGATTTTTCTGCATTATAAGGTTTGAGTTACAGGGGCAAATGTTTTGATTTTAAGCATAAGTAAATCCAAAATTTGGGGTGTTCTCCAATATATATATATATATTTATATTTATAAAATAGAACAGGGATCCACACCCTTTGTTACCCATAAGTCAAATTCAACTGTAAAAAGAGTTGAGGAGCAACACAAGCATGAAAAAGCTGATGTGCCAAATAAGGGTACTGATTGGCTATTTGGAAGCTCAGTGTGAACTGCCAACCTGCAGAAGGCTCTGTTTGGTAGCTCACATGGTATTTGTTCCTTAAAGGAAAACTAAACCTATACTTTAAACGAACCCTACCCCTGTAGACCCCCCTTCCCGCTCCCCCAGTCTACTTGCTGCCCGGTTCAAATGCCCCTAATTTTTTACTTACTTCTCAAGGCAGATTCCGGCGTCAGAGTTCACGGCATCCGTCTTCTTCTGTAATCTTCGTGTATTGACGGCGTTTCGGCACATGCGCAGTTGCAGCAAATTCCCAGTTCTGGACAACTGCACATGCGCTGAAACTCACGGGAATCACAGAAGAGCCAAAAGAAGACACAAAGGGGGGAATTCACAAAAGTGTTGGTAAAATAAGTAACCCAGAAGTGGCAACAAATTTGTAAAATGTCGTACAAATGGCAAATTCACAAAATCTCTGAATGTCTTGTAAGTAGTGATGGGCGAATTTATTCACCAGGGGCGAATTCGCGGCAAATTCCCGCGATTCGCCACTGGTGAATAAATTCGCGAAACGCCAGCAAAAATTTGCCGCCGAAAAATTTGCCAAAAAAAACGAGTCGTGCATCGTTTTTGACGCAACGCGGCGAAAACGACGTGACGCGCGCCGAAAGCGACACGACACGGCGGAAACTACGCGCTGCGCCGCGATTGACGCACAAGTAGTAATGGGTGAATCTCCCGCGTTTCGCTTCGCCGAAAAATTCACGAATTTCCAGAGAAATTCGCGAATTGGCGAAAAAATTTGCGAAACGCGTCAAAAACGACGTGCGACTCGTTTCGCAAATTCGCGAAGCGAAACGCGGGAGATTCACCCATCACTACTTGTAAGTCCGACAATATCTTTTCATCGTACAGACGACATTTTACAAGACAATTTGACCAACATTTTCATTTTGGAATGTGTCGGAAAAATTGTTGGCAAAAAAAAAATTAGTTTACGAGTACTTCATAAAAATGTCGGGAAAGTGTTGCCGATTTCAAAAGTGTCGTACATGTCGGAAAATTGGTAGGGGAAATGCTCTGTGAATTTGTCGGCTGTTGCTACATCACTTTCTACGACATTTTAAAGACATTTTTTCATTCCCGACACTTTTGCGAATTCCCCCCAAAGAGTACGGAAGAATATGGCTGCCGTGAACTCCAACACCTGAATCTGCCGTGAGGGGTGAGTAAAAAGCTAGGGGCATTTGTCCCTAACAAGTAGGCTGGGGGAGGGAGGTCTACGGAGGGTAGGGTTTTTTTATGAGGTTGGTTCTCCTTTAAAAACTTGCCTATAAGCCAAGAATTTAAAATGAGCAGCTGATTTGAGACCACTGGGAGCATCATCAAATGGGTCTGTGAGCAACATGTTGCTCATGAACCACTGGTTCTGGATTAACAAAATAGAAAGTAATTGGAAAAAAGTCTTTATTTCTGGTGAATTATCTGAAACCAACTGAACTGAAAAAAAGTTTAGAGGTGAACAACCCCTTTAACCAACACTGCAGCAGAATGATGCCATGCTAAAATAGGAGCCATCATGTACCATTTAATTGAAACTGTTACACCAGGTGCAAATGTGTCAGGTAGATGCACTTACAAAAACAAAATGAATAATATTACAAATATGGAACCTGTTATTCAGAATGCTCAGGACCTGGGGTATTCCCAGCTTCTCCATACATTGAGTGTTCTTAAAAATAAATTAAATACCTAGAGCTCCTAGGGCTACTTACATTTAAGTGAGCGATACCCAGCCTCCATATTCCATTTTATTTAAGTATATTTCTATTTATTTTATGTAAACTCTCTTCTATTGTGACCTATTTTTGGCTTTAGTACACCTATACGCTTGATAATCCTAAATGTTTGATTTATGTGGAAAATCAATAAAACATTTCAGTGGGGAAAAAAAATTAAATAATAAATAAGCTGATAGGCTTGTTATGCTTCCAGTATGGATGAATTGTATCATACTTAGGATCTAGGTACTGTTTTACTTACACAGATGAAAAAGGAAATATTTTTTAAAAAATGTGCTTTATAATGGTGTCTGTGGGACATGGCCTTCCTGTAATCTGGAGCTTTCTGGATGATGGGTTTCCAGATAAAGTATCCCTTACCTGTA
Organism: Xenopus borealis; assembly: GCA_024363595.1. NCBI lineage: Eukaryota > Metazoa > Chordata > Amphibia > Anura > Pipidae > Xenopus > Xenopus borealis. The sequence continues at coordinate 84,578,820 of CM044446.1, read as the reverse complement.
TTATAATGTACTTAAATTGATACTGTCATGGGAAAACATGCATCAGTTAATAGTGCTGCTCCCGTAGACTTCTGCACTGAAATCCATTTCTCAAAAGAGCAAACAGATTTTTTCATATTCGGTTTTGAAATCTGAAATGGGGCTAGACATATTGTCAATTTCCCAGCTGCCCCTGGTCATGTGACTTGTGCCAGCACTTTAGGAGGAAACTGCTTTCTGGCAGGCTGTTGTATTTCCTTCTCAATGTAACTGAATAGAATGCAGTGGGACATGGGTTTTACTATTGAGTGCTGTTCTTAGATCTACCAGGCAGCTGTTATCTTGTGTTAGGGAGCTGTTATCTGGTTACCTTCCCATTGTTCTGTTGTTAGGCTGCTGGGGGTGGGGGGAGGGAAGGGAGGCAGTGATATCACTCCAACTTGCAGTACAGCAGTAAAGAGTGATTGAAGTTTATCAGAGCACAAGTCACATGACTTGGGGCAGCTGGGAAATTGACAAAATGTCTAGCCTGATGTCAGATTTCAAAATGAAATATAAAAAAATCTGTTTGCTCTTTTGAGAAATGGATGTCAGTGCAGAATTCTGCGTAGCACTATTAAATGATACATTTTGAAAAAAAAAATGTTTTTCCCCATGACAGCTCTTTAACAGCTCTGTATAGTGGAAATGTAACAGGCACACTAAGATTAGCTCTTTTGATATCCCATTCCCCCTGTACCCATGCTATTTAGAAACTCCAGTGATATATAGAACAGTAATAAATATTGTATTTTGATAACCACGGCAATGATAATACCTCATATTGCTGTAGCCCCCATTGAAACTGATGGTAGTCACTGTGCTGGTGTGGTACAGCCTATGTAAGTGGCATGTAAACACCCCAAAATATGACTAATGCTTACCAGTTTTCTTGGACCCTGCAAACAGTGCACTGGTTGTGTTTTATATATCAGATATCAATGCCTTTGGTTGGGTACATGAAATGCCAGAACCTAAAAACCTATGAAACCCAATCTGGACCTAGCTGAATGTGTGACCTTTAAAATGTGTATTTTGATTGTGTTTCTGTGATTCATTGCACATTGCAAACTGAGACAAGGGCTTCCTCCACAATAACATTTTTAGTTTCTGCCATTAAGATCGGCAAGATGCTTTCTTTAGTTCTTAGATTTGCGTTGGCATTTTAATTTCTCTGCCTGCTACTGAACTACAGTCACTAAACAGGTTGGTTATGGAGTTTCAGACCAGAACAGCTGAAAAGACTCAGGGTCTAGCTGCTCATTATTTATCCTGCACAGTCACGGTTTTCTAGGTGCTTATAGACCTTTTTATCTGCTTGATTACAAGAATTTCATTTATTCCCCTCTGGCACTGTTGCCATCAGTACACAAACATGTTTACCCTGCGATTATAAACCTGAATATACAGTTCTGCAGTCAGTTTTAGATAGAGGCCCTTCCCTATTGTTACAGGGAGAAGAAAGGGGAATTCCTCCCCAGCATCTCAGTGCAGGTAACCAGCAAGCAGGATGAATTTGCATGGGGAAACATGGAGGAAGAAGACTTACCTGGAATCCCCCTACTAACTGCAATATTTGCTATGCAAGGTATGTATCTTTTGGGGGAAATAAATTGAACTGAGCTTTTAGAGAAAGCCAGACAATCAGTGTCGGACTGGGAGACCAAGGGCCCACTGAAAAACCGTAGACTAGGGGCCCACCCAAAAACCTTAGACTAAAGGCCCACCCAAAAACCTTAGATAATGGTCCAACTCTCAGTACTATTATCCTTCCTCTCAATTCAGTTCATGTGTGCTTCCAGAGTAGGCAAAACCAGGCTCTTTGCAGCCCCAGGTGCACGCCGAGCCCTCTGCCAGGGCAACTAGACCAATATCCAAAAAACAGCAGCACTCCGGAATTTGTGAAAAATTGGTGTTTACTTCAAGTGTTTTACAAGGCAACGTTTCGGGCCCTTCCGACCCTTTCTCAAGCCATAGAAAAGGGTCGGAAGGGCCCGAAACGTTGCCTTGTAAAACACTTGAAGTAAACACCAATTTTTCACAAATTCCGGAGTGCTGCTGTTTTTTGGATATCATCCTTCCTCTCCTGACTCAACCTCTATTCTCCTAGTCTCTTTTCTTTACATGCTATAATCTATTATTCCATCTATTTAGCCTCTTTGTTCTCAGAAATATTGCCTCTTTGTTTCCTTTAGACATAAGGTTGCCATGAAATAGGCAACATTTTTAACAGCATGAGGGCCCACTGACACCCGGGCCAACCAGGAGTTTTCCTGGTATCCCGGTGGGCCAGTCCAACACTGTAGACAATTACCCAACACTGTCCCTTAGCAATAGCAGAAACTGTATCAACAAGCGATAAGTCCTACACAGGACTGGACTGAAATAGGCCCTGGCATTTCAAGTACACAGAGGCCCAATCAGCCAAAACAGAGGCCCAAACAGCCCCCACCAGCCCACTAAATACTGACTTTCTATGGCACCTTATAGCAGCCCCTCTGGCATTTGCCAGAACCCACATATTGCCAGTCCGGGCCTGGTCCTACAGAGGAAGCAGACCCTTCATAGTCCTTATATGACTATGAAAAATATCTTTAAGGAGGCCTAAAATGATTTCGCTGTAGGGCTCGATGCCACTGTGTATCAAATATGTGACATTGAGTACAGAATACAAGGGGAAACCCAAGAAGCCTGGGAAAACAAGATGCAAAGGAGGTAGATTTTTCAGTCGTGAAACTGTGCCAGAGGCAGGTCACCTGCATAATAAGTAGAACATGCTAAGGTTACCTCTTTATATTCACATTACTAATTTGACAGGAGACACGCAGAATATGGAGGAAATAACAGAGAAATAGAATAGGGTACATGTAGTTCTGAGAAATACGAGCCCCTGTTCAGCATTCAGGAACATGTAAGCATTCAAACTTTGTGATTGCAACGGAGATGATTAAATAGAAAAACCGAGGAGGTATATTTTCTGCTGTCACTTTTGGAGGAGGACAACTCGGATCCTTAATAGGAGCCTGTTAACTAAATGGAAATCACCTGTTACAGGCCATAAAGTCCATTAAAACCATTGACAGGATCCTTATACAGGTTCAGGCATTCTATGCTGAAGAATACATGCTGTGCACCATGAGCCGTTGTATAAACAGAATCATATGCCATCTGCTAACAGCACATAGAAAGTAGGCAGGAAAGTACATACTGGGGCTCATTTATGAACACTGGGCAAATTTGCCCATGGGCAGTTACCTATAGAAACCAATCAGCGATCAGCTTTTTGAAGCCAGCTGCAAGTAGAACAATGAATGCAACCATCTGATTGGTTGCTATGGGTTACTGCCCATTGGCAAATTTGCCCAGTGTTCATAAATGACCCGCACTGTATCTATGTGTGTATGTTGCTTAGAAATCCTATAGATATGTTGCAAGGGAACAGGCCTCTAAGAGACCTCTGGGAACAAAAAGGAATGCAACACCTTTCAATATGCCATTAGGTCCCCATCCCCAGCAGATCTGGATTGAGAATCAAAAGTGGCCCTGGTATTTCAGTTACTCAGAGGCCCAATCAACCCATACAAAGGCCCAAACAGCCCCCACCAGCCCACTAAATACTGACTTATAGCAGCCCCTCTGGCATTTGCCAGAACTCACAGATTGCCAGTCTGGGCCTGGTCCCCAGCTTTACAGATAAATACAATTATTCCTTTCGGAATTCCTTTCAGACAGAAGAACAAGGCAAGGGTCCATGCATGATCCGTCCTCCTTTGCGCTCTTAGCTTGACGCATGCCCAACTACGACTGAATCCTGTGCACAGATCTAGTTGCAAAACTGGCGCACACACACTACCTTTGGTCATACAAATACCCCAATAATAATTACTTATGTCATTTAAACTTTGGAAAAATGGCACTCTATCGTTAATGAAGCTTACTTGGCATACAAAGGTTAAATAATGAAGTTGCTGCAGTTTCATGTATTTGGCTATAGGCAGGCAGATATTTCCATTAGTCAATAACAAATTAGCCTGGACTAGTCATATTTAAAGGACAAGGAAAGCCTTTTTTTCAAATGTTAAGTTAAAGAATCCTACCCTTTATCACAACTTAAGCTGGCCATAGACGTAACAATTACGATCTTTCTCGGAAAAGATCTTTCCAAGAAAGATTGTTCGTTTCAACACACGGGTATAGAGCTGAATGGTCAGATATACAGGTAGAAACAATAGAATTCTACTTGTATCTGACGATTCAGCACTAACAATGGCCGATGTTCAGGGAGCTTTCAAAGGCATCCGATCAAAATTTTCCGTCCAGTCCGATCAACCAGATATCTTAATCTTCTGACGATGTCGGTCGGCTCATTTCCCACCATACACGCACCGAATATCGTACGAAAATTCGTTTCGTACGATATTATCTGTGCGTCTATGGCCACCTTTAGTCACTAAACTCCCCCCCTCCCGTAATGTGCCTTTAGTAGCTGAAAGTCATAACTTGTAACCAGCGTTCTGTAATAGGTGCGCCCATTTTTTTTCCGCGTCCATAAATAATCCTTTTTTCAAAGATGATGTAGGCTCTTGAAAAAGACTGCTTATGCGCATGCTCCCTACCCATCCAGACTGCACAGAATCACTTGGTCTTGGTGGAGACGAAGGCACTATGGGTAAATTCTTTGATAGGAGTCAGCAGGATTTGCCGATACACAGTGATACAGCTCCTACATGCAGGCACTTTAAGGTGTTCTACCAGTTGTTTTTTGAATAGGCTTTTCATTTGGAAACGGATCTTGATTACCCTTTCCTTGTCCTTTAAACAGCACACAAGAGTCTGCAGTAATGACAAGAGATCAATTATAACCATGCAGGCAGTGTGCAAAGTGTAAAAATGCACAGTGCCCCATAAGCTGAGGAAGTCTTCCAATTGTTCACATTTAGGATGCCCTGTTCTTTCATGAATTATTATACATATAAAATGTCTCTCTTTCTGCAATCAGATGCTCATGAGCAACATGTTGCTCTCCAACACCTTTAGGGCTGGGACAGACAGGGAGATTCGGGGAGATTCTGTCGCCTGGCGATTAATCGCTGGCGACAAACTCCCCAAACTGCCTTCCCCCTGTCCACCACCTGTTTAAATCAAAAAGCGCTAGCGCCAATACAAACGCGGCGCAGCGATTTCTGGAATTGCCCGAAGTTGCTTCGTGAGGAAGCTTCGGGCGATTCCGGAAATTGCCGCACTGTGTGTGTATTAGCCCTGGCGCTTTTTTATTTAAACAGGCGGCAGACAGGGGGAAGGCAGTTCGTGGAGATTGTCGCCAGCGATTAATTGCCAGGCGACAGAATCTCCCCGAATCTCCCTGTCTGCACCAGCCCTTACTGTTGCTCTCATTGGCCTCAAAGCAAGTGTTATTTTTTAAATTCCTGGCTAGACAAGTTTTGGAGGCATAAAGACTTCCAAACAGAGCCTGCAGCAAATAGACGTAGACACATACTGATAATGAACGTCGTTTCTGTTGTTTTCTGCTGCCACCCACTGATGGATGTGATAAGTACTAGGAAGCAGAAACATTTAAATTCAAATTCCCCCATAACCATTAAGTTCTGCTACTCTGTGTCATAATAGTTCATATTGCATACATTGATATTGTTTATTGCAGCCAATCATATATATATATATATATATATATATATAGTAATCCAAAAAAACCGCACCAAACAGGACTTTAAATGAAAAAAAAACAAAAAAAGTTTTTATTTACTCAACGTTTCAGCTCAACAGTTGGAGCCGTCTTCAGGAACTTTATTTTTATATTGTTATTTTGTTTTGTTTGTTTTGTTTAAGCCTCCTGCTTCTTCACATGCCAAAGATCAGTGTAGTAAATGTTAAAGAGCCCCTCAGATAAAGAGTATATTATATGATAAGGTCTTTTGGTGCTTGCCACAAAGAAAAAGGGCCGGGCCAAGGTAGTTCGGCAGCCTAGTCAAGGGTTACAATCAGCTTCCCACCTCCTATATTTTCATCAATAATGACCAAGCCTGTCCTGTACCTGTGCCAACCCAGCAGCCATTAGCCATCAATATTGCCCCAAGGCAGCAGGCCCAGGCCCCAAATATGTACCTGTGCCACTGCTAGCAGCCAACAGTGAGCCCATGTCCAGCCATATCCACCATTAATACTGCAGGCCCCAACCCCACACCCCCCACCTGTACCGTCTAATAAAAGCCAACAATCAAAATGAACTGAATATCAAAAATAACAAAAATTTATAGAAATTGAAAAAAAAAAATTTCCCCTTGAGAAGTGCGACCCCCCCCCGTGATTGCACCCTAGGCGGTTGCCTACCCTGCCTACCCCCTGACCCGGCCCTGCAAAGAAAGGAAAAAAAATTTCATGATTATAAAGAAATGAAAGCATCCAGTAAGGCAAAAATACCTATAACATTCCCAGGATAAGTAATTTCTTTCTCCCTAAATTACACTATATTCACAATTCTTCAAGCAGAAATAAACTGTACAATTAATAGTATCCTTTTTATTTATCTGGAACATATTAGCAATGCAAATTGTAGTATCCGTCTGAGTGCAGGTGAATTATCCTTCACTTTATATAGTAAATAGTCATGGGCGAATTTGCGGCGAATTCCCAAGATTCGTCACCAGCGAATAAATTTGCGAAACACCAGCGACAATTCGGCTGCCGAAAATTTGCCGGCGTAAAAAAAACACGAAGCGCGCCGAAAATGACGTGACGCGCGTCTTAAGCGCAACGCAACTCATTTCACGAATTTTTTCGCCAATTCGTGGATTTTGCTGGAAATTTGCAAATTTTTCGTGGAATCAAAACAGGAGAGATGCGCCCATCACTAATAAATAAAAAAAGAAATACAAAAAGTATCCTTGCCTTTGAAACACAATTGAAAGTTATGGGGCACAGAGATCTGTACACTGGCTTTACTACTGGAAGGGGATTCACAGTTGTACTTCGGCATGCACACTCACCATTTTCTTTGTTCTTACGTTTTAAAGTTTGTGAAACAAAATGTAATTGTGTATTTGCAAGTACAGGTGTGGGATCCCTTATCTGGAAATTTGTTATCTAGAAAGCTCTGAATTACGGAATATCCATCTCCCATAGACTCCATTATAATGAAAGAATCCAGATTTTTAAAAATGATTTCCTTTTGTTTTGTAACAATAGAATAGTACCTTGTCTTAGTTGATCCCAACTAAGATATAATTAATCCTTATTGGAAACAAAACCAGCCTATTGGGTTTATTTAATGTTTACATGATTTTCTGCACTCAAATCCATTACTCAAAAGAGCAAACAGATTTTGTATTCAATTTTGAAATCTGAAATGGGGAAAGACATTTTGTCAATTTCCCAGCTGCCCCTGGTCATGTGACTTGTGCCAGCACTTTAGGAGGGAACTGCTTTCTGGCAGGCTGTTGTTTTTCCTTCTCAATGGAACGCAGTGGGACATGGGTTTTACTTTTGAGTGCTGTTCTTAAGGTGGCCATACACGATGCCAACAGACCAAGTTGGCAGCCATAGGCGGATTTTCATTAAGGCTTGGGGAGGCTAAGCCTTCCCAAAACTGTTTGCATGAAAAATTTTAAGAAAAATGAAAAGCAAAAAAATTAAAATCCTCTGACTGACCAATGTGTCTATTTGAGTTTGTTTGGGGCAGGGGCAGGAGTCAAATCAACTGTTAATCCTCCATCTGCTTGTTTGGTATGTGGGAATTGTTTCATACCTACATTACACAAAAAACACAATGAATGGTCAATGGTAGTTCGACTGATCTATTCAGGTAGGTGTTATCTGAAACTGGAAAAGGTATGAAGGTGTGATGTAGCCATTATATTACCACTGTGACCAGATCTCATTTTCACACCTCTGTGAATTTTATCCAACACCTATTTGTATAGTTCAGTGGAACCATTGTGATTGGATATTGGTGAATGTTTCCTTAAAGGAGTTGTTTAACAGATTGTTCAACAGAAATCAATATTTTTTTTCAATTGCTTTCCTTCTTTTACTTTTTACTGTTTTTCCAAAATTGAAGTTTAAAATGTAATGTTCCTGTATGTGGGGTTTCAGTCTGGCAGCTCAGTGATCCAGGAGCATCTGAACTGTAACTATTTCCTACAATTAGTTGATACAATTAGTTACAATATTTATTAGCAGTATATGAGGAATATTAGCAACTATTGTATCAATTCACTTTTCTCTGGATCAGCTAACAGATCAGTTTGGCTACTTTCACTTACACACAAATGTTGTGTTGATGGTTGAAAGCAAGTTTTTTCTCAACCTCATCTACTATTATATTGTGTTACTTTGATACTGCAGTAAAAAGGCAGCTGCTGTTTTTTGTGAGGGGACCAAAATACATCTGCATTATACTGTGTATGTATATAATCTCACATAAATGACAAATAATATATCCCTTTTGTTTTATGTGAAAGTAGCCCAATAAACATGCTTTAATGTTAAACAACCCACTCATTAGCCCTGATTTCCATTAATGTGGATGAACTGAACTTTTTCTATAATTTTGATAATAAGAGAGTGCTATGCATATTATCTTCAAAATAGTCTGGGATTCATATGCAGCTTGTGGGCCCATCAGTTAGTAGCTCGTAAGTCAGACCATGTATGGGACAGCTTTCAGATTGTAGTGCATTTTTAGACAAAAATTCCTGTGTGATCAGCAGGGCCGCTCCAGCCATGAGGCAAGGTGAGACCCTTGCCTCAGGTGGCATGGAGCGGCCAGTTACCAGGGGCGGCAAAAAGCCGCCTCTGGTAACTTTAAGAGCTGAATTTCCATTTTAAAAAAAATGGAAATTCGGCTCTTCTAGCGCAGCAATAGAAGAGTGCAATAGCGATCGCTGCACTAGTGATGCGGCCCCTCTTCCACCCGCTCCAACGCTATAAGTTCAAAGCGCAGAGTGGGGGGGGGCGGCATCGGGGCTGCTGTCTCAGATACACCCCTGGTGCTCAGACATGTGAATAACAACAGTTGCCAATGCTTATAATATAGGATTCTGCCAGCGGAAACTCACTGTTGAAAAAACTGTTGAAGTAACATTAGACTTAGCCTACCCAAACAAAAAAATCACCCTCCGCCTATGTTGGCAGCTTATCGGCCCTTGTACGCGGCCCTCTGACGGGCTTTACCGATCAATATCTGTCCGAAAGTCGGGCCATTTATATTACTTGGTGGGCTAAATCTCTTCTGCGGGTAGGGTTGCCACCTTTTCTTGAAGAAAATACCGGCCTTCCTATATATTTATCTTTTTTCCCTATTAATAACATTGGGATCAACCATCAATAACATTGGGATCAACCATCAATAACATTGGGATCAACCATCAAAAATACCGGCCAGGCAATTAAAATACCGGCCAGGTGGCAACCCTAACTGCGGGGCTACAGCTGGACAGCTCTGGTTTCCAGGAATTAGGCATAGTGTATTCATTTCTATATAGACATGCAGAATGGAGCTACAGCCATCTCTACTTTGCTGTTTAGCACATGGTTTCAAAAGGTACAAGCTGATTTATTTCAATCCTGAGCAAGTGGGTTAATGATGAGCAAACAACTGCTCCCTTTAACAGTGTTCTGTTCTAATATTAGTCTCATATAGTCCCAGGACCAAAGCACATTATTCTAATAACAGACTAGCAAAACAGTAAAAGGAGAAATTGAAGTTATAAGAATCTGTATTCTCAGCTACCCCCCCCCCTTGATAAGCGAGCACCTATTTCCTTAACAATGTCATTAAATAGCTATGATTTAGGATTACATAGCACAACTCTATACTTCCCTTGGTGTCTCACTTACAATAACTTACCTTTATTAGAGTCATTACATTTCTCAAGGAATGTTACTGTATTTCAATAAGATCTAAGTTTATGCTTCCATCCTTAGCAATCATTGCTATCTAGGCACACATTTTTCTCACCATCTGTTATATATATATATATATATATCTTGAGAAAGGTCCAGACTGGACCAAAACGTTGACAAATAAACTTCACCTTGGTTGATTCTACTATGAAGTCCTGGAGTGCGTCATTCTTTGGAAGAGGATTATCTACACTTCATATGACAGCACCCAGGCATTAACTTTGCTTTAATTGGAGTGCACCACAGCTGGAACTATATATATATATATATATATATATATATATATATATATATTTGTGTTATGGGAAGCCCCTTGCCCGCCACAGCAAGATCACAGGCCAAGAAAGAATGAGGTTTTATTGCCATGGTCAGTTGCCAGATAGGAAATACTGATTCAAGCTGCTTCTAGAACTGGGGATTCCCAAAGTATTAGTACTAAAGTCACACAGTGGAACAACAGCCTTTTGTGTTGCATTTGACTAGTCCTGATAGGAAGTACTGACACTAAATTCTATTTCAGCAACTGAAAATAATATGACGACAAGGATATTACTATATTGAAGGGGATACTGGAGCCATTGCTGCAGCACAATAAGACCATGATGAAGTGACTTAAGTGTCTGTGTAAATATCCTGTATTTCATATTGTGTTGTGCAGTGACTACTTTATTTCTCATAATGAAAAGTCATGTCTTCGTAAAAATAAATTAACAGTATGTATTGCTCATGTATTCCTTTTACTGGTAGTATAATAACCAGACTAAATATAAGGCATGTGGTTTTCTAGAGAAGGTGTACGTTTTCAACACGAATGCATTAGCGTTTGTTTGGAATCAGTACTAAAGGATTAGGTTTTAAAATGATGCACAAACAGACTGGGGTTAGTTGATAGAATTAGGCAGGAATGGATTAGGGTTTGGTCCAAATAATAATACTTTCAATCTTAATACCTAACCCTAAAGCTTACAGGGTGGTTTCTCCACTGGCAGAGAAACACACAAAATCATTGGTCGCCTCCTACTGACTTTAATGGGCACAGACTAAAAGCGCTGTTACGATGGCCATAGATGCAATTGTACGAATCCTTGATTCGTATGATTTTCAGATTGTGTGTGGAGTGTCTAGGGTTGCCACCTTTCCCTGTGGCTGTAGCCGGACAGGGGGACGGGCCCGTGATGTCGGTGGGCGGGCCCGTGACGTCACAGGGCGGAGATATGACGCCATGATCGCCGATTGGCCGATCACGGCATCAATCAAGCTAATCCCGCCCGGTTTTCATTATTTGGAAAACCGGGCAGAAAGCATTGACCCGGGCAGCCCTTCAAAATACCGGGCTGTCCGGGTCAAAACCGGACAGGTGGCAACCCTAGGAGTGTCCCAACATTTGTGGTGCCATGCCGATGTCGTTCAGTGGATTGGACAGAAGATTTCTGTTGGCTACGGATCATATCTCTGCTTGTATTGCCGATCTTATGATTTTCAGTGGGAAACTGTCACCAGCTTTGTCAGACATAAACCTCCGTACGATTGGTGCGAGTTTGCTAGCACTGGCAGGGGGCATTGTTTTTTACTCTTATCCCCAAACGGAATGCAGGCTCTATCAGCCCACACCTTTGTTTGGGGGGTAACTTTTTTTTGCAATAGATGCCCTTTAAACTGAAGGTTAGTGGCAGGTCGGGAGATTTGGACGTCCAATTGTTCGTCTGATATTGCAAGTAAATCTGCACATATATGGCCAGCTTTACAGGCAGTTTAGCCTGAGGTCATTCCAGGTTCTCAGTGGCGTAACTACCAGGGGTGCAGGGGGTGCAATTGCACCAGGGTCCCAACCCCCTTGGCAGGCCCTGATTGGTGAAAAGGCCACCTAGGCTGGCAAGATTTTAGGGGGCGGCATGCTGCCCAACCACACCCACATTGGTTCAAAAACACCGGGGATGCGAAGGAGATACAATTGTTTTTTAAATCCCCATTGCTCCAGTTCCAATAATGAAAATTTGCACAAAAAAAGTGGAGAGGACAGGGGTGACAAATCAGTGGGCCTAGGGGCGCCTTCTATATAAATTCAGCCCTGCCCCTTGGGGCCAAATCGAAGCCACATGCCATCAACTTATTTATAGAGGTAAGGGCCCGTCAGGGGGTCCCAGGTGCCCATCCTGTATTGGGGCCCACCAGGGAGTAGTTACGCCACTGCAGGTTCCTCTTGCACTCAATTCATCAGAGTAGGCTAAGGCTTATTTTCACAATATTTTGCAAATAGTGTTCATGTCCTTCAATAAGTAATTAGGATGTAATAGCATAGGAGCATGATTCGGTCACTCAAAACCGATAAAACTAGTACCATACAATCCTGCTCTCCACGGCGCTGTCTGAGACTTTCAAAGGGAGTCAATCTTTATCCAAAATTCGGCTTTATTTCCAACACATTGTGCACCGCATGAATGTTTGTATTGCACGTGATGGAAATAAAGCCGAATTTTGGATAAAGAGTGACTCCCTTTGAAAGTCTCAGACAGCGCCGTGGAGAGTGGGATGTCCTTCAATAAAGCCCTTAGGTTTTCGACCCATGGGTTGTACAAATGGAAAATAACACATACCATTGATGGAGGAACTGTTAAGTTGCCTATAAGAATATTAAAAGTAAATTGGCTTAGCTTGTTTCCCTTATAGTAGGAAGAGGATTGGGCACATAATTACAGGCCGTACTAAAGTATGTGATCCCTTATCTGGAAACCTGTTATCCTGAAAGGTCCAAATTAAAGATTAGACTCCATTTTATCCAAATAGTCCAAGTAGTATTTGCTTTTTCTCTGTAATAATAAAACAATAGCTTGTGCTTGATCCAAACTAAGATATAATTCTTATTGCAAGCAAAACCAGCCTATTGGGTTTATTTAATGTTTACATGATTTTCTAATACTGCATCAATAATAAAGAGTCTCTGCCTGGTTAAAATTAGGAGGAATGTGTCTATGTATTGATGAGACTCTATAACCTCTATAATGATTTGCTCTGTTTAGTGAATGCTATAAATCTGCCTGTGTTGTGTAGAATTCCTGTAGCAATTGTAGAATATCTTTCTTTGGGAGTTACTCTTCTTTTTATTAAAATGCACAAATTTGACATGGATTTGTAATATGTGTTAATGTGTGCTATGTGTGTTATAATGGACTGATGTTGCTACCATCCATGGACAAGGAGATGCCTTTCACAACTGTGCAGGATTGACTGTATTATTACTTTGGCAGAACACTATGAAGAATTGCCGCTTTCTGTAGTCTTTGCATCCGTCCTCTTTTTATATGATGCAGGGTGATGCCAAGTGACAAAATATATTTAGTCTTCTACAGCCAAACTGGAAGTAATACCGCTTCTCCTTTTGCATCCAGTTAAGTGCGCCCAACATTAAATTATTGTCCTTACAGAAACAGCCGATGCAAGGAGAAATGCTGCAACCCCTAATTGCTCCCCCTTGTCTCTCATTATTTCTCATCATTTCTCATCTATTCACGGTCATGGTATTCACAAAAACGGCATCAGTTAATAGTGCTGCTCCAGCACACAATTCTGCACTGAAATCCATTTCCCAAAAGAGCAAACAGATTTTTTTTATATTTAATTTTGAATTCCCAGCTGCCCCAAGTCATGTGACTTGTGCCAGCACTTTTGTTTTCTGGCACGCTGTCGTTTTTCCTTCTCAGTGTAACTAAAAATGTAATTAAATTAAAATTTTCACGATAGTTCACCCTTTAAGGACTAGCACTGATGCCTGTTGTCCTAAAAGCACTTGCATCCAGGTTAGGAACATACGCAGAAGGATCTCTTGTCATCTATTTAATCAGCCCTCCTGTGCAAGTGCATGACCTTATTGTTAGTCCTTAAATGTTGAATACATATACTGCCAAATATAGAAATGCCAGTTTGGACACTCACTGAAGCAAACAAAAAAATCTCATCTTTCATTTCCTCCGTGGAATTCCCCAAAGATGTAATCAGAGGAGGAGGCAGACAGAGCCCATGAACACACATCATTAGTGCGTGAAAAACTGCATTTATTTTAACGGCCCTTGTTCACAAAATCACCAGGATAAACAGAGGAGGCGGCTTCTGACCTTTTCCCCTCAGAGATATAATGCAGTGTTTTTTCCCTTTTGTTTTAGGTTTTCTTTTCTATGTATATTTTTGGATGAGGGACAAGTCACAACAGAACTAACCTGATTCTTTTGTGACTGTCTGTGGTTTCTATTAAAGGACAAGGAAATGCTGCTGCTAAATTTAACGCTATCTTATAGAGGCCCCATGCATATACCAGATTGCTGATATATATATATATATATATATATATATATATATATATATACACACTCATTTGACTGACATGACATCTTGTGCTGTATAACCACCACCACATTTGACATGAACTGTGTTTAATAAATATAAAAGTTTAATATATAAAAGACTTAAAAAACACTCAAACCCCTGCGGTGTAAGGAGCAGAACAAACAGATCTCAGAAATCGGCTGAGGGTCAGGGACTGACAGCAAGAATCAAAGTCCATATAACAGGCCAAAGGTCAAGGACAGGCAGAAAACTTGCAGAATCAGAATACAGGCCAAGGTCAAATTGGGGAGTCAGGACCAAAGGGAACAGGGTCAGGAGCAGGACTTACTAGGCAGGAGCTGGGTATAAGGAATAAGGTTGCAGGAATAGGATCAAGATCAGGATCTGAGTCATGAACAAAATCACAGTAACCGGAGCAAAACCCAGATCAGGAACTGGGGAGTCAGATCTAAAGGGAATAGGGAGGGAAAGGAGCAGGATTTACTAGGCAGGAGCAGGGTATCAGGAATAAGATTGCAGGAACAGGATCAAGATCAGGAACTGGGGAGTCAGAACTAAAAAGAACAGGAGCAGGACTTACTAGGCAGGAGCAGGGTATCAGGAACAGGATCAATATCAGGAACAGGGTCATGAACAAAATCCACAGGAACTGGAGCAAAACCCAGATTAATAACATGATCAATACAACACGAGACAATGTTAACAGAAGATATTCTGTCAGGTTCAGGCTGGTGCCACACTGCCTCCTGTGACTCAAGGTCCTGACAATATATCAATGCAGGTATATGTATTTGTGTTTTATTTTAAGGTTTAGCCAGGGCTTTCCTGTTCTACCACCCTATATTAGTTTGCAATCAATTATGCTAATAGATATGCCAAGATACCCCAGCACTCCTCTTAGCAGAAACTCAGAGAAACCGCTATGTTGTTTGATATATTTGTAGGGTTTTGTTGGTACCTTCGCTGGCAGCAAATGGAGACAAAGAAAGAAGGATGCATGGCAGGGGGTAAAGCAGGGAGACTGTACAGAAGTGGAATTGTAGAGACACAGACATCTTGCTGAAGTCAGTAAAAAAGAAACGTAGCTGGTTCTAAGCAAAGATGAACTGAAACACAAATCCTCTTTAGGCAAGGATAACAGTGATCTTGTGCCCAGAGCCTTTGCTTTCTTTATCAGTCCCCTTCACACATTTGTGTCTTTTTCTTCTGCCTCAGATCTCTCACAGCTAGATACCTATTCTAGGAGTTGTGTAATAAACAAGCCAGTGTTGCAACCAGCAACCAGCAGACCTGGGGGAGACGGGGTCAGGCCAAACCAGTGTCGGACTGGCCCACAGGGATACCAGGAAAACTCCCGGTGGGCCCAGGTGTCAGTGGGCCTATTTCATGTGCATTCCTTATTTCTTTATGTGGGAAAAGAGGCTTAAAGAACAAGTAAACGTTTTTTTTTTCTATCTGTAAATTTGCTCTAAACAGCCCCCCAGATTAATGTACCTTAGTCCCTGCTGCAAGTCTGCTCTGGTTTCTGTGTTATCAGCAGCTTGTTTCCCCTTCTTCCTGGTGCAGAGTGAAGCCCCGCCCCTTAGCTTTCTGAGCTGACCTTATATCTTGGACTAGTCCCGGAGATCATTTGCATACTATGACATAGCAGAGAGCAGTGTGTGTAGCAGCTTTTGCTTGGGGAAACTAGCTTACTAATGCACACACTGGCTCCCTCTTCCTCTCTATTGTGGAACAGCAGCAAATGGACTGCTCAGTAAACTAAGGGGCTGGGCTTCACTCTGCACCAGGAAGAAGGGGAAACAAGCTGCTGATAACACAGAAACCAGAGCAGACTTGCAGCAGGGACTAAGGTACATTAATCTGGGGGGCTGTTTAGAGCAAATTTACAGAAAGAAAAAGAAAAACATTTACTTTTCCTTTAATAATGGAGGAATAGAGTATAGTAAGTAGATCTAAAAGAATAGGAGAATAAAGAGGTTAAGTGAGGAGAGAAGGAATAATGCAGTAGAACCCCCATTTTACGTTTTTCAGGGGACCAGGAAAAAATGTGGTAAAATCCGGGAAAATGTAAAATCAGGGAATTGTGTTAAAGTAACTTTTTCTTCAAGTACTGAAAGGAGAAAAGCACAGGAGTCTGTTTTACTTTGAGATACAATATTTACTGTGTTAATAATAAAGCTTAAACATTGCAGTGTGGGCCCTAGCAAAGCTGGAATTCTCCTGGCTAGGAAGAGTTGCAGCTTTTAAAATGATGATCTTTCCTCAATTATTATATCCCTTTAGAAATCTCCCAATTAAAGAAGCCCCAAGATTCTTTCCCCCTCTACAAAAAATGATAAAGTTTGTTTTATTTAATAAAGTTCCTAGGTTTTCATATGGAGTCCTAACGCTACATGCCTCAGAACTGGGTTTTGGTGTACCAGATATGGAACTATATTACAAGGCTACTATCCTGGAACAGTCCAGGGAAATTTGGACAGGTGATTCGATTAAACAATGGTTTATCTTGGAACAAAGACACAGCCCCAATATTCCTTATAGAAATTTATTAGAAACAAAATTAACATGGAAGACTAATCATAAAATATCAAACGTTATAACAGCTAACACTATAAGGTTATGGCAAGATTTAATCAAAAAATGCTCAAAAAATCCATCGGCTTCCGAAGTTTCTGTTCCACTAAGCAACTTACAGATTGTGATTAAAAAAATTGTCTTTAGAAAACTGGACTGAGAAGGGAATTAGCACAATTGATAGATTATTCTGGGACTCGGATCTTAGGCCATTCAGTGAATTGGTTAATCAGTATGCTATATCTAGGTCAGACGAATATAAGTATATTAAAATAAAAAAAAAATTTCAAACGCATAACTCAAAGCCAATTTTACTACCTCCACAGATAAACAAACTATTATTGCCAGAGAAATCATATGTAAAAGGTACAGCTCTGCTCTATCGTACACTCTTATCTGCCAAAGAGGGGGCCCCTCAATGCAGCTGAGAAGGTGGCAAGAATACCTTAAAGACGATATTGAACAAGAGGATTGGGAGAAAGCTATGAGATCATTAAAAAAATCCTCACACTGTGTCTCACATCGTGAGAATTTTCTCAAGATGATTTGGAGATGGTATTTAACACCAGATAAGATCACCAGGTTTGACCCCAATTCTTCTCCACTATGTTGGAGAGACTGTGGTAAAGAGGGAACATTGGAGCATATATTTTGGGAGTGCCCCAGAATCCAAGATATGTGGAGAGATGTAGAAAATATATTAAAGAAACTTCCTGTTAGCATGATACACATATCTCCACATTTGGCTCTGCTGCATCTCAAGATCATGGACTTACCACCGAAAGAAAGAATTATACACACCCATGTCTATGTTGCATCTAGAATTTTGTTAGCAGAAAATTGGAAAACTAAATATGTACCAAAGATTGAAGAAATAATAAAATTTGTGGAATTTAACTTGTCAGCTAAAAAGATATGGGCAGTTAACAAAGTCATTCATGGCTAGAATAAATATATGGTCTAAGATATTCCCAGAAACAAAAATACTCACATTTAAGTAAAAAGGGGTTAAAATTTGGATATATTATCCTCTCACATGCATATGTATATGTATATGTAGGTGTTATAATTTGCTAATTCTGGTCGCGATAATGGAAGAAAAGAAGGAAATACTCCTTCACGGCTGTGTTGTAAGTAAGTGACTGATGCAGCGATTATGATGATAAAATGTTAGATGTAGTTGAAGTAGTAGTTATAGGGGTAGCTGTATTTTTATGGTAATAAGTATTGCTATTGGGTAATCGGAGTAAAAGAACACATAAAGCTCTGGTTCACAGGTTTTTAATAATGTTTATTGTCTGGAACACTTCCATGTTCTCAATTTAAAGGTTACAAACTCCTTTCTCCTAGATATGCTTTTTTAAGCAGTTGCTGGTTCCACTGCTTGAAATACGCAAAAAAATGATACATTTTGCACTATTTTGAGTAATACGCGTTTTCGCAAGCGTTTTCGCGTTTATAATGCGTTTTTGATGCAAAATTACGCATTTGGTCTAGCGGTGCGATTACGCAAATATTACGCGTTAAAATACACATTACGCGTTACACAATAAGGAAGAAAGTGAAGTGTATTTTATACAATAATCCTATTTATGGATATGGGTACACAAGAGACATGGAGATACCATATGAGCTGAATTGGACCCCTGGGATCTCTGTAGGGAGGTTTTAACCCCCCATTTCCCAGGTTGATCTAAATTCAGAGTACAACAACTATAAAAGAAAATTGGTTTTCTAGACAATTTGCAAAGATATGTTGACAGAGAAATAAATATGGAGCTTTATATAATACATTTATTGTTATTAGTAACATTAATCAGATAACTAAATCTAGTTATACAATTCAAAATCTCAGAAGTGATTGTCTGCAATTTAATAAAAATAGGACCTATGTTTATCTGTATTGTTTTCAGGAAAAGACTGATATGACTATGCTATATCATATGTTGTATTATTATTATGGCTAATAAGCATTAATGTAAAAATTATACAAAATAAAAATGCTTGACTTTTTATTTTATTCAAAAGTCTGTAAAATAACTTGAAAATGACCCAATAAAAAACATTGAAACATAAACATTGCAGTGTTAATGTTACACTATGGGGGGGCATGTTCAAGATTTTCTGTCAGTCACACACACAACCTAAAGCAATAAGTCATTGGTGCAGGACTGTATAAGGGGCACATTCATTGGAATTGACCATTTACAGGTAGAACCTTGGCAAATATACATCTGGTTAGTATTTTAAACCTCTTTATTTCACAAATAACATTCATAGAGGAATAAAAGCTGTTTTTGGGAACAGCAGGACAAAATTTGGATGTAAAATCAGGGAAATCATGACTTAAAATCAGGGAAATGCCACCATTGAAATGCATTATAAATTGGTGGGACCACAAACAAAAAATGTAAAATGCGGGAAAACTTAAAATCAGTGGACTTAGGGTTTCATTGTAGTTTGGAAAGTTGGGCCCCTGGTCTAAGGTTTTCTGGTGGGCCCCTGGTCTAAGGTTTTCTGGTGGGCCCCTGGTCTAAGGTTTTCTGGTGGGCCCCTGGTCTAAGGTTTTCTGGTGGGCCCCTTGGTCTAAGGTTTTCTGGTGGGCCCCTGGTCTAATATTTTCTGGTGGGCCCCTGGCATCCCAGTCCGACACTGGGCCAAATTCTTTATTCTGTACATTCCCTTCTCCTGCACAAGCTGACCCAGATATATGTGATTGTGGGAAGCGTGGACAGAAGCTTGGAATTTATTTCCTTTCAAGGGTCCTGGCATATTCAAGTTAACCCACTGAAATTAGTCTTTCTGATAAAGGGTATTTAATCATTGATCCTTGTCTTGAAGGAGAACTAAACCATACAAATTAAAATGGCTTAAAATGGCATATTTTATATACTGAACTTATTGCACGAAGCTAGAGTTTCAGCTTGTCAATAGCAGCAATGATCCAGGACTTCAAACTTGTCACAGGGGGCCACCATCTTGGAAAGTGTCTGTGAGTTTGCTTTAATTCTCCTTCAATTATAGCATTACAGAAATAATTTTCTCTAACACCACTGGTTAAGGAAAATATTTTCAGTTTGGAAACATGCATTACAGGTGTCATGGATTCCTCTTCTCTAGATGAAATCCATGGTGGATAAAATTAATTTTTTGCTAGTAAGGAAGCAGAAATACTTGCACGAGTATTAGGAAATCAAAACACAAAAAAAAAGGAAAAAAAGTTTTCATAGATCAACCTTTTATTTTGTCTGACACTAGAGTCTTAGACACATGGGGTCATATACTAGGCACAGTTGTATTCCCACCAATTAACCTGCAGTTTCGCATGAAAACACATTAATTGAGGGTACTTGTGGCAAAATACTCTCTTTTCACTTCCATATATTTCTATATTGTGGCACTGTGGATGCTCTGCTGCCTTGTCTTGCCCAATCACAGCTGCAAGCTGAGGAGGAAGGAGGTAAAACATTGTGAACATCATAAAACTTTGGGAGGGGTTGATTGGGGCACAATCCGGACAAGGTAGCACCCAGATAGCTGGACTACATTGTGTTAGTACCTACAGTACGAGCTAACGGACATGCTAATTAATATGGGCAATTAGCTCATACCATTCAATATTGAGTGTGGAAAAAAGTAATTTATGGTCGAGGTTGTACCAATAGGACTCTATACCTACACAATTGATGCCAACCCTGTGCTGTGAGTGCAGCTCCGTACCTTACCCAGTTTTTAACTTATTGATATCCCTGGACTAATTTTAATAATTTCATTACCTAATAAAATGTATGTTTTATATTGTACACACATCACCATTGAGCTGTGGATATGATAGATGGGATGGTGCAGACATATGGGTCCTTTTCCTTTTCTTCTTTCTTGATTATATATGACTTATTATATTGACCCTCCACACCATCTTTGAATGCCTTTTCATTGAGGGAAGGTGCTCCCTATTCTCTATTTGCTTTAATTGCAAAAAACTGTCCTACAATGACAGAATCATCACGTTTTTAAGGCTGGGGACAGACAGGGAGATTCGGGGAAATTCTGTCGCCTGCTAAAAACGCCAGGCAACAAAATCTCCCCAAATCTCCCTGTCTGTCCCTACCCTAAATGACTCAAATGGCATTATCCTTCAATCAGGTCCCAACAAGCACTTTGCAAGGAAACAGTGAGTATCTTGCCGTCATCAGGAAGCGTGGATAATGTTTCTTGTTACTTTACAGAGTGATAATTTACAAGAGGCTTTACAACAGCAATAAGAAGACTAAAAAAGCTGATAACACTGATAATTATTTCCTCCTTCAACAATGGGAAATGTACAGGTGATATTTATGGGATTCATGGCTGGAAAATGTGTGTGCAGGCCAAAAGGAAGGGTGCTCTTGATTTATTGATACTGTGTTATTAGTGAGTAAAAAAATGTAGAAAATGCGTGCCATTATCTGTAGGGCCAAAATAAAGAAATAAAGTACATTTTAAAGGGCATGTAAAGACAAAAAAATGAAATCACATTTTTACTTTCTTTAATGAAAAAGAAATCTCCAATATACTTTAACTAAGAAATGTGTACTGTTTTTATAAGAGACTGTTTGCAGTGAAATACTCCCTTCATTTACTGCTGTGGATAGGAATTGTCAGATGGTCCCTAAGTGCTGTGCAGGGAAACAGTCCTACTTATGAACAGCAGGAGGAGGCACCGCCTTACTTCCCAGCCATGCAGAACTCCAGCAGTTTTGTTTCCCTGTAGAGCAGTCAGTGACTGTGCAGAGATTTGTATTGGATTTTATTTTTG
>CM044446.1:84538733-84548902 GCA_024363595.1 Xenopus borealis | reverse complement strand
CCCCCCCCCCCCCCCCCCCCCCACGATGGTGGCCCCGGAACTCTTAAATAACTACGACTCCCTTCTTGGAAATCTCAGCATTGTAACCAACTACGTGCACCAGTAACACACATTTATTTATAAAGCACTCATGTTGAAATACCCTATCCCATAAAAACGAACAAATAAAGTACAGTTCTTGGAGGGGCCCCTCGGGTGAATACATATATATCATATGCCTATATACAGTATGGCTGGGGGAAATCAGCTGCTAAAACAATTACTTTACAATACAGTGCTGTGTTTGTTTTTATGGGATAGGATATTATAACATGAGTGGCATTTAAGTAAAATCTGTACGAAATCTTATGGCTTTAGTGCACACAGTCAATCACTATGCTAAGATTTCCAAGAAGGGAGTTTTAGTTAATCATCAGAAGTTCTTAAGCATTAACAGCAATTTTATGCATAGACAGAATTGCGGAGTATGAAACTGCAAATATCTCAGAAACTACTTAAAACAGAAAGTGAATGTAAAACGTAAAAGTGCTCAGCAAACCATGTTTTAACCAATTTCTTCTACAGAATGTAAAATCTCTTGAAATAAACGGCCAAGGATTCACCTGCTTCAGGAAAACGAAACCTTCTGGTAATCTCTAAACATGTTTTTTCCTAGATTCCACTTTATGATTTATAGGCTATTTTGCTTTTCTTTAAACATGTGAAGTTCAGTGCAATCAGAGAAAAATAAGGAGGATTAAGATGACCTAGTAGTACTATGGCACTGCAGCGCCACCTTAAGGCAAAATGTCATTAAGACAATCATCGGTTAAAGGAACAGCAATACCATAAAAATATATATAAAATATATAAAAAGCAATACCATATAAAATATATATAAAGTAAGTAATTTATAAGTAAATGAAATGTAGCGTCGCCCCGCAGAACTGTTGTGTGCCATTTAGTCCTAATTCAAAGGTCTCCATTACTAAAAAGCAGCTTGTTTATATAAACTGTAGTAGTGTTTCTGAAGCAAATAGTTACATAGTGAAATTGGGTTGAAAAAAGTCCAAGTTCAACCCCTCCAAATGAAAACCCAGCATCCATACACACACCCCACCATACTTTCACATAAATCATATATGGCCATATACTAACTATAGAGTTTAGTATCACAATAGCCTTTGATGAACAGATTCTAGCTGTTAACTCTGCCAAAAAAGTATGGTTAGATGCAGTGTGAATGATAGACTTAACCAATCCTACTTTATAGCAGGTTTATGGAAAGAAATTAAGTACGTCTCCTAGTCTTCCATTTGCAGTTACACAAAACATACGAAAAACATCACAGTTTCAATGGATTTCCATACACTTTGTTTAGTTAGGTTATCATAACTTTCACTGTAGATGCACTATTGCGCCAAAAAAAGAGAAAGAAGCAGAATTTTAGAGTGTGTTGGTTAAAGGGGTTGTTCACCTCGCAATTAACTTATAGTATGATGTAGGGCAGTGATCCCCAACCAGTAGCTCGTGAGCAACATGTTGCTCTCCAACCCCTTGGATGTTGCTCCCAGTGGCCACAAAGCAGGTGCTTATTTTTGAATTACTGGCTTAGAGGCAAGTTTTGGTTGTATAAAAAACAGATGTCCTGCCAAACATTCTCTCCTGTAGGCTGCCAGTCCATATAGGGGTTACCAAAAAGCCAATCAGAGCTCTTATTTGACATCCACATGGACTTTTTCATGCTTGTGTTGCTCTCCAATTCTTTTTTAAATTTAAATGTGGCTCACGAGCAAAAAAGGTTGGGGACCCCTGATGTAGAGAGTAGGGATGCACCAAATCCAGGATTCGGTCTTTTTCAGTGTCGCGAACTGAATCCTAATTTGCATATGTAAATAAGTTGTGGGAAGGGAAATCACATGACAAGGAAGCAAAACATGCTCTTTCCATTTTTTCCTTTCCCACCTCTAATGTGCACATGCAAATTAGGTTTCAGATTCGGTTCGATATTTGGCTGAATGTTTCATGAAAGATTTGGGCATTTGGCCGAATCCCAAATAGTGGATTCGGTGCATCCCTAGTAGAAAGTAAAGTTCTGAAGATGATTTGCAAATGTTTTCCAAAAAAAGTAGCAATAACAATAACGGATTTCAGTGCAGAAGTTTACTGGAACAGCACTATTAACTGATGCATTTTTAAAAAAACATGTTTTTCCCATGACAGAATCCCTTTAATGTAATGCTAGGGATGCCCTGAATACATGTTTAGGTTTGGGATTCTGCCTTTTTCAGCAGGTTTCGGATTCGGCCAAATCCTTGTGTGGACAAACCGAATCCTAATTTGCATATAAAAATTAGGTGTGGGAAGGGAAATCACATAACTTTTCATCTCAAAACAAGGAAGTAAAACATTCTTTCCTTTCGCGCTTCTAATTTGCATATGCAAAATAGGATTCGGCTAATGCTTCACGAAGGATTCAGGCAAATCTCAAATAGTGGATTCAGTGCATCCCTAGTAATGCTATGGGCACACGGGCTGAAGGCTCCTCTACCACTGAATTGTACTCATTTGACATGAACTCAGCAGGTTTTAGGTGGCGAATATTCGAACAAGAAGTCCTTCCATGGTCTAATGAGTGAATTTTGACACAAAAAAAATTCTAATTCAAATTTATTATTCCACCCCTAATAAATCTGCCCTTTAGTAACTGCAAAATGGACATCCTTGTAAAATGGGCAAATTTACCCTCCCTATAACTGATCAGCGTGCTCTTCTGAGCATTTTGTAATTTATTGAAGCACGAGTGGTCTCCTGATTCATCCCTGCCCTGTTCTGTTGTTCATTGTGACAGGAGCAATAGAACTGAGCAGGGAAGTGTCAGGAGATGTTTCTTTCAGCAAATTTGCTTTTGCTGTTTTGACTGGCCCAGATTAATTGCAATTTCTACTGCAGCTGCTATTGCAAAGCACCATCCAATATCAATATATAAATAAATAAATAAATATATATATATAGTGAATAAAGTATCCCCTTTTGTAAAATATAATATTATAAGTCCCCAAGAAGTTATATAAAACATATAAAACAGGGGTCCCCAAGCACCAGGCCGCAGAGCCTAGCCCGTAATTAACAAGGTGTGCCAAAGTTGACGCTGGCGTGCCAAGATGTATGGCGGTGCCGACAGATCATGGAAATCCAAGGTTACTTCTAATATACAACAACTGAACAACCCCTTTAAAGAATAAAGAAACACTTTTTTCACTTGAAATATGGAGTGCGGTTGCTTTTATTGCTATATATATATATATATATATATATATTATATATATATAATACACAAAAGCCGTAAATATCTTGTAAATTATATCCTTATAAACGGTGACTTCTGATGTCATCAGTTATAAACGGTGAGTTCTGATGTCATTTCTGTCACATGACTCACTGAAATGTGTGTATTATAATAAATAAAGTACCCCCAGTTGCAAAATATGAGGATATTAGAAGTTACCTCGGAGTTCCTTTGGCCTCGTGTTTTTATAGGGTCATGAAACTCCTCGGTAACTTATAATATCCTCATACTGTATTTTACAAAAGGAGGTACTTTATTCACTATATAATCTACAGTCTGCTCATTTCCCTATGGGAGCAGGCTATAAATTATATCCTTATAAACAGTGCGTTCTGGCTGCCGTATTGGAAATCATGCGTCACAGTTGGACACTAACCCCCCCACCCCCTCCCGATATCTCACACAAACTGTAGATTTTAATGTATAATGTACCCCTACTGTGATTTATAAATATATCAGAAGTTACCTCGGGGTTACGTGACCAATTTAAAAGCACTCTGCCTTATAATATCTTTATAAACTACAGTAGGGTATACTGTATACACACACGTGTGTGTGCGCCTGTTTATTTCAGGATGAAATATTTGACATGGTCAAATCAAAAGACCCTCTGCGAATTACCCTTCAGGATCTAATCCAAAGCAGCCAATGTGATACTGTTTATTCTCATCAATTTAAATGGGTTTTGGACATACTAAAACAGAGAAGTGCTGGTGGAAAATGATGGGGAAAGCCCTCCGGATATTGATGACACATAAAGAGACATTTCTGTTCATACAGAATGGGACTTTGAGCCTGAACTGCTTACTGGCCTGACTTGGAATCATTTCTGAGGTTTTGAATGGCCACAAGATTGATAATGTAAATCTACATACAGGAAAAGCAGATATGTAAATATAAATTCAGCTCTCAGTTAGTGCAATCTCTTTAAAATTACAAGTTCATTTGACTGTAAAATACAACATGCCACTTCTTTTCAGTCTTATAAAATACGTCAAACTTCTTTCAAAATAATTTTATAGAGGAAGTCTAGATTTCATATTTTTATTTGAACTAAAGTGACATTTGTCTAACAGGCATCATAAAATGTACATTTTGTTCTGTGCTTCTCAAATGAACACAAATACAGCTCTAGAAGCAATAGTGTCTGTGATCATTCTGATTGGTGCTATTATAATGGAGCTAAAGCAGCAGACAGGAGAGAACATGGATACAGAGGGAGGTGCTTTACATTATTTAATCCGACTGTAACAGCCAAACAATATTTTTTTTTAAAAATGCAGTATTTGTTTCAACACAAGAACATGTTGTTTCTGTAAATTTACTTTCCTTTTTCTCTTCTACAAGAAGTTACAAACATCGTTTAAGCCTGCTTATAATTTGCATTACTTGTCTCAGTTAAGCAATTATGTTAAACAAAAGGAAGTTGTATACAAAAACATCAGTGTGATAAAATTGTCGTGGGAAACACTTTGATAAAACCCAGTACATTGTCACTGTGGCTTTCTCCTGAGACACTACCAGGTATACAATAAAGAACAATGCAAGCAAATAGTAATCGCTAACCTGGGATACTAGGTTGTCCCTCCTCTTGGAAGCAGAGTTGTTCTGAAGGATAAAGCAGTGCTATTGTGGGTGTCCCAATGATGCTCTGAGCTGGAAATGTCTTCTGACGTTTTGAAGGGCCACAAAACAGCAACAAAAAAATTAAGTGTGTTTTTGGAAAGACAATATAATGTAGTGGTGCCGTGCAATGGCAAAACTGGTGTTTGCTTCAGAAGCACAACTATAGTTTATATAAACAAGTTGCTGTGTAGCCAGGGGGCAGCCAGTCAGGCACAGGATACACAGTATACAACAGGTAAGTTCTGAAGAATCCATTGTACACTACAGAGCGTTTCTGTTATCTGCTGTTTATTCTGTGCCTTTTCTCCTTTTTTTCAGCTTTGAATAGCTGCCCCCATGGCTACACAGCAGCTTGTATAAATTATAGCAGAGTTTCTGTTGCAAACACACCAGATATACCAGTGCAGCAAAAAAGTAACATGTTCATTAGGGATGCACAGAATCCACTATTTTGGATTCAGTCGAATCCCCGAATCCTTTGTGAAAGATTCGGCTGAATACTGCATATGCAAATTAGACGTGGGAAGGGGGAAAACATTTTTTACTTACTTGTCACACTATTTCCCTCCATGCCCCTAAATTGCATACGCAAATTAGGATTCGGTTCGATTCAGCCAGGTAGAAGGATTCGCCGAATCCTGCTGAAAAAGGCAGAATCCCGGATTTGGTGCATACCTAATTTTCATTACTTTAGGAAACTTAAATTTTTTGTTATTGTTCCTTTAAATAATGTACAGCTCCCAAGTAAATCTCTATAAAGCTAATTCTGTACTGAGAATTTGCAATTCTGTGCAGGGGATCACTGAGAAGAAGAGTTTCTGTGTCACGGAACAAATCCTGGACTGGTACAGTTTTAGAAAGATGTGCACTTGGTCTGGGGTCAAAGGAGGTAAACAGAATCTGTAGGGGGGTGCCAAACAAATTTGTTGCCCTTTAAAAGGATAATGAAATACTTAAAATTAAACTATCCTTTACTTCTGTCTTGCAGCTGCCCAATCCTCTACGCATAATTCACTTTAGCAGCGTCCAAATTCCCACCATTGCTAAATAGAAGTATGACTGGAGGTTTAATGCAGCTGCACCACTGAATTGTGGGGTGTTTAACTAGTGGTTTTTCTAGGTGCTGTGAATTAAAGTTTCATGGAGAGTCTAAGTAAACAGAACATAGGGGCTGCCAGTCCAAGACTTGTAAATGACTCTGCAGAGCTAGATCTGCATGTCATCCATAGTGGGTGTAGCAGAACATACGCTAGATATGCAGTGGTTTTATATGTTGCTTGGGCAAGATACTAAACTACAAGAACACAACAGGGAAAAATATTTAGAACATTTTTACAATACAAAGGGACAAACCCATTTACTGTCCTTGATTAGAAACAATCAAGTCTGTGTGTCTGTATACATAACATATATGTATAACAAAACAACCAAAGCACCCTGCTGTTATACATGGGTGCAACAATTAGAAACGTCTAGATAACATGCAATAACTTAAAGGTACAGTTAAATATAACCTTAAAATAAATAGACGTTACAGGAGTTCGACCTTTAAGTCACGTAGGTTCAAAAATGTACATTTTCTGCTGACCTTTGCTCAACACCCCCACCAAAGTTTGTTGTTACAGAAAACAGAACAGAATGACCTTTTAATAGAGCAAATGTTGGTAATGTTTTGCACTCAAACTTCTATAACCCTGATGGTTCATGTTTGATCCTTACAAGGCTGTGTACCCATGAAACTGCAGTCAAGACACTGCAGAACTGCAAGGGCAGATTTGGGGAGATTAGTCGCCCGGCAACAGATCTCCTCTTCTTCAGGGCGGCTAATCTCCTCAAACTGCCTTCCCGTCGGCATGAATGTAAATTGCTGGTGGGTAGGGTTGTCACCTTTTCCTGAAAAAAATACCGGCCTTCCTATATATTTATCTTTTTTTCCTATTAATAACATTGGGATCAACCATCAAAAATACCGGACGGGCCGGTAAAATACCGGCCAGGTGGCAACCCTACTGGTGGGATGGCACTCTGAGCGCTTCGTTTTTCGAAGTTCCCCAAAAATGCCTCAAGGAAACATCAGGCAACTTCGTAAAATGAAGCGCTCCAATCGCCATCCCCGGCGATTTACATTTTTGCAGAGGGGAAGGCAGTTTGGGGAGATTAGCCGCCTTAAGAAGAAGAGATTTGTTGCTGGGTGACTAATCCCCCCGAATCTGCACGTGTCTCTGCCCCAATTGTCAATTTAGTACATTATTGTGACATGGGAGAGGTTTATTATATTTCCTGTTGCTTCAATAACAAACTGCAAAATGTATGCCAGAATCATCATAGGTACCGACGTATGCCAATATCACTGGTACAAGTTACAGCTGGATGGACCTAGACCTTTCATTTCGAGAGAAGTCTCTGAGGAAGGCACAGCGTTTTTGGCAGGAGTGGTTTTCCCTTCAGTTTCCGGCACAAAGAGAACACAGCTGTTCTCTCCTAGGTGGGGACAGCAGAAAGTTCCTGCTTTTTGGACAGACTGACTGCATCCCCTTCTTCCATGACAAAGCTAATATTGACAAAAGAGCTGGCAGTGGGCTCAGGCTGCTGTGTTGCTGTGGTGCTTTCGTTCTTGCTTTGCTGCTCCTGGTATTGCTTCTCTGCTTTTTCTGACATTTCATTTTCTTCCTCCTCTTCTTCTGCCTTTGGGAAAAACAGATTTTTACATAAGACTTTTAAACTGTGTAGATATATATTTTCAAAGGAAACAATCCACAAACATTAGAGTAGTATTAACTTAAAGAGGAACTACCGCAAAAATAATACTCGTATATATTGTGCCATTTCTCATTTACTCCGGGCAACTATTCAAATATGCTTTAAGAAATAATTACTGTTTCATAGATTAGAGTTATTAGATCACTTTCCAACTTGCTTCATTAGCCAGCTCTGTGTTGCAGTGCAACATCTCTAAATTTTTAACACGGTACAAACATGTTTTATATTAGCTCCCAGGTATGGGACCAGTTATCCAGAATGCTTGGGAACTGGGGTTTTGCGATTACTTGGATTTCCATACCTTAAGTCTACTAAAAAAAAATCACGTGTTTTGTCTCCAATAAGGTTTAATTATATTGGGATCAAGTACAAAGTACTATTACCCAAAAAGCTCAGAATTACAGAAAGGCCGTCTCCCATAGACTCTATTTTATCAAAATAATCCAAATTTTAAGAAATAATTTCCTTTTTCTCTGTAATAATAAAACAGTTCCTTTTACATGATCCCAACTAAGATGTAAGGAATCCTTACTGGAAGCAGAACATGCATACTGGGTTTATTTAATGTTTACATGATTTTCTATCAGACTTAAGGTATGAAGATCCAAATTACGGAAAGATCCATTATCTGGAAAGCCCCAGGTTGTGACCATTCTGAATAATAGGTCCCATGACCATTCTGAATAATAGGTCCCATACCTGTATTATTACAGAAAAAAAGGAAATCATTTTTAAAAATTTGAATCACTGTATCTGATTATAAATGTCTATAGCAGAGGACCATCCCGTAGTTTGGAGCTTTGTGGATAACAGATCCAATACCTGTACATGACTCCTTTATATATCCCTGTGTAAATGTGTTTGTACTCATTTTTCTACAATAAACTGACTGAATTAAGAAAACACCTGGCCACGTGCCTTTCCTGCTTGCTCCTTCTTTACACACAGGACTGCCACTTTTTATGGAAAATAAATTTTTCCCCCTATTAATAACATTGGGATGGCAAACCTACTAACTATCAACCATAAACAATACTAAAAAAGGAGACAGCACATGATCAAGGATAGAACACTGGAATAGCTGCTGGCTGGGAAGCAAGGTGGCTAGCATGTTTAGATTGAACTGCGGCCCACAGACTTGTATATTTTTGACTTCCGTTTCATATAAATTCAGCTGAAAAAGGTGGTTAAAAAAACAACTCAATGTTAAAAGCTGAGCTGACAAGAAATAAGCAATAAATGCGGTTAAAGGTGCTTTAAGTAAATGTGTATTTTATAGAATATCCAATGGTCGGTAGCATGGCCAGAGACATGACTGGCTGAGCCATGATGCACCTGGACCAGTTCTGATCCTGGTTGGCTATGGGGACAAACACTGCATTCTGGGCAGTGATGTAAAAGAGCGGAGAGAGGAGAGAGACAGAACTGTTGGGCAAGACAATTAGGTAGATGTGTCTTCCTTCCACTTTCTCTCACTTTGATCCCAGAACGGAGGTTCTCTTCATCGAGAGCTTTCTCCCTCACTTCATTGAGGAGTGTTCTACCACACAAGTGTCAGTTGTTAATGCAGTTTCGTCTACTGTCACCAGCTTTCTTTCACCCACAAGGCTCCTAAGGGTTTACTACAGTGCATAACAATGGCACCCAGTGGCTGATGGTGGATTCAATCAGCATTGCAATATCGCAATAATTTTGCGGCAGCAAGTGAGGTAGACAATCTTGAGCATTGGGTGGAAACAAGTACTTCTGGTCTCGATGGGATACAAGCTAATTTGCAATTTCCCTTCAGCAAGGTTGGGCAAACTTGATCTGGATCTCATGGTATCCAACCACAAATGAAAGACCAAAAAGGTCCATTGCAAGTCGAGAGATTCCCTAGCATCAAAGGTGGTTGCCATGGAAACCTGCTGGGTACTCTCTATCATGTATACATTTCTTCCACTCACAATTCTCCCTTATTTACTCAAGAGCAGGTCATGTTAATCTTTATTACAACCCGTTGGTCAAGGGAATTTAGGTTATTCCTCCATCTTTTGATGGAGCCACCCATGCCCCTTTCATAATGGAAGGATCTCCATCATCAGTGTTCTATACTTAACCCAAGTCTGCATATGTTTAATATGACCATGAGGCAATTGAAACCTCAATTATGATCTGTGAAGGATTTTCTAAAGAAATTGCAATGACCATTCTGACCATGATTCAGGTCTTTGCTTTTTCTGTGCTTTTCAAGAGTTAGCTAGTGTTACATGAGGACATTTGCGGGGGTGTTTTTTTTTCAGAAGAAGCCTAATAAGTACTTCTTCCTAAAAAAAGTCTAGGAGTCCTCAATGTCACCTAAATATTATTCCATATCCTCCTTTGAAGCCAACTTCTAGTCAAAATGCGGCAAACAATTGGTTTTAGTGTTGTATTTATAATATGTATATATGTATATATATATATGTATATATAT
>CM044446.1:84513359-84536986 GCA_024363595.1 Xenopus borealis | reverse complement strand
CATGCAAAAGAATAAGAAATCAGGAAGGGGGCAAATAGTTTTTCACACCACTGTACCTTTGCCTGTCTGATCAGAGATCAGGTGTAAACTTCCCTGAAGAAACAAATTAAATTCAGAATAAAGCCTCAGTCCACTCGTACTTAGAGTTCTTCATGGGCATTAAGAGACATGGCTTCCGCAGACCAGCTCTAAAGAGCTGCTGGTCTGCACTTTTACCATATTTTACTGTTTTTATATTTTCACCTCAGCTGAGGCTTCCTTTTGTTTAAAGATGCAACAATAAGCAGTGATGTAGCTGGGATAGCAGCTTAACAAATTATTTGAGTTTTGTTTATGCCATCCATATTTTGGGGCAGATTTTGGTATGTCTCCTGTGACTTCAAGGATGTAATGCTTTTTTTTTTTTTTTTAGCCCTATGGGGTGGGGGGGCACAGGGACCTCCCTCCCAGAAACAAGAAAAACAATCTCTCTCTTTTTCTTACACAGCTAGTTGTTTTGTGTATTCAGTTTGCCTTCAGTTTACAGTTTTGCTTAGTTGGTCTTTTCCAGTGTTTACAGGGTCTGTAGTTCACTTTTCTGAGTCCTACCTCCTGATGGAGGAGGGGAATGTACCCCTTTTTTCTGTGTTCGCCATTGGACTAAGGATAAATGGATGTATGAGCATTAAAAAAAAAAAAAAAAAAAAACACTTTAGTTGTTCATAATTATTCAGCAGGGACCATGTACTTGTTCCTAACTGAACCCACCCTCCCTAGACAAACCTCTTTTTGCATCCTGTAGTATTCATCAATAGCGTACTGGTACTTCGGGGTACTGACACCCAGCACAGAAGCTATCTTCTCCCCCAAGAAATCACAAACTGAAAAGATAAATACAGACAAAAAATACATAAAAACGTAGCCTCCAAAAACATTGTATTGTCAACAGAAATATAAGAGAGATAATAGAATAGCAGGCCATCCTGAGGTTTTATTCCCTAGTCTAAAGTGTGCTTAAAGGGATACGGTCATGGGAAAAAATGTTGTTTTTTCCAAAATGCATCAGTTAATAGTGCTGCTCCAGCAAAATTCTGCATTGAAATCCATTTCTCAAATGAGCAAACAGATTTTTTTATATTTCATTTTGAAATCTGACATGGGGCTAGACATATTGTCTATTTCCCAGATGCCCCAAGTCATGTGATTTGTGCTGCGATAAACTTCAATCACTGCTGTACTGCAAGTTGCAGTGATATCACCCTCTCCCCCCCCCCCCCCCAGCAGCCTAACAACAGAACAATTGGATGGTAACCATTAAAAAAAAAAAAAAAAAAAAAACATTTTCCCATGACAGTATCCCTTTTATATTCACATGCACTTCAAGGAGCTCTGTTGTAGGGTTTTATGGTGAATAAGGGTACAAACCTAAATATAATTATATTTAAGGACACACCAAAATAGGCCATGGCATTTCAAGCACACAGAAAGCCACACATCCCTTCACCAGCCCACTATATTGTGACTATAATATAGTAAAGCTCCAGCATTTGCCAGAATCCACAGATTACAAGCCACAAGGCAATAGAGTTGTGCTCAGAGTTTACATACCCAGGCAGAATTTATGATTTCTTAACCATTTTTCAGAGAATATGAATGATAACACAAACACTTTTCTTTCACTCATGGTTAGTGGTTGGCTGAAGCGATTTATTGTGTAAACTGTGTTTACTCATTTTAAATCATAATCACTACACAAACTACCCAAATGACCCTGATCAAAAGTTTACATACCCCAGTTCTTAATACCATGTATTGTCCCCTTTAACATCAATGACAGCTTGAAGTCTTTTGTGGTAGTTGTGGATGAGGCTCTTTATCTTCTCAGACAAAGGTAAAGCTGCCCATTCTTCCTGGCAAAATGCCTCCAGTTCCTGTAAATTCTTGGGCTGTCTTGCATGAACTGCATGTTTGAGGTCTCCCCAGAGTGGCTCAATGATATTGAGGTCAGGAGACTGAGATGGCCACTCCAGAACCTTCACTTTATTTTGCTGTAGCCAATGACAGGTCAACTTGGCCTTGTGTTTTGGATCATTATCATGTTGGAATGTCCAAGTACGTCCCATGTGCAGCTTCCGGGCTCATAAATGCAAATTTTCCTCCAGTATTTTTGGATAACTTGCTGCATTAATTTTGTCATCAATTCTGACCAAATTTCCGGTGCCTTTGTAGCTCACACATCCCCAAAGCATCCACCACCATGTTTCACAGCAGGAATGGTGAACCTTTCATCATAGGCCTTGCTGATTCTTATCCTAATGTAGCCTTTATGGTTGTGGCCAAAAAGTAAAATTTTAGTCTCATCATTCCAAATGACTTTGGGCCAGAAGGTTTGGCATATTGTAAACAGGATACTTTGTGGCATTTGCATAGTAATGGCTTTATTCTGGCAACTCAACCATGCAGCCCGTCTTTCTTCAAGTGCCTCCTTATTGTGCATCTTGAAACAGCCACACCACATTTTTTCAGGAGAGTCCTGTATTTCACCTGAATTATTTGTGGGGTTTTCCTTGTATCCCAAACTATTTTTCTGGCAGTTGTGGCTGAAATTTTAGGTTTGGTTTCAACAGATCCCCTAATTTTCCACTTTTGAAGTTGAACTACCTTTTCACACAAATCCTTTGACAATTCTTTTGCTTTCCCCATGACTTAGAATAAAAAAAACATCAGTGTAGCACTGGATTAAAGATGCAAGGTCTGTCAGGAGTCCAGAAAGTCATTGACCTCTTATAAATACCCACTATTTACAAGCAAACAGGTGAAGATGGTTACATTTAATAGCCATTCTAACCCTTTTGAGTCAAGTTGTGTGCATGTTATCAGGCCAAATCCCCAGGGTATGTAAACTTTTGATCAGGGTCATTTGGGTAGTTTGTGTAGTGATTATGATTTAAAAAGAGTAAACACAGTTGTTTGACAATAAATGGCTTCAGCCAACCACTAACCATGAGTGAAAGAAAAGTTTTTGTGTTATCATTCATATTCTCTGAAAAATGGTTAAGAAATCATAATTTCTGCCAGGATATGTAAACTTATGAGCACAACTGAACATCAACAGATGCAAGATACATAGAAAAGAATGATGGAAAGCACATAAACAGCAAACATGCATTTTTGTAAACAACTCCTTGTATCATACTCTGCTACAATAAACAAGAGGTAACAACTCCAAAAATACCTGAAAGAGTTGATGTTGCCACTCGCAGCATATAAAACCATAGGTATGGAGCCCAGGTTAACTTTGACTGCAGAAGGAAAAAAAAACAACTCGTATAACTCTTTGCTTCAATAAAGAAACGCCAGGGCGTTACCTTCTGTATACATACAAAGTACAGCAAAAGTGACATTGTTCTAATCATTGTATTTCCCTTACAAAGTCAAGCTAACCTGAACTCAAGAAAGAAAGCCACAGGGGAATTGCAAGAGATTGTTCAGTACTTTTAAATGCTCCATTAGCCTTTTTCTATAAACAAAGCACTGAGCTTCAGTACAGAACAGTCCCAACAGCAAGTATGGGATCCGTCGCCCGGAAACCTGTTATCCAGAAAGCTCTTTTATCCAAATAATCCAAATTTTTAAAATTGATTTCCTTTTTATCTGTAATAATAAAACAGTACTTGATCAAACAGCTTATTGGGTTTATTTAATGTTTACTTGATTTTTTAGGCAGTCATATGGTATGAAGATCCAAATTACATAAAGATTCACAACCCGGAAAACCCCAGGTCCGAGCATTCTGAATAACAGGTCCCATACCTGTGCCACAAAAGAATACCGATATTGTACAACATTTTCCAAGCATAGAATAAAGTGAATCACATTATTTCCCTTGAACTTCCAACAGGCAAGCCAAAATATTTAGCCCTGTTTTACATGTTTATTATTATTATTATGTATTTCTATAGCGCCTTATTTCGTAGTGCTGTATGCTTATATATAATGCAACTTCTACAGAATGCTGTGGCTTAAAAACGAGCACCACTGAAACTGCAACTATCCATTCTAATTTCTACGTGGCCTGTGTATGACTTCTCAGGAGGGAGGCTATAACCTCCTGTAAAAGAAATGGCACAGGCTCCCAAATTGTGGTTTTGTCCCCCAAATGGTGGGGGGGAAGAGTTAGTAATTCCACTAATTTTAACGGTTTGGATTTGGTTCAGTCAGCCAGGTTCCTGGCAAAAAAAGCTTGAATTCAGACAAATCCCAGACAGGTCCAGATTTGCTCCCTTCCTCCAAAGATAGCGCGCATAATTCCAGAGCACTAGCAGTTTGGCGCTAGTGCTCCGGGAAGAAAATTACTTGTGCAGTTGGGCTGCATACCGCCCCTTGATCAATGCTGCCCTAAACCCGGGCCTATCCGGCCTCACTGCAAATCTGGGCCTGATCCAAGAGCTAATCCAGGATTCGGTGTATCTCTTCTAAAAAGCAATGGGTCCTCAAGGCTATTGATTTCCACTACCAGATTACAAGGCTGCCCGCAGTAGGTTAACTCAGTATAAAAGCAATTTAGAAAGAGATTTTGCACATTTCCTGGAATTTTACCAGGGGATTCACATTAATATTGTGTGTTTAAATATGTATCAAGACTTTTCCCAGCACAGACCATTCATTCTTTCAGTAAACACTTTTTTCTTCTCATGCACCGCCATTTTGTCAAAAATATACACTGTCATGGTACAAGTATGGGGTCCATTATCTGGAAACCAGTTATCCACAAAGCTCTGAATTATGGAAAGACCTTCTCCCATAGACTCAATTTTATCCAAATTTTTTAAAATAATTTCCTTTTTCTCTGAAGTAATAAAACAGTATCTTGTACTTGATCCTAACTCAGGAGCGCTCTGCCAGTAATGTATAAAGGCTGGAGTGACTGGATGTCTAACATAATAGCCAAAACACTACTTTCCTGCTTTGGTTTCCACTAATTTAGCAGGCAGTAACAAATCAGAGACGAGAGGAGGGGGGCACATGGGTCATAAATGTTGCTTTTGACCTATGTGTCTCTGACTTAAGGTGGCCATACACGGAGAGATCCGCTTGTTTGGCGATTTGGCCAACGAGCGGATCTCTACGATATGCCCACCTTGAGGTGTGCGATATCGCCTGACCTGATCGTGGGCCCTAGGGCCCAACGATCGGATCATAGCGCAGGACATATGGGAGGTCGGATCTCGGGACCGCAGTAACCAATCAGAGACTTGAGGAGGGGGACATATGGGTCATAAATGTTGCTTTTGACCTATGTGTCTCTGACTTAAGGTGGCCATACACTGAGAGATCCTCTCGTTTGGCGATTTGGCCAACGAGCGGATCTCTCCCTGATATGCCCACCTTGAGGTGGGCGATATCGGGCTGATCCGATCGTGGGCCCTAGGGCCCAAGGATCGGATCATAGCGCAGGCCATATGGGCGGTCGGATCTCGGGACCGCATCAACCAACAGGTGCGGCCGCGATCTGATGGGATTTTTAGTCCGCCAGATATCGATCGGGAAAGCCCGTCAGATGGCCACATACACGGGCCGATAAGCTGTCGACTTGGTCTGTCGGCAGCTTTTATCGGCCCCTGTATGGCCACCATTACCTGCTAAGGATCAATTGCAAACTCACTGAGCAGTTATGTCCCAAGTGGTTTCCCTTCAAGATGCTGACTAAAGCTGGCCATAGACACAAAGATCCGATCATATGAATAAGGATTCGTACGATTTTCTGACAGTGCGTGTAGTGTGTTTGTGTTGCCATGGCAATCAGTCGTTCAGCTGATCGGAAAGGTTAAAAGATTTCTGTCGGCTGCCGATCATATCTCTGCATGTATTGCCGATCTGACAATTTTCAGTGGGAGACGGTCACCAGAAACTTTCATATGATTGCTGTCAGGGCAGAACATCAACTGATCTGCTCTTTTACTACTTTATTTAAACTGAAGGTTAGTGGCAAGGTCGGGAGATGGGGACGTCTGATCGTTCGTCTGATATTGCAGGTAGATCTTTGCGTCTATGGCCAGCTTAAATCTGAAAAGCAGGAAGTAGTGTCCTGGCTATTATGTTAGACATCCAGTCAATCCAGCCTTTATACATTACATTTTTGGCTAACTAACTATATTAGAAACATGTTTATTTTGCACTGCCTATTTACCAAGTTTTTATTTTTACACTGAACTGTTCCTTTAAAAATTTGGATTCTATGAGAGACAGCCATTCTATAATTCAGAGCTATCTGGATAACGGATCCCATACCTGTACATGATTTCAGGCAATAAAATGTTGAGCACTTTTAATGCCCAGAAGTTCAGAGGGCTGTTTCTTCTCTTCTGGTAGCAGCTCATGCAAAAGTGATGTTGCAACACTAGTTTGCACAAATAGCACAAAAGAAGGTGATGATTATATTACCATATGCACAAAGGGCACCTGAAAAAAGAAAACATTTCCTCAATGGATTAGCATTGATTTACTTCTTTACTTTTTACATGGTTAATCACTAACCAATTCTCTTATTGATTAATCTATAAAGTACCTGCTTTCGTGATTCAAATAAGACTTCACTAAACTTGTTTGGAACCAATATAGCCTACGTTGGCTAAGCACATTCGAAATATGATGTAAAGAGAAATATTGCCGATATCTGCGTTTATTTAACCATTAGTTAAGTTTCCAGGATTTTACTGTTACAGTATTTGCCCAGCTCTTGCTGGAGAGTAGAATCATGGAGCATTACAAGTCATTTGCCCCAAATATTACATGTGCAGATTATTTTGTATCAGTAATTTTCATGTCCATTAAGTTTTCCATCTTTACATTTGTTTAAGACAAATACAGATAATATTCCATACCGGCTCAATGGCTGGCAAGACATCCTTTCTTTCTTGTAACGCCTCTTCCTCATCAGTGCTATACTCTTCCATGGTTTCACCACTAGCAAAATGGATAATTCGCCGAGGGATTTTCTTCTTTTTACGAATATCCCCTAACTCTACACTCTCAAATTCACGGTCACCACTTGACTGTACCTGTGAGAAAAGCAATTACATGCTAAACCTGTATTTATAGACAATAATCTCATATAGGTAAATCATGAGAGAGGGAGAGACAAACAGATAGATAGATAAAAAGATGAGAGAGGGAGAGACAGACAAATGGATAGATAGATGGATATAAACTCTTCAATGTCTTATGCACTCAATATAAAGATGCCCTGGTGCGAACAGAATTTATTCCAACCAGAAAAGCTGTTGCACAAACAGGGTTTTTCAAAATGGAAAACTTTATTTTTCATGACACAAGCCAGATAAAGAAACTACAAGACCTGCAGACCTTGCGCATATATATATATATATATATATATATATATATATATATATACACACACACACACACCATAGATCCCCCACACACCGTTCTCTTGTAACTACCAGGTGCTACCAATAAATTGCTGTTTTATTCATTAATCCAAACAAAAATTGGTGCACACTGGGATTTGCTTATAAAAGTAAAACATCAGATTTTTATCGTCATCTTTATAATCGGCCAACGTTTCGGTCTCCTCTTAAGACCTTTATCAAGACCTGATTCTCACCAATCATGTGACTAAATGAACAAAGTAATGAGGAGGGCGTTTGCCACAAAATGGGCGTGTTCAAAGAAATCACCACACTACAAAATGTTGGGGGGGTATGATTTGTACATTTTGAAGAATGAATTTAGAATCTGGTTTCCATATAGGGTTACCAGCCTGGCCAGTAAAAATGATGGATGATCCGAATGTTATTAAAGGGATACTGTCATGGGAAAACATGTTTTTTTTCAAAACGCATCAGTTATTGTACTGCTCCAGTAGACTTCTGCACTCAAATCCATTTCTCAAAAGAGCAAACAGATTTTTTTTCTGGCAGGCTGTTGTTTTTCCTTCTCAATGTAACTGAATGGAACACAGTGGGACATGGGTTTTTACTATTGAGTGCTGTTCTTAGATGATCTACCAGGCAGCTGTTATCTTGTGTTAGGGAGCTTCCCGCTGTTCTATTGTTTGGCTGCAGCAATAAAGAGTGACTGAAGTTTATCAGAGCACAAGTCACATGACTTGGGGCAGCTGGGAAATTGACAATAAGTCTAGCCCCATGTCAGATTTCAAAATGAAATATAAAATGAAATATAAAAAAAAACTGTTTGCTCTTTTGATAAATGGATTTCAAAGCAGAATTCTGCTGGAGCAGCACTATTAACCTACGTGTTTTTGATAAAATGTTTTTTCCATGACAGTATCCCCTTAATATGGAAAAAAGATAAATATATAGGAAGGCCGGTATTTGTTTTCCAGAAAAGATGGCAAGTCTATTTCCATAGTGATCCAGAAGCCACACAGTTGTGAGTTAGATAAATGTGTCTGTTGGATACACAAGGCAACCTGAGAAAGGGATGAGTTCCCACAAGCCACAAGATTATGTGTGTAAGCCCTTTCTGCCATTACAACTACTGAAGATAGATACATAGTCCCATAGGTCACGATAAACGTATTTGCGCGTTTATGACGGAATATAAAGCTTAATAAATCCTGTTGATGGTACGTCACTTAATGGCATTACATAAACACATGAATAACTCCAAACTAGAAATCCCGTCTCTCACCTCGCCAGTCGCCATTTCCATTTCTCGGTCGAGCACCAAACTGACGGCTTGGACTATTTCCTACTCGCAAGCACTCGACAGAGCTCGGCTCACTAGGCTGGTTTGGGGCGTCGTCAACTCACTATTTACATCCGTGCGTTCCAAACCTCGATCTAAAACCCCCCACCCCCCCAGCATGTGAAACTGAAACCAATTGAGTCCTCCTGACACGCAAACATTTGAGTATGTTTTCCTGGTATCCTCAGGCTGCGAGAACATTACTATAAACAAGCCTCTGTTCTAAATTGTATTATGTGTGTATATGTATAATATGCCCATGAGCTTCTTTTCTTCCCTATACAATTGCAATTGCTGTTTAGTTTTAGGATCACAACCAACACGTAGGCAGTAAGTAGATATGCAGAGTGTTCCTCCAGTACAGTAGATGGCAGGGCAGCAGAGGATTTTTTCTAGAATTTCATACTAGGGTTGCCGCTGGGCTGGTATTTCATCTGCCTAGCCAGTAAAACACGTGCCAAGACCCGGCAGGTATTACAAATACAAAAGCCCTTGGCCCACCCCCAATCAGTGAAATTTAACTTTTCTCTGCCTTCTGGCCATGCCATCGCATGATGTGGCCCCACCCCTTTTATATCATGGCCTGCCCCCTTTTACATCACAGCCCCCACCAGTGGCCGGTGGAAATTTATGAAAAGGTGGCAACCCTACTCTAGGGTTGCCACCCGGCCGGTATTTTACCAGCCTAGCCGGTAAAACACCTGCCAAGGCCGGGGCTGGTATTACAAATTTACCGGCAATGTAGCTGCCGGTAAATTTGTAATACCCTTAAAAAGACCCATCGGCCAGCCCGAAATCCCCTTTAAACTTACCTTTTTCGCTTTCTTCCAGCCTCCGCGTCGTGGCCATGCCCCCAAAATGTCATGGATCCGCCCCCTTTTGACGTCACAGGACGGACCTTTGTATGGCCCGCTCCTTTGTGACGTCACGATCCGCCCCCACCGGCCGGTAAAAAAACCCACAAAAGGTGGCAACCCTACCCTACTCCCAACATTTTGAAAATAGAAACAGGGACAAAAATATTTGGTGCTGGAACGTATTGACATTTTGACCATGCCCATTTTTGTGGCCATTTTACAAAATTTGGCAGGTTATGAAAGTTTGAACACATTTCTGTGGTTTTAATGTTATTATTACAGTTTTGCTTATGAAGGTCAATTGCCCTTTAAGCTGCGAGTCACAGATTCCTCCAAGAGACCTGCTTTTCTTAAATTGTTACAGTTGTTTATTTGCTTATGTAATTGTTTCTGTGCTTAACTTAAATTGTTTCATCCAAGTGCACCTGCCACATATTCTGAGCTTCTCTTTTTCTGGCTGTTCAGTGCAGGAGATCATAGAGAAAGTCAGGACATTTCAGTAACAATCTGGCACTGCAAGCGGAGCTTCCAAAAATGGCACTCTCGGGAGGTATGGAATCCTAGTAGCTTGTTCAAGTCTGTTGCTGCTATATGTCCAGTGTAAGATGTCAAAGACGCTAGACTTAAAGTCAAACTTGATTGAACAGATTAGAAAGATAATGTAAGCTAAGGGACTTGTAATGTAGCAACCACCCATGGGATCCCAGGTTGTTAGAGCACAAGTCACCTGGGTAACCTAGTTGTTTAGCCCTGCAATAAGAAGAATGGGGCCCTAATGATTAAAAAAAAAACCCTGCAAAATGCAAATCACACCTTTTAATCTCTTAGTGCTCCCCAACATCATAAGGAACCCCCAAGTGTTTGCATCTACCTACCTGAAACCCTGGGCCTATCAGCAGAAATCTGCACCAGCCCAGGGTTATAGAAGTGAGCACAGAGAGAACCACTTCCGTCTTCTTCTGTCTTCACGCAGCTGCGCATGAGCAGTAGAACAAAATCAGAACTTTTTTCGTTAAACTGCGCTCGCGCAACTCCAGGGAAATCAAAGACTGAAGGAAAACGGAAGTAGATTTCTCCATGGTGCTCACTGGTATAACCCTGGGCCGGTGCAGATTTCTGCTGATAGGAGCCTCCAGCCTTTCCTTCTTTTTTTAAAGGGGTGGTTCACCTTCAAGTTAACTTTTCGTATATTGTAGAAGGGCCAATTCTAAGAAACTTTTCAATTGGTCTTCATTATTTTTCATAGTTTTTTAATGATTTGCAATTTTCTTCTGTTTCTTTGCAGCTTTCAAATGGGGGTCACTGACACCATCTAAAAACAAATGCTCTGTAAGGCTACAAATGTATTGTTATTGCCACTTTTTATTACTTATTCTATTCAGTCCATCTCCTATTCATATTCCAGTCTCTTATTCAAATCAATGCAGGGTTGCTAGGGTAATTTGTGCCCTAGAAACCAAATTGCTGACATTGCAAACTAGAGAGCTGCTGAATAAAAAGCTAACTATAAAACCACAAACA
Source organism: Xenopus borealis (assembly GCA_024363595.1). Taxonomy (NCBI): domain Eukaryota; kingdom Metazoa; phylum Chordata; class Amphibia; order Anura; family Pipidae; genus Xenopus; species Xenopus borealis. The sequence continues at coordinate 84,525,896 of CM044446.1, read as the reverse complement.
ATAAAAAATGAAAACCAATTGCAAATTGTCTCAGAATATCACTCTCTACATTATACTAAAAGTTAACTCAAAGGTGAACAACCCCTTTAAGTATTAGAAAATACTGTCACATTTACAGAGGGTACCAAAGTATTAATATGTCCCTCCTGCCATGTGGAGGAATCTGACAGATAAAAGGAGTCTTTCCTCATTGGATGATTGTGCAAGATCAGTGGCGTAACTATTCCCTGGTGGGCCCCGGTACAGGATAGGCACCTGGGCCCCCTGCCAGGCCCTTACCTCTATAAATCACATGCTGGAGTGTTTATTGCATGTGTGTTGTAAAATCTCCCCCTACATAACCGCCTGCCATAACCATTATCGTGGCTCTGATGGGCCCCCAGGGGGTGGGGGCCCTGGTGCAATTGCACCCTCTGCACCCCTGGTAGTTACGCCACTGTGCAAGATGAGGAGACTGCTATAGGGAAAACCAGTGACCATTGCCATGTAATAGTCCACTGCATGAAAAAAGAACATCTTGTCATTATTTGTTTGTCTGATGTTCACACCCTACTGCTGCACATAATGCTGCACAATGCACAATGACTAATATGTAACAGAATGCAAAAGCTGTCAGAAACAGTCTCCTGTAGGCAGCTAATACACATAAGGGCTATAAACAGCCAATCATGGCCCGTATTTGGCACCACAGGAACCTTTTGCATGCTTGTTTTGCTCCCCAACTCTTTTTATGTTTGAATGTTGCTCATGGGTAAAAAAAAAAAAAAGGTTGAGAACCCCTGGTCTAGAGTTTAGGCTTTTTTTTTAACTCTAATTTAACTTAACCTCTGTATTTCATACTTGGTCTTGGTTTTAGGAAAAGTTAGTCCTTTGGAATATCTCTCCCCTGCCGTTCCTTTTCAGTCTCTCAGTTGCATAAAAAAGGTCTTAAAAAAAGGAAAAAATCTCTAAAAAAAACAAAAAAAAACTAAATAATTTTTTTCCCCCAGTGATAATCTCCCATGGACCAGCACCTAAAGCAGGTGGGAGTGACGTCACTGGGATAATAGCAAAAGAAAATGGACTCCGCGCAATTTTCAGTAGGGAGAGGAGAAAGCAGCACCTTCGTAATGGTGAACCCACGTGTTCACCTGCTTAATAGTATATAGAAAATGGAAAGGTGCGCTATATTGGAAATTCCTTAAGTCTACTAGAAAATCATGTAAGCATTAAATAAACCCAATAAACCCTTTTTAAAAAGGATTCATGTTTTCTCTAATAATAATCCAATATAGGGTAGGGACCCGCACACCCTTGTTCAATTAAATACTCAAATATCGTCTGGTGCTCCAGGACAGAGGTCCGGCAACCTCCAACACACTGCAAGGTAAGACTTTCTTACCTTTCTCTAATAATAAAACAGTAGCTTGTACTTGATCCCAATTAAGATATAATTAATCCTTATTGGAAGAAACAGCCTATTGGGTTTATTTAATGCTTACATGATTTTCTAGTAGACTTAAGGAATTTCCAATATAGGGCACCTTTCCATTTTCTATATGACGTCACTGGGAGTTGCAGGAAGATCACCACGAGGAAGAGGAATACCGGCATAAACCGGTGAGACGTTCTAAAGATCTCCCTATATGTGACTAAATCTTATTTGAGCAAATGTGAGTGTAATAGTTTAATGCTTTTTAAACTTTTTAATAAATCAAGATTACGCTATGTACATTTTGTTTCCCTGCCTTGGAGCCTAAACAGTGGCTGGTGGAGAAGAAGGAAAACATTGGGGATTATTACTACATGCGAGAAAAGTATTGAGGTCTTGTAAGTATGCAATTCTACCAGATTTGGTGAAGGCACCAGATAAAGGCAAATTTTCCCCTACACAAATCCGGGATAAAGGATTTAAAAGGGAAACTCACAAATAGTGATTTGTTTGACCTATCAGCATCATAGGGCAGTGGTCCTCAAACTTGGCCCTCCAGCTGTTAAGGAACTACAAGTCCCACAATGCATTTGCCTGACTGTGGCTGTCAGACTCCATCATTGCATTGTGGGACTTGTAGTTCCTTAACAGCTGGAGGGCCAAGTTTGAGGACCACTGTCATAGGGTGTTGTGAGGACAGGGATACAATCATAGTTATGAACAGCAGGGGGAGCCCTGCCTTACTTCACAGTCATGCAGAACTCCAGCAGCTTGCAGTCAGCAACTGTGTAGAGATTTGTATTGAATTTTATTTTTGTCTTTACATCCCTCCAACTCCAGCTGCAGGGACAAAGATCACGGAGCCAGATTTAAACAGATAAACTGGGATTCTATTTGGAGGATTATTTTGCTGCAGCCACTGGTTCTGCAGAGTTGGAGAAAGTTTGTATTAAACAATACAAAAACTATAAAATCCACATTAGATTACATGACAACACAGGACCCAGTGCAGTCTGTATATTGTGATTATTAATCAGTCTTGCTGTATCGACTTCTGGCAGATATCATTTGACTTGTGCGGTTTTGATAATTTATGACAATCCCTAAGCAGCCAAGGCCACACTGAGCATGTGCACAGTCTTGGTCTTGTAAAGATGTTTAAAGGGGTGGTCCACCTTTAAGGTAACTTTTAGTATGTTATAGAACGGTCAAGTCTAAGCAATGTTTCAATTGGTTTTCATTATTAATTTTTTATAGTTTTATAATTATTTGCCTTTTTCTTCTGGCTCTTTGCAGCTTTCAAACAGGCATTGCTGACCCCTTCTAATAAGCAGATGCTTTGTAAGGTTACAAATGTATTGTTATTGCTACTTATATTTCTATTCAGGCCCCTCTCCTATTCATATTCCAGTCTCTTATTCAAACCACAGCATGGTTGCTAGGGTAACTTGGACCCTAGCAACCAGATTGCTGGCACTGCAAACTGGCGAGCTGCTGAATAAAAAGTTAAATAACTCAAAAATCACAAACATTAGAAAATTAAAAACAATTGCAAATAATCTAAGAATATTACTCTCCACATCATACTAAAAGTTATATCAAAGGTGAACAAACCCTTTAACAAAGTTAAAGGATGCTGATCCCCTTGTGCCAACTTTGAAAGCTTTTGTGGTGCAGTAAGTTCATGTTTATTATACAAAATACAGCATTTCTAGCCTTATTCTATTTTACATTTTACTTCCCATTTAACGTCAATTCAATATAATATATTTTTGGCATATTGTTTTAATAAACAGATGTGAGCTTTTTGCTATTTCTTGCACTGAACAGGACAAAGACTGAAACCCCTTTTACATTCCAACTTTCTTTGGTTCTTATGAGCAACTGTAGGAAGAGAGGAATCTACTGTGTGGCCAAAGGTATGTTTATAGAGCTCTTATTTCCAACATACTATCATCACTACAGTGGAAGATAGGGGGCAGTAAAGGTAAGGCTGAAGAACCACAGAGTTACTAGTAGCAGCTTAAGTGCCACAAAAATACCTTGCCTCTCCCTAAGGGTTAGGCCAGACAGAAAGATTTGGGGAGATTTGTCACCTGGCGACGAATTGCCTCTTCGTTGGGGCGACTAATCTTTCTGAACCGCTTCCCCCTGCCTTCCAGCTGATTAAGGAATAATCGCCTGTGCCTATTCACAGGTGGTGCTGCGTTTTCAGAAGTCGCTCGAAGTTGCCTCCTTAGGCAATTTCGGGAAAGCGCAGTACCGCGTGTGAATAGGTGGAGGCGATTATTCATTAAGCAGCTGGAAGGCAGGGGGAAGTGGTTCGAGGAGATTCGTCGCCAGGCGACGGAACTCCCCGAATCTTCCCGTCTGGCCTAACCATACAACAAAACCAATTTTCCGATAGTGATTTATACCAGAAAAAAAAAACAAAAAAAAAACATTAGAAAAATAGTGATTTTGTAATTGAAAGAACACTATTTATTGTGCTCATGTTGAACAAAGGTTTATATAGGTGTATACTGCCCTTTCAACAGGACTGATTTCTTAATAGTTTATTTCGGAACAAGAAATTCCGACCATTTAGAAGCTTATTTTACAGTAAACTGAATTCCAAAAAAGGCTGTGAGAGACGGAAATTTATACAGTTTGTCTTTGAACGAAATAACTTTTTTTTGTTTTACAACAGATTTTGTTTTGATAAAAACTAAATTCGTTGTCCAATAACTTAAAATAAGGTTTTGCACCACAGTTCCCTGAAAATAAGGAATACTTGGGGGGATTTAAACAGTAGAAGGGAGGGTTCTTTGTATTTTTTTTATGGAAATAGGGTATTTTATAAGAACACATTTTATTTGCCCAGAAATCATTCTAGTTCTTTCAAGCCACAGAGCTAAGAGGACTTCTTTACATGTTGTTAAATCCCATCATCCCCTTCGTGTTGCCCGCAGCTCCTTGTTGGAATTGTCGCATCATTGATTGAAGTCCTGCCATGCCACCTAAGGGGTTAAACATATTAATTAACTGTATGAGGCAGATTTATTAAGGGTCAGATAATAAATTAGAATTTTTTGATGGTGTCAAAATGCACACAAATTAATCCCCCCAATTCAAATGTAAATTCGAATGCAAGATTTATCACACCTCGACTATGGAAACCGTTCTAATTCTAATATTCGCCACCTAAAACCTGCCAAGTTCATGAACAAGTCAATGGAAAAGGTCCATTGAACCATTTGAATATGCTAATTGGGTATGCACCGAATCCATGATTCGGAATTCGGCCAGGACTTGGCCTTTTCCAGCAGGATTCGTCCAAATCCTTTTGCCCGGCCAAACCGGATCCTAATTTGCATATGCAAATTAGGGTCGGGGAGTGAAATCACGCAACCTTTTGTCACAAAACAAGGAACTAAAAAATGTTTTCCCCTCCCCACTTCCAAATCCTTCTTTTAGCGAAGGATTTGGATGTTTGGCCGAATCCAAAGTAGTGGTTTCGGTGCATCCCTAATGTTAATTGCCTTAGAGTTTCTTTGTCGGAGGGAAAACTCAATAAAAATTTTTGGGTCGGGACAATGTGATCAAATATTAGATGTTCAATTTTTTTTCTTAAATAAAATCCCATTTGAGTTATGAGTATATTCAAATTCAGAGTAGAAAAAAGATTCACATAAATTCTACGTTTGATAAATAACCACCTTTATGTTACTGTTAATTGCCATATTGGCATCTCCAGCTCCAATGTGGCAGTTAATCGATTCCAGTTAAAGGAACAGTAAACAAAAAAATGAAAGGGTTTTAAAGAAATGACAATATGATGTCATGTCACAATATGATGTCAGGTCACGTCACTGGTACAACTGTTATGTTTCCTTCATAAACACTACTATAGTTTAGGGACACATTCTCCAACTGTTTACACTGAACTTACCCATGTGCTGCAAAACTCTGGGGTCCATCATTTTGGCCATTTGCTGATTCAGTTTGGCCATCTGTGATGGGTTTACATTTTTTGACATATCACCACCTGAAAATAAGCCAGCAAATATTTTAGACCTCAAATATGGACATATGATATTGGCATTTAGATTATGACCAGGTGTGCGAATAACTTGTTAATGAAATGTACATTCACAATTTGCATGGTTTGTCATGTATAATGTTAAACTAAAAAAGCATTAGATACCTTTGTACCTATCCAAAATGTCCTATTTAAAAAAAAAAAAAAAAAAAAGGAACAGTTTCCGTCTTCTCAAGTGGCCAGAAATTAATACTAGCAGTGGAAACTTCAGGAGGTTTGGTAGCTTCCTATACAGGGTACAGGCAACTATTATCTTAAAAACCTAAAACAGTCTATTGCCAAGCACAAGTATTTTGTTACCTTTGAAGAGGCCTTTGATTCCTCCCATCTTTTTAACCATTTGAGCAAATTTTGTATATTGTGTCAGCAGTTCTTGCACATCTCTAGTAGAGACCCCGGATCCTTTTGCCACTCTCTGAACCCGGCCAGGCTGCTTGCCAAAAACTTTGGCACCATCGGTGTTATCTAGTTCTATAGGGAGCAAAAAAAAACAAAAAAACACATATGCATAGGGAGAAACATCAATAAATGACCTTTTCAGTGAGAAAACTGTACTCCTTTTAAACAGGAGTTTAGCTCTATTTGAATCCAAAGAGTAAAGGATTATGATCCTGAATATTATGCCACACAGAGTCTCTATGAATGCTGCAATACTGCTGTGAAATTCTCAGATTGCAAAATGGGGAAAAAGTAACAAATACATAAAGAATTACCCAGATCGTTCATGCTGTCCATGATGGTCATTAGCTTCTTCAGTCGGGCCATTGATTCCTGCTCATTACCTTTGCTCATAAAATCTTGTCCAAAGCCGGGGATCATTCCCTGTTAAAAGTTAATGACTTGTTCAACTAATGCTAACTACAGATGATGGGTTTGCAACAAAAAGTCAGAATTAACCAGTGCTATAATAAAAAAAAAAAAAAACTCTGTAGAAGTACTGCATAAATACAAATAGAAGCAGATTAGACATACAGCAACATTTTGAAATATATTTTCCCATTTAAAAAAACAAACAAAACTATCATATCCTATGAGCAGCACCATAACTAGATTTTACAGGGCCCCACAGCAAATTAATTTTAGGGCCCCAAACATATCCAGAGGTTATCCTTTTTACCTATATATTGACATTGCTAATTAATTATGGCCTTATGGCCATCCTGGTTTCATCTGCAGTCACAGGGGGTTTTCTCTGTAGTTATGTCCCTGCCTATGAAGGACATTTGGCTTTAAATCATTCATACATTTTAACTTTAAATTTCTCAGATGTGAAATATGAGAAAGCTTTTTTTTACAGACTGTGGCCATTACAAGACAAATTTAAACATAAAAAATATCCACTCTTAGTTGTTGACACTATCCAATTTGGCTATGTTAAAAAGGGAAATAACAGACCGGTTACACTGCCAAAGGACAGACATCAGAAAATTAATATTTACGATTACTAATGGTAGCTGGCATTCTATTTTCTTCTAAATCAAAATAAAGTAACATCACATAAATAGATGCTTTGAATTATGCTTCTAGGTTATATACACCTTTAATTCAAAATGGAAATATGGCATAAAAATACACTACTGTTGTAAAAGATTTTTCTATAATGTAACTTTACTAACCCTAAAGGAACAGTAACACCAAAAAATGAAAGTTCAAAATAATTAAAATAGAATGTAGCGTTGCCCTGCACTGTGAAAACAGATTTGTTTACTTTAGATACACTACTACTGTTTATAAATATGAACTGTTTTGTAGCAGCGGGGGTAGTCAAGCAAAGGAGTTAGGTTACAAAGCAGATAAGCTATTCTAACCTATTTAATTAGCATCCACTGCTACACAGCAGCTTGTTTATATTAACTATAAAGTAGTGTTTCTAAGGGTAGGGACAGACAGGGAGATTCGGGGAGATTCTGTCGCCTGGCGTTTTTAGCAGGCGACAATCTCCCCGAATTTCCTTCTCCCTGTCTGCCGCTAGTATAAGTGACAAAGCGCCAGCGCCTGTGCAGACGCGGCGCGGCGATTTCCGGAATCGCCCGAAGTTTCCTCAAGAGGTATCTTCGGGCGATTCCGGAAATCGCCGCGCCGCGTCTGCACAGGCGCTTTGTCCCTTTTACGATCGGCAGACATGGAGAAGGAAATTCGGGGAGATTGTCGCCTGCTAAAAACGCCAGGCGACAGAATCTCCCCGAATCTCCCTGTCTGTCCCTACCCTAAAGCAAACAGATGCATGGCAATACTACAATATATTTATATCAACACCATTATTTGCCGTCACCAATTCTATAAATACAAACAAAATCTAGACTAATTGTTTTGGCACTCACCAAGATCTGGCTGAATGGGCCCATTTTCATGATATTTTGAAACTGCTCATACATATCTCTCAAAGTGAACTGGCCTGTAATGAAGAAAAAAAAACAGCCATATTAAACACAATATACATTGTATGTAAACTATACATTTTAAAATAGCTATTGATAAAATGTGTGGAATCTTGCAGTCATGTACTGGAAGTTTATCCTCTGGTGACTCTCTCCTATCACAGCATTTCTAAAATATAGGGAGACTGTTAGAATAATGTAAATCTGTTTAAAATATAGGGAAGAAGTCAAAAGGGGAAAATAACTCACCATGCTTTAATTTGTCTATAATGGCCTCATTGTCATCCAGATTTAATTCATTGACTTTATCTATCAACCCTTCAATGTCGCCCATACCTGGAGAGAGTGAATAAAAATTAATAGCGATGGCAAACGTTTTATAGCTTTGTCAGGAAGTACATACATTTTTTAAGACCTATTACTATATGTATATTTTAATTTCATTATATCTTGAAAATTACAGGTTTAAAGGAACAGTAACATAAAAAAAAGTGTTTTAAAAAAGTATTGTTGCCATCCATGGGTAAAACTGGAGTGTTTGCTTCAGAAACTAGTATCGTTTATACAAAGAAGCTGCTGTGTAGCCATGGGGGGGCAGCCATTCAAAGCTGAAAAAGGATAAAAGGTGCAGGATACACAGGTAATAAATAAGCTCTTCAGTATACAATGGGATTCTTCAGAACCTATCTCTTGTACATCTTGTGCGTGAATGGCTGCTCCCATGCTACAAAGCAGCTTGTTTATATACATAAAAGGGATCCTGTCATGGGAAATTTTTTTTCAAAATGCATCAGTTAATAGTGCTGTTCCACAAGAAATCCACTGAAATCCATTTATTAAAAGAGCAAACAGATGTTTTTATATTTCATTTTGAAATCTAACATGGGGCTAGACATTTTGTCAATTTCCCAGCTGCCCCAAGTCATGTGACTTGTGCTCTGATAAACTTCAATCACTCTTTACTGCTGCACTGCAATTTGGAGTGATATCAACCCCTCCCTTTCCCCCCACAGCAGCCTAACAACAGAACAATGGGAAGGTAACCAGATCATAGCTCCCTAACACAAGATAACAGCTGCCTGGTAGATCTAAGAACAGCACTCAATAGTAAAAACCCATGTCCCACTGCATTCTATTCAGTTACATTGAGAAGGAAATACAACAATCTACCAGAAAGCAGTTCCCTCCTAAAGTGCTGGCACAAGTCACATGACCAGGGGCAGCTGGGAAATTGACAAAATGTCTAGCCCCATGTCAGATTTCAAAACTGAATATAAAAAAAAAAAAACTGTTTGCTCTTTTGAGAAATGGATTTCAGTGCAGAAGTCTACTGGAGCAGCACTATTAACTGATGCGTTTTGAAAAAAACATGTTTTCCCATGACAGTTTCCCTTTAAAGTAGGGTTTCTCAAGCAAACACAACTGCCAGTGTATGTGGGGCAACAGTACTTTACAGCACAACCTCTACTTTAAGTACCTCGATTTTAAGTTTTACCACCAATTGATAATGAAATTCAATGGGTGCATTTCACGGATTTGAAGAATGTTTTCCCAGATTTAATATAAAGATTTGTTGTGATGTTCATAAATATTACTGTGTGTGACTGTTACTGTTAGTAGAATACAGAGATTTAACATACTAACCACATTTGTCTGCCCCTCATACACTGCACCAATCACATATTGCTTTAGGTTGTATATAAGACAGAGAGAGGCCTTGTACATGCCCCTATAATGTCAAATTAATGCAGCAACGATTAACCCTTGCCATTAACACAGTAAATATTGTATCTCAAAGTAAAACGGACTCCGGTGATTATATTTTTTCACAACTTCAAGAAAAAAATATGTAAAATCTGGGAAATATATTAAAGCAACTTTTTCTTCGTTTCTTGAAAGACATAAAACGGGGTTTTCATGAGCAACATGTTGCTCTCCAACCCCTTGGATGTTGCTCCCACTGGCCCCAAAGCAGGTGTTTATTTTTGAATTCCTGGCTTGGAGGCAAGTTTTGGTTACATAAAAACCAGGACAAGACAAGGACAAATGGCCAATCACAGCACTTATTTGGTACATCAAGAACATTTTTCATGCTTGTGTTGTTCCCCAACTCCTTTTACATCTGCATGTTGCTCACAGGTTCAAAAGGTTGGGGATCCCTGCCTTAAAGACACAAATTTTTTTGGTTTTATTGTGCCTTTAAGGAAGGTGTGTGCATGTGAGTTAGAGGATTTACAAGCTGAAGTACAGCAGCAGGTCATGGTTAGCACAGGGATTGTTACTCCACCAACATATTCAGGTTGTTTTGAATATAGATAAAGGAGGAGATGGGAATATATTTTAGAACATAGACAATCTATCATTCAGCAGAATGAAGTAATAAATGGATGATAAAATTATCCACACACACATATGAAAGAGTAATAATATTGCTTACCAAGAAGCTTGCTGATGAAAGGTTGTGTTTTGAATGGTTCAAAGTCATCAATATGCTCCCCAGTACCAATGAAAATGATAGGACTCCTTGTAGCAGCAACCCTGTAATCATGAATCAAAGATACTAAGCCTAAATAAAACGATATATACACCACTGCAAAGTAACATTGCTTGGCAGTCACTACAGCCACCACAATATAGATGCCTTTTAGGAAGAGTATTGTAGTAGAAGCGCAGAAATGAAATTAACTATAAGAAATGAGTGACCATGTACTCATAGCACTTACGCACTAAGCGCTCCTCCACCCTTTGCATGACCATCAAGCTTGGTTACAATGACCGATGCTACATCAACCTTATCTTTGAAGGCTTTGGCCTGTGCTTCGCAAGCTTGTCCAATAGAAGCATCCATAACATAGACTATATTATCTGGTTGCTGTAAAGAAATAAATGAATGAATTAAGAAAGCCTATTCTGGAACCACCAGTTTGCAAAGCATGTTTAGTTTTTAAAGGTGAAGTAAAAAATGCCAATCATGTCATCTTTCAGGAAGTGGCAAAGTTCTGGTTTTGGTGGATGAAAGTCAAACAATCATTCAGTTTCAGAAACAATTAATCTGTATATTTCTGAAGTGCCCGAGGAAACCAGAGAAAACGTACATAAACAATGCAAATCAAACTGGTGTATAGGGCCCTGGTCAGCATCAAACCTTAAAAGACAGCGCTAAACATTATACTAACCATGATATATCACTGGCAGGAGCCAGTAGCCATATCTACATAATAATCAAACAAAAACATGAACACTAAACACGTTGTTACTAATGTAGGTTATGGAACTGTATCCTGCTGTAATGAATATTAAAATGCTCCTGCATTATTCATTCTCACATAATGTTCATTTAAAGGAGAACTAAGCTAAACAAAAGAAGTCATCTAGAAATGTACATTATGTTTTGTGTTTCTGTACCAGCCCAAGGCAACCACAGCCCTTAAGTGGTAAAGATCTGTGTCTCAAAAGATGCTCCAGTAGCTCCCCATCTTCGTTTCTGTCGATTCACTGATTCACATGCTCTGTGCTGCTGTCACTCACTGAGCTTAGGGACCCACTCACAATATACAGTACACATAGAATAGAAATGTCACAATAGAAGGCTGATTAACAATTACAGATACGGAAACCAGTGCAATTAGCATCAGAATGTAATAATCAGCCCTTTAGCATCAGGTTATATTACAGACAAACCTCATTTTCTGCTTGATAATTAATGAAGACCCCTAAGTTTAGCTTCTCAACAGCTGCTCAGAGCCCATTGAGCACTGACACACTTTCCAAGATGGTGAACCCCTGTGACAAGTTTGAAGTCCTGGATCATTGCTGCTATTGAGAAGCCGAACCTTTGAGCTGGTTCAATAAGTGCAGTATATAAAATGTTTCCTTAGCCATTATCGTTTTTAAGGTTTAGTTCTCCTTTAAAATAAAATCAATGGCGGCCATAGTTCCATTTTACATTTGAAGACATGTACTATAATATAGACATGTGTGTCACAAAAAAAATGTTATCTCCGAATGGCAATTTGTTTTTTTTTTTTTCCGAAAGATCAGATTTCAAATCAAAGTAAGGTGCAAGGACAAAAAAAAAATGTATTAATTTCAGATTGGCAGACATAAGCAGGATTACATTTCTCAAATTAGCTGCCCTTATATGTTATTCCATACTCCCAAATTTTACTCTTCTTTGGTGCACCTCACAAACCTTCTACTTTACAGAACTGTAGTGCTTTATAGGGAACTGTCTATTCTGGACAACTATAATTAAGTCAGTCATTCATTTTATTTAATGACACGATGAGATCACTGAACAAAAGTGGTAATGTTTCACACAGGTCCCTGATAAAGCACTATGGCCCACAGAGCATTTATGTTCAACTATATGCGGGAACAAGATGGATGCGGAGGGTGAAGGACCTTCAATCACAAGTTATTACAAACAGGGACATTGCTTGCTAGTCCTTACTACTGCATTAGAAACTTGCAACATTTCTTCAAACAAGGAATCTTCCTGTTTGTGACGCCCACTTGTGTCCACGATGACGATCTCAAAGTTTTCATTTTTAAATTTCTCCACCCCTTCATATGCAATGTTCACTGGATCCATTTCTGTGTAACTGGGTTAAAACAGTAATGGAAGTATTATAAAGGAAGGATCTGATGAGGAATACACAGCAAAG
>CM044446.1:84482566-84510317 GCA_024363595.1 Xenopus borealis | reverse complement strand
AAGAATACCCCAGCACTCTAACATACAGCCCCCTGGGAAACCTATTTTTGCACAACTGAACTTTAACTGGAAAAAAAAAAAAAACACTTTTAGTTACAAAGTTTGCACAAAGTATGCATAAGCCGACGCGCCCCATCAAGGCAGTGTCCATGCGTCCGTCCTAACCAAGTTAAAAAAGGCTTTTCTCTTGGTTTAGCATGATCTCTGCCAAAGATACCATTAAGCGGGGGTTGGGAGAGCAAGCATTGAGGAGAGTGCCACCTCCCCCATAAAATATAGAATATTACTTAAACAAGAAAATGCATCTCAATCCTTTTTAATTGGGTGCACGTGTATACAAACACACACATATACACTGTGGTTCATTTGGATAAGTAGAACCCAACTTAACCATGTAAAACAACCCTATATTAACAAAAAAAAAGAAAGGTAAATAAAACTAACTTTTACCCACTTTTTATTTTGGGTAAAGATGTATGATGGGTGTAATCCCACGTCCAAAGGTCTGAAAGGCCGAGAGCTGGGAACGTGCTATGTGTCATAAAAGATCGGAGCTACCAGGAACAACTTTGGTTCCATAATATTTGTTAATTAAACAAAGATAATTATGAATCTTTTACATATAAATTATGTTTTAGTGATCCGCTTGATATAAACTCATATCTGTCCTTATGTAACCACACAATTCATGCTGTGGTATCACTTCAGCTCTTGGAAGGATAGAGGCTGTGTTTAAAGCACTGACCTAACTTACCTGCCATAGAAGGGTATTCTGGCTTTTGTGGCATTCTGTTTTAATTGATCAAAAGCTCCTACAAAAGTTATAATTTGTGTTAGTTATATAAATTCACATTGATTATGAGAAGAAATATTAGACTTGCTCAACACTAAAAATTTCCAAAAGGAGTTTGCTAATACTCCCAGACTGCATTTGTACCATGGCATCCTAAATGGGAGCTCTTTTTCTATGAAACAAGAGATTGTCAGATTTGGACACAGGCCATAAGCTTTTCATCTACAGCAGTGCTCCAAGAAAAAACACAGGAGAAGTCAAAATACCACTTGTACATAGGTCTAACATTGGGGAGGGGGGACGGTACTGCAAATTATGTAGGTGCCATTCCTGTGTATATTGGGATATTTGCTTACAGGAGAATATGTGCCTTGTCCACTGTGAAATAAGGAGGTCAAGCCCCAGAATACATCACTTCAACATGTAACAAGATGTTGAATTAATCTGCAAGCCTAAGGGGATTGGGAAATCACCTGTGTGAGTCAGAGGCAGACTATCATTGTTACCTCTGTGTGTAAATGTATTCAACTGTATTTCACTTCTCTAATATGAAAGTTTTATTTCTTAATGAAGATCACACAAAAAAAATCAACAAATTCATAATTATAAACTTGTTTACAGTTATTTTACTGATAAACCTAAATTATATTTAAGTGTTGCCATACGGTATGTGGCTCTTAAGCCTTTAATTGCCCACAGTATGCCAGCATAATGGCAGAAAGCCAAGTATTATCAGTGTGTTTTATTTATTTCTACAAGAGAGAGAACAGCCATTGCTCCAATGTAACCGTGGCAGAGGTCAAATGAACACAAAAAGGACGACATACTTGCTATGCTTTCTAAAACAAAGAAATATTCAAAAAAGCCACAAAAAAGAATCTGTTGTCTAAATCTATAACCGGTCAGTATAATGGATCAATATCACTGATGAATTATGAAAACCAGGTAAATATTGACCCAGTAGTTGAAGCCTAAGACTTACCAGCTCTGAAAGTGTCGGCGCATATCAAACAGGTTTTCCAGCCTTTCCTTTGATAATAATATGCCAACTGTAATGAAACAAAATAACATTTATATTCACAGTATGACAGAGATAAGCAAGCCTTCCGTGTAAGGGTTTTATAATTAATTTGTTACAATTCACCCACCTTTGTACACGTAGTGGTTTTTCCACTTCCTTGCAAACCCACAAACATTATCACATTTGGTTTTCCTTTAGTGGGTGTCCATGCTTTAACCCCTGGATCCACCAGCTGTGAAAAAAGTCCATCATTCATTATAATGCAAAGAGAACTGATCCGTTTATCTGTTGCTATTTTAGAACCGCTTTAGCTCTTCTAATAATATTTTCCTTTCCTGGAGCTTTGCAAGTACCTTGACAAGCTCTTTGAAGACAGCAGTCTGGATCATTTTCCTCTTATTCAAGCCAGAGGCCATTTCCTCCAGATCGATAGCAGACCTAAGGGGAAGTGTTTAATTCTTATTAGATTATCTGGTTACTTTTGAGTCCACCATCCAAAAACATGGCACCCAATCTCCTCCAGTCAACCCCTCCACCCACTAACACGTATGGGCAGATTTATCACAGGTCGAATTATGAGAATTTCTTTTTACTCTAATAAATCCGAATATACTCACAACTCGAATGGGAGTTTGTTTAAGAAAAAACGAGAACGTATAATATTCCATCGAAAAGTCCTGACCTGAAAATCCAAATCTAATTTGAATTGAGTTTTCCCAAAAAGCGAATGTCAGTAAGGTAACGAACATATTCAGATAGTTCAACGGACCTCTGCCATTGACTTGTAAATTAACTTGGCAGGTTTTTTTTTGGTGAATATTCAAATTAGAACTGTTTCCATGGTCGGGTTGCCACCTGGCCGATATTTTACCGGCCTGACCGGTATTTTTAGTGGTTGATCCCAATTATTATTATTATTAATAGGGAAAAAAACAAATATATAGGAAGGCCGGTATTTTTTTCAAGAAAAGGTGGCAACCCTAAGTTGGACCCAAACTAACTGATATGGAAACAAATTCCCTTTTGAGCTACAACTTTAGGTTTATGCAGAGATATGAATCAGGCCCGAACTGGCAATCTGTGGGTTCTGGCAAACGCCAGAGGGGCTGCTATAAGGTCCCACAGAACATTAGTATTTAGTGGGCTGGTGGGGGCTGTTTGGGCCTCTGTGTAACTGAAACGCCAGGGCCTATTTTAATTCTCAGTCCAGACCGGATATGAATACACGAATACCAAAACTATGGCGGTTTCCTACAACATAATCTGGCAATGTGGATGTGTGGCAATACACATATTAATTTCATTTGAATGATACTTACTTGACATTTTCCCTCAGCTGTTTTACAAGCTTTATGTTTACATCAGCTTCCAATAAGGCCGTACATACTTCCTTGAGCATAGCATTGAGCACCTGGAAAAAAAAAAAAACAGTCTTGGAGCTTTTTTTTTCCCCCCTTGACCATATTTAGTTGAAAAATTATACATGCTATTCTTTATACTATTCTACTTCAGGTGGAAATGTGTCAAGCAATGGCAAAAAAATACCATATAGTGATTAATACATTACATATCACTTTCTGATCCCGAGAACTGCTACAGTGTCCCTTAACCTGTACTCAGTCTAACTGAGCTACTGGCCATGAAGGAAGCTGGGGCCTTGTATGAGACTACAGTTATGACATAATTTTTTTACCAGTTGCACTTTATGCTGAAACGATTTTACATTTTGGGCACCTTAAAGGGGTTGTTCGCCTTCCAAAACACTTTTTCCAATTCAATTGGTTTCAGATTGTTCACTAGAGATAAATAATTCTTTCAATTACTTTCCATGTTTTTTTACAGTTTTTCCAAATTATAAATTGAAAGTTTAAACGACAAGGAAAGTTACTAAAGAAGTAGCTAGAAATGTTGTACATGATGTTTTGGGCTTGTGTACCAGCCCAAGGCAACCACAGCCCTTTAGCAGTAAAGATCTGTGTCTCCCCAGTAGATGCCCCAGTAGCTCCCCATCTTCATTTCTGCTGATTCACTGATTCACATGCTCTGTGCTGCTGTCACTTACTGAGCTTAGGGACCCACTCACAATATACAGTACACATAGAATAGAAATGGCACAATAGAAGGCGGATTAGTAATTAATATGGATAATTACTACATGGCAGCTGTGACAGGAATGTGACATGGCAGGCCATTTATGAATGTGATCAAGTGTATCCAATATGGCGCCTTAGTTACAAAATGGATGTACTGAAATTAGTTGGAGTCAAGGGAACAACCGGAGTTGAGGTAATTAATTTGGATACATTAACATTAGTTGGAGACAGCTCAACAGCAGGCGTTGAGGTAATTAACTCAAACTTATAAACACGTTTATCAAGGAGGAAGCATAGATCTTATGCTGGCCATAGAACGATCATTGAACGATCGGACTTCCCCATCTCCCGACCTGCCACTAACTTTGAGATCAAATAAAGTAGTAAAAGCACAGGTCAGCCGACGTTCTGCCCCTGACAGGGATCGTACCAAGGTTGTACAATAAAAAATTAGTGACAGTCTCCCACTGAAAATCGTACAATCTGCAATACACGGAAAGATTTGATCGCCAGCCAACAGAAATTTTCTAACCTGGCCAAATAAACCAAACGACGATCAGCATGGCAAGATAAATGTCGGGACACTCCACACACGAAAATCGATCGGATTGTTGCGTCTATGGCCAGCTTTATTCACATGGTTATAATTTTAGGCATCCAAACATTGTTTTCATACTCATTCTCATGGTCACAGTTCTGGGTGTATCGCTATTATTTTGGCACATGTCCACATTTAGGATTAAGA
Organism: Xenopus borealis; assembly: GCA_024363595.1. Lineage (NCBI taxonomy): Eukaryota > Metazoa > Chordata > Amphibia > Anura > Pipidae > Xenopus > Xenopus borealis. The sequence continues at coordinate 84,505,665 of CM044446.1, read as the reverse complement.
CCAAATTCTGTTACGATTGATTATTTCATCGTTACACTATTATAAAGAGAACCCAGTTAAGGGCGCTTCGGAACTTCATCTACAAGCAGACGTGTTGTGTAAAACCTTGTATGACTGATTTGGCTTTGAGGGTCCGCTGTACTTGGCACGAGGCCCCCCAGCTGATTTTCCTCTCAGAAGTCTGCCAAGGGAAGCTCGGCTAGACGTTGCGTTGTAGTCAATCGGTGATGTATTAATTTTCTTACAATATATTATTCTTATCTAATCTTGATCAATGTGTGTGTGAGTTTCATTTCTATCCCTGTATGTGATAAGTCTGTCAAGGAAAGCTTAGCAAGACATTCTGTATGTGATAAGTCTGCCAAGGAAAGCTCGGCAAGACAGCAGCACATAAACCAGTGCAATTAGCACCATAATTTAATAATCAGCCCTGTAGCATCAGCTTATATCACAGACCAACCTCATTTTCTGCTTGATAATTTGCGACAACCCCCGAAGCTTAGCTTCTCAACAGCTGCTCAGAGCCCACTGATCATGGGAGTGTTGCAGACACTTTCCAAGATGGTGACCCCCTGTGACAAGTTTGAAGTTCAGGAGCATTGCTGCTATTGATAAGCTGAAACTTTAGGCTGGTGCAATAAGTTTAGAATATAAAACATGCCATTTTTAGGGTCCTTTAATGTCCCTATCGCTGGTGCTTGAGTTTGTCAGTAAGGTGTGTACTCTAAACTGTTACAGTTTTGCAACATTTAGTTGATACATTTCTCAGTCGTATCTGTGGAATTTCAGCAACTATTGTATCAAACCCAGGGATTCTGCTCAGCAGGGACACAGATAACAAATGAATCAATTTAGAACAGAAAATGTATCAATTTAGAACAGTTTACAAGGTCAGTGACTCCCCCCGAGCAACTTTAGAAGGTGAAAAATGGCATTTTACACTTCAGTGTTAGAAAAAACTGTAAATATAAAGTGATTGGAAAAAGTGAACAATCTGAAACCAGTTGGAAGACCCCTTTAAAAAAACTCTCACCTCTTCATTGATGATGGTTGCATTGCTCAGTGAGCGCAAGGCTGAAGTGATCTTTCGTCCAAGGTCTGCCAATACCATCTTGGCTTCTTTTTGTTATACACCTGTATGAAAACACAACATGGACAATGACAGTTAACAGAAAAAACCACTCACCATCTTAAAATGAAAATTTTATATTTACTTCTGCCTCAAAATCAATAAATATTATGCAGTAAATACTGAAGTAAGGCTGATGACACACTATCATATTGCCCACTTCTCTCTGACTAATGAAGTTGCTCTGATGCACGCAGTAATGCTGCAAATGTGTTGCCAGGACTCACCTCTCCTGCCTTCCTCCAGTACAGGATAGGTGCTCTTTAAAAAGAGTGACTGTGTATGCAGACAGAGGGAAGACACTGCCTTGTGGTATGTTGTGATGCAGAGCCTTTGTATTGATTTTCATATATTTGAATATTATTTACTGCACTTAAAGGGCACCTATGGCCCCAAAAATTTTCCCCAAATCGAAGGTGCGGGCTGATAGAGCCCACATTCCAGTTTGGGGTTCTAGTACTGCATGCGCAGTATGAAAAGCGGCCTCGGAAGTGTGACCGCTTTTCAGTATGCGTGTGTGTGACATCACACGCGCATGCGCTTCCTAAGAGATGGCGGCTCACATCGGGAGCTCCCGCCCAGTGTGAATAAGCCAGCGCCTGCTGGGGACATTATTATTATATATATTTTTTTTTAAGTACTAGAACCCCAATCCGGAATGCGGGCTCTATCAGCCCGCACCTTCGGTTTGGGGAAAATTTTTGGGGCCATAGGTGCCCTTTAAAAGGGGACCCATCACTTGAGAAAATTATTCAAAATCCTATTTTATCACATTAGTCAAGCCAAATGAACTTTAATTACACTTTATAATTTATTTCAATCTTGTTTCTTTTAGTCTGAGAATTCATAATTATAGCAAGCAGGCAGGAGCCATTTTTTGAACACGGTTATCGAGGCAGGCCTTGCATCATCTCAAAATCTTGTTTTAGCACCAGAATGGGGGACCCAATGTGGTGAAGAGAAAAGGGGAATGTGGGGAGGGCAATGACATCTACAAAGTGCTGAATGGAAAGTGAAAGTAATTGTCTGCCCCGCCTCTATGCCTAAGGCATAGAGGAGTGGCAGACAATATTTGATTGACAGCTGAGATTTTTAAATGAGTTTAAAGGAGAAGGAAAGGCAAAAGTAAATACTTATCTCCCAGTAATGGACACCCCAAGGCCTCTGAAATCGCTAAGGTAGCAAGTCACACAGTCCACTTTAATCATCAGTAATCGTTTGCAGCGCTTATTTAATCAGGCAGGCGCCATCTTGGAAAGGAAAAGGATGCCTCCTACACCTCATTCTCACATTGCGCATGCGCGAAAAAAAAAAACCCAACTTGCGCCCACAGGACATGCGCAGTAGATATATATTACATCCAATGCGCCTCAAGGCTGCCTCTGGCAGCAGGGAACAAGAAGAGTTTCTGCAGCGTGACGTCACCCGAGTCCACCGCTACAGTCTGCCTATGAACGCTACTCCTTCCACATCATACCAGGAAGAAAACTTTTAAAAGGCTACGTAAGTTGCTTTTCCACAAGCCTTTGAATAGAGGCTTATTTATAATTTGACTTTCCTTATCCTTTAAAACAGCTATGAATGCCTTAATAAAAAAAATAGAAATTGGATTTCCGTTTCATTTGAAAAGAACTTTTATTATACAGCTTTTTGTGTCTGGTGACAGGTCCACTTTAAAGGAGAAGGAAACCCACCCCACGAAGACCCTCCTCCCTCCATGCTAAGTGCCCCTCTGGGGAAATGCCCCATACTCTGTTCTTACCCCTTGTTGCAGATTCTGGCAGAGGAATTGACAGCATCCATCTTCCATGTCCTCAGTAAGCGGACTGGGAGATCGACAATATCCGTCAATTTGCTCCAACTGCACATGAGCCACCTGGACAATCTACCAGTCATCTTACCAAGGACATGGAACATGGATGCTGTCAAGTCTTCTGCCAGAATCTGTGATGATGTGATGGGTAAGAATAGTATTTGGGGCATTTCCCCGGGGGGCATAGTTTTTTTTCTTCAGGGTTTCCTTTGCCTTTAAAAGGAGTTTGTTAAATCACATTGAGTCATATTGTGTGTTTTCAAACTGCTGGGTACTGAATTCATCAATGCAATTTTAGCAGCTCTGGCCTCAACAAAATATATTTATAAATTAATATTTAATATTTCAACACATTTTAATTAAATAATTCAGCACAGTTTTATCACTGCACGGCAACACATTATATGGTCATTCCTTCAAAATACTTAATTTTTTTGGTGTTTCCTTTAAAACAATAGCTACTGCTGCACACCAAACTCCTCCTGTGGTGGATTACTACAGCAAGTACTTATGGGCACCCCCTAAAGTACACATCAGTATTCAGAGGAACAAAATTATGGCAGACAGGCTTACAGATGCAAATGGAATTGCCCACAAGTTTGATCAAATTAGAAAAGACAATCATATGGTCCAAAAATTATAATTCTTTACCATCATGAAACTAGAGCCCCCCCCCCCCATACAGTGATTTATGATTGCATCTACCATAAAGCATTGAGTTATGTTAAAGCCAACACAAGACAGTACATACACCTCATGGGCATTTGAGCAACTGCTGGCTCCCCATTTCTCTGTAAAAGCACAGTTCAGATGCCAACAAAATATAAAGGAATCTGAGACATAAATTTACAATATTTTCATTTTATCAAAGGCACAAAGAGAAAGCTCAGAATGCTTCCAAGAAATAAACAAACAAGGTTCCGGAAAGTTGGTAAATGAGGAACTTGAAGGAGAACTAAATCCATACTTAAAAGAACCCCCACCCCTGCCTACTTGCTACCAAGGGCAAATGCCCCTAAATTTTTACTCACCCCTCACAGCAGATTCAGGAGCCAGAGTTCACAGCAGTCACGGTGGGGAGGGGGTTCTACAGGGGGATTGGGTTTATTTTTTTAAGTATGGATTTAGTTCTTTTTTAAAGGAGAAGGAAAGCTACTGAATCAGTTTATTGACAATAGATTAACCACAATAGAGCAAGTTATAACACTATATTTATTCTGCAGAATACTTAACCATACCAGAGTAATCAGCTCTAGAAGCTCGCTCTGTTTGTTTAGGATAGAAGTTGCCATGTTAGCTTGGTGTGACATTGTGAGGAGCTCTCTTCCAGCGTCGCAAGATGGCGGCGCCCTGCCGGTCTCCCTGCCTGCTCCAGAGCCGACGTCAGCACGCCCGCGACGGAACGAGTCGCGCGCGTCGACTTTGACGCCGGCGTATGGGCGTCGGCGTCAACTTCGGCGCCAGCGTCAGAATGAAAGCGTGCCTACGCAATGACGTCACGGCGTCAAGTTTGGCGCCATTCTGGCCTATTTAAACCCTCACTGCACTACAACCTATGCCCAAGTATAGGTCTTTGTTACAAAGTTCCTGGGTGTTATTCCTGCTATTGATTCCTGTTTTGACCCTTGCCTGAATTCTCGACTACGAACCTTCTCTGCCTGGATTGACCCTTTTGCCTGGACTTGACCACTCTCTTGCTTAACCCTTCGGATACCTCGTTTATATTGGACTTTGCTGGATTGACCCTTTGCCTGGACTTTGACCATTCTTCTGCCTTTCCCTCTTGTTACCACGAACTGTGTTGGCGCTGCCTTCTTCCTTGGTCCGTAACCCCCCTTCGGAGCCCTCGGGCCCTGACAGACATCACTTCCTGCCCGAGTCTCTCCCTGCTCACTCATAGCTCTGGGCTCAGATTAGAAAGAGGAGCAAACTGAGCATACTCAAACCCTAGCCTTGGAGGTTCAAGTTAAAAACAGGTAAGAAAGTAATGTTTTGTTTTTTTTTTTACACAGGACAGAGGTTTACTCCAGCCTAATTACACCCCCAGGAAATGACCCAAACTTTTTACTTACTTATTCTGTCTTTGGGGTTCACAGGCGCCATCTTCTTTCTTCATTAATCTGCAGGAGGCCGGCTTTTTGACGAATGTGCAGTTGGAGTAAATTTTTGGTACAACAGCATGTTGTTCTTGTGACTTTTCATCATATGTGCAGCTGTTCGGGACCGGAAATTTACTACAACTGTACATTCGCCAAAAACGCCGGCTTGCTTCCAAAGATTGATGAAAAAAGAAGAAGGTGCCTGTGAACCCAAAGGACAGAATATGCGCTGAGGGGTTAGTAAAAAGTTTGGGGCATTTCTGGAAGGGGGAATAGGCCGGAGGAGGGTGGTCTACAGATAGGGTTGCAAACTTTTCTTAAAAAAAAAAAAAATACCGCCCTATATATTTATCTTTTTTCCCTATTAATAACATTGGGATCAGCCATCAAAAATAAAGACATTTTTCAATCTGGCCAGCTAGTGTTCTTGAACTCTGGAATTTCTATATGTAAGTCAGATGCATTAACTCCTTCCCCCAAAACCTACTTTTCTTATTTGCCTACTGAAATAAGCAGACGGTAAAGCAAGAAGTCCTACTTCTGACACACCTGTTACTGAGCTGGAAGCTCGACACCACCATACGGCAGCCGATGCGGCGATTATAAGGGTTTGTGACTAGCATGGAACATACCAACTTACCTGACGTGAAACAAGCCCCCACTGGGGGGTCCTTCGTCCCTCCCGCTAACTCCTCTTATATCCCAAATATAAACGCTCGGCGAACACAATGGCCATACAACGAAATTCCTAACTCTAAGACACCAAAGTAGGGCAACTTCCGTTCTATATGAAACGTCACCATTCGAAGTTCCCCCGTGACCCATCAATACGATATCCGCTTCCGGAATACCACCCGGCAGTTCCTCCAGATATTCATAACGCAGCAAGCTGTTACGGATAGTCCCAAAAATCCCTAAACGTTTATCTGTTAGTACACTTGCCGGATTAAAGCCAACCTGATTTAGCCAGGTTGTGACGTCACTGCACGGCGCGTATATAAGCGCGGTCACGCTACAAGAAGCGTTGTCGAGGCGTGTAAAACATGTCGTGCTATAGGATAGTGGTTGGTGGTGTGGATTACGACGTACGTGTAATCTGTTTTGGATATAAAGCGATGAGGGTTCTGTTTACAATTTCTGGTTTATTATCTGTGCCAAAGTCTTAGAAGTCGTTTGTTTTTAATGATCACCGCATCTACTTGTGTGGCTGCTAGGGTATAAAGAGCAAATAATTAAAGGAGAACTAAACCCCTAGCTAGGTGTAAAAAAAACCTCCCTCCCCTCTAGCGTAGGGTTCTCCCCCAAATGCACCTAACGTGTTACTTACCCCTTATTCCAGGTACTGTCCAGCAGAGTTCATCTTCTCCTGAGCTCTCTCCCTCCTGTATTCATCGGCGTTTGGTGGTGCATGTGCAGTAGGAGTAGGGTTGCCACCTGGCCAGTATTTTACCCTGGCCAGTATTTTTAATGGTTGATCCCACGGTTATTAATAGGAAAAAAAGATAAATATATAGGAAGGACGGTATTTTTTTCAAGAAAAGATGGCAACCCTAAGTAGGAGGCATTTGCTGGTTTGGATCTACTGAAAAAAGAAATTGGAAACGTTGTGACTTTCGGGTGTATGTGCAGTAGCTCTGTACCGGCAAATGCCTCCAACTGCACATGCGTCTGAAAGTCGCAAACGTAACAAAAAAAAAAAAGATCGGAAAGTTTGTGACTTTCGCTAATACACATACGCCGAAAGTCCTGAAGTTTCTGATTTTTTTTTTCGGAAACTCTGACTTTTCACTTTTTGTAATCCAAACCGGTAAGTGTCTCCTACTGCGCTTGCGCCACCAAATGCTGATGATTACAGAAAGACTAGTGCTCGGGAGAAGATGGCTGTCGTGAACTCCGCTGGAGAGGATCTGGAAGAAGGGGTAAGTAACAAGTTAGGGGCATTTGCCTGGGGGGGGGCTACGCATGGGAGGGGGGGGGGAGGGATTTTTGTACCTAGGGGTTTAGTTTTCCTTGGCAAAAGAGCCAAAGTTCAGAAGTAGAGAAAAAACCCAAAGTCCTGAAATGGTGAAAAGACCCGAAGTCACAAAAACAGCTGAAATTGAAGTCCTGAAGCGTCGAAAAGACCCAAAGTCCCGAAGCGGTTATAAGACCCGAAGTCACCAAAACAGCTGAAATTGAAGTCCTGAAGTAGTAAAAGACCAGAAATCACAAAAAGAGGCGAAGTTGAAGTCCTGATTCTCAACTTATTTAGAGTGCTTACCATAAATATTAAATTGGCTGATCTTAAAAAGTTTGAAAAGTCCATAATGGCCTTTATATGGAAGGGTAAACCCCCCGAGTGTAAATAAGACTACACTCCACAGAAGGCAGCTAGATGGCGGTCTAGGTTTACCCAATCTATACAAATACTTTTTTAGCATCTCAATTAGCACAGATACCAACTCTACATGTGCAATATCAATCTCCACTATGGGTTGAGCTGGAGAACACCCTTGCCCATTCATACTCAGCAGAGGCATTGGTGTGGACCCCACAGAAAGATAGAGCCGGATTGAAAGTCCCTGTATGCTACACACTCTTACAATATGGGACTCGAATGCTAAAAAATATGCTCTTCACTCACCACACTCCCCGGTTGCTCTGATCATTCATAATCCCATGTTTATACCGGGCACCTCTCTCCAAGCCTTTTCGTGGTGGACTTCTAAGAAATTGACAAGACTCGCTCATATACTTACAGTCAGGGGACCATGTACTATAGCATATTTAAAAGAAACATTTGACATGCCCGATTCGGAACTGTTCAGGGCAACCCAACTCCTTCACTGGGTCTCCGAGAGATTTCCAGAAGAATTCTGCACTGAAAGAGCAAACAGATTTTTTTATATTTCATTTTGAAATCTGACATGGGGCTAGACATTTTGTCAATTTCCCAGCTGCCCCAAGTCATTTGACTTTTGCTCTGATAAACGTCAATCACTTTTACTGCTGTACTGAAAGTTGGAGTGATATCACCCCCTCCCTTTCCCCCACCCAGCAGCCTAACAACAGAACAATGGGAAGGTAACCAGATAATATCTCCCTAACACAAGATAACAGCTGCCTGGTAGATCTAAGAACAGCACTGAATAGTAAAAACCCATGTCCCAAATTTGAAACACAGCTCAGTCAATTTTTAACGGATGCCGGACATAAGGTGGTCATGAGATGGTATCATACACCTAACAACCAGTGTTTCCGGGGATGCACGTCTCCAGGGTCAATGGGACATATCTGGTGGCTTTGTCAGCGGGTGGTTCGGTTTTGAGTGAGAGTCTATCAACTGATTTTCTCGGTCCACGTCATTAACATTAATTTGATATAAACTGTTGTTCAAGTGTTCATTTTGGGGGTATAGTTTTACTTTAAAACATGTAATGAAGATTTTCCCCAATTAAGCCTTCCCCTTTTGTAAAAGCATCTGGTAATTCTTTTAACAGGTTTACTGATGAAGGAGTTGATGCAATCATTTTATTCACTGGGCTCATAGGAGAACAATTGGGCAAGTGCATATTGAGCAGTTATTTATCACCATGGAGAGATCGGGTAACAAAAATTTGATATGAGAGGCCTCAAATGGTAGGATTCTGCTTTAGTTAACAAGGCTGCCACCTTGTGGGAGGCTCAAGATATTCTGGTAGTCAATGCAAGTGAGAAAGAAATGGCACACACTAAGAAAGGCTTTGGGGATTGATATTCAATACTGAAAAATAGGTGACTGGCAAGGTAATTAGCAAAGTGGTCATATGCCAATGTCTTTTGGTCATTCCCATGTGTACATGGCGGGAATGTAATGAAGGGGGTGCTTATGTGACAACTATCACAGACAGGTATACAGTGAAACATAGATTTTAAGTACCCTGATTTTAAAGAGCACCTATAGAAAAAAGTTCCCCAAACCGAAGGTGCGGGCTGCCGGTTTGGGGTTGTAGTAGTTAAAAAAAAAATTTGCCCCCTGCATGCGCTGGCTTACTCGCACCGGGAGGGAGCTCTCGGTGCGAGCCGCCATGACAGTCCATGCGCATGTGACGTCATTGGCATAAGCCGAATGAAAAGCTGCCACAATTTCAGGCAGCTTTTCATTCTGCGCATGGACTGTAATGGTGGCTCGCACTGGGAGAGAGTAAGCCAGCGCATGCAGGGAGCAAATTTTTTTTTTTTTTAAACTACTACAACCCCAAACCAGAATGTGGGTTCTATCAGCCCGCACCTTCGGTTTGGGGATTTCTTTTCTGCCCATAGGTGCCCTTTAAGTTTTCCAGTATTTCCCTGATTTTGAGTAATGTTTTCCTGAATTTTGCATTAAAATGTTGTCCTGGTGTACCCAAAAACTGCCTTTTTCCTCTATGAATGCAATTATTTGTGAAATGGAGAGGTTTAAAATACTAATATATGTACCATATATACCATATGTATATTTTTCCATGGTTCTGCCTGTAAATGGTCAGTTACAATAATAAATAAAATAAACTAAAACATAGATAAATCTTTAAAATCAGTAAGTTTTTAATAAGAAATTACTTACCAATTCTCTGCAATTTCTCGTCCCTGCCTATCTCCTACAGAAGGCAGGAGAAACCGAGTGCTGCATGTTGGATCCTCGCCATATTGCCATCTCAGAAGGGGAACGCATGCAGAGAATAGCAACATAATTTCTTATTAAAAACTTACCGATTTTAAAGATTTATCTCTGTTTTCATTAAAAAAAAAATTATGTTCGTGTTCCTTTAACCCTGTTATTAAAGGAAAACTATACCCCCCAAACAATGTAGGTCTCTATAAACAGATATTGCATAAAACAACTCATATGTAAAACCCTGCTTCATGTAAATAAACCATTTTCGTAATAATACACTTTTTTAGTAGCATGTGCCATTGGGTGATCATAAATAGAAAATTGCCATTTTAAAAAATAAGGACGGCCTCCTGGGATCCTAGGATCCAACGGTGCACACAAACATACCAAACAAACTATAAAGTTAGGTAACATGAGCCAATTAACAGACAGAGTTCTGTCTTTTGCTTCAACCCTTCTTCCTGTTACAGTTAGAGTTGACATTTTTCTGGTCAGGTGATCTCTGAGGCAGCACACAGACTATCACCAAATGGGGGTTCAAGGCAAGAGATGTAAAGGGGCGATATTTACTTAAATATATATACCAGGTAGGTAAGATTCTTTAATATGTCATTTGATTTGATATAAACTATCTGTTGCTCAAAAATTCATTTTCGGGGTATAGTTTTCCTTTAACACAGTAAATATTGTACCTCAAAGTAAAACAGACTCCTGTGCTTATATCCTTTCAGTACTTAAAGAAAAAGTAACTTTAACACATTTACCTGATATAAAATTTTCACGGATCTTATATAATTTTTTCCTGGTCTTCAGAAAAACTAAAAATGTAAGATTTTATTCAAGTACATTGACAACCTTACCTAAATAAACAAGGTTATCATTGCTAGATAAATGTATGTATGACCAGGCAGCCCTGTGTATGACTGCTGTATGTAGCCTCCTTACTTTCTCTCCTTTCTGTACCAAGTTAAAGGAAAACTATACTCCCAAAATGAATTCTTGAGCAAAAGATTATATCAAATTAAGTGGCATATTAATGAATCTTATCAAACTGGAATAAATACTAAAAGGGCACCTGTTTGGTAAAAATGTTATCCCCAACCAAAGTTGCGGGCTGATAAAGCCCACAGTCCAGTTGGGGATAACAGTAGTTTCTATTTAAGAAAATGGAAGGAGCTCCCGGGTGCCAGCATCCATGTCTGGTCACTCGCATGCGCATACTGAGCAATTTGGAGCTGCTTTTCATTATGCGCATGCGAGTGACCAGACATGGCTGCTCGCACTGGGAGCTCCCTCCTGGTGCGCGTAGCCTAGCACTGGCAGGAGGGCATTTTCTTTTTAAAAAAACTCATTATCCCCAACCGGAATGTGGGCTCTATCAGCCTGCACCTTTGGTTGGGGATAACATTTTTACCCAATAGGTGCTCTTTAAGAAAATATTGCCCTTTTACTTCTCTTGCCTTGAACCCCCATTTTTTGATGGTCTGTGTGCTGCCTCAGAGATCACCTGACCAGAAATACTACAACTCCAACTGTAACAGGAAGAAGTGTGGAAGCAAAAGACACAACTCTGTCTGATATTGGCTCATGTGACCTAACATGTATGGTTTGTTTGTGTGCAGCTTGAATCATATGATCCCAGGGTGCAGCCCTTATTTTTTTTTTTAAATGGCAGTTTTCTATTTATGATTACCCAATGGCACATGCTATTAAAAAAAGTATATTATTATGTCAATGGTCTATTTACATGCAGCAGGGTTTTACGTACGAGCTGTTCTATGCAATATCTTTTTTAAAGAGACCTACATTGTTTGGTGGTATAGTTTTCCTTTAAAATGCAAAATAAGTGACAGCCAGTGTGTGTGTATATGTATGTATATTTTTATTTGTATAGTGCTTCTTCAGGGCAAAGCACTGTACAGCAACAATAATTTATTAGTAACAAACAAGGCATCACTGCATTAATAAGTAACGATAAGTGCATTATTATAAATACAGTTTACATAAATATAAAATATAATTACATAGTGTTGAGGAGACAAGATGATGGAGGACCCTACCCCTTGGGGCTTACAGTCTAAATGGGAGGGTAACTTACGGACACAATTTGGAGGGGTAATAAAGTGCTTTTTACAGTGGGTGAAACTCGTATAAGTGCCAGTTCAGGTGTTATCCAGGTGCTCCCAGAGGTAGTCTCTGAGTTTTGAAAATATTGTATAGTCTCTGTTAACAAGTTAATATTGAGCAGAGACAAAACAATTAATTATACTATACTATTGGGTTGCATGCAAAAGCTCTTGTGGTAGGTAATGTTAAAAGGATACTGTGATTGGAAAACATGTTTTTTTCAAAACACATCAGTTAATAGTGCTACTGCACTGAGATGGGTGAGTGCTGTCCTTAGATCTACCAAGCAGCTGTTACCTTGTGCTAATGTGGCCATAGACACAGATAATATCGTATTAAACTAATTTTCGTACTATATTCGGTGCGTGTATGGTGGGAAATGAGCTGACCGATAACGTCAGAAGAATTAGATATCTGTCGGCTGGTTGATCGGGCTGGACAGAAAATTTTGATCGGCTGCCTTTGAAGGCACCCTTAACACCGGCCATTGTTAGTGCTGAATCGTCAGATACAGGTAGAATTCTATTGTTTCCGCCTGTATATCTGACGATTAGGGTTGCCACCTGTCCGGTTTTGACCCGGACAGCCCGGTATTTTGAAGGGCTGCACGGGTCAATACTTCCTGCCCGGTTTTCCAAATAAGGAAAACTGGGCGGGATTAGCTTGATTGACACAGCCCCACCCCCCTGTCCAGGATCAGCCACAGGAAAAGGTGGCAACCCTACTGACGACTCATCTCTACACCTGTGTGTTAAAACGAACAAACTTTCTTGGAAATATCTTTTCCGAGAAAGATCGTAATTGTTATGTCTATGACCAACATTAGGGAGCGGTTATCTGGTTAACTTCCCATTGTTCTGTTGTTAAGATGCTGGGGAGGGAGGTGAGACATCACTCCAACTTGCAGTACAGCAGCAAAGAGTGTTTGAAGTTTATCAGAGCACAAGTCACATGACTTGGGGCAGCTGGGAAAATTGACAGTATGTCTAGCCCCATGTCAGATTTCAACAGTAAATATAAAAAAAAAAATAATAAATAAATCTGTTTGCTCTTTTGAGAAAAGGATTTCAGTGCAGATTTTTGCTGGAGCAGCCCTATTAACCTACGTGTTTTTGATAAAATGTTTTTTCCCAATACTAAACAGTAAGGGGCAGATTTACTAAATTCACATATATTCACGAGAGATTCAAATACTCGAATACTTCCCCTATAAATTAAATCACCTACTTCGCCAGATTAAACCTACCGAAATGGGGATCATTCCCTAAGATTTAATTTTAATAATTCGATCGAACTTTCTCTATTCGATCGAATTGCGTTAAAAAAATTCAATATTCAAATTTTTTTTAATTCCCCACTATTCCCTGGTCGAATTTCTAATTTTTTTTTTCATTCAAAATTCCACCCTTAGTAAATCTGCCCTTAAGTAAGCGGCGACTCCAGTATTAAAGAAGACAAGTATGTATGCGCTCATGTCAGAAACATTGAAGTTACTGAGGTAACCAACAAACACGTTTTGTGATTTAACGAAGATTTTTTTGGACACAAACAATTGAGAGCGGAGGTCCTCAACTTGGCGCGCCCAGCAGATATTGCCGCGTGTTTTACCACAACTTACTACAGCGATCCCAGCCTCTCATCCACGTGCGGCGTCGCAGCGCTTATATACATGAGGTGTGACGTCACGGCCTCGCGAGATGAGATTCGTGACGTCGGGATTAGCTGTCCGGCAGGAGTCAAGGCGCTAGACGTTAACCGCGCTGCGGGACTTTTAAACAGCGATCCGGGGACTGCGAGCTGTGTTAAGAAAATCGTGACTGCCCGGGGAAAAGCGGGAGTGTTGGGCGGTATGTCCACAATTGTGTCCCCCCTCTCCTTTCTGCTTTAGCCTTTTGTCAGCCTCTATTCTCTTATGAGAACTTTAGGTTTGGGACTAGGAAGTTGTGGTGGAGGTAAACAAAGCACCAAGCATTGTGCCATACGTCATTCATGAAGCGCTTTCTGGCAACTTCTTTTTTATGATAGAACTGCCCCAAGATAGGCAACTAGTGCCTTTAGTTCTTCTTGAATCGGCTTCCACTTGTAAACCCGGGGTGTAACTATAGAACATGCACAGTTGCTGTCTAAAATCTGACTAAACTCTTTCTGCTTTCTCTTAATATGAATATGTTGTAGGCACCAGAAGATGATCACTATGCCACCAGAATAACCAGCTCTCTGCTGGAAAGGACACCCCTCACTAGTCTTAAAGGGATACTGTCATGGGAAAAAGTTTTTTCCCCAAGAGCAGAATTCTGCACTGAAATCCATTTCTCAAAAGAGCAAACAGTTTTTTTTTTAATATGTTATTTTGAAATCTGACATGGGTCTAGACATATTGTCAATTTCCCGGCTGCCCCTGGTCATGTGACTTGTGCTCTGATAAACTTTAGTCACTCGATTCTGCTGTACTGCAAGTTGGAGTGATATCACCCCCCTCCCTTCCTCCCCAGCAGCCTAACAACAGAACAACGGGAAGGTAACCAGATAGCAGCTCCCTAATACAAGATAACAGCCGCCTGGTAGATCTAAGTTAAAGGGATACTGTCATGGGAATTTTTTTCCAAAATGCATCAGTTAATAGTGCCGCTCCAGCAGAATTCTGTGTTGGAATCCATTTCTCAAAAGAGCAAACAGATTTTTTTTTTTATATATTTCATTTTGAAATCTGACATGGGGCTAGACATATTTTCAATTTCCCAACTCCAAGTTGGAGTGATATCACACCCTCCCTTCACCCCCCCCCCCCCCCCCCCCAGCAACCTAACAACAGAACAATAGGAAGGTAACAGCTCCCTTACATGAGATAACAGCTGCCTGGTAGATCTAAGAACAGCATTCAATAGTAAAAACCCATGTCCCACTGCGTTCCATTCAGTTACATTGAGAAGGAAGAACAACCGTATGGCAGAAAGTAGTTCCCTCTTAAAGTGCTGGCACAAGTCACATGATCAGAGGCAGCTGGGAAAATGACATTTCTAGTCCCGTGTCAGATTTCAAAACTGAATATAACAAAAAATCTGTTTTCTCTTTTGACTAATGGATTTCAGTGCAGAAGTCTACTGGAGCTATTCACTGATGTGGTTTGGAAAAAACATGTTTTCCCATGACAGTATCCCTTTAAATTACAGTAGGTAGAGAGACAAAGACCCCCAGAATATATTGTGAATAAAGATGGCCATACATGGGCAGATAAAGCAGCTGATACTGGTCGTTTAGACCAATTTGACAGCTTATCTGCCCGTGTATGGGGGCTTCCCGAGTTTGATTTTCTCCCGACCGACCCGTCAGAGCCCATTGCCCTCGTCGTAACCCGATCATTTGGCCATAGGGCAGAACGTTCGAATTACCCCCGATATAGCCGGGAAAGATCCACTTGTTTGGCATTGCCACCAAACGAGCGAATCTTTGCATCTATGGCCAGCTCAACTCACCAAATAATAAATCTGGTCCTAGTGCACCAGACCCCCAGCTTTAGGGAGCAGAACGCCAGAAGATGTGAAGAAAGAGCAGGGCCTTTGCAGACTGGGATTTTGGGAATAGTGTTTTATCGAGGACTGGAGGGCTTTCACATTAGCTATTGAGGATCGTACACCTGTGGGATTTTGTTTTCTTTTTAATGTACAAAAAAGTACTTTACACATTTAGTGCTGGTGAAATGGCAGGAGCCTGTTGCACTGACTCATTTAGTATACAGTCCCTTGTTATTAGCATATTCCATTCTCTGAAACTGCAGCCTGAACCAGTGTGCCAGGAGAGAGGACATGCCGTTTCTGCACAGAAAACCGTTCATTCGACAACCACCACCTCCAGATTTACAGCCAACCGAGGAGCTTTTCTTCTGCCGAGTTACAAATGAAATCTTCAGGGACTACGAGTAAGACTTTGCACAATGCTCTTCTGTCCAACTGTGCTCTTATCTATGTTTCTCATGCAATGTAGTTGCATGTTTTTGAATAGGATGACTATTTAATTATCCCATAAGTTTTAGTAGGCATGTAGCTTATTTCTGTGGCAGTTAAGGTGGCCATACATGGACCAATAAAAGCTGCCGACAGACAGAGTCGGCAGCTTATTGGCCCGTGTATGGTGCCCTCCGACAGGCTTTCCTGATAGGACGGGACTTAAAATCTGGTCGGACCGCGGCCTCATCTGTTTGTTGATACGGTCCTGCGATCCAACTGCCCGTATGTCCTCCATTGTGATCCGATGGTTGGGCCCTAGGGCCCACGATTGGATCAGGCCGATATCGCCCACCTCAAGGTCGGCATTTCAGGAGGAGATCCGCTCGTTTAGCAACATCGACAAAGGAGCGGATCTCTCTGTTTATGGCCACCTTTAAGTGCAGCAAGCCAGCAATACATCCCATTGACAGTTCACACACACATGCACTTGAATCCTTCAGCCTACTTAAGCAAATGTATCATAGAAACTATTTTTCTACTAAGTGCAGTATCAGTCAATTTTACTGTACTGGCAGGTGACTACTAACATGCATGAATCTTGCACCATCTAAATAATTGAATCAGGGCTAGACTGGTACATATAGAATGCATCAGATCTTGGTTTTACATCTACAGCCTTTAAATGGTTTGCTTGTATTTGTATCTTTCATCACACCAATGCTTTTTTGATCCCCAATATATAATCACATATATGTGAAATAGCACATGTCTGGGTGCATTGATTAATCTGTTAAGCCAACGGGCAGTCTTTGGACCTATAAAAATCACCTGGAGTGCCACGTATAACTACCTCTGATATAGGAGTTTTAACTATTGTGTTCCTGTTTTTGTTATATTGTTTTGTTTTGTTTTTTAATTTCTAACTCAAAACTATGATTGGCTGGCTTTAAACAAGTTCTTTAAATCCAAATGTCTTGTGGATTCTTTTTATGTTAAGAATCTATGGAGGCTGTTTTTTTTTTTTGTTAAAGGAAAAGTAAATGTTTTTCTTTTTCTTTCTGTAAATTTGCTCTAAACAGCCCCCCAGATTAATGTACCTTAGTCCCTGCTGCAAGTCTGCTCTGGTTTCTGTGTTATCAGCAGCTTGTTTCCCCTTCTTCCTGGTGCAGAGTGAAGCCCAGCCCCTTAGTTTACTGAGCAGTCCATTTGCTGCTGTTCCACAATAGAGAGGACGAGGGAGCCAGTGTGCTAGTTTCCCCAAGCAAAAGGTGCTAAACACACTGATCTCTGCTATGTCATAGTATGCAAATGATCTCCAGGACTAGTCACAGAGATAAGGTCAGCTCAGTAAGCTAAGGGGCGGGGCTTAACTCTGCACCAGGAAGAAGGGGAAACAAGCTGCTGATAACACAGAAACCAGAGCAGACTTGCAGCAGGGACTAAGGTACATTAATCTGGGGGGCTGTTTAGAGCAAATTTACAGATAGAAAAAAAAGGTTTACTTGTTCTTTAAGGGGGATTTCGTTTATCATTATTACTGTACTTGTAATTGTCTGCTCCCTTCTCCCAACTCTTTTTAAATTGGAGGTATTTATAATTTGCTTCCATTTTTATTGGTTTTATTAAAGACATACAGAATTAGAATCCTGCACTGGGTCGGGTACCTGAGGAATACCTGCAAAGTGTTCGGGGTTCAGGCAAAAAGCCCCCTGATTCCCTGGTCGTGTGGGCAGTCCGCATGTACCTGCTTGGGTACCCAACAAAGGTGCAGGCCTGATTCCCTCGCGCTCTCCCCTGTGGTTCTGGTATTTTTTTTAATCTATTTTTGTGAATATTCTCACGAGTGATGTTATTTCCATCCCAAAGTGATGTAACTTCCGGTTCTGCATGTCCCCAGGTTGGAAGGTTAGTTAACCTGTTTCAGGTTGGCTCGGGTAATGGATCAGTTTACATCTTTTTTATGGCTAAGATTCTAGCCCTGTTTAAAGGAACAGTTCAGTGTACAAAATAACTTGGTAAATAGACAGGCTGTGCAAAATAAAAAAATGTTTCTAATATAGTTAGTTAGCCAAAAATGTAATGTATAAAGGCTGGAGTGACTGGATGTCTGACATAACAGAACACTACTTCCTGCTTTTCAGCTCTCTAACTCTGAGTTAATCAGAGACTTGAAGGGGTCCCACATGGGACATAACTGTTCAGTGAGTTTGCAATTGATACTCTGCATTCAGCTCAGATTCAAAAGCAACAGTTATGACGCAAGTGCCCCCCCCTCAAGTCACTGATTGGTTGTTGCCGCCTGGTAACCAATCCGTGGAAACCAAGAGAGCTGCACAGCAGCAAGCAATGGTCTGTTCTATTATGTTAGACATCCAGTCACTCCAGCCTTTATACATTACATAACTCTATTAGAAATATTTTTTATTTTGCACAGTCTTTCTATTTACTCAGTTTTTATTTTTATACTGAACGGTTCCTTTAATATAATAATATTCAGGCAAGAATCTGTCAATATAAGAAATAAATCCAAATCCTATATTTTACCATGCTAAATAGAGCATACAGTCAGACTTCTTTTTGTGGAAACTTTTATTATAGGAGAACCAAACCATACTTTAAAGGAGAAGTCTACCCTCCTTGCGCTAAATACATCCCCCTCTGGGCAGGTGCTACATACCCCAGCACAGGTCCTGTCCCTTGCGTTTCCAGGCGCCATCTTCTCTACCGGTTCAGCTCTACTGCACATGCGCTGAAAGTCACCAAGTTGAAATCAGAAAACTTTGTGACTTTCAGCGCATGCGCAGTAGAGCCGAACCGGCAAATGCCTCCTTCTGGAAAAAGACTGCTTGAGAGAAGATGACACCTGCAAACTGAATGAACAGGACCTGTGCTGAGGGGGTATTTGCCCCCGGGGGAGGGGGGCCTACGGGGATGAGGAATTTAGTGCAAGGAGGGTAGACCTCTCACCTTCTCCCCCAGCCTACTTGCTACCCCTGGCAAATGCCCCCAACTTTTTACTCGCACCTTGTGGCAGATTCAGGCATCACAGTTCATGCCAGCCATCTTCTTCTTTGTGTCTTCTTTCGGCTGTCCCTGTTAGTTACGGTGCATGGGCAGTTGTCCTGAAGCAGGAATGTGCTCCAACTGCGCATGCCCTGAAATGCCATCAATAAATGAAGATTGCTGAATAAGAAGATGGCTGCCTTGAACTCCAATGCCTGAATCTGCCGCGAGGGGTAAGTAAAAAGTTAAGAGCATTTGTCCAGGGTAGCAAGTAGGCTGGGGTTTTTTTTTTTTTTTTTGCCTTTTACATCACCCCAAAATCTAACATTTGCACCAGAAAGGAGGACCTTGTGGCTAAGCACAGACTAAATAATTATAGAGAGATTGGAGGGAGGGGGCATGGGAGGAGTGCAGTGCCATCTGGGAAGTGGAGAATGAAAAGTGAAAGTGATTTCTATGCCTGAGGCATAGAGATGGGGAAGGCAATGTATGATTGTCAGCTGAGATTTTTTTTATTTAAATGTGGCACTAAAGTGTCCAAACCTCCCCAATGACTTGGGCAGGAATCTTTTGTGCACTTGTGCAAGCTTTTGTCAGGCAGTTAATGCTTTAAAATGCAGCCATCAACTTTTCAAGGCAACTATTGTCTGACAAGTGCAAACACAGTTGCAGGCAACTCCAGCGCAAGCCAATGAGACAGACTTTGGGTGCTTTAGCACTGCATTCCTGTGACTCTTAAAAATTCATGCCGAAAGTGCCCGATGTGCTACTTCCCATAAGTTATTATTTTTATAAACTTTGTGATTTTAAGCTCGCTTGTAATGCCACATAAAGTCTAAAAAAAAAAGTGCCTTTATCTGTTGATGTTTAACCTTTCTACTTCTTTCCCTTTCTTCCTTACTCAGTGAGTTTTTTGAACGCACTATTCTGTGCAACAGCCTAGTCTGGAGTTGCTCCCTGACCGGCAAATCTGGCCTTACCTACCAAGAAGCACTTGAATCTGAGAAAAAAGTGAGACAGAGCCTGAAGACCTTCCCGGAGTCCTTAATTGTCCCTATCTTGTACCTCTCCTCACTTGTGACACGCCAACGGGTGACAGATTTGTGTGAGGAAATATTTGCCTATGTGAAGGACAGATTCTTTGTTGGTGAAACAGTGACTGTAGTGAGAAACAGCGGTGCAAGGTAAATCAAATAAGTCAGTGAAGCAAATCATTGCGTGTCTTTGTGAAAACACCAGTGTCTGACGCTTCCTCTTACAATGGCTGAGCCAGAAAAACAACTCTCTGTGAAAGACTTTAGATAATATATTCTTTCATGATGTTGCATAGCGGAGGAAGTAGAGTGAAACAATTAATGTTTCATTTGTCTTATTTATTGTGTATCACACAATAACTTGTTGCTTTTATAGAAGGCTAGTCTTCCCAACTTGGCAGGCTGTTCTGAAGATTAATCGCCGTAGAAAAGTTGGCCTGGGGACAGTTGGGAAAAAAAAAAAACATTATTAAAGTAATTATTCATTTGGGAATGTATTATTCTTTATTATTGACATTACAAATCATTTAATTATAGCAAAACAGAGGTAACAGAATAACTCTACTACCCCCCCCCCTAGAGTATGAAGTTAAGTAAAAACAAACCAAGAATTCTTAGACTTGCTCCCATAATCGTCTATCTCTTGTAGGGGACTACCTCAAAGGAAGGTCTTTATCATAAAGGAGAATGCAACCAGTAACATAAAAAAACCCTACCCCCTTACCCTACATAGAGCCCCCCCCAGCCTACCTTGTACTACAGGAAAATGCCCCTCATTTTTTACTCACCCCTCCATGCAGACTCTGTCCTCTGGAGTTCAAGGGTGCTATCTTCTTTAATTCGGAATCAGAGCAGAGTTTCAGTGCATGCACAGTAATATTCTGGTCACGAACAACTGCGCATGCACTGAAACTATTATGGAATATTAGGGACCGGAATATTACTCCAACTGCACATGCACCGAAAATGGCAGTCTGCTTCCAAGTTTCAACGAAGAAAAGAAGATGGCTGCTGCGAACTCCCAAGGACAGAATCTACACAGAGGGTTAAGTAAAAAGTTAGGGGCATTTGCCCAAGGGGGCAGCTAGGCTGGGGGGGGGGAGCAGGTTCTATGTAGAGTAGGGTTTTTTTAGGTTATAGGTTCCGAGTTCCAGAAGGATGAGTGTTGATATTGATTTACTTTACGTAGTGCTGCTGTTTTATACATCACTGTATATGGTTATTCAGCTAACAAACTTGCAACCTTGGTGCTTCAAACACAATGGAATTTTTAAAGCCACAGGAAATTGACAGTGGAGCTCATTGAGATTCCAGGCCTCCAAGTGTCCTTCATACCAGGCAGTTGGACTGGCGTCTAGGCAGCCCCATTTTTAAAAAATCATTTAATTAGGTGTGAAATAAACATGATTGAAATGGAAGTATAAGATAAATAGATTTGTGTACCTACTTTTAAATCATTTTCTCTCCGCCCCCCAAACTCTTGTTCTACTGTTTTGTTTTTTCATAGAAAGAGTTTCTTTGATTATGTTCAGAGTTTCTTGGTTTCAAACTGAGCCCTTCTGTGATGGCATGTAATAAGGGTAGAGTTGGAGGGTCTTCAGCTTTGATATCATCAGTGTCCTTACAACTACAGAGAAAAGGATTTACCACTAAGTACATAAATCTCCTTATTCTTCAGTTTATGATCTAGAATAGAGGGCTGATTCAATCATGTTTATTTCACACCTAGGTAAATTATTTTTAAAAAATGATTTCTAAAAATAAATATATGCAAATCAAGAATATTCTGACTCATAAGCCTGGGTAATAAGAGCTGGAAATTTCTATCGGTCTCAGTAAGACAAGCTGGAAATTCCACAATTCTGACTGTGTTCATTATTTGTTTTATTCCTGTGAGTGTGTTTTGCTGTAAATTCTACCTTTGCAATTAAAAGGCAGTTTTAAAGGGAACCTGTCGTGGAATTTTTTTTTTTTTCAAAATGCATCAGTTAATAGTGCTGTCCCAGAAGAATTCTGCACTGAAATCCATTTTTCAAAAGAGCAAACAGATTTTTTTATATTTCATTTTGAAATCTGACATGGGGCTAGACATTTTGTCAATTTCCCAGCTGCCCCAAGTCATGTGACTTGTGCTCTGATAAACTTCAATCATTCTTTACTGCTATACTGCAAGTTGGAATGATATCACACCCTCCCCTTTTCCCCTCCAGCAGCCTATCAACAGAACAATGGGAAGGTAACCAGATAACGGCTCCCTAACACAAGATAACAGCTGCCTTATAGATCTAAGAACAGCACTCAATAGTAAAACCCATGTCCCACTGCGTACTATTCAGTCACATTGAGAAGGAAAAACAACAACCTGCCAGAAAGCAGTTCCCTCCTACAGTGCTGGCACAAGTCACATGACCAGGGGCAGCTGGGAAATGACAAAATGGCTAGCCCCATGTCAGATTTCAAAACTGAATATAAAGAAATCTGTTTGCTCTTTTGAGAAATGGATTTCAGTGCAGAAGTCTGCTGGAGCAGCACTATTAACTGATGCGTTTAAAAAAAACAAAAAAACATGTTTTCCCATGACAGTTTCCCTTTATGGATTTTCTCTGTTACACATGATGACAAGATAAAAGCTGAGCAAACCATTGTCTGAATGTTAAAAACCATTCTTTCAGAAAACATTTGGCATGCACAGACATGCTTTGAACATGATTCTGCTTGGGTTCATTCAGCCTTTGTTTTTCAGGTTGGAGTGCAAAATCTTGGAAGTTAAACTTCCCCCTCAGCAAAATGGAGTGGCTAATGGCCACAATAGTAATGATGATACCATTGTTATCAGTGATAGTGATGAGGAACCGCCTACTGAAACACCACAGACTAGGTAAGAGGAATTTAAAATTAATTGCACATTGATTTAGAAAACATGAATTTGACCGAAAACATCATCTGATTTTCAAAAAAGTCCATCTGTACCACACACAGATGTTATTGGATCTTTTTTTTTTTCCTTCAATGTAAAAATGACCAAATATAATAGTTTTTGATGCATTAGTTTAACTATGTTTTCTTTATGTAACATCAAATGATGTTTTAGGTCACATTCATATAGAAAACGTCCAAGCACTGCTGTGTATTTGTGTGTGTTTTCTATTCTTCCAACTATTTGTAACATTATTGTATTTTTTTGTCTTTCTCTGGGTTGCTCTTTAGGAAGTCAACTGATCCCTCCTTACTCAGATATAAAGTTAAGCCAATTCAAAAGGAGCTATATGAATCGGTTACTGTCAAAGGATGTCAACTCAGGTTTGTATGAGCATACAGTGTGTATGTATGTATGT
>CM044446.1:84469445-84482466 GCA_024363595.1 Xenopus borealis | reverse complement strand
GGTGACAACACTATAATTGGGAAGTGAAAATCTCCTATTAGGGCAGAATAGCAAAAATATCTATCAAAATTGTATTTTTATCTCCAATAAACATCACTTTTTTATTGTAGATACTTTTTTTCTTAAATTATTGTTTTTTTTGGGGGGGAGGCTCAAATCTTTCTAGATCTATTTAAAGAAATGGGCATGTCATTCTTTGAATGGAATTCCATGTCACTTCACATAATTCAGGATTTTTTAAATTATTGGGAATTCTTGAGTTGCTTAATCTATGGTAAACTTGCACAATGCCCAATAATTTTTCTCGTTTACATGCTCAATAAAAGTCAATGAACAGAGTGGGGGAAAAAAGCAAGAAGTTTTTTGAAAGTTTTATAAATACCTTCTGAACTATGATTTCTGAGGAAGGCTCAAGTGGCAGTTGAACATTTTTTTCTTTTACGTGAGATGTAGATTTCAGAGATGGGAACATGGAAAAATAGCCTGATAAAGCCTCTTTAAAAAGAAAGAAAAATTTTATGACGAGAATACGTTGTATCCTTTTCCTCATGATTACAATAAATGCCAGCTTTCATTTATTTCTAGTCGAAAACCGTCGCTATTTTCCCAAGACAGACTGAAACTTTTTCTGAAGCTGCACTGCGAAGCACATGAAAGAATAATAAAGACTAAGGTAAAGAAGTTGTTTTTATTTTTCAATTATATTTTCTTAAACAAAATCAGTCGGCCTTGAGACACTGTAGATGCTTTTTATGGGACAATTATTAGGGTTCCTGTGCAGAGCTGGGGAGTGTGAAGCAAATTTGGGTACCTGGAGTTGACAAAAATGTACATTCTCTTCATAAATTTAAATTGTAATGTAAAAAAAGTTATTGTCCTATTTCACAGAAAATTGTCATAACATCATCAGCTTCTCTGATTTAAGAATAAAGCCCAGTGCATACCTGTTTTGCTAGTCTAGCTGAGCTATTATAACTTGTAATTTTTTGTCTTTTCTTTAAACTTTATGTTTAAAGGGCACCTGTTGGGCAAAAATATTATCCCCACCGAAAGGTGCTAGCAGATAGTGCCTGCACTCCAGTTGGTAACCGCTTTTTTTAAAGAATTGCCCCCTGCCAGCTGTAGGACGCTCACATTGGGACCATTGCAAGCAGCTATGTCAGTTAGAACACGTGCAAATGCGCTTCTGATGTCACTCGCATGCGCATAATGTGCAAGTCATGGCACTTGCTCATTATGTGCATGCTTGTGTCCCAACATGGCCGCTTCATATAGTTTAAAAATTGCTTTGGGAGTTGGAGGTACCATAAACTGAGGAGTCTGAGTTGAAGTATTTATATACTGACTCCACAGCCCTGACCCCTTGTCTGGGATCTCGTATAAATGGAAGCAAAGGCGTTTTGCCATTTTGAAACTGTATTTTTCTTTTCTATGTAGGCTAGTTCAGTCACAAAGTACCAGGTTTCTGTGACAAATTTTCTGAATTATTTCCCTGAAGAGCCTCCTGATTTTCAGCGCTCCCTTCCAAACAAAAGTGGAAAACCCCTTCCAAGCAAGCACTTAAATCGGGTAAGGATTGTTATGGATTTTTTTCCCCCCCACGTTATTACATAGGATACAGGTGGTATACAGGGGACTATAGATGGACCTTAGCATATCTGCAGCAAGACAAATATTTTCTCCTAGTTCAGTGCTAGTGTGGACATGA
Source organism: Xenopus borealis (assembly GCA_024363595.1). NCBI lineage: Eukaryota > Metazoa > Chordata > Amphibia > Anura > Pipidae > Xenopus > Xenopus borealis. Next base: position 84,480,758 of record CM044446.1, on the reverse strand, counting down.
ATGAATGATCTTGTTTATCATCCCCTGGTGATAAATAGGTAGAATGCATTTCAAGCACCCCCAACCCCAGTTGGAACTCTCTTCCATTATCATTAGTTGCTTTTAGCTTTACCTGCACTTCCCAGAAAGAGCATATGACTGTATGGAAATGTGGGTAGGACTGTGTACTTTAAAGTCCTACTGGTGTCTGAAGGTTCACAAGAGCTGGCTGGCAAACAAAATATACGACATAGCTAAAACAGAATGGGGAGAACACTGGTGTGTATCTTTTTATAGAAAATAAAAATAAATTCCTGTGTGTGTAAAATATATTTTTGTGTGCAAATGTGTAAATATTTGTAGGGGTACTGCTGCTTGCATTCAGAGTTTAAAGGGTCTATATCTGCCTTAATGGATAAATGCATTTCTCTGTCGTCTTAGGGGGACACAGGGACTGATGGGGTTAAGCTCCATCCTCCAGGGGGCAGACTACTTGAAAGTAATTAAGTGGGCGTGTTGGGTCAGGCTTAACCCCACCCACAGTACAATCCTATTCAGTTTTGTAAGTGTCCTGCTACCGGGAGGATGGACTGTCGTCTCATGGACGAATATCTTCAGTCAGTCTCAGACTTAAACCCAGGGTGAGACCTAAAGCAGGGTTCCCTGTTTTAACATGGTTAGCCCCCGACAAGGTGATATACCACTGGGGTCCCTGTACTGGACTTTTGGCTATACTGACCACCCAGACAAATTCCTGCCCTTGGGAACTTGAGCAGAGGGTCTGGCAGTGTGTAAGGTAAGTTACATCAGGAGAGGGTCATTCCCCTGGGTCACTACTCTATCCTTGGGCATTTAGAAGCCTGTAAAGCCCTAATACTACCAGTGACTGACGCAGCAGCATTTAAGGATCCTTCAGACAGAAGGTCAGGTTTCCTGAGAGCGATTTTCTCTTCGGCAGGGTCGACGTTATGGCCGTGTCTGGCCTCAGCATGTGTTGCCAGGGCGACTCAATCTTGGTCTGAGACACTCTTTAAGGAGATTCAAGAAGGTACTCCTAGGGAAGAGTTGTTGGCAACTGTACAGGCAATCACAGCGGCATCTAATTATCTCTGTGACACCACATTAGATGCATCCCAAATGACCGCACACACATCAGCATTATCCATAGCAGCTCGCCGAACTCTTTGGCTAAAGAACTGGTCAGCTGATATTAGCTCTATTTCGGCTCTTCAAAAAGGTTTATCGTTCTCGCCCAATAGTTCGTTCAATTTATTCAATTACATCAAGGGCTTGCATTTGTTTGGGAGAAAGCTCCTCCTACATAAACATTTTTTGACAAACTAACAAACAGGAACTTTGGTCAGAAGAAGAACAGCGTGCTCTCAAAGACTTATGCTATCTCCTGGAAGATAATGAGTCTAAGGATTGAAGCAAAAGGGCCTTTTACCAACTTTAGACCTAGAAGCACTTTCACTCCTCCGAATGCTGTCTGTAACAAGCTAGAGACCTTCATAGAAGGTTGCACTCGAGATCTCAAGATTTTGGCCCAATACAATCACCCACAAAGAAAGAAATCTAAGAACCTCTCTTATAAAGAACAGCAAGGCTTGTGGGAACTTGAACACAACTCTGATGTCATCATAAAGCCAAGTGATAAAGGAGGAAATGTAGTCATCCTGGACAGCTCTTATTACATATCTGAATGCAAACGTCAACTTACTAACAAAAATTGTTATACCACTTTAAAAGGAGACCCAACTGCAGTTTTTCAAGCCGAACTATTCAAGATTTTATAACAATACAGGGACATCGATATACTAAGCAAGGAAGAGTGTGACTTCCTGTCTGTAAAAAATCCAATAATACCTACCTTTTACATTATCCCCAAAATCCACAAAAATGCCCAAACACCACCCGGACGTCCAATAGTTTCTGGCATAGGGAGTCTAACGGAGCCATCAAGCATGTATGTGGATGAAATTCTAAAACCATTAGTTTCCAGCCTACCGTCCTTCATACAGGACACTATGGATGCCCTTCGACGCTTAGAAGGGATTACCTTGGGTGCCGATCACTGGCTAGCCTGTTTAGACATTGAATCTTTATACACCAGTATAATACATGAAGTTGGTCTAACAGCTGTCAAAGACACACTTAGTCAACGAGGACAGCAGTACGCAGCACACAATTCTTTGACATTGGAACTTCTCGAATTTATTTTGAAACATAACTATTTCACTTTCAACAATAAATACTACCACCAAATGATGGGCACCGCAATGGGCAGTACCTGTGCACCATCATATGCCAATATTTACTTGGGTTGGTGGGAGAGAAATTTTGTCTTCAGCGAGGCCCTGGGTGAGTTTACTCAATATATCATCCTGTGGCTTCGCTACATCGATGATGTTGTCCTTATATGGTCGGGCCCCCGAGAAGCCTTTACAAGCTTCGTCAATAAATTAAACATCAATAATATCAATTTAAAGGTGACGTCGGATATCGACAAAAACACAATTGATTTTCTGGACATCAGATTATATAGAGACAATGAACACGTTCTCCAAACTACTGTCCACCGGAAAAAGACAGCGTCAAATAGCCTCCTGCATGCCACCAGCCAGCACCCACAAGGCACCATAAAGGGGATTCCAACGGGGCAATACTGCAGAATAAGACGTCTGTGTAGTACAATGGATGATTTCAAGTCCGAGGCTAAAAAATTGTATGACAGATTTAAAGCAAGAGGCTACAGCCATAATTGCCTCAAAAGAGCGTACAAACATGCCCTAGCCCAGGATAGATGTTCACTTTTGAATAAAAAGATCTCGAGAAATGAGGGACAATCACAGGACACTCCAAAGCTGATTAGATTTATAGGCGAATTTAGCCACGAACACAAGGAGGTCACGGAAATTTTGGCTAAACACTGGCATATTTTGGAGCAAGACAGGGACCTAAAAGCAGTGATTGGAGATAAGCCGAAAATCACCTTCAGGCGGAGTAGAAATCTGAGAGACCGCCTTGTACACAGCCATTTTACTCAGGCAACTAAACCGACGTGGCTATTAAATACTACTAAGGGTTGCTTCAAATGCGGCACCTGTCTAGCATGCCCATTCATAGAGAAGACTAAATATGTTGATGGCAGAATGGACATTGCAAGATACACACTCTCCCATTTTATTAATTGTAAAACACAGGGGGTAGTATATATCATGACATGTAAATGTGGCAAACTATATGTGGGCAAAACCCGCAGGGAATTCAGGCGCAGAATCTTAGAACATGTAGGGGATGTGCGTAACAAACGCAACACCTCTGTGGCAAACCATATAAATGATGTCCATGATGGTAATGTAAACTACATGAAATTCATTGGTGTTGAACATTATAAATCAACTACCAGGATCGGTGACCTAGATAAAAAACTTCTTCAATGTGAGGCTAAGTGGATTTATTGGCTAAACAGCCGGTCCCCCAATGGTCTAAATGAAGGCTTTACTTTCAGACCTTTTTTGTAAATGATCCACTGCCAATAGCATAATTGACACCCTATATAATCTATCGTCTGTTTAAGTAACAGTGTATCAGACATGTTTCGGTCATATCGATTCTTTGTATCGCTACTAACGTGTCGTTTCCCTAAATAGATACATTTTGAACTTTGAAGTTGTTACGTAGTTATATGCCACACCTCCTTTAAGCTCTCCGCATTTCCCCTCCTCTGCAATGTCTGCATAACTCTTGCAACCCTCTCGCGAGATTTTAATCAGTGAGATGAAAACGACCGCTATTTAAATTGGCTTTCAATGTAGCGCTCGCCACTTATGCCCCTGAGGAAGCCACGGTAGTTGGCGAAACGCGTTGGGCGGCATAGGTGGACAGTGGGGTGCCTAGCTCCCACCCCGTCCCCACGTAGCCAGGTAGGATCCGGCCTTCGGGGCTGTTTTTTCTGACTTTTCACGGGTGGGAATAGGGCTTCCGCAATTGCCTGCACGATGGGCACTGTGCTTTGTTCACTAGACTTCATGTTTACTTAGCCCCACTTGTTCCACCAATTGCAGTTTTTAATTATGTGTCTTTTTAGGGACATTAGTCCTGTTCCGCTTCTACACTATTAGGGCGGCTGTCTTCATCTGTAGCGAGTGCACATTGTTTTAACATATACGCTATTAAAAGTTAAGTTTTAACTTATACCGTAACTGATATACCCAAGACCTACTGAACTGGTTTGCTAGTGATTCGGCGGAGCACTGCGATAATTGCAGTATCCTCGTGCCTGGTCACAGTTTTTGTTTGGCTTCATTGATTATATTTCAAACCTGCAGTGTGGTCAGGTATACTTAACTTTCTATTTGGCTCTCACCATTTTTTTGTCTTGATCAGCTGATATTAGCTCCAAGAAAACCTTAACTTCACTCCCATTCAAGGGACAAAAGTTATTTGGAGATGAGCTTGAAAAGATTATTAAACAAGCAACAGGTGGAAAAAGTACATTTTTACCACAAACTAGAGGACGATCCTCGACTTACAACAGAAGGGGGAAAAATTTTTTCAAGGCGGCACAATTCACCACAATGCTCCCGCTCCCCCCCCCCCGGAAGAACACAGTCCTACAACAAGTCCCCCTCCGACAAACCGGCATCAGCATGACGCGGCACACCCTCCGGAATCGTCCGAGCAAATCTGAGGAAAACTACTACGATTCTGGGAGGCATGGATTTGTTACTCAACAGACGCTTGGGTCAACGAAATTGTATAGGGAGGTTATTATCTGGACTTCACAGCTCTGCCACCCAGGAAATTTATCATGTCCAGGGTTCCGTCAAACCACACAAAAGCATGTTTCTGGAATGCATAGAGAAGATAGAGAGAACAGGGGTGATTACCACAGCTCCGACTCCAGAGAGATAAACCGGGTTTTACTCAAACCTCTTAAAGGAGAAGGAAAGGCTAAAATAAAATAAAACTGTAACTATTGCCCATTAAATGTATATATTCTTACCAGCAGGCATTTCTTCATTCAGTTTTTCATTCATTCAAGAGCTTCAATCATTTTTAAAATAAATGGCAAGCTGCACTGAACAGGATATCCCTGCTGCAGTCCAGAAATTCATCTATTCAGGGCATACGCATGTGCAATTAGTCTAAGAGGTGCCCTGCGCAAGCGCACATCAATCTTCTATCTTCCTTGTAAAGAGATTATGTTCGGGTCAGGTGATCCCTGACCTCTCTGTACATGCCTGCATTGACTCACCTGCCAATAGGATTTATGGTTCCTGGTTGCCTGGATATGAAGACAAGCTTTGAAGCTCCTGCCGCTCATTTTTTTTTTTTTTCAGTTTGCCAGCGAACAGAGGAGCAGAGGCTCAAACAAATACAAGCAGAGTTCCGGTTTGTCTGAATAAGGTCTGTAGTAGCACAAGTTTAAGCAGAGCAGCGTGGAAGCACAGCATAGCGGAAGTTCCCCGGGATTCTAAAATGGCGGCGGCAAAGTTTCACCTATGGCCAAATTTCATAATACTCATGTACAAAAACGGTAACTATTTTGCACTTTTCAATGTGGTGCTTCAGGAGGGTGGGTAATAACAAACAGGTAGAGCTAGGTTGTTTTTTTTCAAGTTTCTTTCTCCTTTAACGGTTCCAAAGAAGGATGGAACAGTCAGGCCGGTATTAGACCTCAAGGGTCTGAACAAATATATCCGATCAGTGCGCTTCAAGATGGAGACACTACGGTCTGTTATACGAGGAATGGAACAAGGACAGTGGTTGTTGTCACTGGATATCTTCATGTCTCCATATGGCTTCCTCATCATCGCTATCTTTGATTTGCATTCAAGAACAAGCACTACCAATTTGTTGCACTCCCATTCGGCCTATTGTCAGATCCCAGGGTCTTCACCAAGCTAATGTCAATAACAGCAGTGACATTGAGACTGCAAGGAATCTCTGTAACACCATACCTCGACGATCTCCTAATCAAGGCCAGTTCAGCAGAGAATGCCAGAACGAGCCTAGACAAAGCAATCCCACTTCTCCAGGAATTTGGATGGACGATAAACTGGAGGAAATCCAACCTTCACCTAAGCCAGCAAATGACATTCTTGGGTCTCGACTTCAACACGGGATACAAACTGTAAGTCTCCCCCGAGACAAACAAGTCAAAATCAGGAATCAATTCCAATCCCTGATAATCAACCAAGCTACGACAATACACAAGGCAATGCAAGTCTTGGGGACTATGGTGTCTGCTATAGAAGCAGTTCCGTTTGCTCAGATACATCTCCGCCCACTTCAAGCCAACATTCTCTCCTCCTGGATAGGGGGATCACTATACAGACCACTTCGATTGTCGAACACGACAAAGGCAGCTCTTCATTGGTGGCTGGTTCCAAACAACCTAGCCATAGGACAATCGTGGGCTACTACGGAGTGTAACGTAATAGCCACGGATTCCAGCCTACAGGGCTGGGGGGGCTACATGGGACAACCAATCGGCACAAGGACAATGGTCTCTAGAGGAGTCCAAACTGCCCATAAATGTCCTCAAACTCAGGGCAGTGAAACTGACTCTCTGGCACTGGACAGAAGCTCTGCGGGCAAAACCTGTCCGAATTCAAAGCGACAACGTCACAACAGTGGCGTACATAAACCGCCAGGGAGGAACAAGGAGTCAAAGGGTGCTGGCAGAGGCCAGTCAGATTCTCCACTGGGCAGAATGCAACTAAGTAAAACTGTCGGCCATACATATCCCAGGGATATCCAATACGAAGGCAGACTTCCTGAGCCGGCACCAGCTAGACCTAGGAGAGTGGGAACTACAGCCTGTCGAATTCGAGTGTCTAGTCAGCTGCTGGGGGACGGCCAAGCATAGATCTGATGGCGTCCAGGAACAATCGAAAGGCTTCAGAGTTCTTCACTCGCCATCTAGATCCACTGGCGGCAGGGGTAGATGCCATGACGCAACACTGGCAGTTTGACCTAGCTTACGTGTTTCCGCCTCTTCCCTTACTTCCAAGAGTGCTAAAGAAGATCAAGCAATCTCTAGTAACAGTGATAGTAATAGCACCTTTCTGGCCCCGGAGAACCTGGTTCTCCGAACTACAGGAAATGTCGGTAGCAAATCCGATTCGGTTGCACCCCAGAACAGGCCTACTACGTCAGGGACCAATAGTACATCACAACCCAGGACTGTTCGCTTTGACGGGTTGGCTGTTGAGACATCCATCTGGCGGAGTAAGGGACTAGCGGAGGAAGTCATCCAGACAATGCTGAGGGCACGAAAGGCATCGTCCTACCACAGAGTGTGGCGCTCTTCAACTGGTGCGGGGAGACAGATTCTTCTCCCCTGGAATTCAGTTTACCCAGAATCTTGTCCTTTTCTACAGCATGGATTAGAACTGGGTCTAAAGCTCAGTTCTCTTAAAGAGCAGGTGTCCGTGTTATCTATTCTATTTCAACACAAGTTAGCTAATGAGGACATCATACATACCTTTCTACAAGGGGTAGCTCAAGTGGCCCCCCGTTTCTTCCCCCAGTGGTGGGATGGGACCTAAACCTTGTCCTGGAAACCCTACCGGAGCCGCCATTCGAGCCGCTTCATTCAGTTTCGGACATCTGGGTGACCTGGAAGATGGTATTTCTTGTGGCCATTTCTTCCACCAGAAGAGTATCCGAACTCAGCGCCTTGTCCTGTGACCCTCCTTGCCTAACATTCCATAAGCATAAAGCAGTACTTCGTGCAATGCCTTCCTTTCTTCCCAAGGTGGTGTCCTCATTCCACGTTAACCAAGACATGGTAGTGCCTTCCTTGTGTCCAGAACCAAAGAGCGATAAGGAGCGGAAATTACACAAGCTGAATGTGGTCAGAGCCCTTCTATGGTACTTAGACCGATCCAAGCCATTCAGATCTTCTCAGTCTCTGTTTGTAATTCCTTCTGGACCCCGCAGGGGCCAAGCAGCATCAAAGACGTCAATAACCAGATGGATCAGAGAAACTATCAAGCATGTATACATTGCAAAAAGAAGAACACCGTCTCAAGGATTTTGGGCGCATTCTACGACAGCTATGGGAGCCTCCTGGGCATGGCGTAACTCTGTTCCATTGGAGCAGATTTGCAAGGTGGCTACCTGGTCTTCTACTCACACATTCTCAAAAATCTACAATGTTGACACCTTCGCTTCGGCTGAGGCTTCACTTGGACGTAGAGTGCTGCAATCAGTGATAAAACAACTGAGCCACTCTCTCCAGGCTCGCTCCCACCCTGCTGTTTTAGGACTGCTTTGGTAAGTCCCCATCAGTTCCTGGGTCCCCCTAAGACGACAGAGAAAATAGGATTTTTGTACTCTCTGTTAAATCTGTTTCTCTGTAGTCGAAAGGGGGACACAGGGCTTCCCGCCCAATGCGAGCCTTCGTTCGTTGACCATGTTGGTCTTAATGAATACTTCCCTGTTTTACAGTTCTGCCTGTTATTGGGTTTTTTGTTATAAATATAGAGTTCCGTTAGCAGCTTTGGAACCAACTGAATAGGATTGTACTGTGGGTGGGGTTAAGCCTGACCCGACATGCCCACTTAATTACTTTCAAGTGTCCAGATTCCTGGACGATGGCGCTTAACCCCATCAGTCCCTGTGTCCAACTTTCGACAACAGAGAAACAGATTTAACGGTGAGTACAAAATTCCTGTTTATTCAGCCCATCACCCTGCACCTACTTATTGATGAGACTGTGGGGCAAATTTACTAAAATTCACCCAAAATCCTACAAATCTATTCAAAATTCGACTTTCGAATGCTTATCGAATAGTTTAAGGCTATCATTTTGCTCGATATTCGATTTCTCGATGAATTCATACGATCGAATACCGATCGTTCGATTTCACGAAAAAATTGTACCTTTTCCTTCGATCGAGGCGTTCGATCGTACGAATGGTATTCGAGCATGACTTAGCAAAAGAAGCCTATGGGGGGGTTTCCATAGGTTTCTATTGGTATTCGGTAAATTCAGTCTGGCAAAGTAGGCATTTGAAGGATTTTAAAATTTTAATTCCTTTGATCATCGAATGATTGATATATCGAATATTCGATAATTCGGTATTTGATGATGGGAGAGGCCAATTTTGTATATTCGAATATCCAAAAAAATCGTTTGATCGTAATTCGATCCATTCACGTGAATTTTTAAAATGTGCCCGTGTGTATAAAATGCAAACTCTTCTTTGAATAAAACAAGAAGCCAACATTTAAATAACATTCATTGTTTAATGTGGGAATAATGAAAAGGATATACTATAGTATATAACTACTTCTAAAAGTCACTCCATGTGTCTGTGTAGTATTATAACTTTACATGATTCTTTTGGTTTATCCGCATCACTAGCTTTTCCATATTATTGTTTAAAGGGCAATGGATTATCAAACAAACAAAAACAGATCCAAGCTGCTAAAGAACGAGAGAGGATCTTGCAACAGAAAAAGGAGCTGAAAGCTATGGGTAAGGAAATCCCCACTAGCTAACACCTTTCATATTCTGGCTAGGTGCTTATTTAATGCACACTTAAAACACACTGTAGGTAACAAGATTTCTTAATGCTTTGATTTTATCTCTCAATGAACACAATAGCTTCCTTGCTTGTCTGTCTTAAAGGAAAACTATACCCCCTGAACAATGTAGGTCTCTATAAAAAGATATTCGATAAAACAACTCATATGTAAAACCCTGCTTCATGTAAATAAACCGTTTTCATAATAATACACTTTTTTAGTAGCATGTGCCATTGGGTAATCATAAATAGAAAATAGCCATTTTAAAAAAATAAGGACAGCCTCCTGGGATCGTATGATTCAACGGTGCACACAAACATAACAAACAAGCTATAAAGTTTCACATCAGACAATTTAACAGACAGCATTCTGTCTTTTGCTTCCACACTTCTTTCTCTAACAGTTAGGGGCAGATTTACTAAATTCACCAAAAATCTATTTGTTTTTCCTCGATATTCGATTAGCATTCGATTGTCGAATGCTAATCGAATAGTTTTAGGCTACCGTTTTCTTCGATCATTCGACGATCTAATAACGATCGTTCGATCATTCAAATTATTCGTACGATTCGAACAATCGAAGACTTCGATCGTACGAATCCAATTCGATCAGGAGTTAGCCTCAGAAGCCTATGGGAGGGTTCCCATAGGCTTCTATTACAATTCGGTAGGATCAATCTGGCGAAGTAGGCAGTCGAATAATTTAAAAATTTCAAGTCCTTCGATGATCGAATGTTAAGCCAAATTTGCGTATTCGACAAATCGAATAAATCCTACGATCATTATTCGATCGAACTTCGATCTTTTCACGTGAATTTAGTAAATCGGCCCCATAGAGTTGAAATATTTCTGGTCAGGTGATCTCTGAGCCAACACATAGACCATCACAAAATGGTGGTTGAAGGCAAGAAATGTAAAAGGGCAATATTTACTTATATATATATATATATATATATATATATATATATATATATATATATATATCTCAGTTTGGTAAGATTCTTTAATATGTCACTTAATTTGATATAAACCATCTGTTGCTCAAGTATTAATTTTTGGGGTATAGTTTTCCTTTAGCTGTGCTTTGTATCATTACATATCCAATAATGCTGTTTCATACATTTTCACCTTGCCTTTTCAATTCCATTTAGAGCCCCTCATTAATACAGTTTAGGGATTGAATTACCCACCGGTCAATGCACACAGCAAATTTCGACCAAAAATTTTTTGCATTTGTTCTTTTTTTAGTGGCCATACACGATAAGATCTGCTTGTTTGCCGAGGTTCTTTCCCCGATATATCCACCCACAGCAGGGAAATATTAGGCTAATCCAAAAGTTCGACCCTAGGGCCAAACAATCGGATTACAACAAAGAGAATGGGTGCGACGAATCATAGATCTACATCAACTAGCCAATGTGGTCCTCGATCACAGGAAAAATCAAACCTGCCAATTGATTTCAGGCCGATTTTTGGCCTGATATTGATCGGGAGCCCCCACATACGAGCAGATAAGTTGCGGAATCGTTCTAAAGAACTGATAGCAGCAGCTTTAATCAGCCAGTGTATCACCTTAAAGTGCACATTGTCATTCAGATTTCATTCCTTCCTGGCTCTACCTACATGGGGAAGCTGTGGATAAGAGGGAGAAAACTCTGTCATACACCAGAGGTAGTATGCAGTGGCATTTAATTTTCTGCAACTGTAATGCTGATGGTGATAGTAGATCTCAATTGATTGATAGAGGGTCCCAGTTTAGTATGTAGCTCTTCCACAACCGCACACTCCG
>CM044446.1:84434527-84466396 GCA_024363595.1 Xenopus borealis | reverse complement strand
TGCAGAATAAAATGAAATCAAGCTATTGATAATACTTGCTCTCCAACCATTTATTGAAGTGATAGTAGATCCAAATATCTGCTGAAACAGCATCTTTGCCCATCCATGAATATTTTATTAGAAATGGAAAAGGCAAGGATGAGAAGAGAACGTGCAGAGGAGGCAAGATCACGCATGCAAGAGAAATTTCTCAAGGAAAGGCAAAAGGAAGAGCTGAAAAAAATAGTAGAGGTGGAAAGGTTAAAGAAGAAAGAAGAGAAAGAGAGAATAAAACTGGAAAAAGAGAAGGTAATACATTCTTTTTAACAGTACTGTATCTAAATTCTAAAACTGCTAAACTCATTCAGCTTTTCTTATGGTTCTTAGGTTAATTTGAAAAATATGGCACACATTTAAGTTCTCGACTACAGTTTGCTTTGAATTATTACATTGAAACCTCATCTCATCCCATGTTGAGCAATACTAAAGCAAGTTTCAAATGTTTTGAATACATTGGAGATAAAAAGTCTACACACCCCGGTTAAAATGTCAGGTTCCTGTGCTGTACAAAAATGAGACAAAGATAAATCATTTCAGAACTTTTTCCACCTTTAATGTGACCTATAAACTGCACCACTCAATTGAAAAAGAAACTGAAATCTTTTAGGTGGAGGGAAGAAAACAAAATAAAATGTGGTTGTATAAGTGTGCACACCCTTAAACTAAAACTTTGTTGAAGAAACTTTTGATTTCAGCACTCAGTCTTTTTGGGTATAAGTCTATCAGCATGGCACATTTTGACTTTGCAAGATTTGCCCACTCTTCTTTGCAGAAACACTCCAAATCTGTCAGATTGTGAGGGCATCTCCTGTGCACAGCCCTCTTCAGATCACCCCACAGATTTTCAATTGGATTCAGGTCTGGGCTTTCGCTTGGCCATTCCAAAACTTTAATCTTCTTCCGGTGAAGCCATTCCTTTGTTGATTTGGATGTATGCTTTGGTTCGTCCTTATGTTCAGCTATCTAGCAGAAGCCTGAAGGTTTTATGCCAATATTGACAAGGTATTTGGAACTGTTCATAATTCCCTCTATCTTAACTAAGGCCCCAGTTCCAGCCGAAGAAAAACAGCCCCAAAGCATGATGCTGCCACCACCATGTTTCACTGTGGCTATGGTGTTCGTTTGGTGATGTGCAGTATTGTTTTTGCGCCAAACATATTTTTTTTTAATTATGTCCAAAAAGTTCAACCTTGGTTTCATCAGACCATAACACCTTTCCCCACATGTTTTTGGAAGACTTCAGATGTGTTTTTTCAAAATGTAGCCTGGCTTGGATGTTTTTCTCTTGCCCAATTGGGGGACACAGGCATCATGGGGATTAAGATCCTGCAGCCGGAGAATGGACACTAAGATGTTAAAAAGTGGCACCTCCTCCCACTCTGGGCTTCATCCCCTGCCTCCTCCTACTTTCTCCAGTTTTGCTTAGTATCCTCAGAAGGAGAAGACACCTTTTTCTATGGCTGGAGCTTTTGGTCAAGGACTACGGTTACGACCAAGCCACTCTAAGGGCCACTGATTCTTTTCAAGAGCCCCGCCAGCTGAATATCCCTCAGCTCTAGCCTTCCCTCTCCCCGGAGGACTGCAGGCTCGCGCCTACTCCCTGCGCTGTTTTCCTGCTCCACGGAGGCCTGCAGCAGCGACATACCCCTACTCCACCGGGGCAGGTGCATGTATGTATATGTGTTTTTTCCTACGTATTCAGGCAGCAACTTGTCAAAACAAGGAACAGCTGGGCTTAATTGGGTAAGTGTTTTACCTACCCCCCCCCCCCCTTTTGGAGAGCGCAGGATGCAGGGCAGCTTCGGTGGAGGCTCCATAGGGTAAGAGGGTCCCCCCCTTACCCCTGTAGGCGTTCCACACATATCGCGCAGTTCCTTTGCGCTCTTTTCTTTCGCGCCATTTCCCAGCGCCTCACGCTGAGACCCACTTCCGTTTCCTTCCTAGCCGGGACTCGCGTAGGTCTCAGCGCAACTTCTCAGCGCGGTTATTATTCCCTGCCAGACCAGGCACTGCTGGCACCGGCTGCTGCACCACACGCTACGGCGCCTAGCCCCGACCGCCGTGCAGGGAGAAAGTCTCAATACAGGCAAGTTCTATGTTATCCCTCGTGGCAGAACTAGGCCAGAGTCTAACGGAGGTCTTTTACATACAAACCTCCATTCTACTTGACTATTCTCTTCTCCCTACAGAACAAGAGGAATCCTCTGCCTCCAGGCTCAGTATATATTCCTATATTGTCCCCCGCCTCCTCTGAAAGAGACAGAGATCTGTAGCACCTCCTTAGCATACATCCATTCTAAGGCTGGGGACAGACAGGGAGATTCGGGGAGATTCTGTCGCCTGGCGTTTTTAGCAGGCGACAATCTCCCCGAATTCCCTTCTCCCTGTCTGCCGCTAGTATAACTGACAAAGCGCCAGCGCCCACATAGCGCGACGATTTCCGGAATCGCCCGAAGTTTCCTCACGAAGTATCTTCGGGCGATTCCGGAAATCGCCGTGCTATGTGTGCACAGGCGCTGGCACTTTGTCAGTTATACTAGCGGCAGACAGGGAGAAGGGAATTCGGGGAGATTGTCGCCTGCTAAAAACACCAGGCGACAGAATCTCCCCGAATCTCCCTGTCTGTCCCCAGCCTAAGGAGGGAAGGAGCAAAAAACGAAGAGCCCAGGTCCTCTAAGTCCTCAGCTCATACACAGGTTTCATTCCTTGCCTGTGCCAAATGTAAAGCCAAATTTCCCATGGCTTCGACGGAGTCTGTGTGTTTGGCCTGCAGACCATCAGATCCCTTGCCATTGCCTCCGGCTAGCTCATCTGACTCTGAACTGTTTCGGGCCCTCTCCCTATCACTGGCTGGCATGCAAAACCTTTCCCGTATTCCTGAGACCTTAGACAAGGTCCTCGAGCTACTATCCCACCCAAGATCAGAAAGACGCACCAGCGGAAACAAACGTTCAACAGGTTCACCTCCAGATTCCCCAAGGGAGCAGTTCAATCCCTCAGATGAAGAAGGGCAACTTCCCTCAGAGGGGGATTCTGATCAGGAGCAACTAGATCCAGACATAGATACACCTAGAACTCAACGAGAAGTAGAAGGCCTCATACAGGCAGTCCTAAGCACTCTTAACATCGAGGATACAGTTTCCACAGTAGAACCAGCAAAAAACATCTTCAAGAGACAAAGGAAGAGCACATGCCTATTCCCAGCTTATGAACAACTTGAGGAAATAATCAAGGCACAATGGAAAACCCCAGATCATAGGGTACAGTGATTCGCATAAACTTATCCATTTCCTCAGGAGTGCACCGACCTCTGGTCATCTCCACCAGTGGTCGACCCACCAGTCTCCAGGCTATCCAAAAATACCACGATACCAGTGACGGATTCGGCATTGTTCAAGGACCCTATCGACAAGCGTCTCGAAGGCTTCTGTAAGGCCATTTTCACGGCATCGGGCTCAGCCTTCAGCCTATTTGCCATTGCCTGGGTAGCCAAGGCAATGGAAGTTTGGGTAAAGCAAACAGCACAACTAATTGGCTCAGAAGACCAGACGACAGACAACCTACTCTCTCAAATAGCAGACGCCACCAAGTACATTGGTGACGCAGCACTTGACGCAGCGAAAATGGTTGCCCAGGCCTCCGCACAATCTGTGGCAGCCCGTAGGTTCCTGTGGCTGAAGAATTGGTCAGCCGACCTGACGTCCAAGCGTTCCCTAGTCAGTCTCCCCTTCCAGGGTAAATTACTTTTTGGGACAGAGCTTGATAAAATATCACAGGCCACAGGTTGGAAGAGCACCCTGCTTCCTCAAACGAGACCCAAGGAGGCACCCTTCAAGCGAAGACACTTTTTTCGTCTTTCAGATAAGGACAAGCGACAAGGTCACAGACAGATAAATCCAACTCTAACTTTCGCTCACGCTAAGAAAACAAGCAGAGAACCAGTTGGTCGTCGGCCAAGACGCACACAACCATCACAGGACAAAACCAATACAGCTTGAAGGGGCGCCCACCCCCGAAGGGATCCCTCTAGGAGGCCACCTTCAATCCTTTTGGGAGGTGTGGAAAAGCAACATAAGGGACCCGTGGGTCCTTCAGGTGGTATCACAAGGACTCTTGATAGAATTCATACAGATACCACCACGCAGATTCTTCATTTCCAGAAGTCCCGATCACAACAAAGAGAAGTTTCCTCACAGTCATCCAGGAACTTACAACAGCGGGGACCATTCGACCAGTACCACACCAAGGGATGTGTAGACTTTTATCTCCACTGTATCTGCTAGTGTTTTTCAAATTGCAGAGACAACCCCTACTGCTGCCAATGACTAAGATTGACTTTACTGGGAATAGCGCAGCTGTGAGCACCCTTCCACCCAAAAGCTTGCTTGCACCCCTGCTGTTTTTGCATGGTTTCCATTGAAGTCACTGGGATGTGCTTTATAGGCACTTGAAAAACGTTACTTGTGACATTAGCCCAAGGCTTGGTAAACATTTGTCTTTAGTACTTTCACTTGAATGAAAAAGGTCATTAAAGGCTATCAGTCCATCTTACTGTAAAATGAATAACCTGTTATTATTCTCTTTCCAAGGCAGCTTTCAGTATGCTTTCCCCTCATCTCCTTTAAACATAATTTTTTTTTTTTAAATAAAACATACATTCTGATGGGGATTAGTTCAAAATGGTTCCCTAGGAAATGTTGCAGTGCAGTATGTTTTTTTTTAACCAACTTAATCACACTAGAAAATTCCCATTTAATATAGTCATATGATTGGCATGTTTTGAACTGTAAATTGTAACCGTTTTGCTTATGAAAAATACATGGGCGAATTTCTTTACAGTTAAAATTGTTCAAAGTTTTGCGCAACTGTAATGTCGGTCTCAATTACACTTTTAGGAAAGGGAGAAACTTCGTGAGGAAAAGAAGAAATATGCAGAACGTCTAAAACTGTGGAACAAGCCTCGGGATGATATGGAGTGTGATGACCTTAAGGTATCATTTATTAAAGTTTTTAGATACTTGCCTTAGACATTCTATAGAAATATTCTTAGACATATAGCCAGCTGTTGGCAATACTGCTTTTCTAACATATAGTAGTTAAATAAATGCCTTCTACACTCAATATTATAAGCTACATAACCTTATATTACCCACTCTGTTCAATAACCTTGTTTCTGAGAGGCCTCTAATTAAAAGAGGTAGCTTACCTAGCAGAAGCATGAGGGCAGGACTCTCTGCTTACTGGTTTCCCCAAAATGACCGAGGTGTTTGTTCTCAAAAATGCATCTAATGTAAGTCCCACAAAACTTTTTGTATCTCAGGAACTTCCTGAACCCACTCCAGTGAAAACAAGGCTTCCTCCAGAATGTTTTGGGGATGCCATCATGGTGTTAGAGTTTCTACATGCATTTGGAGACCTGTTTGATCTTAAGGATGAGTTTCCAGAAGGAATGACATTTGGTAAGTTATTACCCATTCATATCTCCTATAGTGATTACATAATAATAAATCAGCCAAAATATAACCTCATCTGACCCTATTCTACAGTACAAACCTTCCTGACCCACTGCCTTGCGTGTTATGGAATTGCATGCATGTCATTAATTCTTAAACACATATTAACTGCTGTTTAATGTGTGTGTATGCATGCCAGTATTTAATACAATGTGTAATCTGTTTAGCTGAGAATAGTTTCTGGTTGTGTAGCATATGCTGTTGTAGCAATGGTTGTAGTTTATTTTTGATCTTTCATCAGCACATATATTTATTTCTGTTTTTGCAGAGATGCTAGAAGAAGCTTTGGTGTGCAGTGACCCTGAAGGTCCGCTTTGTGAACTTCTCTTTTTCTTCATGAGTGCCATCTTTCAGGCTATGGCCGAAGAAGAGGAGGAAGTCGAAAAAGAACAAATCACAGAGACTGAACCCAAAGGTCAGAAGTTTTGCTCTGTCCAAAACAGCGGAGTCTGTGTTTATAGCATTTGAGACAAACATCACCAGTGATTGCACAAAGCAACTAACTAGATAATTTCTTTGTCTTCTAACTTGTAGGAGACTGATTGCTATGGACAACATCACTGATAATATTTGTCTCCAGGGTTAATAAACATTCTCCTAAGGATATATAGTATATAAGTATAGTCAATTTGTATGCATTAGTTCTTTAACCCTTGTACTTTCCTTTCTTTGTATGTAAATCTGTATGTTCAGTGTATATACCCATTTATTATAAAGTGCTGCTTAATATGTTGGTGCTTTATAAATGTGTTAAAATAATAGGTTCCTGCAACTCCCCCTTTTACTTTTTATTACTTGGTTTATCTTTGTGTGACCTTGTAGATATTAAGCCCACAAGGTATCTTCTGTATCCTCCCTGGAACTAGAAAATAGTCTATATTGATCCACCTTGTGAACCTTCCTTCTGATAGACCCACTAATATTCACTGGGCACATTTCTTTGAAGAAAAGAGAAAAAAACATTTTGAAAATGTATTCTTATGCATCTCAAAATATATGTGCATTATTGCCAGAAAAGTATTTTCTCTGTCGTCTTAGACGGACACAGGGACTGATGGGGTTAAGCTCCATCGTCCAGGAGGTCAAGCTTAACCCCACCCACGATACAATCCTATTCAGTTTTTTAAGCGTCCTACTACCGGGAGGATGGACTGTCGTCTCATGGACGAATATCTTCAGTCAGTCTCAGGCTGACACCAGGGGTGAGACCTAAAACAGGGTTCCCTGTTTTAATATGGTTAGCCCCTGACGAGTTGATATACCACCGGCGTCCCTGCACTGGCCGTTTGGCTATACTGACCACCCAGACAAATTCCTGCCCTTGGGAACTTGAGCAGAGGGTCTGGCCGGTGTGTAAGGTAAGTGACTTCAGGATAGGGTGCCCCCCCCCCCCCCCCCTCATGCTGTCCTCAGCCTCCACAGCTCATGCTATGGAATACCTCATAATGAGGAAGTTGGCCGCTAACCTACCTCTCAAGGGAACAGGTGGTCGCTAGCCTAGCCATGTGGGGAGAGTAGTTTGTCCGCTTCGCGCGACTATTGGAACGCATCTTCTGCGTTCCACAGAGCACGCAAACGAAAATTCGCTTTGTGGGCTTTTCTCCGCGCATGCGCGGTAACTGGAACGCATGCGTTCCAGCGGCCATTTTGTCTGACGGATCATTCTCGCCACAGCACAGCCTCTCTCACAGAAACAAACTATTTGCCAAGTGTTGTGAGAACGGCATTCAGGCTTAATCTCTCCCACATTTATGGCAGAAGGGGGAGACAGGACAGTGCCAAAATAAATTGCCCGGGGGCCAGAAGGAGCCGCTTTGCAAAGCCTGCTCTACAGGACAGGGGGCTGCTGCAGCCTCTGGGGGCATATCTGAGCGGTCACAAGAACACCTCCACGACTCTCCCTTAGATCCGGGACAAAGGTCGGTGGCTGAACCGCCTCCTCCTAGTTGGGCAGCTAATCTCTCATAATCCCTGGCATCCCTACAAGGTTTTCCAACCATTGCAGAAAATTTGGGCAAAGCTCTTGAAAAGCTTAACTACAGGACAGGTAGTAAGCGCAAGCGAATAGACACTGCCAGAGGGGAATCTTCCACCCAGGCTATATCAGAGGAGTCGAGTTATGAGCAGACTTCCTCTCACTCAGAAAGTGAAATTCCTTACTCTGACGGGTCCTCTGCAAGAAGAGGAGGGAGTCAGAGAGCAGTGTCAGGAAAGGGACACTGTGCACGATGTCGAAAGCATTATCAAAGGGGTCCTTAAAGAGCTACTGACACCTGAAATTAAACTCCTTTTTACATCTATTATAATAACTGGCTTTGAAAGATACTTCTAAATTTGCAATAAAGTATTTGCATGATGCTTTTACATTACCTGTCTGATCCCCCATGTTCCTGTATGAGGGGGCTGCCATATTTGTGCAGCAGGCATCTGTTATCATTACAAACTGTAACTAACAGACTGAGATGGGACTGTTAGGTTGGCAAAGTCAGAGTGTCCGAGAGTCAGGCTTAGGAAATCCAACTAACAATTATATACAAAAACAAAGCTCTCAGAAAAAAATGATCACCATGACCTATAGGTAACATGTAATGTACATTCATATGTTAAAATTCATTTTTTAGTGTCAGAATCACTTTAACATTTCTCAGAATACTGAGAAACAAGGGGAATCCCTGGTGCTGTTCAAAAGACACCATAAGGTGTCAGCCTGCTTTGCAGAACATGAGCAACTGCTAAACCTTATTCAGGATGAATGGGATGTGCCGGAACGCAAATTTCAAGCTAGAAATTCAGTCGCTTGTATCCTTTCTCTAAGGGTTCAACCGACAAATGGTCTAAACCTCCACTGGTAGACGCACCAGTCTCACGCGTGTCTAAATCTACCACTCTGACGCAGCAGCATTTAAGGACCCTTCAGACAGAAGGTTTCCTGAGAGCGATTTTCTCTTCGGCAGGGTCGACGTTGCGGCCGTGGCTGGCCTCAGCATGGGTGGCCAGGGCGATTCAATCTTTGTGTGAGACACTCTTTAAGGAGATTCAAGAAGGTACTCCCAGGGAAGAGTTGTTGGCAACTGTACAAGCAATCACAGAGGCATCTAGTTATCTCTGTGACGCCACATTAGATGCATCCCAAATGACTGCACGCACGTCGGCATTATCCATAGCAGCTCGGCGAACTCTTAGGCTAAAGAACTGGTCAGCTGATGTTAGCTCCAAGAAAACCTTAACTTCACTCCCATTCAAGGGACAAAAGTTATTCGGCGACTAGCTGGAAAAGATTATTAAACAAGCAACAGGTGGAAAAAGTGTTTTTTTCGTGGCCAAAGCGGAAAATTTTCAAGGCGACACAATTCACCACAACGTTCTCACTTTCGACAAAAGGGATCCGACAAGAATCGGCCCCCCTGGAAGAACACAAAGTCCTACAACAAGTTCCCCTCCGACAAACCGGCGTCAGCATGACGCGGCACACCCTCTGGAATCGTCAGAGCAAATCGGAGGAAAACTACTACGATTCCGGGAGGCATGAATTCGTTACTCAACAGACGCTTGGGTCAACAAAATTGTATCGGGAGGTTATCATCTGGACTTCAAAGCTCTGCCACCCAGAAAATTTATCATGTCCAGGTTTCCATCCAACCACACAAAAGCAAAACTTTTTCTGGAATGCATAGAGAAGATGGAGAGAACAGGGGTGATTACCACAATTCTGACTCGAACCTCTTTACGGTTCCAAAGAAGGATGGAACAGTCAGGCCTGTATTAGACCTCAAGGGTCAGAACAAATATATCCGATCAGTGCGCTTCAAGATGGAGACGCTACGGTCTGTTATACGAGGAATGGAGCAGGGACAATGGTTCATGTTACTGGATATCAAGGAGGCTTATCTTCATGTCCCGATATGGCCTCCTCATCATGGCTATCTTCGATTTGCATTCAAGAACAAACATTACCAATTTATTGCACTATCATTCGGCCTATCGTCCGCTCCCAGGGTGTTCACCAAGCTAATGTCAATAACAGCAGCGACATTGAGACTACAAGGAATCTCTGTAACACCATACCTCGACAATCTCTTAATCAATGCCAGTTCAGCAGAGAATGCCAGAACGAGCCTAGACAAAGCAATCCCACTTCTCCAAGAATTTGGATGGACAATAAACCTGAGGAAATCAAACCGGAGGAAATCCAACCTTCACCCAAGCCAGCAAATGACATTCTTGGGTCTCGACTTCAACACGGTGATACAAACTGTAAGTCTCCCCCGAGACAAACAGGGCAAAATCAGGAATCAAGTCCAATCTCTGATAGCCAACCAAACTATGACAATACGCAAGGCAATGCAGGTCCTTGGGACTATGGTGTCTGCTATAGAAGCAGTCCCGTTTGCCCAGATTCATCTCCGCCCACTTCAAGCCAACATTCTCTCCTCCTGGATAGGAGGATCACTAGACAGACCACTTCGATTGTCGAACACGACAAAGGCAGCTCTTCATTGGTGGCTGGTTCCAAACAACCTAGCCATAGGAAAATCGTGGGCAACTCCGGAGTAGAACGTTATAGCCACAGATACCAGCCTCCAGGGCTGGGGGCTACATGGAACAACCAATCGGCACAAGGACAATGGTGTCTAGAGGAGTCCAAACTGTCCATAAATGTCCTCGAACTCAGAGCAGTGAAACTGACTCTCCGGCACTGGACAGAAGCTCTGCGGGCAAAACCCGTTCGAATCCAAAGCGACAACGTCACAACAGTGGCGTACATAAACCGCCAGGGAGGAACAAGGAGTCAAAGGGTGCTGGCAGAGGCGAGTCAGATTCTCCTTCTCAGAATGCAACTCGGTAAAACTGTCGGCCATACATATCCCAGGGATATCCAATACGAACGCAGACTTCCTAAGCCGGCACCAGCTAGATCCAGGAGAGTGGGAACTACATCCTGTCGCATTCGAGTGACTAGTGAGCTGTTGGAGACGGGCAAGCATAGATCTGATGGCGTCCAGGAACAATTGAAAGGTCTTCGCTCGCCATCGACATCCACTGGTGGCAGGGGTAGATGCCAAGACGCAACACTGGCAGTTTGACCTAACTTACGTGTTTCCGCCTCTTCCCTTACTGCCACGAGTGCTAAAGAAGATCAAGCAATCACCAGTAACAGTGATAGTAGTCGCACTTTTCTGGCCCTGGAGAACCTGGTTCTCCGACGTACAGGAAATGTCAGTAGCAAATCCGATTCGGTTGCACCCCAGAACAGACCTACTACGTCAGGGACCAATAGTACATCACAACCCAGGACTGTTCGCTTTGATGGGTTGGTTGTTGAGACATCCATCTGGCGGAGTAAGGGATTAGCGGAGGTGGTCATTCAGACAATGCTGAGGGCATCGTCATCTAAGTCCTACCACAGAGCGTGGCGCTCTTACTTCAACTGGTGCGGGGAGACAGATTCTTCTCCCACGGAAGTCAGTCTTCCCAGAATTTTGTCCTTTCTTCAGCACGTATTAGAACTGGGACTAAAGCTCAGTTCTCTTAAAGTGCAGGTGTCTGCATTATCTATCCTATTTCAACACAAGTTAGCTAATGAAGACATTATACACACGTGCTCACGTGGCCCCCGTTTCACCCCCCAGTGGCGGGATGGGACCTAAACCTGGTGCTGGAAGCCCTACTGGAACTGCCATTCGAGCCGCTTCATTCAGTTTCGGACACCTGGGTGACCTGGAAGACGGTATTTCTTGTGGCCATTTCTTCCACCAGAAGAGTATCAGAACTCAAGGCCTTGTCCTGTGACCCTCCTTACCTAACATTCCATAAGGATAAAGCAGTACTTTGCACAATGCCTTCCTTTCTTCCCAAGGTGGTGTCCTCATTCCACTTTAACCATGACATGGTAGTGCCTTCCTTGTGTCCAGAACCAAAGCGCGATAAGGAGCGGAAATTACACAAGTTCAATGTGGTCAGAGCCCTTCTATGGTACTTAGACCGATCCAAGCCATTCAGATCTTCTCAGTCTCTGTTTGTAATTCCTTCTGGACCCCGAAGGGGCCAAGCAGCATCAAAGACGTCAATATCCAGATGGATCAGAGAAACTGCATGCATACATTGCAAAAGGAAGAACACCGCCTCAAGGAATTCGGGCGCATTCTAAGAGAGGTATGGGAGCCTCCTGGGCATGGCGTTACTCTGTTCCATTGGAGCAGCTACCTGGTCTTCTACTCACACATTCTCAAAATTCTACAATGTTGACACCTTCGGCTGAGGCTTCACTTGGACGTAGAGTGCTGCAATCAGTGATAACATAACTGAGCCACTCTCTACAGGCTCGCTCCCACCCTGCTGTTTTGGGACTGCTTTGGTAAGACCCCATCAGTCCCTGTGTCCCCCTAAGACGACAGAGAAAACAGGATTTTTTACTCGTTGTTAAATCTGTTTCTCTGTAGTCGAAAGGGGGACACAGGGCTTCCCGCCCAATGGCGAGCCTTCGTTCGTTGACCATGTTGGTCTTAATGAATACTTCCCAGTTCTGCCTGTTATTGGGTTTTTTGTTATCATAGAGTTCCGTTAGCAGCTTTGGAGCCAACTGAATTGGATTGTACTGTGGGTGGGGTTAAGCCTGACCCGACACGCCCCCTTAATTACTTTCAAGTGTCCTGCCTCCTGGAGGATGGAGCTTAACCCCATCGGTCCCTGTGTCCCTCTTTCGACTACAGAGTACAAAAATCCTGTTTTCCAGCCTACAAGAGTAACTAAATAGTAATAGACTAGTAAGAAGTAATCTCAGCAGGAGGTAAGGCATGAAAAAAAAATCTCCATTGCTTCCAGATACTCCTGTAGATCTGTGAGTGCTGCCTCTTTTATGTATTGAATGAAACAAACCTTAGAGAGATCTGACCGCAAAACCAAAGAGTAAAAATATTGCTTCAGGAAAGGGGAACAGTGGGCACAAGTAAAAGCCCACAAGCACATTGGGTTTAATAAACCTTCAGTGGTTTAATGCTTGTTATATTAATCACCCACATTATAGTAAAAACTGCATTAATAGTCAGTGTATTAAGCTTTTGTCCCTTGAGCTGCTCAAGTATGGATATAGAAAAAAATATCCTATAGTGCGTGACCCCAATTTTTCTCGAGATACATTTAAATGTAATAAAAAATCTTTCTGTTTAAATGAATTGATTACTTGTCCGCTTTAATCTTTTTTAATATACATATAGTTAATTTAACTGTATGTATGTGTGTATAGATCGAGAAATGGATATAGATTAAAGTTAAATTAACTGGAATGCATATTTGATATTCTGCAAATAAATTACTCCTCAGGATTATTATATCTCCTTTATTTACAGATTTGTCAGAAGCTTTGGATGAAGATGCAGATCCAACACAATCTGCCCTTACAGCTGTAGCCACTTTAGCAGCAGCATGGCCCCAACTACACCAAGGTAGTTTGCTTTTTGGCAAACATTAGCTTATAAAATATGATTTGTGGTTTTGATTGGCTGAGAGAGGGACATTTATGAACCCCTCCCTAATTTAATGAAGGATTCTTTTTATCAAGAATTAACATTTTGCCATAAGGAATATTATTCAGCTACATATCGGTTTGATAAATAGTGATGTATTCTAGATGCCAGCGCTTCTTGGAGTAGATATGGGTTTTTTTTTAGCAAAAAATATTTACTGCTTCCATGTTTATTCCTCATCTGCAGATAGTATTTGCCTTCATACATTTTTTTTCAAAATCTTAAAATGGGAACTCCACAAAAACATGAGTTAGGCTTTTTAAAAAGTAAACATAATTTCAAGCAACTTAACAATATAAATCAGAAATATGCAGACTTTTCATGATTTTAATGGTTTCTGACAGTTCCTTAAGCCCAACCCCCTGCTCTACTGCTGAGCTGGCTGACTACTTTGCGGAGTTGGCTGACTACTTTGTAAGCTGGCTGACTACTGTTACTTTGTATCAGCAGCCAGCTGTCCTTAGCCTGCATCCTCCAAACTTCACAATTCCCTGAACATGATTTCAATAAGGAAAGGCACATAACATTGTGGGTTATGTAGTTCCTACATGCTCTCTGTAAGCTGTGGAGAAGTTGTTACAATTTGTAACATCAGTTACAGTTTTAGTCTCAAAAGGTTGGGGATGCCTGTTGTAGAAAACCAGTCATCCTGCAGTTTAACACATTTTTGGTACTTCCCTTATGCAGGTTGCCGTCTAAAAGGACTAGATTTGGACAGCTGTACGCTGTCCGAGATTCTGAGGTTACACATTTTGGCATCTGGTGCTGACGCAACTTTTGCCAATGCTAAGTATCGATACCAAAAGCAAGGCGGATTTAATGCTACGGATGATTCTTGTGTGGAACTACGGCTCAGCAATCCTGCCATCCTGAAGAAGCTTTCTACAATATCTGTTTATGCCCTGCTACCTGGTGAGACTATTTACACAACTGTATGCTCTCTACTACACTCTAAATGTTCTTGCATAGAAGTTGGTCAGTACACAAACACGTTGAATCTGTTGGTTGCTAAATAAAGTATACATAAGACAAACGGAGGAAATTAACATTACAAAGTAAGGGCTGTAAAGTGAAAGAAAACACTGCCATTAAATTGTTTAGCATTTGTTTTTGTGCATGAATTTCTTTTTGTAGTAAGAAAATGCCCGAAAACACAAATAATGTAAGTAGTATTAGTTTGTTAAAGGAACAGTAGCACAAAAAATAAAAGTAATTCATCTAAATCTAATGAAATATTGCCCTGCATTGGTGACCAGCATTTTCGGCGCATGCGCAGTTGGAGTAATCTTCCGGTGTGGATCTACTGCGCATGTGATGAAAGTCATGAAAATTTGATACTGTTTTGATTGCATCATGAGTCTGAGCTAGTTACAATGCTTAAATTTAGTCACATACAAAGATTGCACAAGTCTTTCTCAATTGCTTTAAAATACTGCTTGTTCAAGCAAGTAGCTACTAATTCAGGGGGGAAAACGTTTTGTTTTTTTTTTAAAGAATTTTCATTGTTAAATAGTTAAGTTGGGTTGAAAAATACCAAAGTCTATTAAGTTCAACCCCCTCCAAATGAAACCAAGTTAGACCCAGTGAAAATATATATACTGTGCAAATATCTATATTAATTGTAGATTTTAGTATCACTATAGCCTTGGATATTATGCTTGTCCAAGAAATAATCCAAGCCCCTCTTAAAAGACATTAACAGACTGAAGAACCACCTACGTTGCTTCAAATAAAAGTTATTTTCCTCTAGTCTAAAGGGATGGCCTCTGGTCCGATGATCTGTTTTATAGCTGAATAGATTTCCCACTAGCAGTCTATAATATCAATATTCCTTAATTCAGCCTTAAAGGAACAATAACATCAAAAAAAATTTTTTTTAATTTGTTAGTACACAAAAAAAAAACACCAAAACAAATTATACTTTTAAATCACAAAGCCTTTATTAAGAAATAACTTAAAGAAATTCCACTTCCTGTCCTGTACAGAAAAGGCGATATGGCGACCATCCATGCTTCTGGGCTCGATTCCTCCTCCTGGCTATTCCAATGACAGCATGTGAAGGAGCAACATTGATGCGTTGCATTGACTGCCCGCCGTTCCTGCCGGTATCTGGGACGTCTTTGCTCCTGCTGTCCCCAGATTTGGATGTGGTGTTTGTATTTAGTTTTTCACAGGGAGGGTTCCCTTTCCCCAGAGGATGTTTCTGTATGTGATTAGTGAGTGGCTGCCGAAGACTCTGCTCTCCCGGACGTTCCCAGCAATGTTTGTGTTATTTATGGATTTGTTTCTTCCTAAACCCAGAAAATGCAGTAGCGCCTCCCAAGCAATGCCAGGTGGTTGTAAGCGATTTAACCCGCTGCTGCTGCCCAGTATACGGCTGCAGCTTCCTGTTTAAGAGAAAAGCAGTGACTGCAGGCGGATTTTCTTTGCATTCCCCAATCCCCTGTGGTTTAGAGAGTCACACAGCTACCGTCAATGGGCAGCAAGCGATTCTCCTCCGTGTCCATTAGTGCCTCTGTGTTCCCACCCATTCTACTTTGAGCTATACCCCTTACAAGCACGCAGGGAATGCAAAGGAAATCCGCCTGCAGTCGCTGCTTTTCTCTTAAACAGGAAGCTGCAGCCCTATACTGGGCAGGAGGAGAGGGTTAAATCGCTTACAACCGCCTGGCATTGCTTGGGAGGCGCTGCTGTATTTTCTGGGTTTAGGAAGAAACAAATCCATACGGGAGAGCAGAGTCTGCGGCAGCCGCTTACTAATCACATACAGAAACATCCTCTGGGGAAAGGGAACCCTCCCGGTGAAAAACTAAATACAAAACCACATTCAAATCAGGGGACAGAAGGAGCAAAGACGTCCCAGATACCAGCAGGAACAGCGGGCAGTCACTGAAACGCATCGATGTTGCTCCTTCACACGCTGTCATTGGAATAGCCAGGAGGAGGAATGGAACCCAGCAGCATGGATGGCCGCCATATCGCCTTTTATGTACAGGACAGGAAGTGGAGTTTCTGTAAGTTATTTCTTAATAAAGGCTTTGGGATTTTAAAGTATAATTTGTGTTGGTGTTTTTTTTTTTTTTTTTGATGTGTACTAACGAATTTTTTAAAAAAAATTTGACGTTACTGTTCCTTTAAAAAATCTTTGTGGAACTGTATCAAAAGCTTTAGCAAAGTCCAAGTAGATTACATCTGCTGCCATTGCAGAGTCAAGGTTCCTGCTCACCTCCTCATAAAAGGCAATTAAATTAGTCTGACATGATTGGTTACACATAAAACCATGCTGGCGCAAACTCATTGTATTATGACTTGTCGTGAAGTCCAGTATCTTATGCCTTAATGCCCCTTCAAATGGCTTCCCAACCATTGATGTCCAACTAACAGGCCTATAGTTTTGAGACTGAGAATAGGATCCCTTTTTGATTAGTGAAACCACATTAGTAATCACCGAGCCGACTTGTTGGAGAGGCAGTGTAAAATGGGGTAAATTGTGTTGTGCACCACATTAGCAATCGCAAGTCTCTTGTACCATGCCATTCCTCAATGAATACTGAAAGATTAAAGAGGTTTGGCAGTCCCAGAGCTAAGCTCCTTTAGTACCCCAAGATGCATAACATCCAGTCCCAGAGCTTTGTTTTTTTCATGTTGTAATCTCTTTTGAATATTCTCTTGCGTGAACCATGCATCTTTTGTTGTATCACTAGAATTTGGTTGATTAGAAGGAAACCTTAATTAACTGGTTCCTTTTTTGTGTAGACTGATGAAAAATAGTTTAGAATCTCTGCTTTCTCTTGCCTAATTGGGGGACACAGGCACCATGGGGATGAAGATCCTGCAGCTGGAGAATGGACACTAACTTGTTAACTGTGACTCCTCCTCCTGCTCTGGGCTTCATCCCCTGCCTCCTCCTCTCACTTCCAGTTTCGTTTAGTGTCCTCAGAAGGAGGAGACACACATCAGGTGGCTGGAGCAATTGATCAAAGACTACAGTCAGATCTTTCCACAAGGTGGGCCATTGTTTCATACAAGAGCCCCTTCCAGCTGAAAATTCAACCTGCCTAATAGCCTTCCCGCTCTCCGGAGGACTGCAGGCTTGCTCCCTTCCTCCCTGCGCCGGTTCCCGCTCCACGGAGGCTGCACCAGCGCCATTATCCAGGTGTGTACATTTATAGATGTGCATATATATATAGGTATATATATACTTATGTATATATACTTATATATAGATATCAGGGGAGAGAAATAATAAGGCACGGTTCTTTCAGCTGGAAACTACTGTGAGTAGTTTGTCACTCTCATTATACCCCCCTCCGTCTTTCAGCCCTTTTTTCTACATCTGTAACTACCTGTGCTCTGGGTCGGTACAGAAGCGCACTTCCGCTCCGCCATTTACCCATAGGGTACATTTTTTGCGCCCTTCCTAGCTTCCGGTCGGCTTTCGGGTTCTGAGTCGTGCGGTTCCCTGATAGCGCATCTTCTTCTCTCTGCTACTGCAGCTCCGCCTATCCAGTGTCTACACAGCATCACAACCTCTGTGTCAGTTCTTAAAGCCAGGCAAGTTTTCTACTACAGCACCTCTGTCTCCATCGTTCTCTTCTGCGCTTGACATGGGCCTCATAGCCTTATGTATAATATCATCACTAGGGGTTAAAGTCAAGGGTTCAAATCTGTTCATGCTTCTTGACTCGGCTGTTATCCCTTTTAAAACGCTCTCGTTTTCTCTCTTTCTCTCTCTTCTGCAGACGAATCCGACTACACAGAGTATTCTGCCTGAATTCTGCGGGTTTTTCCCCCTCCCAAAAAAAAAAAAATATATATATAGTCATAGTTTTATCCACAGTGTAGCTCTAGGTCTCTACTATAAGAGCACATGGCAGACAAAACAGAAGAGCCCAGGACCTCTAAGTCCTCAGCTCATACTCGCAAGACCGCACAGGTCTCATACTTGGCATGCGAGACCAAATTTCAGGCAGCTTCGGCTGAATCTGTGTGTGTGGACTGTAGACCCAAAGACCCTCCACTACCACCTACCAGTCCTACTGAAGCAGAATTGATTAAGGCACTAACCCTCTGACTTGCAGGCATTCAAAATTTGGCTCGCATTCCCAAGACGTTAGATAAGGTCCTTGAGCGCTTATCTCAACCGACTAAAACGGACCACCGCCCCTCTAGCTCTAAGCTCACAGAGTTCCCTGTATCTTCCCAGTTTATGAGCACTTAGAGGTGATTATCAAAGCACAATGTAAAAATCCTGATCACAGGGTACAGCTTTCCAGACGCTTTTCCCAAACATACCCGTTCCCACAAGAGTGTACGGATCTCTGGTCATCACTGCCCCCCAGTGGACCCCCCAGTCTCTAGACTGTCTAGGAATACTGCAATTCCGGTGGCAGATGCAGCAGCATTCAAGTACCCAATCGACACGATTGGAAGGATTATGCAAGTCTACCTTTACAGCGACACCACATTCCAGCCAAAGTCTGGGAAGAACAGGCTGCACAGTCTATCGGGTCGGAGGACCCTTTGACTGACAATATCCTGTCCCAAGTAGCTAACGCCACATCATATATATGTGATGCAGCCAAAATGGTTGCTCAGGCCTCCGCACAATCCATTGCGGCCAGAATGTTCCAATGGCTGAAGACCTTGTCAGCGGATCTAACCTCTAAGAGATCGTTAGTCAGCCTCCCCTTGCAAGGCAAGCTACTCTTCGGGGCGGAACTTGACAAGATCATTCCTCAAGCCACAGGAGGCAAAAGCACCCTTTTACCACAGATCAGAAATAAGAGAACCTCATTCAAAAGAAGACCCTTTTTTCGCCCCTTTCGCCAAGGACAAAGGTCAAAACCTCAAGCAGAGAAGCCTAACTCCAACTTTCGCTCCCGCTATCAACAAAAACTGAGAACCAGTTGGTCATCCTCCAAGGGCACAACAAAGCCTGCACAAGACCAGCACAGCATGAAGAGATGCACACCACCGAAGAGATCCCGGAGGTGTGGAAAGACAAGATAAGGGATCAGTGGGCTCTTCAGGTGGTATCCCAAGGTCTGCTGATAGAATTCACACGACAGCCACCTCGCAGATTTTTCAAGTCTCGCCTACCCAGTCAACAAACCAACAGGAAAAAGTTCCTACAGGTAGTTCAAGACCTCGCCACAGCAGAGACAATAAAACCGGTCCCTCCGACAGAGGTAGGAATGGGCTAATTTTCCAACCTATTCACCGTCCCCAAAAAGGACGGATCCCTACGACCCGTATTAGATTTAAAGACACTCAACCTCTGAGTCAAATACCACCACTTCAAGATGGAGTCCACTCAGTCGGTCCTAGGATCGATGGAAAACAACTAATTCATGACGGTGATAGATGTCAAGGAGACATACCTCCATATACCCATTCATCCAAATCACCACAGATTCCTTCGATTCTTTGTAGACGGCAAACACTGGCAGTTTGTAGCACTCCCCTTTGGACTGTCTTCTGATCCTCACATTTTCACCAAAGTCCTGGCGGCCGCATTAGAAGACCTACAAAGTATGGGAATCGTGGTCATCCCCTATTTAGACGATCTACTCATCAAGGGTCTGTCAGCAGAGACCACTGAAGCACACACCTCTCTTGTACTCCAGTGGTTAACGAGCCTAGGGTGGATGATCAACTACAACAAATCCCACCTGACAACATAACAGCAGTGGCATACATAAATCACCAAGGGGGCACCTGAAGCCCAATGGCTCTACAAGAAGAAAGCTCCATCCAAAGGTGGGCAGAGACCAATGTCCCAGCGATATCCGCGGTACACATCCCAGGGGTAGACAACTGGATAGCAGACTACCTCAGCAAAGAGACCCTGGACCAAGGCGAGTGGCGTTTACACCCCCAAGTCTTCCAACTCATAGTAGAAAGGTGGGGACTCCCGGAGATCGACTTAATGGCATCACAAAACAGGAAGGTGCAAAGATTTGTAGCCAGAAGTCTAGACCCACTGGCAGAAGCATTAGATGCCTTAGTGATACCCTGGGAGTTCAACAGGGCCTACATATGTCCCCCTTGGCATTCTTACCACGGGTCATCAAAAAGACACAACGTGATACCCACAATGATACGTGCACGAAAGCCGGTGTCCACTAAGGTTTATCACAGAGTGTGGAAAACATTCATTATATGGTGTGAAAACAGGGGTTCAGACCCTCAGAAAGCAAAGGAGAAGGAGATACTATCCTTTCTACAGGACAGTTTAAGAAAAGGCCTAGCCTTAATTTCCCTGAAGGTACAAGCGTCGGCTCTATCAATTCTTTTTCAGAAGAAGCTAGCCTTAAGGAGCAACATCAAAACTTTTCTCCAAGGAGCTACAAGACTTGCACCTCCGTACAGATCCCCAGTTCCACCCTGGGACCTCAACTTGGTACTCTCTACCTTACAGGATGATCCTTTCGAACCTATAGAGAACATCCCACTCACCACGCTCATGGAAAAGGTGGTTTTCCTAGTAGCAATAACGTTGGCTCGCAGGACTTCAGAACTGGCAGCACTTTCCTGCAACCCTCCGTTAAAAATAGTTCACAAGGACAAAGTAGTGTTAAGGCCTACACGCGACTTCTTTCCCAAGGTAGTCTTGGAATTTCATCTCAACCAGAACCTGATGGTACCTTCCCTGTGTCCGGAATCTAAAAATCAGGGTGAGAGAAATTTACGCAACCTAGATGTAGTCCGGGCTATCAAGACTTATCTAGATGCCACCAGGCAGAATCTCTTTTCATTATTCAATTGGAACAAGAGCATCTAAGGCGGTTATATCCAGGTGGATCAGGGCTACGATTACCAGAGCTTATGCATTGAAGGGACAACAACCACCGTTAAGGATGACAGCTACAGGCCGTTCTTTCTGAGCACTAATGTGGGGAAAGTGTCCCACCCTCAGGGGTTGCTTTTGGACATCCCCATGGTGCCTGTGTCCCCCAATTAGGCAAGAGAGAGAGAGATTTTTTTGTACTCACCGTTAAATCTTTTTCTCTTGTCCTATATTGGGGGACACAGGCCTTCCCTCCCTGTCTACACTGAAAGAGTTTTCCATACGCATTGTATATAGTTCTTTGTGAGTTTTCTGAGTTGCTGAGGGGGTTAAGGATATTCTCTTCTGTTTTGGGTTGCTATTCTCCTTCTTCGGTAGAAACTGGAAGTGAGAGGAGAAGGCAGGGGATGAAGCCCAGAGCAGGAGGAGTCACAGTTAACAAGTTAGTGTTCATTCTCCAGCTGCAGGATCTTCATCCCCATGGTGCCTGTGTCCCCAAATATAGGACAAGAGAAAAAGATTTAACGGTGAGTACAAAAAAATCTCTTTCTCTGTTCTCGTCCATCTCAATTTTAGCTTGTCTAATAGCTTTTTTTGCATTATTTATACCTGTGAAATGTTTTAGCTGTCCTGGCTAACTTGAAAGCCTTAAAAGCATGTCTTTTCTTACCACCAACAGTTCTGTCAAACCAAAAAGGTTTTGCTTTTCAGCAACGTCCCTTGCTTAAAAGGGGAATATATGGACATGTTTATTTATTAAAGGGGTGATTCACCTTTAAGTTTACTTTTAGTATATTGTAGAAGGGCCAATTCTAAGACACTTTTCAATTGGTCTTCATTATTTATTTTTCATAGTTTTTTAATGATTTGCAACTTTCTTCTGTTTCTTTGCAGCTTTCAAATGTGGGTCACTGACACCATGTAAAAACAAATGCTCTGTAAGGCTACAAATGTATTGTTATTGCAACTTTTTATTACTTATCATTCTATCCAGCCCCACTCCTATTCATATTCCAGTCTCTTATTCAAATCAATGCATGGTTGCCAGGGGAATTTGTACCCTAGCAACCAAATTGCTGACACTGCAAACTAGAGAGCTGCTGAATAAAAAGCTAAATAACTATAAAACCACAAACACTAAAAAATAAAACCAATTGCAAATTGTCTCAGAATATCCCTGTCTACATTATACTAAAAGTTAACTCAAAGGTGAACAACCCCTTTAAGCAGCATTTTGAAGACATTTCTGTGATCAGCCTTTCCCAGTTAATTCAGATGAAGCCACTTTGGATTGTGTGTTTGACACAGAATAACTTAACTCAGATATCCTATTTTTCCCACTTAACAAAGAATATTGTGTCACAGCATCCCATTCAATTAAAGAGTTCACAATTGAAAACAATGGTGCTTTGGTATGCTAATGAAAAGGTTAAATGCATTAAATCAGTTAAGATGACTTTAGATAACACAGTTTCTTCAATTAACCCTGAGTCACGATGCATTTAACACACAAATCCAAGTGGCTGCATCTGTATGTTGCAGAGATGCCCTTATACTGGTAAAGTTTGTACATCTAAAATGTATTGTTTTACTTACACTCTGACAGTTCCTGCATCGTAATCTCAAAGGAGACCATGTTAGGATCCCTATTCCCTAAATGCTCACCCACACAGATGCTAGAGATGAGATCAATATTATTAGTTATTACCAGGGCCAAAATAGAGTACTTCTACAAGGTTCATGAACAAACTTAACGGAGAAGGAAAAGCTAAAATGAGTTAAGGTCTATATAAATACACCAGTAAACCCTCAAAGTAATGCTGCTCTGAGTCCTCTGACTTCCTGTTTTCAGCATAAACCACTAGGACTTGAGCATGCTCAATTTGGTCCTCACTCACTCTCACCTTTCCCCCTCCCTCCTCTGCTGTAACCTGAGCCCAGAGCTATGAGTGAGCAGGAAGACTCAGACAGTAAGTGTTGTCACACCAAGCTAATATTGCAGCTGCTATCCTAAACAAACAGATTGCTTCTAGAGCTGTTTACTCAGGTATGGTAAATGGTAAAATCTCAACCCAAAGGGTTTCCACATCCTCTCCCATCTGCCATCCATGGTTATTTTTTTTAGAACCCGGCTTTTATTCAGGTTTTACATAAAAAGGGTGGAGGAGTTTGTCTTTAATCCCTCTGTTCCTCTTTGAAAAGATGTAACCATTTAAATTGATGGCCCAGTCACATGTTTCATCCCACCAGGTCTTGGTGAAACCAATGATATCACTCCCAACTTTGAGTGCAGCAGTAAAGAGTGACTGAAGTTTATCAGAGCACAAGTCACATGACTGGGGGCACCTGGGAAACGGACAATATGTCTAGCCACGTGTCAGATTTCAAAATGAAATATAAAACAGTCAGTTTGCTCTTTTGAAAAACAGGTTTCAGTGCAGAAGTCTGCTATAGAAAACGTATTTTAGTATAGTTATACGTTATCTGGTAGGCAGCCTGTGAATCCTCTCCTTTTTCAGTTTGAATGGCTCCTGCCATGGCTACACTGCAGCTTATTTATATCAACTATAGAAGTTTTTCTAAAGCAAACACTTTTACCAGTACAGGGCAATATTACATTATATTGTAATTACTTGCTTTTATTATTTGGTTTTCATGTTCCTTAAACCATGGCTAAGCATGCCACACATTCATATACCTTTCCAACTGCAAATTTTTTTTTTTAGATGTTTGAACATATTGTTTTTTTTTCTTGATGCTACTGTATATAACAGAAACATTTTGCAGTTACTTTTCCTTGCTTTTCAGATGTTAAAATTGATGGACCCAAATTAAATTTGTTTCCCTAGGTGAGAAGCTGAAGATTCTTCATGCATTGTGTGGGAAGCTGCTGACATTAGTCTCCACAAGAGATTATATTGAAGACTATGTGGAAGAGCTGAGGCAAGCGAAACAGGAGTTCAGAGAGCTTAAAGCAGAACAGAATCGAAGAGAACGAGAAGAGGCTGCTGCCAGGTAAGAAAAAATATCCTTCCACTGGTAGAAAATCAGTCTTCTAGGATGAGGTAGGCTTATTTACTTTTCATTTTAAAAGCAATATAATTATAAAATCTACCAATTACAAACAGACAATGACTCCGACAATGACTATTTTAGCAGGGTGAAATTGTATGTATGTATATTTTTATTTGTATAGCGCTTCTTGAGGGCAAAGCACTGTACAGCAACAATCAACTGAGGGTTCTCTTCATTAATAAGTAACTAAGTGCATTATTAGAAGTACAATTCACAAATATAAAATATAATCCCGCAGTGTCAAGGAGACAAAAGGATGGAGGACCCTACCCTGTGGGGCTTACAGTCTAAAATTGTAATATAAAATGACTGACCATCACACAGAAGTTCAGGGTAATTTAGTTACATGACTGTCATGAACAGGAATATGGAGGAACTTTAACCCCTGACCCAGAGCATTATAACATTGCAACTAGTGCTTATGTGCTTACCATCACACAAAAATGTTCTTTGCTCAAGTGTGCCTACTTAAGGTTAATACTTGGAATCAAATAATTAAGCATCACCACCACTAGAGGCTGTATATGTATAATATTATGCAGTGAAAGTAGAAGCACATATGTTTTTTGTCTTTCTAGAACTAAGCTAATTGACTTAGCAGCTGGTACATTCATTTGTATATCTTATTAATGTAATCACCTTCCCTTTTCTTCCAATTTAGGATTCGGAAGAGAAAAGAGGATAAGTTAAAGGAACAAGAACTGAAGATGAAAGATAAACAAGAGAAACTTAAAGATGAAGAGAACAAAGGCTTTTCCAAAGATTTTGGGTATGCCACATTGAATTCACAAAATGGGATGTTTAGTTTGAAAGTAATAAGTTGCACTGTCATACACATTTGTATTAATATAACATTGGTTTGTCACATGGCCTTACATACAGTAATGGAATTGGGACAGGTGTATGATTCTTTCCCTCCATCATGCACCATTCAGAACTTTATTGTACTGCTTCTCCTCTCTCTTCATTGTATTAAGTCAAGGAGAGATATAAAATCAAAGGAAACCATTACAGGGGATCTCTAATTAAAATACTTATTAAATATGTTCCTACAATAATTTTACTAATGTTAATTGGGTTATCATCATTTTCAGAAATGAAGAGCAAGATGAGTTAGACACCAGCTCTGAGAACAAAGATGCAGAGAAAAGGGGCCAGGATTCAGCTTCGGAGGATGAAGATGATGCTAGACCAACTGGCAAAAGAGGTAAAAAAAAAAAAAAAAGTCCAAAAGAGACCTGGAAGTTAATGCAGTAACTGTATTATGACTAAATCTTATCAAACATTTGCTGAAAAAGCAGGAACAGTTGAATCCCCTCAAGTGTTCCATACATACCCAGAGTGTTGGGAATTATGGTCTGTTTGCCCAACTGTCCATCCAAATTTGACCATTTATGACCAACTTTAGCTAGCAACTGTCTTAAGAAATGCATAATTGTTGAGATCTTATGGGGTCTTTAAGGCTTCTTATTTCTTCTCACCTCTTATTCTCCATTATTTGAATTCTTGTGTGAATAAAGTGAGTAGAGACCCTGCCATCCCCTCACCTTTTAAAACCATTTGACTGAAATCTTGCATGTATATAGAATTATCCTGAACTCCCTGAGAGCTGTAAGGCCTGGTTTACCCCATCCTATTGGTTCTGGGTCACTCTTGCATCTAGTGAGGCGTTCAGTATTGCACAACTCCCTTATAGGTAACTTAAATTGAAGGCTTAAATAAAACAGGGCACCTTAAAATATTTCCCCACCAAAGGTGCAGGCTAATACAGCCCACACTCTGAATGGGGGTAAAAGTTGTTTTTGATGAGGGAAAATATTTAAGGGTAACCAGTCCCTTTTAAAATACTTAAAAGGTGGTTTATTAGAATATCGGTTATCTGTTGGTCAACTTTTCATTCAAAGCATATACATCTCCTTTAAGATTTTAATGCCTTTTTCTTCTACCTCCCCTCAAGCTAAATACACATTTCAGAGGGAAAACTTAAATAAATTCCATGTTTAATGAGCTTGTATTCATTCATTCATTCGTTGTATTTAAAGGAATTCGAGGCCAAAGGGGACTTAAAGATGTAAAGAATAGAAATGGCACTAGTGATGGAGGACTGGAAAAGAAAGAAGACTTGACTGCTGAGGAGGAAGAGCAGCTGCGTCAGGAATACCTAAAACGAGAACAGGAATTGGTGGAAAAGATCCAGCAAGCAACGGCTTGCACTAATATATTTCCTCTAGGCCGAGATCGCTGGTACAGACGATTCTGGACTTTCTTTTCTGTGCCGGGACTCTTTTTAGAAGAGGATTACTCTCACCTCACTGAGGACATGCTGCAGCATCAGCCAGTTTCTAAACAGGAAACATCTCACAAGGACATCACTGGAGTAAATGGCCATGAATCTACATCTCCTCTCCAAGAGAACAAGAAAGAGACTGAAGCTCCAAAACCAATAAACAAACCAAATCGCTGGTGCTATTACAGCTCTACAGAGCAGCTGGACAATCTGATAGAAGCTCTGAACACAAGGGGCCACAGAGAAAGTGCCTTAAAAGATACACTGCTACTGGAAAAAACCAAGATCTGTCAGAGGCTGGATAGTTTCCCAGTTAATCGCTTCAACATTGCAGGTATAAGCAACGATTTTTCCTGAATTTTTACAGTTTTTCTTATTTTGTGTATAATGTGTAATTGAAATGATGCGTCAATGAGACAAGAAGACTTGATTCACTTTTCTGGTAGTTGAAATGTAACGAGTATTGGCAAATGACATCCATCTTTAGATACTTAGTTATTAAAGGGCAAGGAAAATCTAAAATAGAATAAGGCTAGACATTCTGTATTTTGTACAGAACATGAACTAACTGCACCACAAGCCTAATCAAACAAATGATTTATGCTTTCAAAGTTGGCCACAGGGGGCTGTCATCTTGTAACTTTGTTATACATCTTTGCAAGACTAGACTACATACACATGCTCAGTGTGGTCTGGGCTTCACAAATGATCAAAGAACAAAGCTGCTTGAGTTCTGCATGGCTGGTAATTTTGGCAGGGGTTTTCCTTGCTGTTCACAAGTATGATTTTCCCTGCCAGAAGTTAGGGACCGTCTGACAATTCCTATCCACAGCACTAAATGAAGGGAGAATTTCACTGCATACAGTCAGGTTTCTTATAAAAACGGTACACATTTTTTAATTAAAGTATATTGGAGATTTATTTTTCATTAAAGAAAGTTAAAATGGGGTTTTATTTCTTTGCTTTTCCTTGCCCTTTAAAAGTAGAACCATTGCAGCACCAGTAAGTTATTTGCATGGTAGCCGTAAAGAAATGCTGCAGTTTACTACAGCACAAGTCACTGATTCTTTGTCTTGTTTTACAAGACCTTATTTTCTTTGCCTTTGCACAGGGCCCAGTGCCTGTGCAGAAGACTTGCTCAAAACTCTCTTGCCTCCCAAAATTTCCTTTTATTTTGCAAAGAAGCAATGGGGGAAAAAAGAAAATTGCACATGTTCAAAAGTGCAAAGTATTAGGGAAAGCGATGTTAGAAGAATCTAATCAAATTGACTGCATTTACTGGATTTGAGCAGTATGTCTCTGAACACCTCAGAATTAATTCAGCTGCTTCAGTCCTGTGTCACATCATGGATAAACACTAGTGTCCCAGTGCCACTGGCAGCCATGCATGCCCAAGCCATCACACTACCTCTCAAATAGTTTACACATGTGCTTTGGATCAAGAGCTGTTCCCCACCTTCTCTTGCTCATTCTAGTAGCGGTTGATCTTGGTTTCATCTGTCCAAAGAATGTTTTATCCAGAACTGTGCTGGCTTATTTTAGATTTTTTTTTTTTTTTTTTGCAAAGCCCAATCTAGCCTTTCTATTCTTGATGCTTATGAGTGGCTTGGACCTTGCACTTTACTTTCATGCAGTCTCCTCTTTATGGTAGACTTTGATATTGATACGCCTACCTCCTGGAGATGACCATGGAAATGATTCTACGATCATCCACCACTTATCTTCCATGTATGTCCAGGTCCATCTTTCTTAGTATTTGCCAAATTGTAGATTTTGCCACTCCTAATTTTGTAGCAATTTCTCGGATGGGTTTTTTCTGTTTTTGCAGCTTTAGGATGGCTTGTGTTACCTGCATAGAGAGCACCTTTGACCACATGTTTTCTGTTCACAGCAAAAGCTTCCACATACAAGCACCCCCCTCAATTCAACTCCAGGGCTTTTATCTGCTACATTGATAATGACATAACCAAGGCATTGCCCACACCTTCCCATGAAATAGCCTTTGAGTCAATTGTCCAATTGTTTTTGAAATGAAGTGATTGTGTTAAAAAAAAAATCTTTAGTTCCTCAAATTTTTATGCAATTTTTTTGTTCAACCCTATGAATTAAAGCTGAAAGTCTGCAGTTCAGCTGCATCTAAGTTGTTTCATTTAAAAATCATTGTGTTAATGCACAGAACCAAAGTTAGATAAAAGTTCTCTGTCCAAATATTTATGGACCTAACTGTATATGCATTATATGTATAATAGCACAAGTGTATGTGTTTGCTGCAACTCCTTGATCATTTATTATATATATTTTGGAGTTTGTCAGTACATTTTCTTGTATGTGGAGTGCTTACCTTTATTAGGCAATAGTAGAACAAATCCTATAAAAGTTGTGTGGGGCCTTTAAAGTCATTGTGATTAGGGATGCACCGAATCCAGGATTCGGTTCGGGATTCGGCCAGGATTCGGCCTTTATCAGCAGGATTCGGATTCGGCCGAATCCTTCTGCCGAACCGAATACGAATCTTAATTTGCATATGCAAATTAGGGCCAGGGAGCTAAATCACGTGACTTTTTGGCACAAAACAAGGAAGTAAAAAATGTTTTCCCCTTCCCACCTATAATTTGCATATGCAAATTAGGGTTCGGATTCGGTTCGGTATTCGGCCAAATCTTTCAGGAAGGATTCGGGGGTTCGGCCGAATCCAAAATAGTGGATTGTGATAATTGTGATACTGATTGTTTGATTTTTATAAAATTTATTCCAAATGGGGAAGGCATTCCCACATTTGGTAAATAATATTGGTGCAAGAAAAGATGACATAAAAACCTTTACTGCTTTTGTAGATAACGCTCTACCAACATTAGACTTTAAGCCTTGTCGCGGAAAGTTGCTTAATGCATCCGAGAGCTTACCAGTATCTGCCGAGAAACAGCTTGAGCTTCGACTCTGTGACCTCATACTTGACATTGAAGACAGAATTTATCAGGGAACCTTGGGGGCCGTTAAGGTATTTCTTTTCTTCGCAAGTAGCTAGTTCAAAGAATTTAAAAGAATATCTAATCAATTTAATTTATATAATACTGATATAATAAAAATGAATACTTGCCCCTTTGAGCAGGTACCAGACAGGCAGTTGTGGCGAGCGGCTCTTGAAAACAACACATACGAACTTCTGAATGACGAAGTAAAGGAAAATGGTTCATCAAAACCTATAAACCATGAAATGGAGGAAATGGAAATTGACATAAAGCAAAGTGCTAAAGACAGGTATATACACAATATTTCATTAAAGTCATTCGAGTAACTCTATTTTCATTATATTATTACGCTGTTAAAGAGGGTATCATGGATAATATGTGCATCACATTAATAATGTAAGATCATGAGTTACTGTGTGAATTGTTTGAATCTCAACTCTGATATTCCCATCAGTGCTGATATTTACATGGCACCATCCAAAACTTGTCCCAACATTTACTACTAGATACCTGTTTGATACAGGGAGCTTTTATAAATCTGTATAGCCTTCCATTCCATATTCAAGATGGGAGAATGGGCAGATCACGGAGTATTTTGGCAACGCAAACAGAGCGCTAAAATGGCCTTGTAATGGCTGGTAAAATGTTGCTTAATTGCAAATATTTTATGATAAGCTGTTAGTAGTATTTCTTTTGATGTGTTCCCCATAGAATTGGAAACCTTCCCTTATGCATACTTAGGGGCACATTTACCAAGGGTTGAATTTCGAGGGTTCATTAACCCTCGAATTCGACCATCAAATTTTTATCGAATTAAAACCCTTCAACTTCAAGGGGGTTTTAACGCAATTCGAATTATCGAATGATTGAATATCAAAAATCTGATTGATCGATAAAATCGAACTATTTTAAACATTCGATCGAATTTTTTATATTTGATCAAAAAAAATGGGAAAATCCCATGGAGCTTCCCATAGGGATATATAGCAATTCGGTAGGTTTTATCTGCCAAATTGTTATATTGAATTTTTTTTTTTAAGGGCCAGTACTTCGACAATCGAATTCGAATTTGGCAAATTCGAATCTAATTTTGGTCTGTTCGGTAGTCGAATAAGCCCAAAATAAATTAAAAATTTTTTAATAAAATTTGAACCTTAGTAAATGTGCCCCTTATTGAATTGGTTGGGGCTGTAATTTTTGTGATATGGTTAATTTTAGGCTTCTGGGGATTAAGACTGACACTCCTAGTGCTACATCTACAAGCACCAACACTCCCCAACCAGTGAATAATGCTGTGTGGTATCTAGCTCGTGCACTGCATCAGATCGAGCAGGGAGTAGAACGCAAATATCTGAAGGCTCCTCTTGGTAAGTGTACCTGAGGAATTTCATTCACATGTTCTTTTCTACCTATTCTTACAGGTAAATTGTCTGCTCCTCTACAAATCTGTTCCTGAATAGAGTTCTGCTTATTACATTAGTTGCTTACAGCACTTTTACTTTTAAAGGAACAGTTCAAGGTAAAAATAAAAACTGGATAAATGGATAGGCTGTGCAAAATAAAAAATGTTTCTAATAAAGTTAGTTAGCCAAAAATGTAATGTATAAAGGCTGCAGTGACTAGATGTCTAACATAACAGAATACAACACAACTTCCTGCTTTTCAGCTCCCTAAATCTGAGTTAGTCAGCGACTTGAAGGGGGGCCACATGGGACATAACTGTTCAGTGAGTTTGCAATTGATCCTCAGCATTCAGCTCAGATTCAAAAGCAACAGTTATGACCCATGTGGCCCTCCCTCAAGTCACTGATTGGTTATTGCCTGGTAACCAGGGTAACCAGTCAGTGTAAACAAAAGAGAGCTGAAAAGCAAGAAGTAGTGTTCTGTTCTGTTAGGTTAGACTTACAGTCACTCCAGTCTTTATACATTACATTTTTGCCTAGCTAACTATATTGAAAACATTTTTTTTATTTTGCACAGCCTATCTGTTTACCCAGTTTTTACTTTTATACTGAACAATTCCTTTAAGTGTCACAAGACATGAACATTGTTCTGAACCTGGACAAGCCTAGTTAGATGCTCAATTGTGTGAGATGTTGGGCAAGTTTTCACTTTTTTGTACCTATGTAGGAGATGCCGAGGATGTGAAGAAAGATGCAAAATCAGACAAAAAGAAGAAAGATGATAAAAAAAAGAAGGATGAGGACCAAAACAGTGAGAAAGATGGTAAGTATGGGATTGGCAAGAGAGAAGTTGTTTGTACCTCACATGGCATCATTTCTTATAGTTTTCTGTTATTAGGCCTCATGCTTATGCAGGTGCTTAGTATGTTTGAGCTTATGTTCTTCCTGCTTTTGCATCTTTATGATTCTACTTTTTTTTATTTTTGTAGTTTTTTTTACATTTGTTCAGATATGTATTTTTGAACTATGATTCTAGGCATTCCAAATGCTTGCATTTATAGGTCAAAATCTGAAGCATTGCTAGTCACCCAGTGAGGTTAAACGAGGGCAGTTAAATAGCAGAATTAGAGTAATATTTGTGTGAAGCCTTACCAAGTCTTCACTCAGGGCTGCCATCAGGGGGAGAGTTGTCCTGGGCCAGGAGGGTTTTGTGTCTTGGGGGGCGGCTGCCATGCTACATTTACTTGATTAGCCAGGCCCCCCCCCCC
>CM044446.1:84420330-84433324 GCA_024363595.1 Xenopus borealis | reverse complement strand
TAACTGTGGTGTGGAGTTTGCGAGATCTGGGGTGGGGGGCTCTGAAAATTTTGTTGTACAGGGCCCAATGATTTCTACACAGCTCTTCCTTGGGTGTGGGTGTAGGCTGGAGTTAGGGATGTCCTCTAAATATTGGCCCTCATCCATAAACAAGTGTAAGATTTGTACCAATCATTTCATTCTCATTCTACTTCTCTTGCCCACATTGCCAAGGTTATGAAGTGGAAGCATTTCTGTTTGCCTCCCTCTTATCTTTCCCAATAGCCTTTCAGCAAGCCTGGTTGCCAAAACTCTAAATCAGGGGTGTCCAACCTTTTGGCTTCTTAGGGCCCCATTGGAAAAAGAAAATTGTCTGGGACCACACATGAAAAACACAAACACTTTTGATTTGTAAAGGTAAAGAAAATACACAGAAAAGAACTACAATACCAGTTGGATAACCAGATAGTTATACACTGGGATATGGGACACCTGGGTATTAAATAGACATATTATTATGATGTTTCCACGGGAACCAAGCATTTCAAGTTGGGCCGCATTCATAACCATCCTGGGCCAAAGGGTGGACACCCCTGCTCTAAATCATTTTAAATTGACCCTTTGGCATTGCCTCAGCAGCACCTGAACGTAGTCTTATATAAAATATAGACGCACAAATTGTCCCAAGTTTTAGAAGTGTAAATATTGTCACATGAAACACGTGGGCTGGTGGATGTGTTCAGTCTAATTCGTAAATTCCACCTTGCAAATCATTGCTTACCATCACATGCAATTTGAGCCCTGTTTATCACAAGACATCAGCTGGCTTCCACACCCAACAGCACTGTTATTAGATCTCTCTTTCCCAGAAAGCCTGCATAATTCATCTTACTGGGACTGCTTGAAGGTTTCTTAATTTACTCTGCGAGGACCCCTATCTGTGCAGCTGTGCTGAGTCACTAGTTGCTTGGGAAATTGTCTTTTGATTCTGTCTCAATCTCCTGGATGTCTTGCACAACAATTCCATGTAGTCTATCACGAAGTTGATTGATTGTGTTCAGGTTTAAATTGCAGCTTGTTGCCTTGCAATGGGGAATAAATTAAAGATCATTTGTCTCCATTTATCCCTATTCCTAAATAATTATACACAAGTGACTTATGATTTGTTCAAAATACGCATACTTCATTTGTCTCCCTAAATTAGTACAGGTATGGGACCTGTTATCCAGAATGCTCGGGACCTGGGGTTTTCCGGAAAAGGGATCTTTCCTTAATTTGGATATGCATACCTTAAGGCTACTAGTAAATCATGTAAACATTAAATAAACCCAATAGGCTGGTTTTACTTCCAATAAGGATCAATTATAGTTTGGATCAAGTACAAGGTACTGTTTTATTATTACAGAGAAAAAAAACAATTTAAAACATTTTGGATAAACATTAAATAAACCCAATAGGCTGGTTT
This sequence comes from Xenopus borealis, assembly GCA_024363595.1. Taxonomy (NCBI): domain Eukaryota; kingdom Metazoa; phylum Chordata; class Amphibia; order Anura; family Pipidae; genus Xenopus; species Xenopus borealis. The sequence goes on along the minus strand of CM044446.1, from coordinate 84,431,880 downwards.
TACTTCCAATAAGGATCAATTATAGTTTGGATCAAGTACAAGGTACTGTTTTATTATTACAGAGAAACAATTTAAAACATTTTGGATAAACATTAAATAAACCCAATAGGCTGGTTTTGCTTCCAATAAGGATTAATTATATCTTAGTTTGGATCAAGTACAAGCTATAGTTTTGTTATGAAACAATTAAAAAAAAAATTGGATTATTTGGATAAAGTGGAGTTTATGGGAGATGGCCTTTACGTAATTCGAAGCTTTCTGGATAATGGGTTTCCTGATAACGGATCCCATACCTGTATGAAAAATACCACTATCTTACAACATTTGTTTTCAGAGTGTTTATTTCTAAGCCTTTCTCTCCCTTGTATAGATGTGAGTGAGAGTGGTCGCGTCCAAAGGACAGTATTAGACCGTTGGAGGGAGTCATTGTTGTCATCTGGGAGCTTCTCTCAAATATTCCTTCACTTGTCCACTCTGGATCGTAGCATTTTGTGGTCCCGCTCGATCCTCAATGCACGCTGCAAGGTTTGCCGTAAAAAAGGAGATGGAGAGAGCATGGTGCTGTGTGATGGCTGCGACAGAGGACACCATATCTACTGTGTTAGGCCCAAACTTAAAGTAAGTTCAGTTGAGAGCACATTCAACATTATGGATTCAGGTTAAAAGTTCCACTTCCCTTTTATTAAGTATGTGGGCCAATAATAATTGGGAACCATATCTATAAATTTTCTCCCAGCTCTTCCTAAGGCCATCCATGGTATTCTAAAGCTAGAATACCAGCAGCTACTGTATCAGCTACTAGGTCTGTATCTCTCCACCCTCTTAAAGGCATAATAATGAGGACAGACTTCAAGGGATACTGTCATGCAGAATTCTGCATTTAAATCCTTTTCTCAAAAGAGCAAACGTATTTTTTAATATTTCATTTTGAAATCTGACTTGGGACTAGACATATTGTCAATTTCCCAACTACACCAAGTCATGTGACTTGTGCCAGCACTTTAGGAGGGAACTGCTTTCTGGCAGGCTGTTGTTTTTCCTTCTCAATGTAACTGAATAGTACACAGTGGGACATGGGTTTTTACTATTGAGTGTTATTCTTAGATCTACCAGGCAGCTGTTAGCTTGTGTTAGGGCGTTATCTGGTTACCTTCCCATTGTTCTGTTGTTAGGCTGCTGGGGGGGGGGGGGGAAGGAAGGGTGTGATATCACTCCAACTTGCAGTACAGCAAATATAAAAAAAATCTGTTTCCTCTTTTGAGAAATGGATTTCAATGCAGAATTCTGCTGGAGCAGAACTATTAACTGATGCATTTTGAAAAAAAATGTGTCCCATGACGGTATCCCTTTAACGAAACCCAGAGCAAGAAATCCTCAAATTGTCAATGGGACATCTGCTATTTATTTCTACATGAACTAAGCAGTTTTGTCTTTAAAATATCTTTTAGTAGGATGTAGTCAACATATACTGAGACAATTTGCAAATGTTTTTTTTTTTCTTTCCTGTTTTTATTATTGAGCTTTATGGTCCTCATCTCTCAATGTTAACAGATATCTGGTTGCCAGGGTCTCATTCAGCCTACCAACAAAACAGTAGTTTGTATGATTTTGGGAGTTGAGTAAATGAGTGCCTGAATAAAAAGACGAGTAATGAAGGGAGAGGCAAATTATTGTGAAACTAATAAATAAAAGGCCAATTGAAAATGTGTGAACTTTAGCATGTTCTGTAATAGCGTTGTACAACTGACAGCATGTAGTGGGATGATTATTTCTTGCAGCATATTTACAGTAAAATTATGATGTCATACATTCAGGTCTATGAGGCTACGAGTAGTGATGGGCGAATTTATTTGCAAAGTGCGAATTTGCATCAAATTCCCGCGATTCACGAAACGCAAGCGAAAATTAGTTGATGTGAAAAAGAGACGCGCGTCAAAAACGAAACGCACATCATTTTGTGAATTTTTCGCCAGTTCGAAATTCGAAAATTTTTGTGCGAAACGGGATAGATTCGCCCATCATTAGCTACGAGGAGCCTGGAGGGGCCATAAAAATCCTTTCGTTGGACAACCCTGTTCTATAGCATACTAAAATTAAACTCAAATGCTGAAAAGTTGTATAATATACCGAATGTTGATGAAATAATTTTTTTGGTCAAATTACATATATTTTATTATGGGGCGTTTCCCAAGCATAAATATTTTTAGATTCATTCAGTGAAATGATTTCAAAGCACCCTTTAATCTGTCATTTCTTACAGTGTGTTCCAGAAAGAGACTGGTTCTGTCCAGAGTGTCATCCCAAACAACGCTCCCGTAGGCTGCCATCCAGACATAGATATTCAATGGATAGCGACGTGGAAGAAGAAGAACTTGACGAAGATCAGGAGGAGGAGGAGGAAGAAGAGTTGGAGGAAGAGGAGCAAGAAGATAGAAGTGAATCTGAAAATGAGCAGGAAGATGAAATGTCTGAAGAAGAAAGGTGAGTTCTTCACTGCTAATGATTTCTAGTACAGGTATGGGATTGGTTATGCTGAAACCAGTTATCCAGAAAGTTCCAAATTATGGAAAGACTGTCTCCCATAGACTCCATTATAATCAAATAATACAAATTAAAAAAAAAATTTCCTTTATCCTCTGTAATAATAAAACAGTAGATTGTACTTGAGCCCAACTAAGATATAATTAATCCTTATTGGAAGCAAAACCAGTCTATTGGGTTTATTTATTGTTTACTTAATTTTCTAGTAGTCTTAAGGTACGAAGATCCAAATTACAGAATGACCCGTTATCTGGAAAACCCCAGGTCCCAAGCATTCAGATAAGAGGTCCCATACCTGTATAATAAAGTCATTTTATCCCAATTGTTTATGGCAAACACAGAAATGTTTAAGGGGTGGCTCACCATTGAGTTAACTTTTTAGTATGTTATGGGATGGACAATTTTGAGCAACTTTTACATTGATCTTCAGGATTTGTTTTTTTATAGTTTTTGAATTATTTGCCTTTTTCTTGTGATTCTTTCAAGTGTGGGGTCACTGACCCCATAAAAAAACAAATGCTCTGTAAGACTACAACTGTATTGCTATTGCTTCTTTTTTATTTATCCAGGTCCTCTCCTATTCATATTCCAGCCTCTTATTCAAATTAATGCATGGTTGCTAGGTTAATTTGGACCCTGGCAACCTGATTGCTGAAATAGAAATTTTGGAGAGCTGTTGAACAAAAATCTAAATAAAAAATACATATAATAAAAAATGAAAACCAATCATATTAATCTCTACATAATACTAAAAGTTCATTTAAAGGGCTACTGTCATGGGAAAATTTTTTTTTTCAAAATGCATCAGTGTATAATGCTGCACCAGCAGAATTCTGCACTGAAATCCATTGCTCAAACAGATTTTTTTTTTATTTCATTTTGAAATCTGACATGGGGCTGTCATATTGTCAATTTCCCAGATGCCTCAAGTCATGTGACTTTAAGTATCACCCCCCCCCAGCAGCCTAACAACAGAACCCTGGGAATGTAACCAGATAACCGCTCCCTAACACAAGATAACAGTTCCCTGGTAGACAGCACTCAATAGTAAAAACCCATGTCCCACTAACAGCCTGCCAGAAAGCAGTTCCCTCCTAAAGCGATGGCACAAGTCACATGACATGGGGCAGCTGGAAAATTGACAAAATGTCTAACCCCATGTCAGATTTAAAATCTGAATATAAAAAAAAATCTGCCTTCAGTGCTGAAATCTGCTGAAGCAGCACTATTAACTGAAGCGTTTAAAAAAAAAAAAAAAAAAAACGTTTTCCCATGACCGTATCCCTTTAAAAGTGAACAACCCCTTTTTTTCAGATTGTTCCCCAGAAATAGATTTTGGAAAAACAGTAAAAAATAAATGGAAAGTAACTGTAAAAAGTCTAAGTTGAATGTTGGTGTCTCTGGTGTTTGAGTCTGGCAGCTCAGTAATTCAGGTGCAGACTCTAAACTGATACAGTTTTGCAACATTTAATTGATACATTTCTCTGCAACATCTCTGGAGTATTAGCAACTATTGTATCAATTCTAACAGCTGCCTTTAATAAAACCCAGGGATTCTGCTCAGCAGGGACAATGATAAATGTATCCACTACTAAATATACCCATTTAGAACGGTTTACAGGGTCTATGACCCCACCTCCCAGAGCTGCTTTATAAAGTGAAAAATTACACTTTACACTTCAATATTAGAAAAAAGGTCACACATAGAAAATAGAAATGGAAAAAGTCATTATTTCTGGTGATCTATCTGAAAACTAGTGGTTTCAAGGTGAACAACCCCTTTAAGACTTATAAAACCAACCATTTTTGTGCCAATTTTTAAATCCCCACCATATCCAGTAGCCACTCCATGCCACTTTCTGAAGCTATATCCCTTATTTTAAGGCTAAGGCCAGATGGGGAGATTCAGGGGCATTTTGTCGCCTGGCGACTTCTCGCCGCGACTTGTAGCCCCCGAACCTCCCCGAATAGCCACTTACCCAAGCGCACCGGCGTTGCTTGAAAACGCCGGCGCGTATCCACACGGAGCGGCGCGCTTTTTGAAATTGCTCCAAATTGCCTGGCGAGGCAATTTGGAGCGATTTCAAAAAGCGCGCCGCTCCGTGTGGATACGCGGAATAGCCCCAACCTAAAAAAAGAGCTACACTCTCTGTAAAGTTGTGGGGGTCTTAAAGTACCAAGGCCACTGCTGCTGTTGAGGAGCGCAGGATTCCCTCATATAAACTGTGTTTCCTCATATAAATTAAGTTTTAGTCTCAATTACTGAGGCAGACTTTTGCAGAGGAGTTGGAGGCAGCACACAGCTACGCTTTTGGCAGGTTTATTAATTGTAACAGTTTGATTGTCGTTTGCTATGAGAAGCCAACCAGGCCTGAACTGCATACTAACCAATGGTTGTTCATAACCAAGCTTTTTCTTCTTTTTTGATCGTTCTAGTAGTGTGCTGTTATGTTTATACTCCCTATAAAGTAGCATTCCCTTCAGCCAAAGGTAATTTGTCAATACCATTAGGGAAAATCTAGAGGCACTTTACTATGCTTTTGCACAGGAGAAATACACTGATTTGCATTTTGTTTTTTCTTTGAAGCCCACCAAAAAGAGGGAGAGCCAAAGTGCAATTGCCTTTGAAGATGAAAGGTGGAAAAACAGCTGGCAAACTTGGGGCCAAACCAAAAACTGGGAAGCAAATTACACCCAAAAATACTCAGCATGCACAAAAAGGTAGTGGCCGTGGAAGAAAAGCGCGTTCTGCTCCATCTCTCGAACCTACATCCCGCCTCTCTGCATTTGATTCCCCAGCCTATGAAGCTTCACCCAATTCTTCCCTTGTAGATATAGTTACTGTAAATGGCAGAGGACGAGGTAGGGGCAAGGGAAGAGGCAGAGGTAGAGGACGAGTGCAGAAATCTGCAGATAACACGCCAGCAAGCAGCCCTTTTGCTTTCCGCCCGTTTAGTTTAGATTCCAATGAGCCAACTCCACTTGGAAGAAGGCAACGGTCACAGAGTTTGTTACCTTCACAGGCTGAGCCCAAAGGAAGAGGCAAAAAGCGCTTATCTGGAGGTAAGTTTGGGGTGTGGGTGGGTTGGTGGGTGTATGTACATATATTAGTCCACCACTGCATTAACCCATAGCAACCGTTCTGCAGTTAGTTTCCCCCCCCCCTTTTTGTAACTTTGTTTTATTGAATAGTGTATGTAGCAGTACAAGTAACTGAGTTTAAGGAATTTTAAACTTTTTTATAGTTTTTTTTATATGCAAGACCAAATGTGCTGCCATTTTTTTTCCCATTACGGCCCTAGAGTCCGTAGCATGTCGATTTGCAGGTAATGAAAATTCTGATCCAAATTTCCCTAGCTAGAGCTGTGTGTTTGCACAGACATACAGTGTGAGATACTGAACTGCCTTCATCAGTGACTTCTGAACTGCTATTAATGTCTTATAGGGAAGTTGTAGCCCAGGACTACTACACTAAAATCTGTGGGCATTTTGCTTGATTGTGAAGATTGTTGTTCCTTTTAGCAACTTTTCAGTTGACCCTAATTTTTTATTTTTATAGTTTTTAGCTTGCCAAACATTGCACAATGAGGCTACAATTTTATTGTTATGGCCACTTTTTTCTTGCCTGTCTATGCAGGCCACCTACTATTCGTATTTAAGTCTCTCACTCAAACCACTGTCTGACCAGTAACATCAAAAAAATTAATGCAGTGGTAAAACTGCAGTGTCTGCTTCAGAAGCACTACTATTGTTTATATAAATAAGCTGCTGTGTAGCCATGGGGGCAACTAGTCAAAGGAGAAAAGGCTCAAGTTACACAGCAGATAAGCTCTGTAGAACATAATGTTATCTGTTATCCATTACTTATCCTGTGCCATATAGCCTTTTTTTCAATTTCCACCATTGCTACTTAGCCAGCTTGTTTGTATGAACCATAGTAGAGTTTCTGAAGCAAACAGATCGGATTTAACAGCGCAGGGCAACACTACATGATATTTTCTTTACTTTAAAACACTTTCATTTTTTGGTGTTAATGTTCCTTTAAATAATGTGCAACTTAGCAACCAGACAGATACTGCTTAAATTCTAAATTGGATAGCTGCTAAACCAAACACTAAATAATTCTTAACAGTTCAGTGTAAAAATAAAAACTGTAGATAGGCAGTGCAAAATAAACATGTTTCTAATATAGTTTGTTAGCCAAAAATGTAATGTATAAAGGCTGGAGTGACTGGATGTCTAACATAATAGCCAGAACACAACTTCCTGCTTTTCAGCTCTCTAACTCTGAGTTAGTCAGTGACTTGAAGGGGGGCCACATGGGACATAACTGTTCAGTGAGTTTGCAATTGATCCTCAGCATTCAGCTCAGATTCACAAGCAACAGTTATGACCCATGTGCCCCCCCTCAAGTCACTGATTGGTTACTGCCTGGTAACCACCAGTCAGTGGAAACCAAGAGAGCTGAAAAGCAGGAAGTTGGATTCTGGCTATTATGTTAGACATCCAGTCACTCCAGCCTTTATACATTACATTTTTGCCTAACTAACTATATTAGAAACATTTTTTATTTTGCACAGCCTGTCTATTTATCCAGTTTTTATTTTTACACTGAGCTATTCCGTTAAACCAAACGTTACAAAATGCAACCAACTGCAAATCGTGTCAAAATAGCACTCTATATAATACTATAAGTTGAAGCTGAACAACCCCTTTAAATAGAACTTCCATGCAATTTTATTACTGTCGACTGGAGGTCACTAGTTAAGTCCATTTCTCAATTAAAAGACTGAAAAATCTGTAAATATATGGTTCCCACCAAAAATATTGTTTAATGTTTCCAATGTTTTGTGGTTGCTGATTAACGGTCACTACTCTTGTGTTGGCTGGAAGTGCTGTAGACTGATTCTGGCACTCAAGATGTTAATATGTTTGACTTGTTTTCCATTAAGATATTTCTTCATTGGAACAAGGAAACCGGAGGAGCTCAGGAAGGCAACATGGTGTACATGAACTATCGGCTTGTGAGCAGCTGGTTGTAGAGCTGGTCAGGCATGATGACAGCTGGCCTTTCATGAGACTGGTGTCTAAAATTCAGGTATGTTGAAGGCGATGCATGTTGCTTGTTGTTCATTAGGGCTTTTTGGGATCCAATTTACACTCGTATAATGGGTGGGATGCAGTGAGCTAGCAACTTTTCACGCAAAGTCTTTTATTCTAGGTTCCAGATTACTTTGATATCATCCAGAGACCGATTGCCTTAAATCTGATCCGTGAAAAAGTAAACAAATGTGAATACAAATGTGCATGTAAGTACCTGCAAGATCTGAAACTTTTGTCATGGAGATATTTTAAGCCATTGGTTTTAACTGTAATTTCTGGTTTTTGTTCCTGCTTTTGTGTTTGTCTTTTTTTAAGGGCAACCAAAACTCACATATTCTTCATAGTGCGCACAGATGTCCATTCTTGTTCCATAGAATAGATGTACTGGTGTGGGATGTGTTATCCAGAAAGCTTCGAATTACAGAAAGGATGTCTCCCACAGACTCTGTTTTATCTAAATTTGTGAAATGTTTAAAAATGATTTCCTTTTTCTCTGTAATAATAAAAAAGTACTTTGTACTTGATCCCAACTAAGATATGAGTAATCCTTATTGGATGCAAAAACAACCTATTGGGGTTATTTAATGTTTACACTAGGGATGCACCGAATCCACTATTTTGGATTCGGCCGAACCCCCGAATCCTTCCACGTGATTTAGCTCCCTGGCCCTAATTTGCATATGCAAATTAGGATTCGGTTCGGCCAGGCAGAAGGATTCGGCCGAATCCGAATCCTGCTGATAAAGGCCGAATCCTGGCCGAATCCCGAACCGAATCCTGGGTTCGGTGCATCCCTAGTTTACACAAACTTCTAAGTATGAAGATCCAGATTACAGAAATATCCATCGTCTGGAAAACCCCAAGTCCTGAGCATTCTGTATAACCGTTCCCATACCTGTACATGAACACATGTATGGTAGTTCTATGCATTTACAAAAATGTAGGTATATAGATTACTGTACTTTACAGTAAGTTATGTAAGTGATTATAATACCCCCTGAGCTGGTTTTCTGTTAGGAGAAAATTGCACCGACCTGGGGTATTTGAGTAGAAGGCTGTTTGCCAAGACCAGAGCTAAGATAAAATGGAAGATGCCAAAGAAGATGGAGATAATACACTACTACAGAACAAATCCAGGCTGGTGCAGTTTTTAGCAAAAATGCCTTCCATTTTAGCCCCCTCCAGTTATTGTACCTTTAGATTTTCTTTAAAGGAGAAGGAAAGTTTAAAACTAAGTAAGCCTAATCAGAGAGGTCTACCTAAATACACCAATAAACCCTCAAAGTAATGCTGCGCTGAGTCCTCTGTTTGTCCAACTGGCATTTGCCGGTTCCCACTACTGCGCATGCGCTGAAAGTTCACGAAGTTCAATCGGCGAAGTTTGTGAACTTTCGGCACATGCGCAGTAGTAAAAACTGGCAAATGCGTCCTACTGCACATGCGCCGACAGAAGAAGGAAGAAGATGGCGCCCGGGAACCTGGCTGGAGGGATAAGTAGCGATTTAGGGGCGATTGTCCCAGGGGAGAGGTAGGCCGGGGGGGGGACCTACGGTGGGTGTCTGGGGGTTAACGCAGGAAGGGTTTAATTCTCCTTTAAACCTCCTTGCTCCGGGCGTGAGCATGCTCAGTTTGCTCCTCTCCCCCTCCCTGCTGTAATCTGAGCCCAGAGCTACAAGTGAGCATGTCACACCAAGCTAATACTGCAGCTGCTATCCTAAACAAACAGAGCGCTTCTAGAGCTTTTTACTCGGGTATGGTTAAACATTCTACAGAATAAATATAGCATTCTATCTTGTACTATTGCAGCTAATCTGCCAATAATATGCATCTGTAGCTTTCCTTCTCCTTTAAATAAAACATGAATCCAAACCCCTGTGGATTTTCAATATTTATTTTTAGCATAAAAATGGTTAATTAGTTTAGGCAAACTAAAGCTTAACTAAAGTAGGTAGAAATGTTGTACATGATGTTTTGTGCTTGTGTACCAGCCCAAGGCAATCACAGCCCTTTAGCAGTAAAGATCTGTGTCTCCCCAGTAGATGCCCCAGTAGCTCCCCATCTTCTTTTCTGCTGATTCACTGATTCACGTGCTCTGTGCTGCTGTCACTTACTGAGCTTAGGGACCCACTCACAATATACAGTACACATAGAATAGAAATATAGTCACAATATAAGGCTGATTAGTCATTAATACAGATTATTACTACATGGCAGCACAGAAACCAGTGCAATTAGCATCAGAATGTAATAATCAGCCCTGTAGCATCAGCTTATATTACAGCCCAACCTCTTTTTCTGCTGGATAATTAGTGACGACCCCTAAGCTTAGCTTCTCAACAGCTGCTCAGAGCCCACTGAGTATGTGAGTGTCACAGACACTTTCCAAGATGGTGACCCCCTGTGACAAGTTTGAAGTCCTGGATCATTGCTGCTATTGACAAGCTGAAAATTTAGTTCAGCATCACCTTTTAACCATATTCAATTTAGGGTTTAGTTCTCCTGTAAACATGTTTTTTCTTACTCCAAACATAACTACTCCTGTTAATATCCAGAATTTTGATTTTGCCTCTCTACCGAATCCTTCACAAAAAAAAAAAATGTGGTAGAACACTGTACCGAATCCAACCGTGCATAATAAATTTTTTAAATTGTATATTGTTTTTATTTATTTCCAGCTGAGTTCATGGATGACGTCCAGTTAATGTTTTCGAACTGCTTCGAATACAACCACCACAACAGCGGTGAAGCCAAAGCTGGAATCCGCCTTCAGTCTTTCTTCCTCACTGAGGCTCAGAAGCTGGGGCTTGAAGTGTCTCATTACAAAGCTTCTGCCAAAACACCTCCCTCCAAAAGATCCCGCCTTTAACCTTTCTATACTTTTATCAAGGATGCAAAACCAGGGACCGAGGGGGTGGCAGTCCCCCACCTTTTCTCTTTCCTGGTTGCTAGGGCCGTTGCCTGCTGAACTGGTTTGCAAAAGCAATAAACTCCACCATTATCAAAAATAACGACAAGCACTGAATCATTATTATTATTATTATTATTATTATTATAATCAGCACTCAGGGGAAAGCAGCTTTTATGACTGCTGCACCAGGTTCATTCCATATCCAAGTATATATGTATATCAGATTAACGTTGCTCTTCTAAAGCATTCCTGTGTTGGCTCTATTTAAAGGACCAGTAACATCAAAAAATGAAATTGTTTTAAAGTAATAAAAATATAAAGCAGTGTTGCCCTGCACTGGTAAAACTGCAGTGTTTGCTTCAGAAGCACTACTATTGTTTATATAAATAAGCTGTTGTGTAGCCATGGGGGCAACTAGTCAAAGGAGAAAAGGCTCAAGTTACACAGCAGATAAACTCTGTAGAACATAATGTTATCTGTTATCCATTACTTATCCTGTGCCATATAGCCGTTTTTCAATTTCCGCCATTGCTACTTAGCAGCTTGTTTATATGAACTATAGTAGTGTTTCTGAAGCAAACCAAACAGTTTTAACAGTGCAGGGCAACACTACATGATATTTGCTTTTCTTTAAAACACTTTAATTTTTTGGTGTTGCTGTTCCTTTAAGGTAAGAGGTTTTAGACTCATAGCCGTGCTACTGTGTCTGAGACCTGCCTCCACTCTAAGGTTATACAATCTCTATGGTTACCACTTAATGATAAAATGTTCTGATTCATTTTACCCTGTTTTCATATTTACAGTTGAACTGATGGGGGAAGAAACAGCGACCCTATAGTATCTGGCCAATCTACACTACTTGAGTGAAATAAAGTGGCTATATATGGACATGGACTGTACAACTGAGAATATTTCAGAATTTCTTACCTAGATATTTATTTAGAATTCCATGAAAATATGCAAATGTCTTTGTGGCTTTTTTTTTTTTTTTTTTTTTT
>CM044446.1:84379004-84420243 GCA_024363595.1 Xenopus borealis | reverse complement strand
TTTTTTTTTTTTTTTTTTTGTATTTATGACATTTTGTACTTGGAATATACCACTTGTGATATAAATTTGATATTGTTCCTAATGGGTCCTAAAGACTTGGGGTTTGAGCCTTTCTCTTCTTCATGGAATTGACTTTTGGGGGGGCGTTTGAACTAGATGTGCAGTTACTTACACAAGGGAATTGCTGTTATTTTTTTGTGCAGGTTCCAGTGTAAAAGAATAAAAGTTTCCTTTTCCAAATGCTCTGCTTATGTTGTGTTCATTCTACCTTGGCCTTGCACATTATATGATAGGTGTCGTCTTTTAGCTGGTGCTTTGTCTCCACTTTGGATATAATATTAGAGAAACAATATTGTCACGCTCTTAAAGTAGAACACGTCACTAAAAAAAAAAAAAAAACCCTGATTGTCTAATGTATATAATATGTTAAATGCCCAAAGAGGTAATCCGTATGAAAAATGTTATAATAAATGGGCCCAAGATATCCCTAACTTGGAGTTGGATGATTGGGATGATATCACAGCGACCTTTGACTCCACGGTGATTAGTAGTGGGGATAAGCTCATACAGTATAAAATGATCCATAGATTGTATTATACCCCGGTACTGTTGTTCCACATGAGACTGATCCCAGATAATCTGTGTTACAAGTGTGGTCTGGAGCCAGGTACCTTCATGCATGCTTTTTGGTCCTGTACGGTTATCAATACTTACTGGAAGAACCTGGCCACATACCTACAAGCTTACCTGGATTTTCCTCCTGTTCTGGTGCCGGAAATTTATCTGCTAGGTCATTTAGACCATATAATACCGCAACAAGCTACACGACAATTGTTTCGTTTACTACTTTTTTATGCACGGAAAGTCATTGCACTAAAGTGGAAGCTCCGAGACCCCCCTACGGTACCGCTGTGGAAAAAATTGGTTAATGAGGCTCTTCCTATGTACAGGCTGACCTACCTGAGTAGGGGTTGCCCAGAGAAATTTGCTAAAATTTGGGACCCTTGGACCTCATGTCATGACAGCAACACAGACATGGATTAACTCTTTAAGCATAAGATATCTCCTGGTCTGCCCAGCGGGTGGCCCAACCACCAAATTCCCCCTCCCCACCCCCTTTATTCTTTATTTTATTTTATTGTCCTCTTTAACATGTATAATTTGTGTTTTTGTTAAATGCAAAAATAAAAGCTTTAAAAAAAAAAAAAAAAAAAAAACCCTACGTAGACCCACCTCCCTCCACCCCCACAGTCTAGCATTTGCCCCTGGTACCAGGTAGGCTGGGGGCGAGAAGGGAGAGAGGTCTACGTATGGTAGGGGTTTTTTTTTTTTAAAGGGATACTGTCATGGGGAAAAAAAATATTTTTTTATTCCCCAAAATGCATCAGTTAATAGTGCTGCTCCAGTAGAATTCTGCACTGTAATCCATTTCTCAAATGAGCAAACAGTTTTTATTTTTATTTTTTTAAATCTGACATGGGGCTAGACATATTGTCAATTTTTCAGCTGCCCCTGGTCATGTGACTTGTGCCAGCACTTTAGGAAGGAACTGCTTTCTGGCAAGCTGTTGTTTTTCCTTCTCAATGTAACTGAAGGAGTCACATTGGGACATGGGTTTTTACTATTGAGTGCTGTTCTTAGATCTACCAGGCAGCTGCTATCTTGTATAAGGGAGCTGCTATCAGGTTACATTCATCTCCCTAGTAGCCTAACAACAGAACAATGGGAAGGTCTGACAGCTCAGTAATTCAGGTGCAGACTCTAAACTGTTACAATGTTGCAACATTCAGTTGATCCATTTCTCAGCAGCATCTCTGGAGTATTAGCAACTATTGTATCGATTCTAACAGCTGCCTGTAATGAAACTCCAGGATTCTGCTCAGCAGGGACAAAGAAATGTATCCATTAAATGTATGAATTTAGAACTGTTTTGGGGGGGTTGGTGACCCCCCCCCCCCCTTCCCAGAGCTGTTTTAGAAGAAGGCAAATAACATGTTAAACTTCAATGTTAGAAAAACAAATAGAAAGTAGTTATTTCTGAAAACAACTAGTTGTTTGAAGGTGTACAGCCCCTTTAATATACTTTAATAGCACAGATACAACCTTGGCCTTAAGTTTTGCTATTTTTTGTTAAAAATTGAAAGTAAGGGCTGTACAGACCCTTTTTCAAAGAATAAGGCAGGTTCTAAACATACTGTGTAAAGCTGAACTAAACCCCAATCCCCTCAACTGACCTCCACTGGACCCCCTCCCTGCACACCAGGTGAGGGCCCAGCAGAGGCCACTTGAGGGGGGCTGGGGTTTAGGGGTATATTCGTTCTTCTTTAAATAACCACCATCTATGTTTTTCCCTACTAATCAGAGCAAAAATGGATATTGCAAGTAAATTCTCATCCAGCTTCCTAGCTTTTGGATCCAAAACCCCACACTAAGGGCCCTTAAACACTGGCGTTATTACCTGCGCTCCTCTGCGTTCCGTTTTGCTGCTTTCAGCCGCAGGGGAGCGCAGGTATAGACGCATTCAATTATTTTCAATGGGGCTGTACTCACACAAACGCATGTAGGCGCCAAACGCAAGTTCAGACGCAACATGCTGCATTTTTCCTGCGTTCGGCGCCTACATGCGTTCGTGTGAGTACAGCCCCATTGAAAATAATTGAGTGCGTCTCCCCTGCGGCTGAACACAGCAAAACGGAACACAAGGGAGCGCAGGTGAAAACCCCTGTGTGTAAGAGCCCTTACCCAGCTACAGACTTTGTAACACAGGCAGCTGATAATGTTTCCGGCAGCTTGTATGCACTAATAAGTTCGAATGGCCTTTAGCTTTACAAAAAATTTTTTTCACCTACACATGACTTGCTCCTATGGTCTTTGTCTTTCTCATTTTCAAAAATTTTGCCTTAAAAGCATTGTATGCCTTTGAATGAACTTTTATAACGATGTAGAGAGCTATAATCTTGTTGCTAGGATTCCAATTACTCAGCAACCATACATTGATTTGAATAAGAGACTGGAATAGGAAATTGCATGACTTTTTGTCACATAAGAAGGAAGTAAAAAATGTTTTCCCAAATCCTGCTGATAAAGGCCAAATCCTGGCCGAATCCCGAACCGAATCCTGGATTCGCTGCATCCCTAACAGAAATGCACACGTCAACAAAGTCGTAAATGCAACAGTGACAGAAAAGACTTTAGTAAAGCTTGGGGAACATTCTCAGTAAGGGAACATAAGACCTAAAATTAAATATTCACTTTATAAACGTATCGAGAAAAAAAAAAACTGAACATCATTAGCAGTGGTGTACTACTTTAAAATGACGTGTTTTGTCCCCAAATAATACATGGATTGACCTTCTTCCACTAGGGGGAGCATGAAATGAAAACTAATTTCTGTTAAAATCCTGTTGAAAAGTTTCATTGCTGCAACAGCTCTGGATATTATTGGAATCAACCTCTCTGCATTCTTATCATTGCAAAATGATTAGATTTCCTCCATATACTTCTTAAAGGACCAGTACCCCCACAAAGTAAATAAAATATAAATATATATGTACGGGACCTGTTATCCAGAATGTGGTCTGGATAATGGATCTTTCTATAATTTGGATCTTCGTACCTTTTCTGCTAGAAAATCTTGTTAAATAAACCAAATAATCTGGCGTTGCTTCTAGTAAGGATTAATTATTTCTTAGTAAAATTTGTTGTTTTATTATTACAGAGAAATATGAGATCATTTTTACAAATTTGGATTATGGGAGACGCCCTTCCCATAATTTGGAGCTTTCTGGATAACCAATTTGCAGATAATGATACTTATAACTATATATATGCCATTATCTGGAAACTTGATCACCACAAAGCTCAGATTTCCAGAAAGGCCTTCTCACATCATTTTAAGAAAGAATTTAAGTTTTAAAAATGATTTTCTTTTTTTCAATAATAATAATAAAACTGTACCTTGTACTTGTTAACTAAGCTGTCTGAATCCATATTGGTGCCAATTTATTGCATGTATTTAATTGTTAACGTATGGTGATCTAAATTAAAGAAAACCAACAGTTCCCGGGCATTCAATGAAATTAAAAATAATATGGAGGAGGCACTCAAATGAAGGCAATCTTCCACCATGTAGTTGAAGCAGAGTAAAAAGCATTTATTTTGTCCACAGCCTTACCCTTTTAGAGTTATAAACACTTAGGGGCCAATTTAAGAGCTTTTAGCCCTCCAATTCTGCAGAAATTCGATTGTCGAATTAGAATTCGATAAAATCAAATAGTTTTAGGCTATTTTTCGAGCGCTATTCGATTTGTTGAAAAATTTTTAAGATCGAACAGCATTTCTCGATTTTTTTCATGAAATCGAACGATTTCACGAAAAAATCTAGAAATGCTGTTCGATCGTGTAAAAAATCGTGAAATTCCATTCGATCGTTCGAAGAAATTCGTACGATTCGAACGATCGAGGCGTTCGATCCTTCCAACAGCTATTCGACCAGGTAATAGAATAAAAAGCCTATGGGGGGATTCCCATAGGCTTCTATTGCAATTTGTTAGGTTCAATCTGGCGAAGTAGGGAGTCGAATAAAATTTTAAAGGGGAAGTACTTGAATCATCGAATGATCGAATATTCGATCATTCAATCTATTCTGTGATTGAAGTGGTCAAATTTGCATATTCGAAAATTCGATAAAATCGTACGATCGGAATTCGGTCGAACTTTGAATTCTTCACACGAATTTTGTAAATCTGCCCCTAAGTCATAGGCTATAGCCCATCTGTAACACGAAACGTGTAAGGCTGTGGTAAAGCTGACCCAGATGCTTGATGATTAGCACAGTGACGCTTTTCGGGCAGGGGACATCATGTAAGGGTGATTTTACCTGTGATACCTGTTGCTGAACCCAACACAACTGAAGTGTGAGTGCTTGCTATAAGTGAAAATATATACAGAAATACTTACAAAGTTTACAGAAAACTTTTTCCACATAGGATATTGTGTACTAGCTATTTCTAGCCTTATTCTATTTTAGACTTTCCTTGTCCTTTAACCCACCTCAGTGATGAAACAACAAAATGCTAAAAGTTGCTCCCCATTTTAAAGGGAAACTGTCATGGGAAAACATGTTTTTTTCAAAATGCATCAGTTAATAGTGCTGCTCCAGTAGACTTCTGCACTGAAAACCATTTCTCAAAAGAGCAAACAGATTTTTTTATATTCAGTTTTGAAATCTGACATGGGGCTAGCCATTTTGTCAATTTCCCAGCTGCCCCTGGTCATGTGACTTGTGCCAGCACTTTAGGAGGGAACTGCTTTCTGGCAGACTGTTGTTTTTCCTTCTCAATGTAACTGAATAGTACGCAGTGGGACATGGGTTTTTACTATTGAGTGTTCTTAGATCTACCAAAGAAGCTGTTATCTTATGTTAGGGAGCTGTTATCTGGTTACCTTCCCATTGTTCTGTTGTTAGGCTGCTGGGTGGGGGAAAGGGAGGGGGTGATATCACTCCAACTTGCAGTACAGCAGTAAAGAGTGATTGAAGTTTATCAGAGCACAAGTCACATGACATGGGGCAGATGGGAAATTTACAAAATGTCTAGCCCCATATCAGATTTCTATGCAGAATTCTTCTGGAATAGCACTAACTGATGCATTTTGAAAATATGTTCTTTTCCCATGACAGGATCCCTTTAAGAGGCCTGGAGTTGCAGATACATGTGTACGTATACTCTGGAGCAGTGACTTGCATCTAGGGTTGCCGCCTGGCCATTATTTTTAATGGTCGATCCCAATGTTATTAATAGGAAAAAAGGATAAATGTATAGGAAGGTCGGTATTTTTTTCAAGAAAAGGTGCCAACCCTACTTGCATCCCATGGGTAAAAATGCAACATTGTGGTGTTTTGTTCAGGGCCGATTCCAGTGGATTTCTAGCGCCCGCCCGCACCACTCTAGTGAGAGTTCCGCCTCCCCAGTGCTCCTCAGCAAGCAACTGGGCAGCATGCAGCCCCTACCAACTTGCCACCCTATGCCCCGGCTTATGTGGCCTTGCAACAAATCTGGGCCTGGTTTTGTTCAGTGATTACTGGATAAGATACATGGCAGGACCTTGTCTAAACACCAGCAGGTTAGCTGCATAGTGGGAAGGCCAGCACAACCATCTGACTCCAAGAAAAAGAGTTTACTATAAAGACAGAATATGTATGTGTAGTATGTAATGTGCTGTAATATCTCAGCGGCCCCCTGACAGAGAGCACAGGGCTGCAGATGACTGTAAATGGTATTACTTGTCTCTAGTAAAGTGCTGTAGGGAGGGCCTTGTGTCTTTCTGTGAATCGTCCTTGTAACCCCAGGAGCACAAGAGTTCAGCAGAGGAAGCAGATGGGAACATAGACAGCTACAAAATCAGTGGCTGACGGTTGTCCGTTAAATGAGAATGTAAAGGGGTTGTTCACCTTTAAATAAATTTTTGTATTATGCAGGGAGTGCTATTCGGAGACTATTTGCATTTAGTTTATTACTTGTGGTTTTTGAGTGATTAAGATTTTTATTCAGCAGCTCTCCCGTTTGCAATTACAGCAATCTGGTCACTAGGATTCAAATTCCCCTAGCAACCATGCACTGATTTGAATAAGAGACTGGAATATGAACAGGAGAGGCCTGAATAGAAAGAGGAGTAATAAAAAGTAACAATAAGGGACAGATTTACTAAATTCACACGAAGGAATTCGAAAATTCCATCAAATTAAAAAAAAAAAATCGAATTCGAATTTGGAATATGCAAATGAGGTAACGTCGAGCATCGAATTTCAAAATTCGACAGATTTGAATAATTGAATTTAATTGTATTCGAATATTCGATGGTCAAAGTACTTCCCCTTTAAAAAGGGCCAGTTTGGCTCCCATAGGTGTTTTAAAGCTTTCTTAGATCGAATTTGAAAAATTCGATTCGAAACATTTAATCGATCGATCAAATTTTGCGTTAAAAACATCATAATACAAATTGGAATTTGAATGTTTTTGAAATTCGACCACTTCCCCTTTAAATTCAAAAATCTAATTCGAGGGTTTATTAAACCTCGAATTCGATTTTTAGTAAATCTGCCCCTAAATGTGTAGCCTTACATGCCCAGGGACTGTGTACATCTTCCTCCATTAGAGCACCGTGCTCAATACATTTCCCAAGTATCCCATGAGCCACCCTTGTGTTTGCACAGTCACAGTATAATACAGTATAGCAAATGCAAAAATATTTTACTGTAAATGCACCTGCCCTGAGTCACAGCAGACAGAGCTGCAGTATTAGAAAGTGTGAGCCCAATACCTCCCAACATTTTGGTAATAGAAAGAGGGAGAAAAGGATTTGCCACGTGAATAGCGGCAAACATTTTTGACCATGTCCAATTTTGTGGCCACACCCCCTAATTACCATGTTCATTTTTCAAAATTTGGCAGGTTATGAAAGTTTGAACACAACTGTGTTTTTTTATGTGTTTTTAGTTTACCCAAGAGACCTGCTTGTCTTCAATAGTTACAAAAGTAACTATTCTAGGTTCTCTGCCGAAAGCCAATTAAGTTAGAAACACTGTATCTTTTTCTGGCTGTTTAGTGCAGGAGATCTAAAAGAAAGTCAGGACATTTCAGTAACAAACCCGGGACTGTGGGTTGAGCTGTCAAAATCGTGACTGTCCCACGAAAAATTGGACAGTTGGTAGGTATCCAATATATTGTCACCCCCAGTGTTTTAAGGTTTTGCTCTCCTTCCTCTAATGGAATGGCAGATTATACCATGTAGATATTATACATGCAAAATCCAGAGTTATGTGCCATTTTCTATACACAGAGTATTGTAAGAGCTGTTGGTTAGTTACCAAAACACCAGTAATGTAACTACTTGGAGTGGGGTCTGCAGTCACCCCTTCAGAAGTGCTGCGGATTTGCATGCATGCTGCTTGCGGGTCCCGTTTTTCATTAGTGAAATATCCTGACTTTCTCTTTTGCTCTCCTGCACCGAACAGCCAGAAAAAGATCAAAAGTTTCTAAAAGTTAATTGGCTTTTGGCAGAGAGCCTAGAATATGTGGCAGATGCATTAGATACTTTTGTAACCATTTAATATAAGCAAAGAAGCAACTGTAACAATTTGTGACTTGCACCTTAAAGGACAATTCACCTTCACTAGCAAAACTATAATAACACATAAAAACCACAGAAATGTGATTAAACTTTCATAACCTGCCAAAATTTTGAAAGTGGCCACAAAAATGGGCATGGTCACACAATTTTCATGGCAAATTTTTTTTGTCCCTTTTTATATTTGCAAAATGTTGTGAGTTATAGTTCTGTGCACAGCCAAACATTAACCCTTCCTTTTCACAAAATGTCATCTTTAAGATAACTTTCAGTTATAGAATGGCTATTTTTCAACTTGCAATACAAATAATACAAAATGAAAACCAATTGCAAATCATCATCTCAGAATATCACACTCTATGACATACTAAAAGTTAATTTAAAGGTGAACAACCCCTTTAATGCTGGGTACTAGGGATGCTCTGAATCCAGGATTCGGTTCAAGATCTGGCCAGGAATCTGCCTTTTGGCAGAATCCTTCTGCCTGGCCCAACTGAATCTGAATCCTAATTTGCATATGCAAATTAGGGGCGGGAGGGAAATCACGTGACTTTTACAAGGAAGTAAAAAAATGTTTTCCCCTTCCCACCCTTAATTTGCATATGCAAATTAGGATTCAGATTCGGTTTGGTATTTGGCAGAATCTTTTAGAAAGGATTTGGTGGTTCGGCCGAATCCAAAATAGTGGATTTGGTGCATCCCTACTGGGTACCATGGCCATTGCTTCAGGATCTCAAAGGATATAATTCCATGGTTTCGGAAGTGCTGATTTGTACAACATGGTGCTGCTTCCACTTATATAATCCTGTCTCCATCATGACATGAAAAGAATCTAGAAGTCAGGTCTAGACTGAGAATCAAAATAGACCCTGGCATTTTGGGTACACAGAGGCCCAATCAGCTCACACAGCAGCCCAAACAGCCCCCACCAGCCCACAAAATACTGAATATCTATGGCACCTTATAGCAGCCCCTCTGGCATTTGCCAGAACCCACAGATTGCCAATCTGGGCCGGCCAGAAGCCCAGTAGAAGTGTAGCTACTGTTAGGCCACTGGAATAAAAACATTGAGCCTCACTGACTGAAGGAGATGTTTGTTTTGTGGTGGGTAGGGGAAGGCAGCGGAGAGGCCCATTTAAAGGGCAATCATTGAGCTGGAGCCTATCCTTGTGCCAGCTTTTTCCCCCTGGGACGTTCTAGTTATCACAAGGTTTATAATGTAATGCTCCAGTAGTGCCTCTTGCAGAAGACTCTGGCACAGGCAAAATCTTTTTTTTCTTCTAACATTTGGGCATGTGCCTAGGCCCTGGCACCAGAGCAGTTAAATGCCTTGTAGTGTTAGTGCAGCTGTCACCTCAGTGTGTGTGTTATGAGCAAGCGCAAGGCATTCAGTGACTGTCTGTTCTCCCAAAGTCTCTACCCTCCCCTCCTCTCTCTCTCTCTCCAAACTCTCTTCCCCAGTCTTTCTTCTTGCTGCATTCGTCCACTGCCTCCTCTTCCTCTGCCCCTCTCTCCCAAGCCCACTTGTGCGAGTATCTGTGCGGACTCTGCCTACACTTTCCCTCACTCCCTGAATCTTCCCTTTTCTGGACCTTTCTGCTTGCCAGTTGTCAGTCATAGTAGCCCCTCCTTATTGACTGGATCACTTGCCAAGCTTGGAAATCAAGGCAACCCCCCGGATATAACGCTCTCCTGACACAAGACAAAAGCATGGTAAGGAATAAGGCAAATTACTTTTATTCTTCTTTTTCTGCATGTTTGTCTTTTCCTTAATATAATCCTGACCAGGCGTTGAATCACAGGGAGTCATTTTTATAGAATTCTAGCCCTTCACTAGTCTAAAATCCTTCTATTATGTGCTGTGATGTAATAATTCATCTTCCAGCCTTCCATGGATTTATATACATACTACAGATCGGCAGCTGTACGTCATTTAATTTATAATGATTCTCTGCTGTTCACAAGTGTGTGTTAGAGAACTTCACTGTACTTGGAACTGTATCTCCCTTAAAGCTGCCAGTGACGTGCCTCCAAAGCATGTGCTCATTTTTGACATAGTTAAGTTAGTGAGTAACTTTTGGGTTGAGTATCTCAACGCCGCTGGAACTTTCCAGAGAGTTTTCTTATATGGTATAAATATTCTTTACTATTATTATTATTAATAATAAATTCTCATATGCAGGGCTGGTTTTACAAGTAAGGGTTGGGAGACTTAAGGCCGGTACCGATTCTAGAAGTCATCGTTGGCAAAAATAAAAATGTCAAATCAATATTTGTGAAAAAAATATATATATATTTTTTAAATATTTACATTAAAGATGTCCAGCCTGCAGCCCTCCTCTAGTTGATGAACTACAATTTTCAGCATTTACCTGAAGGCAGTCAAGGGGTTCTGGGAGTTGTAGTTTAACACAATCTCACGTGTTACAATTTTTGGGATTTCTCCAGTTGGGTGGGCCCATATACTGTAACTCCAAATTTGGTATTTGTGAATTTAGGTTTCAGCATTTGCGATCATAAGACCGGAAAATAAATTGATTTTCACCCAGCACAAAACGGACTTTCTAAGAAAAGCATTCCTTATATAAAGTGTGCCAGGGTTTTGTGACGCTCCTGTAAGTGCTCCAGGACAGAACAAGTGGGAGAATAACAGAAGAACATTGCAAGGGAGTGTTCCCCGGCTGCATTATTTCAGAGGACACCTTAAAAGGGCAAGAAGTAAGGGATAATCCTTCACTGTGCTCACCATATTCTATGAGGCCAGAACTTCACCTCCTCACCTACATGCTATAGAACACCCATGATTCATAGTGAGATCCAGCCAAGTTCACTGCTAATGAGAGTCACGTAGAAGGAATCTGACCTTAAATAATCAGACTCCTGTGTTGTAATGTATAAGGTCTGTGTTTAATCTATGTGTTTAGCTTTCTCTCTCTGAATCTAATTCAGAGCAAGGTGCTTGTGGGCACTTGTTCAAAAACACTGGGCTCATTCACAGCAGAAAATATTTGCCGCCTCCCTAAAAAGTAGCATATTGCATAGTGCTGATGGTATTATGTTTTTATTATGTAAATGGCACAAGAAAAAGTTTTGTATATCAACGGTATTATGGGACAGTGCACAGTAAATCTACACATGGCTGCAGCATCTGCAGTTTCACTACTAATAATTGGAAGAAAATACATGTTCACATTACATTTCATGCTAAAAAGCCTTCAAGCTAAGTCCTCAAAGCCTTAGGGCCCCATTTCTGCCGCCAGTATTCTCCATGTTAAGCTATGTGACACATTATGCCTGAAGTAGTCATTTGCCCCCAAATGTTTGGGACCCACAGGTAGGGCAGGTTCCAATCAAGAAGGTGAGTCACAGGTGTGGCTTCTGGAATGCAGTGGGTCAAACTTCAAGCAGGACCCCTTGATTTTTGGGATGTAACGGTGTTAATCCCTCATCTACGGTGGCTGATCCAACCCATGTATGAGCCATCAGCAGGTAGTCAAGTTGGGAGCAGGTCGCAAAGTAGAAGGAGATTTCAGTTTGGGTTACATAGTGCCACTTAATTTGGGTTGAAAAAAGGCCAAATTCAATCTCATTCAACCACTTTTAATGAACCCCAGTGCATATATATATTTATATTAGCGATGCACCAAATCCACTATTTTGGATTCGGCCGAACCCCGAATCCTTTAAGAAAGATTTGGCCGAATACCGAATCGAATCCGAACCCTAGTTTGCATATGCAGATTAGGGGTGAGAAGGGGAAAACATTTTTTACTTCCTTGTTTTGTGACAAAAAGTCATGCAATTTCCCTCCCCACCCCTAATTTGCATATGCAAATTAGGGTTTGGATTTGTTTCGCTGGGCAGAAGGATTTGGCCGAATCCGAATCCTGCTGAAAAAGGCTGAATCCTGGATTTGGCGCATCACTAATTTATATATATCCAAAATTCGTTAAACGTCCTTACTCTACTTTGGTGATCTTCGGGGTGCGCAGTCAATACTTATACATACATATACATCGTCAGACCGGGAAAAAGCCCAAACCCACTCCCCATTCTGTCGAAACAGAAATAAATCTGTGAGGAGCAGACGTTAGTGTATGCACACTGTGTTCTGATGTTCGTGAATGTGTGTGATGGCCCAATGTTTGTAGATGCGCATAGCGCCCCAGTTTTTGCATATATTATATATATAGAGAGAGAGAGAGAGAGAGCCATTATAGTTATACAGTAAGGAATTCCATGAAAACCAATGGGTTATGCCCAGAGATTAATCTTAAGCCTGCAGGAAACTCCATGTAATAGAAACTATAAAATCAAAATTGACAGGATTTCTCCTGTTTGACTATTTTCTTCCTGGATTAAAAACAAACAAGTGCCTCCATCCCATTGGAAGTTTAGCTGAGCTGGTGGGGCCGAGTTGCTGGTAGTTGTAGTCTTTCCATATCATGTTCACTGAAGGTTGCCTATCCATGTCTTAAGCAATATTTGTCATATTTTAAATTCAAATTGAGTTCTAATGATGTTCCTGTATCCCATTTGTGGTAACTGACTCATCACTGTGCATTCTAAAGCTTTATTATTTGTTAAACAATAAATAAAAACATATTTAGCAACTACGTAGCTATGGAATCAAATGTGACTTTGAGGAAAAAATGGCTGGCATTGTGAAGCAACTTTGTGCAAAGCTTGCATTGCTGCAACACTTAGTATAAAAAAGATATAAAGTCTTTGATATCAATTAAGTGACAAGGTTTATGTTGTATGGACAATGGAAAGAGCCCACCCTTTAGATATATTTGCATTCTGATTGCATCTGGTTTCTGTATGCCAAATTTCTGCCCTGCAACCTTTCTTTGTTAGAACTGAAGACTACAGAGTTGTTCAGTCCCTTTCTGTGATATCTTTGCTATCCAATACCAGGCTTTCACTTTCCCAATTCTTTTTTAAAGTAAATTATTACAGGAGCCCACTATCTACCTAGCTACCTACCTACCTTGCCTTCAACAATCTAATACAGGCATGGGATCCGTTATCCGGAAACCCGTTATCCAGAACGCTCTGAATTACGGAATGCCCATCTCTTATAGACTCCGTTATAATCAAATATTCCAAATTTTTAAAAATGATTTCTTTTTTCTCTGTTATAATAAAACTGTAGATTGTACTTGATCCCAACTAAGATATAATTAATCCTTATTGGAAGCAAAACCAGCCTATTGGGTTTATTTAATGTTTACATGATTTTCTAGTAGACTTTAGGCTCAGGCCAGACGGGAAGATTAGGGGTGATTCGACGCCTGTCGACTAATCGCCAGGCAACAAATCTCCCCGAACCACTTCCCCCTGCCTTCCAGCATCTTTAATGTATTCACACGCGGCGCTGCGATTTCCCGAAATTGCTCAAAATTGCCTAAGAAGGTAACTTTGAGCGATTTTGGAAAAGCCAGCGCTGCGTGTGAATAGGCACAGGCCATTATTCATTAAAGATGCTGGAAGGCAGGGGGAAGAGGTTCAGGGAGATTTGTCACCCCAAAGAAGAGGCTATTAGTCACCAGGCGACGAATCTCCCCAAATCTTCCTGTCTGGCCTGAGCTTTAAGGTATGACAATCCAAATTACAGAAATATCTGTTTTCCGGAAAACCCCAGGTCCCAGCATTCTGGCTAACAGGTCCCATACCTGTACTGATATAACTCACTGGCACTTGCCTTTCTGCTCTCTAATATAAGCTATTCATTCTATAAAAAATACTCTAGCTGAGCTTTAAAAAGGCAAAAAAAACCCCCAAGATGTCAGTATGATAAATAATATATCCTGGTGGTTCAGTAACTTTCTACAAGTTGATTGAGCTAAGGGAAGCGGGAAGAACAGTGTTATTTAGATGTAGGTTCTAAATGCCATAACCAGGGCCTCTCCGGCCATTAGGTAAGGTGAGAACCTTGTCTCAGGCGGCACGGAGCAGCCAGTTACAAGGGGCGGCAAAAAGCTGCCTCTTGTAACTTTGAGAGACGAATTTCTGGGTTAAAACCAATTGCGCTCAATGCACTAGAGACACCGCCCCCTTTTCACCCACTCCGACGCTGATTTTTAAGCGTGGAGCCTGAAGGGGGGGGCGGCATCGGGGCTGTTGCCACAGGCGACGGCATTCCCAGAATTGGCGCTGGCCATAACACAGGGGTCCCCAACCTTTTTTAACAAATGAGCAACATGTAGATGTACAAGGAGTTCGGGAGCAACACAAGAATGAAAAATATTCCTGGGTTATCAAATAAGTGTTGTAATTAGCCATTTGGTAGCTCTCATGTGGACTGGCAACCTAAAGGAGGCTCTGTTTGGCAGTACATAGGATTTATACGACACCAGAACTTGCCTCCAAGCCAGAAATTAAAAAATAAGCACCTACTTTGAGGCCACTGGGAGCAACATCCAAGGGGTTGGAGAGCAACATGTTGCTCATGAGCTACTGGTTGGGGATCACTGCCATAACACTTGCAGAAATAACTACATAATCTGACTATTATAAAATGTTTATTTTCTCTCTCTCTCTGGTCACATCTGTAAAAAATAACTGTATGACCTTCCATAGTGCAAAATAGAGCTCAAGTTACCTCTACAGTATGGGTGTCAACTTGGCTTGCAGCACTGGGTCCTGGGCTTGAATCTGGTGTCTGAGTGGGCCTTCTTCAGATGCTCTGAGTTCCTCCCATACCACAAAAACATACATTTAAGATAATTAACAAGAAATGCAAAGGTATTCAGGGTGGTAGTTCTTCTGTCGGCAAACATGCCTTCAATTTTGCAATGCGCCAACAAGCTGTGATGGGTAATGCCATTAGTATGAAGCTTTGATGAGTTTTCATACCCATTAAGCTGCCTAAACATGCCACTGTCAGACAGCTAGCTTATATTTCACAGGGATGTCACAAGTACAGGCCTTAAAGGGAAACTGTCATGGGAAAACATGTTTTAAAAAAAAAAAAACATCAGTTAACAGTGCTGCTCCAGTAGACTTCTGCACTGAAATATATTTCTCAAAAGAGCAAACAGATTTTTTATATTCAGTTTTGAAATCTGACATGGGGCTAGCCATTTTGTCAATTTCCCAGCTGCCCCGGTCATGTGACTTGTGCCATTTAGGAGGGAACTGCTTTCTGGGAAGGCTGTTGTTTTTCCTTCTCAATGTAACTGAATAGTACGCAGTGGGACATGGGTTTTTACTATTGAGTGTTGTTCTTAGATCTACCAGGCAGCTGTTATCTTGTGTTAGGGAGCTGTAATCTGGTTACCTTCCCATTGTTCTGTTGTTAGGCTGCTGGGTGGGGGAAAGGGAGGGGGTGATATCACTCCAACTTGCAGTACAGCAGTAAAGAGTGATTAAAGTTTATCAGAGCACAAGTCACATGACTTGGGGCAGCTGGGAAATTGACAAAATGTCAATGAAATATAAAAAAAATCTGTTTGCTCTTTTGAGAAATGGATTTCAATGCAGAATTCTTCTGGAACAGCACTATTAACTGATGTGTTTTGAAAAAAAAAAGAATTTCCCAGTTCAGACCTGACGAAGTTCAATACAATAGATAGGAATTTGAAAAAAATTTTTTTTTCCAAAAAACGGGTGATAGGTCTGAAAAATGGTGAAAAATCTTTTTGGGGTTACCCTCCTTCCCCCCCCTACATTTCCTAACATATGGCAACACAACTATACAGTGGTCACATGTTTAGGGCAATAGGACAACTTTATTTTATTTATTAAAGGTTTCCTGGGCTTGTGTAGTGTAATGTAGTGGCTGTAACATATACTTCTATTATAAGTTTGCGCTGTATGCAAATTAGGCATCGCTATCGTAAATGCGCATTGCCTGGCAAAGTAACGGTAGTGCAACTTCGCTACCGTTCGCCGCCCTGAGCGCAAATTCGCATCTTAGTGAATTTCTGTAGCGCTGGTGAAAATTCACCTGGCGACGTGCGGCGAACACCGGCGAAGCTGTTGCTAGCGCATTTTCGCGCTTTAGTGAGGATGCAAACGTTGTTCCCATAGTACCTATATTCTTCCCTTGATTTTAGAACTCTCCTTCCAGACATTATCTTGCATTAGACTTTCTGTAAAAATATTAATTGCACTTAAAAATAAATACAGTAACTAGGTCTACTGTATCAACAGCCTCTGGTCCTTCTGGATTTTCAGAAATACCAAAAAGAGATCTAGAAATTACAGGCCATTTTTTTACATAAAGAATAATATAATTAAAGGGATAGTACCATCATTATCAAAATTAAAATGACCACATACTTATCTATGAGTACTACTGGAGGCAGATTTGATATGATATTGGTTTGTTTATAAGAATAATGCAGGGTGGCTTATGAGTTAATATGAAGCATTCTGATCCCCTTCTGCAGGCTATGGTTTGGACAAGCAAATTCAATGTATTCACCCATCCATGCGAATGGCAATGACATACAACGTATAGTATGGCCAATTGGTTTTTGTCATTTCAGAAGTGACTGCACATCTTGTGGATGTATCACATACATTTCAGTGGGCTCCCATTTTGCCAACAGTTTTCTTTTTTCCTAACACGGTTTTCACCTCTCCAATTGCATTGATTCTTCAATTCTTTGCATTGATTCTTCAAACCTTTGTGCAGGGTTCTAAACAAGGTCCTATGGCTTGCTAATGTGAATTAGACACAGGACTTGGTGGCACTAGACTCATTTTTGTGGCTTTGAGAACTGTGGAATACTAAAGAATTGAATCTCCACTACTGAGTATTGTCCAACAAACATTGTGGGTTGTCACATTTGTCCCCCCATTAATAGCAGTTGAAAGTGATGACATTTCCCATCATCCACAGTTGCTGCCTGAAATAAATTATATTTCTGGATCCTGGTAACGTATGAGGTTGGATGGGAACTGTGTATATAGGTCAGGGATCTCCAGTCTGCGTGTAACTGGACTCCAGCTGTCACTTTAAGTGATCGGTGTAATTCAGTAAAATATGGTGCCCCAGTTGGTTGCCCAGTTCTTCAGACCCATCCTTTTGACCCCCACTTACTTGTAAAATGTATGCATTTCATTTAACCGCTAATTTATATTTACATCTAAATAATACTTTGTAGCCCATCTGTTCCCCCCTGCAGAACTTGCAGTTTATGCAAAGGACCCTTTGCATTGGGCACAACTATTTTCTTGAAGAGGATTTATTTTTAAACACGTACTTGTGAATACTGTATGCATTAAGTTGCCTTGAGACTCATGCATTCCTTCCATTGACTGCCTTGACAAGTGTATGCGATGCCTTGCTGCTGTAAAGTGCTTCAGTACTAAATGGCTTTATTGTGGTTGTATTTGTTCTGGGAATCTATATAGGAGTTATTGTTGTGTTTGGTAGCCGAGGATTAGGAGAGTAGAACAATGCTTTATTAGCAGGTTCATGCAGCCATTACATAACAGCAGTAAGTCTTACTTTCACTTTCAAGTTGTACAGAAAGTCCTGTGTATGCACAGTGCCACCTGCAGGCCATTTATATAAACACCACAGTTATATAAGGGAATCTATATATTCTTGCAGCCATATGAAGCTCACCAGCAGAAATATGGTATTGAGGTGGACATGCCATTACCACAAACCTACAGCTTGAGGAGTTATTTCATAAAACAGTGGGTGCCTGCTTGTTTTATATGTATGCACATACAATCCATGCATTTGCTGTGGACTTCACAAACATGTGAGATCTGTATCTGGACTGCCCAAAGAAGAGCGACTGCCCAGAGCCATACAGGTGAAGGTAGGAATATTAGATGAATAGTAGCTATAGAATGACAACAATATGGAGGCTTGCAGTACTTTAGGGAGATTCCAGAGACTGAGACTAACAGCCAACGGCTGTCCATATAAATCAAGGTTTTTGCATACTGTGTGACTTATTAACTGCAGTGTATCAGCCATGCAGCATATGTTTTTTATAGGCTTGGTCAAGCAACCCTTCTCAAAACTTTACCATTTTATTAGGATGTATGAAACATTCCATGTGCAGGTTTATGATGACATATCTATATAGTCTGATTTAATGTTAAGGTATTGAGTTCATTTTAAATGTATCACAAATGTAAGGAATTGTCCTACACAAAAAGAGATATAAAAAAACAGGTATACATTTTAGTGGTAAGAATTAGAAACCAAACTGAATGTTACTTCAATCAAAGGTATTTGCTAACCCTGCAGTTGTTTGACTCTATTCTCATATATAGCTGTGTAGTCTTTTGTACTCTTACCGGAAAACAGATACGTGGCCTCTGTCAAGCTGCAAATGCTGTACAAATGGTATCTCTGCCCTTTAGCATTGTGTGGATCAGGAAAAACTCCACCTGGTCTGCACCTGACCTTACCCTGAAAAACCTTGACCTGAACTCAATGTGCGGGTCGACACAAAACCTGAAATGATCCACAGTTTGACCACCAGTTGGGTGGGTTTGGGTTGAAATTGGATTAGGGTTGGATGCGGGTGAGACTGGGGAATTATTTTATTATTATTAACCAGAGGCGTGCACAGAAGTAGCGTGCAGAGCAAGTATGATGAAATCTCACCCTAGTGGTCCAGTGGTGCGGCGGGGACACACGCCTTTGTCGGGGACACCTGCCATGCCATTGGTGGGGACACCCGCCACGCCGCTCCTCTTCCTTGCAAATGCCGGCTTCCTAGTGCACACTCAGCGCACACTTTCGGCTTTTAAAGGCGCATACCTGCTGACGTTATGATGTCAGCACGCAATGGTGCCAAATTCAAATATTTAAAGGGGCTTTTGCAGTTTTTTCATTGCCCGTGATAGGATTTGTTCCTGGTGCCTGTTAGCTTTGCTAATCTGATTCTGAAACCTGTTTGAATACTGACCTCTGCCTGGCTTTTTGACAATTCCACCTTCTACATTCTGACCACTGCCTGATTACTGACTCTGATTCTGATTAACCCTCTGATGGACTTCCTGGTTTGACCCTTTGCCTGTCTGACTTCGTTTGTACTCCACCTGCCCTGATCTGGCCTGATCTGACTACGATTCTGCCTAACACCTTGTATCGCGACCTTGTACCTAAAGACTCTAGCTAAACAGCCGTGCCCTATTGCTGGCCAGAACTTTCGCCTTGCACCTCTGGTTTAAGTCCAGGGGGCATCTGAGTAGCTGAGGGCTCCTCCCTAAGTCAAAGGCGGTCACACTACTGGTGTTTCGGTATCGGGTGCCGACCGTTACAGCAAGATTACAGGTATGGGTTGTGAGCACGTCCTAAAATGGCAATATTTTGATAGTTAGGGTTGGGGTTAAGAAATTATGACATTGAGTGGACAGATCAAACAATTGTTAAACATAACCATATAGGAATCTTTTAAAGTAGAGAGAATACCAAAATTGACAAGTAGGGCACTGCAAATTGTGTCTGTAAGTGGTACTTTTTCCCCTGTCCATAAACGTAGCCAGCTAAACAATGGCATAAGGATGCATTAGGCCTGCAATATTATTGTCCTATGACTAATAGTGTCGATATGCTAGCTACGAGTTACAGTTAATCCAGCAAGATATAAAGCTGTTCTGAATAGCAAGTAAGCCATTCGCTGAAAGAATATCTATGTACATAATTGTTTAGCAAACTGTCAGGGAGCTGTCTGTTCATTGCTGGCTAAACTGGTCATCAGTGCAATGTGTATGTTGGGCCATCAACATTCATTTGCATTCTTGAAAATAGATATATACGAGCCATTAGATGCAGTCTGTGAGAAGTAGGTTATTTCCATCAACCTTGAGAAAGTACAGTATGTAAGCCATGAATAAGCATAACATTGCAATAAATATATACAATATATAATGGACAAAATAACAATGTTTTGAGCTGAAGCCCTTTCTGAGATGCAACATTTTTAAGCTGCTTTTGAAATGATACATGAACTACAATAATCCTGCAACGGTTTTCTAATAACAAATGATCACAACCCCTCAAATAATTATCCTGATTAATATTCAGACCTGTCCCACCTTGCATAAACTGGGAACCTCTTTTGTAAGGGCGTTATGACACAAAGGAACATTGTGAGAGGCAGCAGCAACTTAGGTAAAACTAAAACTGTATGCTGAACCTGTAACATCTTCATAGAAGCAAGTGGGAAATGTATAAGAATGATTCTGTATCCAAGAGTATGGCTCATTCAACACCAGCTTAGACCTCCAAATAGGATTCACCCAACCCCGCATCCTTTGTGAAAGATTATGTCAAAAACTGAATTGAACCCAAATTTGCTTATGCAAATTAAGAAATAGCAGTGGGAAAAGAACCATGCGCAGAGCACGTTAAAACTTCCTTGTTTGTTCCCCGTTACCTTGATTTTTTGGATTTGGAAATGGAGAGGCCCATTTCTCAAAGTCCGAATTTATCTCAATATTTTCTAAAATCTACTCCGACCAAATCTTCATGGGTTTTTTGTCCTTATTTATGAATACACTTTTCCAAAAATTTTCTCTGCGGGAAAAAAAACTAATTGTACAAAATTTTCAGATTTTTTTTTCACCCAAAAACTTCAGAATTTTGTCCGAAAACCACAAAATCTTCAGATTATTGCACGAAACCCAGCACAGATCAAGATATCTTTGGGACTTCTCCCATTGACTTATATGCAACCTCCGCGGGTCTGAGATGCTGGATTTTTGGACTCTTTTTCCATCCTCGGGGTGTTATATATCCTGAAAAATTTGTGTTTATTTTTCCACTAAAAATTTGGATTTTATAGTAAATAAAAACAAATTCTTCCTGTTTTTGAGACTTGGAGTTCAAAAATAACCCCCTTAGATTCGTCCAAATCCTGCTGATAAATGCAGAATCATGGCTGAATCCCAAATTGAATCTTGGATTGCATTGGTGTATCCCTACCTCCAACATACATGGTCACCCCTGTCCCCTAATGCTGCACCCCTTAATGCAACAACACACGAATACGCAGACGTCACAGCGTCGGTGCTTATGTGAGGACGTCGCAAGTGCACATGTGTAGAGCAGTGTGGACACAATTTTTTTTAATAAGGGGGGTGTGTCTGGCCCGGCAGGACACCATAATAAAACCTGATGGGCCCTGATTTTTATGGGCCCCGCCAGTCCAACCCTGCCAACACATGCCCTACCTCTTTGCCATTCATGATTAACAGGCCAGCCCTCTAAAAATGTAGTACACGTGAAACAACAAATTGGTAGAGAGCAAATCTTTAATTCATTTTTAAAATCACTTCTTCAATTTTATAAATGGGCCAGAACTGATAGTATCCTTATGATTATTCTCAAATATTTATATGTATATATATATATATAGTGCATATTAAAACTTTGATTTTTCCTGAAAATGGCAATATACTTTTTGTTTAGTGCAACCTGTCCATGACATTATTCCTTTTTCTCACTGTTGACAGGCTTCTGGTGTAACTGTAAATGATGAAGTCATAAAGGTATTCAATGAAATGAAGGTGAGGAAGTCTTCCACACCAGAGGAGATCAAGAAGAGGAAGAAAGCGGTGCTGTTTTGTCTCAGTCCAGATAAGAAGGAAATTGTAGTGGAAGAAACTAAGCAGATATTGGTTGGTGACATTGGTGAGGCAGTTCAAGACCCCTACAGGACCTTTGTCAACCTTCTACCACTCGATGACTGTCGGTATGGACTGTATGATGCAACGTATGAGACCAAAGAATCCAAGAAGGAGGACCTTGTCTTCATATTCTGGTATATTTTTTAAATGGGATGCGGTGAATAAGAGTTATGGCATTATCCAATATTCAAATATTTTTTTGTGGGGGTTTTCATCTTTACAATGATGGGCAAGGTTGGGAGTAGATTTTTTTATTAGAGTAACAGAGGGTCTACATCCTAATTGGCCTCGGTCAATGACAATTCCCATTAGCCCAACACTTATAAATCTAGCACCTACATCTATGCAACTAATTTGATTTTAGAAATTTATTATGTACTAGCCCTTTGATTTGAATTGATTAAAATTCGAGTTTGCTCGAACTTGCTCCATTTTTTCCTACTAGATTTTCCTGCAATTTAGGTTAAAAAGGGCTTAATTTCTCAATGTAGATATTGCAGTGC
Source organism: Xenopus borealis (assembly GCA_024363595.1). Lineage (NCBI taxonomy): Eukaryota > Metazoa > Chordata > Amphibia > Anura > Pipidae > Xenopus > Xenopus borealis. The sequence goes on along the minus strand of CM044446.1, from coordinate 84,397,996 downwards.
CACTGAGCTCTAAAAAATAGGCAGAGCTCTTGAAACACTGGGGGAAAGTCACTTTAGGGCAAAGCAGCAAATGCCAGCGCAAATTTGCCAGAGTGACGTAATTTTGCCACTTCGCGGGCACATGTGTAGGGCAATAGTTTAAACTTTATTGTGTAGTCTAATGTACTTTTGCTGCTTATACGTCCATTGTATTTGAACTTGGCACTGTATGCAAATTAGGCATCGTTAGTGTAACTTTGCCTTGTTTGACGAATTAACACTAGCGCAACTTCGCTGGCTTACGCCTCCCTGATCGCAACTTCGGATTTTAGTGAATTAGTGGTGCCCTGTTGAAATTACATCTGGCGAAGTGTGTTGAAGGCGTCGCTAGCGAATCTCCGCAGGTTAGTGAATTAGCGCCACTGTGTGGACTGCTTCATTCTGACATGAAAGGTTGTGACGTGCCATTGATCATCCTGATTATGGTGGCCATTTGTTAAGTAACAGTAACCCATGTAAGGCAACCTGCAGGACATGCCATTTAGTTCCATGAAAAGTAACCTACTCAGGCTGGATTTGTGGCAAGGCCACATAGGCCTGGGCCTAGGGCGGCAAAGTAATAGGGGCCACCCATGCCCCCCAGCCGCTTCCTGATATGTACTGGGGAGCACAGCGCTCCGGAGCAGGAGCTCGCGGAGAGGGTATGTGGGTGGGCACTAGGACCATGCCGCCGGGCACCAAAGCCACGCAGCCTCAGGACACCAGCCCACCAAATCCGGGCCTGAATTTACTGCTACTTCATTACCCTTTGTTCTTCACCTTTATTGTTTGTTTATAATTCTTTACTTATTTGATGTACCACTGAAAGGTCATAGTCTCACAGTATATCCTGAGATGGATGCCAAATTTATAATTCCTTGATTGATGACATAGTATATTATAAAAGTACCGTAATGGACAATTTTTATACAAGTGATTATCATTCAAGAATCTTATGAGAATAATCAGTGCTGGTGTTCTGGGGGGCAGTTTTGTTGGGTTGGATGCTGTGTAAGGTATAGGGTTTATCCAGAAACCCCATTATCCAGAAAGCTACAGAAATTACAAGAAATTTCCCATAGACTTCATTATGAGCAAACAATTTCCTTTTTCTGTGTATAGTTGGCAGATTTTAGACTCCCGACAAGCCTCCCAGGAATCAGCCAGATCTCAATCAGGCAAGCTTAATTTCTGTCGGATTGAGGATTGCAATGGCTCATTAATGCAATCCTTGCTCCCTAAGGCCAAATCATCGCATTACCATGATATTGCCTAAACTAGGTGGGCCTGTTGGGGGAAAATATTCACTTCTTTGGCAACCTTGGCAAATGAGCAAATCTTACAGTGTATGACCACCTTAAAGGAGAACTAAAACTTAACTGAAGAACTAGGCTAGAAATGTTGTACATTTTGTTTTGTGCTTCTGTACCAGCCCAAGGCAATCACAACTCTTTAGCAGTAAAGATCTGTGTCTCCCCAGTAGATGCCCCAGTAGCTCCCCATCTTCTTTTCTGCTGATTCACTGATTCACATGCTCTGTGCTGCTGTCACTTACTGAGCTTAGGGACCCACTCACAATATACAGTACACATAGAATAGAAATGTCACAATATAAGGCTGATTAGTCATTAATACAGATAATTACTACATGGCAGCACAGAAACCAGCGCAATTAGCATCAGAATTTAATAATCAGCCCTGTAGCATCAGTTTATATTACAGACAAACTTCATTTTCTGCTGGATAATTAGTGACGACCCCTAAGCTTAGCTTCTCAACAGCTGCTCAGAGCCCACTGAGCATGTGAGTGTCACAGACACTTTCCAAGATGGTGACCCCTGTGACAAGTTGGATTATTGCTGCTATTAAGAATGTGAAACTTTATTCTGGTGCAATAAATTCAGTTTATAAAATATGGCATTTTTAGCCATATTAATTTTAGGACTTAGTTCTCCTTTAATAAAAAACCTAAAACACTACAGTGTAACTAAGCAGCATGAATCCATATTGGAGGTAAAACAATCCTATTAGATTTATTTAATGTTTATATGTTTTAACAGACCATGGTGATCCAAAATTTCAGCAAAAACTCCTTGAAAACCCTAGGTCCCAAGCATTTTAGATAAAAGACCCTATACCTGTATATATGGAGGGTAAAATGCCCCAAATTTCTAGGGGTAGATGTACCATGTACAAAGTCTATATAAAATGCAGTAAGAAGTCTAAAAATACATTGTGACTGCTTCAAGCCCCTTATGATATTGCAAAAGAGAAGACAAAAAAATTAAGTGAAAAGGAACTACCTGACAATCCCTCAGGGAAGGGTGGAGGTTAAAGGGATACTGTCATGGGAAAAATTTTTTTTTCCAAAATGCATCAGTTAATAGTGCTGCTCCAGCAGAATTTGGCACTGAAATCCATTTCTCGAAAGAGCAAACAGATTTTTTTATATTCAGTTTAAATCTGACATGGGGCTAGACATTTTGTCAATTTCCCAGCTGCCCCAAGTCATGCGACTTGTGCTCTGATAAACTTAAGTCACTCTTTACTGCACTGATATACTGATATCACCCCCCCCTCCAGGCTAACAACAGAACAATGGGAAGGTAACCAGATAACAGCTCCCTAATGCAAGATAACAGCTGACTGGTAGATATAAGAACAGCATTCAATAGTAAAAACCCATGTCCCACTGCGTTCCATTCAGTTACATTGAGAAGGAAAAACAACAGCCTGCCAGAAAGCAGTTCCCTCCTAAAGTGCTGGCACAAGTCACATGACCAGGGGCAGCTGGGAAATTGACAAAATGGCTAGCCCCATGTCAGATTTAAAAACTGCATATTAAAAAAATCTGTTTGTTCTTTTGAGAAACGGATTTCAGTGCAGAAGTCTGCACTGTCTATGGAATGCAATCAGATGTTGTTTTCATTGTTCTTATAGCAGGTGTTTAATAAAGCAATACACAGAATAGTTTCTATGGGCTACTGCCCAGGAGCACATTTGCCTAGGGTTTGTAAATGATTGTGTTTCTGGTTGCTAAATAATTTCTATATAGGCTGCTGACAGTGGCGTAACTACCGGTGGAGCAGGGGGTGCAATTGGGCCAGGGCCCGCACCCCCGCAGGCTTCCCCGGCAGTCTTGCGTTACTGGAGTCGGCTGCAGCGGCATAGAAGTTCATCACAGACGGGGGGGGGGGGGTTGGCCCCACCTATTTCCGCTACTGGTTGCTGAGACAGTACCCAAGGACTTTAATTTAAAATCACAGTGAATTTGTTACACAGAGTGCAAAGATAACGGTAGCGACCTTCTCAATATACTGGGCCACACTTGACACAGTAGAAATTGTGCAGAGCCGTTTATTATCTTGAGCTTGTCTTTCTGTAATGCCCATTTTCTTTTTACCCTGTGGTGAGCTCTCTCTAGGGGCAAATTCACTTATAAGTGAAGCTGTGCTAGCGCAGCGTTCGCCACACTTCGCCTGGCGAATTTTCGCCAGCGCTCGTCTAATTCACAAAAAAGCGAAGTTACGTTCATCTAAGCGAACGCTAGCGAAATTGCACTAAGAAAATTTGCCAGGCAAAGTGTAGTTGCGCTAGCGAAGGCTAATTTGCATACGGCGGGAAGTTTGAATGGAGTAATACGTTACACTTCAAACATTACACTACACAAGCCCAGGGAACCCTAATAAAGCCTAATCTAGTTGTTTTATTGCCCTACACATGTGCCCCATGTCTAGTATATTAGCCCTATGCTAGGAAATTAAGGGGGGAGCAGGGTACCCAAAAAAAAAATTTTCGTTAATTTTTTTTCTATCGCCCTACACTAAGGAAAAAACGCCAGCGTTTTTTTGGGACAGAAATTTTTTTAACTATTTCAACTTTTTTTACAAAATCTCCTATCTACTCTATTGCACTTCGCCTGCTCTAACCTGGCAAAGTGAACTCTTGTGAAGGGGCTAACGTTCAGAAAAATGACTAGCTTAGTGAATTTGCGAATATTCGCCCCCCTTCGCCAGAGTGCAACTTCGCCAGCGTTAGGGTGCGAAGTTGCGATAGACTATCTACATCACTGGCACTAATGCTGGCAAATTTACGCCAGTGTTAGTCCCTTCGGACTCTAGTGAATTTGCCCCTAAATTTCAGAAACTGTTCCTATTTGTAAAGCGTGAAAACTTTTCACTTTTTCACGTGTAATTACATTACTTATTACATTACTTACATTGTGTTTCCCACAATCTACTGTGTGGGTGCGCTTTAACAAGAGAACACCTTTACTAAAGATTTGAAGGGCCTTTTATGATTTCTTCTATATAAAGCTTGTACTGAATGAGGGATAGTATGTCTAGTGTGTGGAGGGTGCCATGGTTTCTATAGCCATACCATACTGAATAATGCATGCATACATTGTTATTAATGAACACAGTCTATTACTTACTCAAGTAACTACCAGAAACTACCAGAAAAAGAATTCATTCAGTATGAAATCAATGCAGACCTTGTTTTCAAAAACTACTAAAACAACTATAGTAAATGAAAAATAATAAACCAAAAAAATCCCAGAGCTGGAATTGAGCATCTACACTGACAAAGACTGCACACATTACGGTACCTCATCAATAAGCACATAGCAACTATATGAAAGCACGCATACACTTTACTATAGAAACAAAGAATCCATTTAATGTCTTGTACACAAACCTTCATATCGCTGTATGAGTAATATACAATATAGGAACTGTTTGGTTCTATGTGCTTCAGTTAAGCATCTTGAACACCTATGGCTTCAACTGTGTGTCTGATTCCAATTGGGGAAGAAGCACACTGATTCAGCCAGGCCATGCCTTTAACACATTTATTTGCATATAGTATTGGAAACACAAGCTTTCAGGGACCAACCCATTCCTCAGGTTCCTCAGGTCCCTGAAAGCTTGTGTTTACAATACTATATGCAAATAAATGTGTTAAAGGCATCGCCTGGCTGAATCGGTGTACGTCTTCCCCAATTGGAATCAGATGCTGTATTGGGCTTGGAGGCGGCCTGGGACATGAATGCACCCGATAACAAGAAGTAAGTGGAGTGTGGCAAATTAAAAAATGTAGATGAACTGTATTGTGCTTCAACTGTATGTTTGCCAGAGGTAGGGGCTATATAGGTATATATTTATTACTTGCAGGGCAGGATGCAAATAGCAAAAACTGAGAGCAATCCAGAATGTATGTTGCACTTTGTTCCCTGCCCTGCCAGTGTAGCAGAAGCGGTGCAGAGAACTACGTTCAGCTTGCGAATACAGCACTGCCTGCATTCTGCAGCAATGTATTCATGAGGGGCGGGTAGAGGGAAAAGGAACATTGACTTGGAGAAGGCAGGAAACAGATTGAGTAATAACATGAAGCATAAGGTGGCAAAAACAGGGAAACTAACTGGAGTTTGTGTTTGAGTGTGGGAAGCAGGATCAAGTAATAAAGTAAAATGCTTTAAGATAAACAGATTTGGAAACTCACATAACATTGATATTTCATTTGCACATTGTCTTAGAATATTACTGTTGTGTGAAAAGGTTAACTATCCCTTTAAAGGAGAATTCAACCTGTCCAGGTTCACAGGCGCCATATTGTCTCGATCGCTGTTCATCCTGGACTGACTGATGTTTTCGGGTGTATGCGCAGTACGATGAATATGCCGGTGTGGCTACTGTGAATGCGCACAAAAGGCACAAAATTTCCGATTTCTTTTTTTGGAAACTTTGTGACTTTCGGCGCATGTGCAGTAGCTCCGCACCGGCAGATTCCTCCTACTGCGATTGTGCCTGAAAACACCAGTCAGTCCAGGATGAAGAGCGATCGAGAAAAGATGGCGCCTGTGAACTCCGCTGGACAGGACCTGGTAAGTAACAAGTTAGGGGCCCGGGGGGGAGGTAGGCCGGGGAATAAGGAGGAGGGGAAGGGTTTTTTCACATCCAGGTTGAATTCTCCTTTAAGTGCATCAATGGTTTCATTTTTCTGATGCTCCCTATGAGTTCCTGTTGATCATTTATGTATCTTCGTGAAACTATAGCCATCACGTACGGCCCCCTAAATTCAGAACAAGTACTAGGCTCCCTGGTCTTGGCTCAATCTTCTGCCTTTTAACAGCAGCCTTTGGCTTCGGGAGGAGCCCTCAGCTGCTCAGATGCCGCCAGGTCTTAAATTTGAGAGGAGCCAAGTAGATGTTCTGAACAGGCAAAGGGGCACATACGTTAACAAGGTTGGACGGAAGGCAACACCAGGATCTTGGAGTAAACGATAAAGCGTGGTCAGGCAGGCCGGGGTCAGTGGGACTGGGATCACCCAGAGGGAACGGATCGGTTCAGTGGGAGTCCCCGCCGGCCCCCTAGACCACCAGGTAACCTTACAGGCAGATTTACAAATGACTCTGGTATTTGTGATACTTTCATATGAATCAACTTCTTTCTGTGCTGAAATGATTTGTTCATGTTTTGAAAAGATTTGATCAAATCCTTTGCATATGCAAATTAGGATTCGATTCGGCCAGGCAGAAGGATTCAGCCGAATCTGAATCCTGCTGAAAAAGGCGGAATCCCAAACCGAATCCTGGATTCGGTGCATCCCTATTTCTCACTAGGACTTACAATCTAAAGGGTAAAGAACATTGAAAATGAGGATAGTCCGGAAATATCGCTAATATTACAGATCAATCTAAACTGGATGGCAAGTGAAAAGCCACAAATATTAATACATTTTTGGGCTTTATTTTACCTTTAGAACAACACCAGTCTTCACTGGAATATTGCTATTAATACTGTTTACTCAAAGCAGCCTTTTATAGAGAATTTCTATTCATCCTCATTAACCCCAGTGGCAATTACAGTCTAATAATCCTCTGATATAACACACTAGCTATTATTTATATTTGTACTATTGGACGACTGACCATATATTGTTATTGCTACTTTTTATTTGCCATATTTGTATCCATCCCTCTCCTATTCATATTCCAGTCTCTTATTTAAATGCATAGTTACTAAGGTAATTTTGGACCTTAATAACCAGATTGCTGCAAAGTGGGGAACTGTTAAATAAAAAGCTAAATAACTCAAAAACCACAAATAAAAAATTAAAATCAGTTGCAAATTGTCTCAGAATATAACTCCCTACATCATACTAAATACAACTTTTATGGTGAGCAACCCCTTTAATGGAAATTGTCAATGAACATTATGTTTATATTATCTTACCTCTGTATTTAGGCTTGTTTATCTTGTAAAAGGTTACTAATGTGTTATTTCTTAGGGCGCCAGATAATGCACCTCTAAAAAGCAAGATGATATATGCAAGTTCCAAAGACGCAATTAAGAAGAAATTTACAGGTTTGTATATAGTTGCACAGTTTTATTTAAAGCCTGTCTGCATCCCTCACACTAACATAAAAGGTGCCTTATAAATAAGGCTTAACTGATTTCCCTTTGAAAGCTACGGAGGCATTTTATTGTCAATAGATTAGCTGCAATAGTGCAAGCTAGAATGCTATATCTATTCTATAGAATGTTTTACCATACCTGAGTAAACAGTTTGTTTAGGATAGCACCTGACATATTAGCTTGGCGTGACATCACTTCCTGTCTGAGTCTTTCCCTGCTCACTTATAGCTCTGGGCTCATATTACAGCAGGGCAGGGGAGAGGAGCAAACTGAGCATGCTCACACCCGGGGCAAGGAGGTTTAAGCTGAAGGTAGGAAGTCTGATACAGAAGCCCATGTGTACACAATAGAAGGAAAGAAATGCAGTTTTTCTTTTGACAGAGGATTTAGAGCAGCATTACTTTGAGGGTTTAAGGGCAGAACTACATGGATGATTGACATCCATTTTTGGAGGATGCGACGCTGTGCGCATGCAATAGAAAAGTCGGATGGTGTCGCAGGGTTGATCCAACGCTACACAACTGTGGGATGAAGATGCAGCTTGCCGTGTCGGATCAACCCTGCGACCCATCCGACTTCCTATTACCTTACCTTGTTCCTGTCGCATCCGACTCATCGCAACAGTTTTCCAGCCCAGCGTCGCATCCACCGAAAACAGACGTCAATCTTCTGTGTAGTTCTGCCCTAATGGTATATTTAGGTGGACCGTTCTGATAAGTCTTACTTAGTTTTAACCTTGTTTTCATGAGGGCAGTATTTTCTGGCTTATTCCTACACTGTACAGAGACGTTTTTATTTGACACCAATGCAATATCACCCCTAGTAGTCACAAATCATTTGTTGTGTTTCTATGGTTTTCTCTATAAAAATATCTCTGAGGTTATGCATTTTATATATCATTGCTGTACCTCACTCATGTCTCACGAGTCCTTCCATGAGGTCTTGCAGTCTTCAACATAGTATATCAATGTCATCAAGGTTTTGTTATCCAACTGAGTAGCATGCAGTCTCTTTTAAGGACAACAATAAACATTAAATCACTCTGTCTCAATCATTGATTGATAATACCCCTTTAGTCTTTATACCTTGTATTTTGTCCTCTAAAGGGTCATTTGGAGCAGTCTTATGAGCCTAGCATGTACTACTTGCTCATTTATATACTGAAGTATTTTTGCCCTGTAATGCTGTCTTAAGCTTATTTAAAGTAAATTAAAATGTATGTACAGGTATAGGATCAGTTATCCAAGAAACCCATTTAGAAAGCTCTGAATTACTATCTTTCATGTTATCTCTGGGTTATCCAAATAATCCAAATTTTTTAAACACATTTCCTTTTTCTTTGTAATAATAAAACAGTACTTATACTTGATCCAAACTAAGATATAATAATCCTTATTGGAAACAAAATCAACCTATTGAATTTATTTAATGTTTACGTGATTTCCTAGTAGACTTAAAGTGGACACGTCACCCCAAATAAATATTCAAAATCATATTTTATCACATTAGTCAAGCAAAATGAACATTAATTACACTATATAAATTATTTGAATCTTGTTTTCTTCAGTCTGGGAATTCATAATTCTAGCAAGCAGGCAGGAGCCATTTTGTGGACACTGTTATTAAGACAAGCCTTGCATCATCTCAGAATCTTGTTTATGCACCAGAATGGGGGACCTGATGTCTATCCCCATGTCCTGGCTACACAATTAAATGGTTAAGAGAACTGGGGGAATGTGTGGGGAGCAGTGACATCTAGGAAGTGCTGAATGGAAAGTGAAAGTAATTATCTGCCCCGCCCCTATGCCTAAGGCATAGAGGAGGGGCAGACAATATTTGATTGACAGCTGAGATTTTTAAATGAGCTTACAACAGCTATGAATGCTTTAATAAAATGTTAAATTGGATTTCATGTTTAATTTGAAAAGGACTTTTATTATACAGATATGAAGATCTGAACCTATGTTATCCGGAAAACCCCAGGTCTCAAGCATTCTGGATAATAGATCCCATACCTGTACAATAATATTATATTTAAAACACTTTTCTAAGATCTGCCTCAACACCATGAAAATCTGGTCAATATAAGATCCAGCCAATGAGATTTGTTTTATTATGACACTGTTTCTTTTCATTTAATACAGGCATCAAGCACGAATGGCAAGTGAATGGACTGGATGATATTAAAGACCGCTGTACCCTGGCAGATAAACTGGGGGGAAATGTAGTGGTTTCACTTGAAGGAGTTCCACTGAAATGAATAATTCCCACCCTACCCTGCAAAAGCCAAGCCATTCAAAGCTTTTGTTCTGACCATAGGCAAAGTTTTAGGTGTTTTATTTATTGAATCTATTTTTTCTTCATTTCCAGTCCCCCTAAATCACTGTTTTCTTTTCCCTAAAAAGGTAGCACCTCATGAACAGAAGATGTTACCATGTAAACTTAAAGGCATGGAGCAGCATTTACTTTGTAAAGGCAGGGTTGTTTTAAATGATAGAGAGGCAGCTCCTGTTGTTAAATCCCAGATAAAGAGCCTAAACCACAACCAAGTCTAACCATTTCTATAATGGCAAGTTTTTTCATTTAATACAGAATCATGCATTTTTTTTTGCGACCCAAAAACATTAAGCTGGGTTTGGCAGCCCAAGGTACAGTGATCATGGGTAGTATGGTCTTCCAGTAGCAGATAACTCAAGCTGCCATGTTTTTCTAGCTGAATACAGCTTAAAGACATTATTATAGCATTATAGTATTTGTTCTACTTTTTTGCAATTCTTAATTCACTTTTTAAAATAATCTTTTGCAAACTGCACTCTCTTTTGTTGGTTGGACATTAACTTGAGGAACATCTCCCAAGATGTTGTCCAAAAAATTCTCAGCAGACCAGAAGTTTTCATCCCCAGGAGATCCTCTGGTACTCTGAAAAGCCAGTTGAACCCTGGATATCCAAGTTTGAACCAGATTAAAAAACCAAAGCCCTTTCATGTATATTGCCATTACTGATAAAGTAAATTTTCACTAATATGTGCCATAAATATTACTGTTCATACCACCTACATCTTCCCTGTGACCACACTGTTATCAAACTGTCTCTTTGCATGTCCTCTATTGTGCCATTTCCCAATGTCATCAGGATATAGTTTTCTGTTACACATGCAATATAAATGCCAGCAGCTAAAAGGTTTTACTGCATCTGAAGCAATGTGATACCCCCCAAAGCTTACAATTGAACTGCAGTTGCTGGGTTGCCTTCAAGAAATGAATGGACAGAAAAAAGCTACTAACTCTTCCAGCTGTTGTAGGGCATTTAGCAACAGTTGACTCAATAAACTTTGCCGTCACTTTACATGAACCAGGACGTGTATTAATGATTCTGTGCTAATAAACCTTAATATAAAAGTTTATTTTTTAGCAACAATTTTTAGACCAAAAAGTTGTAATGAAATTGCTGTTCCAGCTATTAACATTACTTGTCACAGTTTTACTTGGTGATGGGCCATGGGAATATTTTCCGCTAACAGAAACATATACTAAACAAAAAAACAAAACAGTTTTTATTGTTATTATTATAATCTGAAGACGCCAGAAACAATGTTTTGTGGAATTTTGGATAACTGTGCAAAACAGAAATAAACTTGTTGCATTATTTCAGAAAAATCTTACTTTATATGTTCATTATGCAAGTAATGCCTTTAAAGTGATACAGAAGAAGTAGGATACTGGCAATGTTCCGTGGGAGAGACTGCACATAACTGCCTTGATAACAATTAATTACGGTAGCACAATAAAATGCAAACCAGGTCTAGATACCTAAAACAACCAGGCAGCATGTAGCAAGTACTGGACACCTGTTCCAAAACAAACATCTGTTTGGTTGCAGATTTTGCACCTTTTATGGCTTGACCCCATCCGAAATGGACTGGATTTTAGTGTCATCTTAATATTTATGTTTAAAATTATGTTATAATTCAAGTAGCACTATTAAATATAAGTACACTACCCTACACATCTATGAATGCAAGCAGACGTGGCATGCTCTAGAGCAGTAGTCTTCAACCAACTTAAAGGGATCCTGTCATGGGCAAATATCTTTCTCACAGTACCTTAGGCAAAGGTAATCTAACCATTGCTTTTGAAGTTTAGAGCATGTATGTTTCTAGTGCATAAAGTACAATCCATTTCAGTTGAGTTTTAGCTTTTTGGTGCATCTGGGTAAAGATGGGGTTCCCTCTATAGTTTTTTTTTCACAGATTATGGAAAATACAGGAAATGAGTTGTAAAAATCCATCACAACCAAATGTAATTTATGGTATGGCATTTAAACACAAGCCATTAAAGGGAAACTGTCATGGGAAAACATGTTTTTTTTTTTCAAAATGCATCCATTAATAGTGCTGTTCCAGAAGAATTCTGCATTGAAATCCATTTCTCAAAAGAGCAAACAGATTTTTTTTATATTTCATTTTGAAATCTGACATGGGGCTAGACATATTGTCAATTTCCCAGCTGCCCCTGGTCACGTGACTTGTGCTTTGATAAACTTCAATACCTCTTGACTGCTGTACTGCAAGTTGGAGTGATATCACCCCTCCCTTTCCCCCACCCAGCAGCCTAACAACAGAACAATGGGAAGGTAACCAGATAACAGCTCCCTAGCATAAGATAACAGCTCCCTGGTAGATCTAAGAACAGCACTCAATAGTAAAACCCTTGTCCCACTGCGTACTATTCAGTTACATTGAGAAGGAAAAACAACAGCCTGCCAGAAAGCAGTTCCCTCCTGAAGTGCTGGCACAAGTCACATGACCAGGGGCAGCTGGGAAATTGACAAAATGGCTATCCCCATCTTAGATTTCAAAACTGAATATAAAAAAATCTGTTTGCTCTTTTGAGAAATGGATTTCAATGCAGAAGTTTACTGGAGCAGCACTATTAACTGATGCATTTAAAAAAAAAAACATGTTTTCCCATGACAGTTTCCCTTTAAGCAACATGTTGCTCACCAATCTCTTGGTTGTTGCCTCAAAGCAGGGGCTTATTTTTGAATTTCAGACTTGGAGGCAAGTTTTGGTTGCATAAAAACCAGTTGTACTGCCAAAAAGAACCTCCTGTAGACTGCCAGTCCACATAGAGGCTACCACATCACAGCCCTTATTTGGTTTTTGGTATCCCCAGGAACATTTTTCATGTTTTTGTTGCTCCTTTCGCATTTGAATGTAGCTTGCGGGTGAAAAACCGCTGCAACTTCTGAGGAGCAACAATGAGCCCCTAAAACCTGCTCTTATGAATTAAACACAGGCACACCCCTGTTGAAACAAGAGAACCCAGGAATTACTGTCATCCATGACATGCAGGTACTTACAAGGTTCCCTTAGTAGAGTTACGTCAAAAGAGAAACTATCTGATCTGCGTAGCTCATCAAATGCTGTCACTTTCTTCAAAATCTTATGCTGTTATAAGTAGTCACACAACAAGATTTTGTGGGCTAGGCAATATACCCTAAATTTACCATGTGTTTATTGATTGGAATCCTTTATTTATAAGCTCGCTTATTCATATTCAAAATATCAAATATTGTATGCAACACAGCCACTGTGGTAGATAATTTTGGGCAGGGAAGGCCGGAGGGGCATGTAGATTATTCAAATGGCAATACAAAGAAAAATCTGAGATATAAATAACCACTTTGTTGCAAGTATCAAACCATAAGTATAAGAAAATGTATACTTAGATTAATTAGAGAGGAATTAAAAATCCAGAACATTAAAGCCATTTAAAGATTGAGTTGGGGGGGGGGGGGGGGGGTGTGATTTAGCACTGGAAGATAGTATGGCACAGAGAACATGAAATCTGTAGGAACATTAGTTAGTAACTTGATCCCACTTGCCAGCCCCCATACACCAGGCCTATTAATAGCAGACACATTCCTGCTCTTGTCATCGCTGGCCAGAAATGGCAAAGCTGGCCAGATTCTATCTCCTGCACAGGGGAAAAAAATGAAAGTCAAGCCTGGCGAGGAGGAGGAGGAGGAGGGGCAAAATGACTTTAAATTATTCAGAAGTGAGAGAAGACTCAAACACTGCAGTTACTTATTAACCACTTGGAAATGCTTGCTCTCCCTCCTTGGTGCTATAGATTTGTGCTGCAGGGGTTTACTAATCTACACATGTGGCCTTCCTGTTGTTATTATTATTATTATTATTATTATTAATAATAACATGCTCCAACATATTTGTAGTGCTGTAAAGTAAATGTGATTATACAACTAAATTACATGAATTACATACATAGAACATATGGAGTTACGGGCCTAGGCTGCAAAAGGACAAAAACATTTTTTTTGGGTATCCTGCTTCCCCCTACTTTTCCTAACATATGGCACATAAACTATACTATGGGGACGTGTAGGGCAATATAACAACTCTATTTGCATTTATTAAGGTTCCCTGGGCTTGTGTAATGTAATGTTTTTTCGGTAACATATACGTCAATTCAAAGGTTAAGTTCCTGCTGTATGCAAATTCCCCTTCACTAGCGCAACTTTGATTTAGCTGGCAAATTTTCGCTGGTGCAACTTTGCTACCGTTCGCCTCCCTGAGCGCAACATCACATTTTAGTGAATTAGCGGAGCACTGGCAAAACTATGCCAGGCGAAGTGCGGCGAAGGCTGCACTAGCGAATTCCCTATGAGTGCAACAGGGTCCAAAGTATGAAATGAAAATCATGGCGACTTCTGTATATTTTTCAGTTTGCACTCGGCAGTGATAAATTACCCCTTAAAGGAGAAATTAACCGCACTTGATGTTAAATTCCCAACTGCCCCCCTCCCTGCTTCCCCCCTGCACAGTCTTAAACTGACCATAGACGCAAAGACTGCAATATCGGACATCCCCATCTCCCGACCTTCCACTTCAGTTTAAATAAAGCAGTAAAAGAACAGATCAGTCAATGTTCTCACCCTACAGCAATCGTATGAAAGTTTATGTCCGACAAAGCTGGTGACAGTCTCCCATTGAAAATCATCAGATCAGCAATACACGCAGAGATATGATCAGCAGCCAACAGAAATATTCTAACCTGTCTGACCGACTGATCAACATGACATGACAAATGTAGGGACACTCCACACACGATCCGAAAATCGTACGATCATACGTATCTTTGCGTCTATGGGCAGTTATGCCCCTAAATTCTTCTCCCTCCAGAAATAGTGACTGGAAGTACAGAGTGAGCGCAGCGGAGCTCACAGCCGCCATCTTCTTAGCTTTGGTAATCTTCAGGCCTTCTTTTACCTCTTCGGCAGTTCCCATCGCTTTCTGCGCATGTGCAGTTATCAAAACCTGGAAATTTGCTACAACTGTGCATGCGCCATTCACGAAAATTACGAAGATAAGAAGATGGCGGGTGGGAGCACTGATACGCTCAATCTGCTTTTCCGGTTGCTACTTTTGGAGGTAGTCAGGGGTAAGACTGTACAGGGGGAGGCAAAGAGGGGGACGAACGAAGGGGGGGGGACTTAACATAAAGGGGTGTTTAAGATTTCTGGGAAGAGAGATCAATCTATATTGAAAATGATGCTTAACTGGACTAATGCTCGTCTGGCATTTCATTTCACTCACAAATATAGAATAGGCTTGCCCTTTGCATTTGCCAATTTAAAAAATATAGAAATAATAAAGGAAAATTGGAAAAATAACGTACCGAAGCAATGAATATTTTCTGTATATACAGTAGCCTTATTTTATGGGTACAGGTACTAGATTTAACTAAAAACCTTGTCACCAGCCCTGTTCTCCCTGCTGTTCCCCTGCCAGTGTGTTGAGTTACAGCCTTTTAGTAACAGAACAAGATGACCCAGCTGTCATAATCCATCAGCAACAGTATTTTGCCGTTTTTTTTTTTTTTTTTAGATAAAAACAAGCTTTTTGATTGGTTAGTGCTTGGAGAGTAAATCATTTCAGCATAAGCACAAAGCTACAAAACAGTAGAGATTACAAAGCAATCTGGATTAACATAGCTGGATGAAAATGGCCTGGTAAACATGAGTTTGAAGGCATGAATATGCATTGTTCAGGTGGTACTTCTCTGAATTTGCTGTGTTTTTGCTTCAGGGCACAGTTTTCACGACATGGGCAGAGACAAATACCTGCCTTTTCCCCAGACTGGCCTAAAAATAACCAACTCACTCACCATCCATTTAATTAGTTGGCATCTTTTGTGCCACAGCTTTATTGCACCACATAATTTAACAATAGAGAACACATATCAATAATGATTTATATTAACAACATTGTAAACATACAAATATGTAAAAATACAAGCAGTTATGTACCATTAATTTATAATCCACTGCAAGGCCCCTGGCAATGGACCCAATTAGGTGCCTGCAATCGTACCAGCCGCTTGTGCCTTCCAGCATGAGGGTACACTGGATTGCCTGCTACCACCAATACAACATTAAAGTCAAATGGTTTTTATGACTGAAACAACTGATAGATGTTTTTTAGCCAACAACTGAAATGGAATTTACTCCATGTAGCAATCCTTGTACAACTTGCCTTCAGTATATTGCCTGCATGAATCACAGACAAAGCCAGCATAATCAAAAGGATCAGTGGTGTAACTAGGCCCCAGTGTCGAGCCCTCCCCCATATGAATTGCGTGCCGGAGTGCTGCTGGTCTGCGCGCTGTAAAATATCCCTCTGCCCAGCCTCACGGGGGCATTTTTTGAAAATACACTTATCTAAATGGATAAAGAACATTTATCAAATAAATTTATATAACTATAGATACAGATGGCCTTGAGAAAGGTCCTAGAGAGGACCGAAACGTTACGTTAGGGACCAGTAACGCCAACATATATCCACATTGGCCAGGGAGAGATGTTTCCTGTTCATTCATTCTGTCACAATGCACCCCTCTTAGAAACTATTAAAGGCAGGGCCGGATTTTGAGTAGCGGCTCCCCAAGGCTGCATTGTCCCAGCGCCGGCCCTTCGGCATGCATGCCCCCCACCCGCCACCACATGGTCTAGGCGCCGGCTGCGCAAGAAATCGCAGTTGTAAGCACAGGAACACTGGGGAGCTTTGGCATGCCGCCCATAAATTTTTGCTGCCCTAGTCCCGGGCTTTTGTGGCCTTGCCAGAATTGTTCACCGTTGAGTAAACTTCCATTGCATTGATTCGAATGAGAGATTGCAAAATGAATAGGAGAGGGCCTGAATAGAAAGAAGAGTAATAAAAAGTACATAAGCCAAAAATTAACACCTTTAGAAGTATGTAAATACTCACTACAGATTAACAAGATCGAGAATAGGAGTGTCCATCTCCAATTACAAATACTTCGGCACGGACTGGCCATTTGTGGGTTAGGGCAAATGCCAGAGGGGCTGCTATAAGGTCCCATAGAAAGTCAGTGTTTAGTGGGCTGGTGGGGGCTGTTTGGGCCTCTATGTGGGCTGATTGGGCCTCTGTGTACCTGAAATGCCAGGGCCTATTTTAATTCTCAGTCCAGTCCTGCTTCTCTCCAAAATTTAGGACTTAACCTCCCAGTCGCAATAATGTAGCTAAATAATCAGTATCAATATAAGCCTAATGGTAAAGTAAAAAGCAATTTTTATTGACAACCATGTCCATATGAATAAAATTAAAATCAAAAATTAAACAAAAATGTTTAAAAGTAAGTGGTCCTACAGTATGAGAGGGGATCCTCTTCGTAAGGATATAATAGACCACTATCTGATTAGTATTGGAAAATTGCATGCATCTCAGAAACCAATTCTTGCAAGGTAAGGACAATTGTATAATAATGAGTCCAGATATCACGAGGCAATTAGCCACACTTCCTAAATATTCCAATGTTCAAACTCTAGAAGCAGAATAAGGTAAATTAGATATTAGTGGTGGAGTGAAAGTTAAATCCAAACGACATGTTTTCCGCTAGGTGAAATCAGTTAGTTCTGAGTATGTTGCAAACCCATGATCAGGGTAAGTGCACAAAATGTGTTCAGATGTAAAAGTCTATGGCTCGAGTTGGTGCTATATTGAAAATCCGTATTCTATGCAGCTCATCATGGGGCATGTGGTGTAACACAGTGTAATCACCGCAGTACTATAAAGTAACAATCCAAAAATCTTCTCCTTAGTATGCCCAATTCAATAATGCAGGGCAGTGAAGTACATAAAGCGCAGTATAATAACCGCACTATTCAGCCGTTCCAGTTTGTTTTAATACAAAGCACAGTTCTTATGCCCCTTCTAAGCCTTCTCGGAACCAAATGAAATGCAAACAGACCAGTTTGTAGGTGCGCACCAACTTCGAGTATTAAGACAGTCTGCAACTCATCTCAAACTTCAGCTTCACTCACAGCAGTATCTCACGGGGGGATCCCATCCCAACATGCAGTGCTGAACCTCTACCTCGACAGCCTGTTTCGATACATTGACCCCCCCCCCCCAATTTGAAAGCTGGAAAGAGTCAGAAGAAGGCAAGTCAGAAACTACAAAAATAATAAATGATGAATACCAATTGAAACGTTGCTTAGAATTGGTAATTCTATAACATACTAAACATTAAAGGAAAACTATATCCCCAAAATAAATACTTGAGCAATATCAAATTAAGTGACATATTAAAAGAATCTTACCAAACTGGAATATATATTTAAGTAAATATTGCCCTTTTACATTTCTTGCCTTGAAACACCATTTCGTGATGGTCTGTGTGCTGCCTCAGAGATCACCTGACCAGAAATATTTCATCTCTAACTGTAACAGGAAGAAATGTTGAAGCAAAAGACAGAACTCTGTCTGTTAATTGGCTGGTGTGACCTAACTTTATAGTTTGTTTGGTATGTTTGTGTGCACCGTTGGATCCTAGGATCCCAGGAGGTTGTCCTTATTTTTTAAAATGGCAATTTTCTATTTATAATTACCCAATGGCACATACTACTAAAAAAGTATATTATTATGAAAATGGTTTATTTACATGAAGCAGGGTTTTACATATAAGTTGTTATAGGCAATATCTTTCTATAGAGACCTACATTGTTTGGGGGGTATAGTTTTCCTTTGACTTGAAGGTGAAACACCCCTTTAACTGGAACTCTCAGAAGCCAGATGCAAACTCTGTATTTGCTTTTAAAATCACAAAGTATATTGCAGCTGTCACTGAAACACAAGCTCCTGTACTATACATGCTGATCTTTGGGGGACTTAACTTACCAATGTCATGTCTGTTCCTTAGCTGACTTGGGTTAGAAACAGCACAATGAAATTCTGGACCTGGACCTTTTGTTTTTTTTCTTCCACTTCCAAGATGACCTACATTGTGACCTACAATATGTGATCTTCCTTTTGGTCTCAGGGAGTTATTGTTGTCTATTTATCTCTCTGGATAAAGGAAAAGGAAATGTTAAAACTAAGTAAGCCTTATCAGAAAGTTCCACTTAAATATAGAAGTAAACCCTCAAAATAGTGCTGCTCTGAGTCCTCTGTCAAAAACACAGCATTTCTTTCCTTCTATTGTGTACACATGGGCTTCTGTATCAGACTTCCT
>CM044446.1:84345424-84357246 GCA_024363595.1 Xenopus borealis | reverse complement strand
GGGGGGGGGGGGGTGGTAACTTACAGGAGACCGGTGCTGCGGATTGAGCATTGGTGGCTCTTTAAGGTTCATTCTGTTTGCATCAAGTCGGAGCTATTCTAATATACAGCCGTTCTGTTAATACGCTCTTTCCTCCCCTCTATCAACCCACACCCAGTGGCAGCAATATGGGAGCAGTGTAGCAGGGGCACAGATAAGTTTACTGGGCCCCTGTTCTCTCCTATGATATTGATTGGCAAATTATATACGCCCATTACAGTGCCACGAACAACCCTGCAGTGTCTTTACTGTTTACTAGCTGATGACCTAGAGTCTTAGCAGCTTTTCTCTCCTATACACACAATTTTAATCTTTTTCCTGTTAATTTCTTATTTTATTTATCATTATTGATAAAAGTTAAGTCTTAGGTTTATTTTGATTGGAACTTCCAGTACTAATTTAGTGGGAAGGTGCAATTTGTGGATCATACTTTCTCTCTTACATTTACTTAAATGGTTAAGAGAACTGGGGGAAAGTGTGGGGAGCAGTGGCATCTAGGAAGTGCTGAATGGAAAGTGAAAGTAATTACCTGCCCCGCATAGATGAGTGGCAGACAATATTTGATTGACAGCTGAGATTTTTAAATGAGCTTAAAACAGCTATGAATGTTTTAATAAAAATTTGAAATTGGATTTCATGTTTAATTTGAAAAGGACTTTTATTATACAGATTTTTGTGTCTGGGTGACAGGTCCACTTTAACCTCCATCCTCCAGGAGGCAGGACACTTGAAAGTAATTAAGTGGGCGTGTCGGGTCAGGCTTAACCCCTCCCACAGTACAATCCTATTCGGTTTTTTAAGTGTCCTGCTACTGGGAGCATGGACTACCGTCTCATGGATGGATATCTTCGGTCAGTCACAGACTGACACCCGGGGTGAGACCTAAAGCAGGGTTACCTGTTTTACCATGGTTAGCCCCCTATGCGGGGAAACCACCGGGGTCCCTTCCCTAGGCTTTGGCTATACTGACCACCCAGACAAATTCCTGCACTTGGGAACTTGAGCAGAGGGTCTGGCCGGTGTGTAAGGTAGGTGACATCAGGCAAGGCTCGTTTCCCTGGGTCACTACTAAATATCCTTGGGCATATAGGAACACTGTAAGCACCTAATACCCCCCCCCCCGCTGTCCTGAAGCTGCCATAAATGCTCTTGTTTCCACTTCCTCAGCCCCAGCTATGGAAATTGCCAGCGAATATTTACGGGCTTTTCTCCGCACAGGCGCAGTAGATGGAACACATGAGTTCCAGCTGCCATTTTGTCTGATGGAGCATATGCACCACAGCACAGCCTCAGTTACAGAAATGAGCTACTCGTCAAGTTGTGTCAGACTGGGCATTCAGGCTTAATCTCTCCCACATTCATGGCAGAAGGTAGGACAAGGGAGCTGTTCACTAAGGCGGGGGGGGGGGTACCCACTACAGCACAGGTCAAGTATCTAGCCAAATGGCCAAATGCCAAACTAAATTTCCTGGGGGCCAGAAGGAGCTGCTTTGCAAAGCCTGCTCTATGGGGCTGGGGGCAGCTGCAGCCTCTGGGGTCTATCTGAACAGTCAGAAGACCCTCTTCACGACATGCCCTTAGAACTGGGACAAGGGGCCTTGGCAGAACCACCCCTCCCCTCTCTGGGCAGTTCACCTCTCTAAATCCCTGGCATCCCTACAAGGTTTACCAGCCATTGCAGAAAACTTGGGCAAGGCTCTGGAAAGGCTTAACTACAAGCCAGGTAGTAAGCACAAGCGAACAGATACAGCCAAAGTGGAATCTTCCACCCAGGCTATATCAGAGGAGTCGAGTTATGAGCAGACGTCCTCCCATTCAGAAGGCGCGTTACCTCACTCTGACGGGTCCTCTGCTGGCGAGGAAGAGGAGCTAGAGGAGTGTCGGGAAAGAGACACTGTCCATGATGTCGACAGCATTATCAAAGCGGTCCTTGAAACTCTTAACATTTCTCAGAAAACTAGAAAGCAAGGGGAATCCTTGGCGCTTTTCAAAAGACATCATAAGGCGTCGGCCTGTTTTTCAGAGCATGAGCAACTACTTAGTATCATTCAGTATGAATGGGATGTGCGGGAACGCAAGTTTCAGGCAACAAAGAAATTCAGTCATCTGTACCCCCTTCTCTAAGGACTTAACTGACAAATGGTCTAACCCACCTGTGGTAGATTCTCCAGTGTCACACCTGTCTAAATCTACCACACTACCAGTTACTGATGCTGCAGCATTCAAGGATTCTTCAGATAGAAGGTCAGAGGTGTTTCTAAGAGCGATTTTCTCTTCTGCAGGATCGATGCTACGGCCTTGCCTGGCTTCAGCATGGGTGGCTAGGGCTATTCAATCCTGGTCTGAGACACTATTTAAGGAGATTCAAGGAGGTACTCCTCGGGAAGAGTTGTTGGCAACTGTACAGGCAATGTATAATTCCAAACAAACTGCACTTACTCTATTTTCCAGTTTAAAGGGTATGGGTGCACGTCATAAGAGCCTGTTCACCAAGGTCCCAACGTTGTAGATATATTTTCTCCAGAGACAGCACTCCAAAACTTCTCAGATAAAATCGCCTTTATTTATTCCATATTGGGCAGCATAAGCATGCCCCACTCTTTATCAACTGTACAGGCAATTACAGAGGCATCTAGTTATCTCTGTGATACCACTTTAGACGCATCCCAAGAGTTGTCGGCAACTGTACAGGCAATTACAGGGGCATCTAGTTATCTATGTGATACTACTTTAGACGCATCCCAGATGACTGCACGCATATCAGCGCTATCCGTAGCAGCCCGTCGAACACTTTGGTTAAAGAACTGGTCAGCTGATATTAGCTCCAAGAAAACCTTAACTTCCCTTCCATTCAAGGGACAAAAATTATTTGGAGACGAACTTGAAAGATCATTTCACAAGCAACAGGTGGTAAAAGTACATTTCTTCCACAAGCTAGATGGCGATTTTCAAATCGTAGGAAAACTACTACGATTCCGGGAGGCATGGATTCGTTACTCACCAGATGCTTGGGCAATGAAATTGTGTCGGGGGGAGGGGGGGTTACCATCTGGACTTCACAGCATCGCCACCCAGAAAATTTATCATGTCCAGGGTACCATCAAATCCCACAAAAGCAAAGCTGTTTCTGGAATGCATAGAGAAGATGGAGAGAGCAGGGGTGATTATAACAGTGCCGACTACAGAGAGATTCTCCGGGTTTTACTCAAACCTTTTTACAGTTCCAAAGAAGGATGGCACAGTCAGGCCGGTATTAGACCTCAAAGGTCTGAACAAATATATACGATCAGTGCGCTTCAAGATGGAGACACTGCGGTCTGTAATATGAGCAATGGAACAGGGACAGTGGTTGATGTCACTAGATATCAAAGAGCCTTATCTTCACGTCCCGATATGGCCCCCTCATCATCGCTATCTTTGATTTGCATTCAAGAACAAACATTACCAATTTATTGCACTACCATTCGACCTATCGTCCGCTCCCAGGGTGTTCACCAAGGTAATGTCAATAACAGCAGTGACATTGAGACTACAGGCAATCTCGGTAACGCCATATCTCGACGATCTTCTAATCAAGGCCAGTTCAAAGAATGCCAGATTAGACCTGGACAAAGCAATACTACTTATCCAGGAATTTGGATGGACGAGAAATTGGAAGAAATCCAATCTTCACCCAAGTCAGCAAATGACATTCTTGGGTCTCGACTCAACACGGTGATGCAAACTGTAAGTCTCCCCGAGAAAAACAAGACAAGGTCAGGAATCAAGTCCAATCCCTACTAGTCAACCAAGTTATGACAATACGCAAGGCAATGCAGGTGTTAGGGACAATGGTGTCTGCTATAGAGGCAGTCCCGTTTGCTCAGATTCATCTCCGTCCACTTCAGGCCAACATCCTATCCTCCTGGAAAGTGGGATCACTAGCTCGACCACTTTGATTGTTGAGCACAACAAGGGTAGCTCTCCAATGGTGGCTGGTCCCAAACAACTTTGCCATAGGACAATCATGGGCAACCCCGGAGTGGAACGTGATAGCCACAGATGCCAGCCTCCAGGGTTGGGGGGCTACATGGGACAATTGGGAGAAACCTGTCCGCATACAAAGCGACAACGTCACAACAGTGGCATACATAAACCGTCAAGGAGGAATGCGAAGTCAAAGGACGCAGTCAGAGGCCAGTCAGATTCTTCACTGGGCAGGACACAACTCAGTAAAGTTGTCGGCCATACATATTCTGGGGATCTCCAACACAAAGGCAGATTTCCTAAGCCGTAACCAACTGGACCCAGGGGAGTAGGAATTACATCCGGTCAAATTCGAGTGACTCGTCAGAAGCTGGGGACGACCAAGCATAGATTTGATGGTGTCCAGAAACAATCGAAAGACCATAAAATTCTTTGCTCGCCATCGAGATCCATTTGCGGCAGGAGTAGATGCCATGACACAGCACTTGCAGTTCGACCTGCCGTATGTTTTTCTGCCTCTTCCTTTGCTCCCACAAGTGCTAAAGAAGATCAAGCAGTCTACAGTAATAGTAATAGCACCTTTCTGGCCCTGGAGAACCTGGTTCACCGATCTGCAGGAGCTGTCAGTTGCAAGCCCGATTCGGTTAGACTTCAGACCAGACCTACTACGTCAGGGACAGATAGTGCATCACAACCCGGGACTGTTCACTTTGATGGGTTGGCTGTTGAGACATCAATCTGGCGGAATAAGGGTTTAGCGAAAGAGGTCATCCCAACAATGCTGAGGGCACGCAAAGCATTGCCATCTAAGTCCTACTACAGAGTGTGGCGTTCTTACTTCAACTGGTGCGGTTAGACTGACTCCTCTCCCACGGAATTCAGTTTACCACATATATTGTCCTTTCTACAGCATGGATTAGAACTGGGCCTGAAGCTCAGCTCTCTTAAGGTCCAAGTGTTATTATCTATACTATTTCAACACAAGTTCGCTAATGAGGACCTTATACACCCCTTTCTGCAAGGGGTGGCACACGTGGCCTCTCCATTTCGTCCCCCAGTCGCTGGATGGGTTCTGAACTTGGTGCTGGAAGCCCTACTGGAGCCACCATTCAAGCATTGCATTCGATATCAGACACCTGGGTTACCCGGAAGACGGTATTTCTCGTAGCCATTCTACGAGAATTTTCTACCAAAAGAGTATCAGTACTTAAGCTGTACTTCGCACAGTACCTTCCTTTCTTCCCAAGGTGGTTTCCCCATTCCACGTTAACCAAGACATTGTAGTACCTTCTTTGTGTACGGACCCAAAGAACGATAAGGAGCGGCGATAACACAAACTCGATGTGGTCAGAGCGCTTCGATGGTACATAGATCGATCCAAGCCATTCAGATCTTCTCAGTCTCTGTTTGTTATTCCACCCCGTAGGGGGCAAGCAGCATCTAAATATCCCGATGGATCAGACAAACAATTAAACATGCCTACGCTGCAAAAGGAAGAGCACCGCCTGAGGGAATTTTGGTGCATTCGACGAGAGCTGTGTGGACCTCCTGGGCATGGCGTAACTCTGTTCCACTGGAGCAGATTTGCAAGGCGGCTACCTGATCTTCCAACAATGCAATTATCTAGCTGGTGCAGTATCCCCTGTCTGGGAAATATGTCATAATAATATTATTGTGTGTATGTTAAGGTATGGTTTAATTCTATAATTAAACTGTCATTTACCCTGGTGCTTGTTTAGATTCCTCCTGCCCCACCAAGACCAGATTTTGATGCTTCCCGGGAGAAGCTGCAGAAACTTGGGGAAGGAGAAGGATCTATGACCAAGGAGGAGTTTACCAGAATGAAGCAAGAACTTGAAGCGTAAGTGTACTTCTATACTGAAGTGTGGTTAACTAGATAAAACTATAATCAGTAACCCAAGAGTGCCTAAGAAGTATGGAAAGAAAGGAATTTATTTCAAGTACCGGGCAGAGCCACACCCACTGTAAAACCAAAATACGCTTGCACCCCAGATCGACCCATTCCAAAGCTTGTTAAATAAGTTTAAATAAATGCATCCTTTTAAACTATGTGATTAGATTTTAGGTAATCCATTGAATGTGTAGCTCCAAGTGCAATAAGATACATTAAATAGAAAAGTGATATTTTTTCTGATCTAAATAGTATAGAGGTATTTCCTGTATTTTCCCACTGAGGATTTCCTTTCTGTGAACCTTCTGTTGTGCCTTTTAACCAGGAAGTGACAGCAGGTTAGTGATAGGGAGTGATAGTTTCTGTGGTTTACTCCTTGTTTTGCATGAATCTTTTATATATGACCAGATGCTGGTGTTTATTTGCAGCGAGTACCTGGCCATTTTCAAGAAAACCGTAGCAATGCATGAAGTCTTCCTGTGCCGAGTTGCAGCTCATCCCATTCTTAGGAAAGATCTAAACTTCCATGTCTTTTTGGAGTACAATCAAGATGTAAGTGGTGCACTGTAATATGATAAAGCACAGACCTATTGCCTATATCTTACAGAGAATATTAGACATTTGACATTACATGTCCAGTGGTGTTCATTTATAAAGAGTGGGCAAATTTGCTCCTGGGTAGTAACCAATGTCAACCAATCAAATTATTGCTTTCAGTGCTCAACCTGTAGCTGCCTGAAAAAAAAAGCTAATCACTGATTGGTTGCTATGGGTTACTGCCCAGGCGCAATACTACTGTGGAATACTAATGTGGACACTTTATAAATATGTTTAAATATTAATAAGGCATGTGATGCATTTCAGTAATAAGAAATAGTTCTTGTTGAAATGCCATCAGTTCTCTTTTTCCACTTGTTTTAGTTAAGCGTCAGAGGGAAGAACAAAAAAGAAAAGCTAGAAGACTTCTTCAAAAGCGTGGTGAAATCGGCTGATGGAGTCATTGTATCTAGCACCAAGGTGAAATCCTACTGGCAGTTTTTAAACTTTGAAGGAAGTATAAGACTAGAAGTGCATAAACCTGTGCTAGGTCTATTATGTCAGGCATTAAGGCTGTTATAGCAGAACTATAAAACATGGTGTTATCTTGAATCAATTGGTTTCAGATTTAATAATCATTATAAAATTATAGACAAAGTGCATTATATGCTTATATGTATGGTATAGGTATAGGATCCGTTGTCTGGAAAACCAATTATCCAGAAAGCTCCGAATTTTGGAAAGGCCGTCTGCCATAGACTCCATTTTATCCAGATAATATTTAAACATTATTTCCCTTTTCTCTGTAATAATGAAACAGTAGCTTGTACTTGATCCTAACTAAGATGTTATTAATCCTTATAGAAAGCAAAAACCAGCCTATTGGGTGTATTTAATGTTTTCATTATTTTCTAATGTAAATGGTTAGGAGCTAGGTGCTACCTACTTTTGTATGGTTGTATATGCCTGTACAACCTTGTTGGGCTGTCTAGAATGAGACAAAACATTTTTTATATGGTACACTAATAATGCTCAGTGGTATCATTCTTGAGACTTTAAATAAATAAACACATATAAATATACATGTTATTAATAATAATAATAATAATAATAATAATATAGGATGTCACAATCTGCAGTACCTTACTCTTACATTACAGGTTAAAACATTGCTTTTAGACACTGTGTATTTGGATAAAAATAAGTTCAGCAACCTTATGTATAGTTTCATACATATGAAACTTTACAGTGTTTTTGCTGCTCACCCACAATCATTATATTTGTTGGAAGGACGTCGATGATTTTTTTGACCATGAGCGAACCTTCCTTCTTGAGTACCACAATCGAGTAAAGGATTCAAGTGCCAAATCTGATAAGATGACACGATCTCATAAAAGTAAGTACTTGTTTCCCGAGATCTGTGCAGGAAAGGATTCATTTTTTTTGCTTCGCTTTTTCCTATTTGGGAGTCTGCGCTGCTGGCATGTTTTTCGTTTCAGTGTTGCCCATATTTTTGTATTGGGGCTCTTTTATCAAACTGTGCCTGGGCAGTAACTCAGCAACCAATCAATGATTAGATCAGCCATTTGTAGGTAGAACTATGAGAAAATATGATAAATGAACCCTAATATGTCTTAGGGAGTGGGATCCTTTCTACCTCTGCACTTGTTTTAAAGGGCAAGGAAAGTGTAAAATAGAATAAGGGTAGAATTGCTGCATTTTGTATACTAAACATAAACATGAACTTACTGCACCACAAGCCTAATCAAACAAATGATTTATGCTTTCAAAGTTGGCCACAGGGGGCTGTCATCTTGTAACTTTGTTATACATCTTTGTCTGACACTGGCACTGCACATGCTCAGTATGGTCTGCTTGAGTTCTGCATGGCTGGTAAGTAAGGCAGGGGCTCCCCCTGCTGTTCATAAGTGATTGTTTCCCTGCCAGAAGCACTAAATGAAGGGAGAATTTCACCGCATACAGTCAGGTTTCTTCTAAAAACGGTACACATTTTAAAATTAAAGTATATTGGAGATAGATTTCTTTTTCATTAAAGAAAGTAAAAATGGGATTTTATTTCTTTGCCTTTCCTTGCCCTTTAAATGCTGCAAAAATATTAAATGAAAATGTAATCTAAGCTTCAGCATACTGAGATAAGAAAAATTTGTAAGTACAATCAATTAAAAATTCGCCATTCCTTTTTAAATAATCAAGTCTGTGGTCACTATTCCTCTCTCTCTGCATCTGCTTCTCTTCATTCTGTCTTCATGCAGTAGTTGGGTGTCGGATGAATGATCCAATGTATCTAGCAGATTTATTAGAGCTCACTCAAATAACTGATTCCAGTACAAACAAAATCTAACAAAATGATTACCTTTTGCACGAATTCTGCATGTAGAGAGCCAACATTTCTGGTGATTTAATAGTGAGCTCTAATACATTTTCTAGGCAAAATGAGCCCCCCTATAAGATATATTTGATCATTCGTCTGACACCCAACTCCTAAATGAAGACTGAATGAGTAGAAACTGATGCTGAGAATAGGGGAAATTATGCAGAAGGTATAGTGAGCTGATGATTTACATTATATAAACAATTGGATTTCTTGAACTTTCACATAGTGTATTTACTTAGTAAATGATTTTAGTTATGATTGGTGCCCTTTAAGCTTTTTTTATTATAGGGATGCACCGAATCCAGGATTCGGTTCGGGATTCGGCCTTTTTCAGCAGAATGCTTCTGCCTGGCGGAACCGAATCCAAATCCTAATTTGCATATGCAAATTAGGGCCAGAGAGGGAAATCACTTGACATTTTGGCACAAAACAAGGAAATAAAAAATGTTTTCCCCTTCCCACCCATAATTTGCACATGCAAATTAGGGTTCGGTATTCGGCCGAATCTTTCAGGAAGGATTCGGGAGTTCAGCCGAATCCAGAATAGTGCATTCGGTGCATCCCTATTCTATAATCAGTTTGTACCAGTTAGCATTTAAAATACATTATGCCCTTTGCCCCTATGTACAGTATGCCCTTTCTATATCTCAGGATTCTTGAATCACATTCATCAGAGAAGATTACTGGTAGCTGCAGAAAAGCAGTATTCCAGCATGTAAAGCCATACGAGTTCTAGCAGTATTGTGATGGTTCCAAGCAGCAAACAATTTCTGTAACACTCCGGGGCATGCCAGCATGGTGTCACTGATCTACCCCAGTGGTGCATCTCAACACTTTTGGTATGGCAACTAGATACAGAGAGGGCAACCCTGGGTGATTTTAGATACTTTTAGGAGCTTAAATTAACGGTAACGCCAAACAATGAAAATGTCTTAAAGGGGTGGTTCACCTTCAAGTTAACTTTTGGTATATTGTAGAAGGTCCAATTCTAAGAAACTTTTCAATTGGTCTTCATTATTTAATTTTCATAGTTTTTTAATTATTTGCAATTTTGTTATATTTTTTTGCAGTTTTCAAATGGGGGTCACTGACACCATCTAAAAACAAATGCTCTGTAAAGCTACAAATGTATTGTTATTGCCACTTTTTATTACTTATCATTCTATTCAGTCCATCCCCTATTCATATTCCAGTCTCTTATATAAATCAATGCAGGGTTGCTAGGGTAATTTGTACCCTAGAAACCAAATTGCTGACACTGCAAAATAGAGAGCTGCTGAATAAAAAGCTAAATAACTATAAAACCACAAACAATAAAGAATGAAAACCAATTGCAAATTGTCTCAGAATATCACTCTCTACATTATACTAAAAGTTAACTCAAAGGTGAACAACCCCTTTAAAGGAAAGATAAAATAGTTTACTGTTGCCCTGCGCTGGTAAAACCAGTGTGTTCGCTTCAGATTTACAAATATAGTTTATCTAAACAAGCTGATGTGTAGCCATGGGGGCAGCCATTCATGAACAGAATAAACAGTAGATAATGGATACATTCTGAAGAATCCCATTGTATACTACAGAGCTTATCTGTTAACAGCTGTGTATCCTGTGCCTTTTCTGCTTTGAATGGCTGCCCCCTTGGCTACACAGCAGCTTGTTTTTATGAAAACTATAGTAGAGCTTCTGAAACAAACACACCAGCTGTACCAGTGCAACACTACAGTACATTATATTTTAATTACTTAAAAAAAAAAACTGAAATTTTTTGGTGTTACTATTAATTTAAATTAGGTAGAATATAAATCTTAATATGAGAAAAGGCTGCTAATCTCCGTAAAAAGTTTAGAGCCAATAAAATACAAACATACTATTGCCAGCTGCAAATACTTTTACAGTGTAGTTCTAAACAAAGTGAAACCACAAAGGCAAATGATTTACACAAGGCATGTTCTTGCATAATTATTTCTTATCCAACAACCTCAGGTGCTGCAGATGACTACAACAGAATAGGCTCATCAATGTACACCTTGGGGACACAGGACAACTCAGAAATATGCAAGTAAGAATGGTCTTGTAATCACAGATTGGTTGTACATTCTTAATTACCCATAATCATTTAGTTCTTTGCAATAAATAGCTTCAATATCTGATCGTCTTTTTATGTCTTGCAGATTTTTCTTGAGAGTCTCCGAGTTGTTCGACAAAACTCGTGTATGTATATTTACTTGGGGTTAAGGGCATTGCACGTGGTTTCTTAACTTTAATAACAAAGTATTATTAAGAGGGGCATTATTGTGCTGAAAAAGAGAAAGGGCCTTCCCCAAACTGTTGCCAAAAAAAAGGAATTATCGGTAAAGACTAGGTTTGCTTTCACTGGAACGAGGGGCCCTTTTCCAAACCATAGCAAACATGAGATCATGATTCCAATACCAACAAACTTTACAGTTGTCATTATGTGTTTTCCTGGCATCTGCAGATTCCGGACTCTTCCAGCACCAAGCTCATGACCAAGCATCAGCCCATAGAGGACACACATTGCCTATGAATACATATTATGCGTTTAGTAGTTCTGCAGATAGCTAGGTCATACAAGAAGAAGCCTTGCTATTTTTGCGTATACAAGTGATTCCTATTCCTAATATTTGTTTTCCCCAAACTTTCCCTTTCATGAAGATGACTCCCCAAGAGTCTATGACTTTAAACAACAACTAAAAATCCTTGCATAGGATTTATAGTGTCATACTTGAGGAACATCTATGTGTTGTAAGCAACTCTGTTCCAAATTATTCTTTATATTTTCAGCCTTTGCTGGTGTCAGTGGTACTGTATATACTGGGGGCTATATATGCTTTCTATGTCTGGTTGCATGTCAACACTGCCTTTGAATAACCAATGGCATATCTAGTAGATGTTCATTAAAGGAGAAGGAAAGTCTAAAATTAACTTAAGCTCTAAGTGTTGTCCATTAAAAGT
>CM044446.1:84320142-84344133 GCA_024363595.1 Xenopus borealis | reverse complement strand
ACACACCGACACGGAGTGTGAGGTTGTTGAGAAGCATTATACTTACTACAAGGACTTATTCTGCCTATCTAGAATCTTTAATTTCAGTTAGCATTGCATTTTAAAGCGGTCTATGCATAAGCTTCATCATAGGATACACTATAAGTGAGAACTCCTGATGGCGTAAGCACAAGCCTTCACACTAATTACAAATAACAAATGTATTGTTTCATGGCTTCTAAAAGCAAATAGTATGCTAGTTATACCTTATAAACACAGTAGCTAGTAGAATAAAGTCAAAGGCAACTGGACATTTAGCGTTTTTCTTGAAAACGTCTCACTACTCATCAGAGTGACTTCAACTGAAGTGGTAGGGAATACCCCAGGATTTAAACTCTTGAGGGTAGCAAAGTCACAGACATCCACTCACAATGCTTCCACTGAACTTCAATAAGGTGTTGGCTGAAACTCACAGATGTGTGAGAGTGCGATCCAGTCACAATGGTACCATGATTTTCATTGAGGCAGGTGTTAATCTTTCAGTGTACATGACTGGAAGTGTTTTCTGAAGCTGCCGGTGTAGTTATGTCAAAGTGGCATTATGTGTTGATGACAAATGGTGTCACAGACCCCTCCTCTGTTCAGGGATGGTTTTTCCATTTTGGCATAAATGGCCTCATTCACACCTCTTTCAAACCATCTGACCTCTCTTTCCCAAATGTGCACATTGCTTTCCTTCATGGAATGTCTCTTTTACTTGAGATGTAGATAGACTGCCAAATCTAGTCCTGAGGAGTTAGCCCTTCTATGTTGAGTCATACTCTTACAAAGCGGTTGTTTTGTCTCCACCATGTATAGATCAGAGTACTCTCTGAATAGACAAAGTTTAAATCAATGTATAGATCAGAGTACTCTCTGTATAGATCAAAGAGTATAGATCAATGTATAGATCAGAGAAGTATCTCTACAGATCAGAGTATAGATCAATGTAAAGATCAATGTATGAATCATGGTACTCTCTGTATAGATCAGAGAGTATAGATCAATGTATAGATCATGATACTCTCTGTATAGATCAGAGAGTATAGATCAATGTATAGATCAGAGTATTCTTCATTACACTGTACAGCATAGTAATGTGAGCTGTGCTGTCCAGTGTAGTGAAGAGTGTTCTGATCTATACTTTAGGAAGAAAAAACAGCCACATTGTAAAAGAATGGCTCAACAAAGAAGAGCTAACTCCTCAGGACTATATTGGATTGGTTATTGGATGTCCCCTCAAGGGTTTAAATGTTGGGGAATTCCCTACCACTACAGTTGAACTCAAGAATCCATTTTGATGAGCGGCAACACATTTTTAAGAGAAACTCTAAGGGGCAGCTTTATCAAGGGTTGAATTTTTCAAAAAAAATTTTTATGGCCAAAACTGTTAAATTCGACTAGGGAGTTATCCCTAATGAATTTTTGAAATAATGAATTTTGATTTGGTTGCATTTCAGGTTCATGGGGATCAAATGAATTTGAAATTCGACCCTTGATAAATGTGCCTCCCCATATCTGATTGCCTTTGACTTAATTCTACTAGATCCTGTATGTCATGGCCTGGATAAATGAGTATCTGTAATGTAATGCCTTCTGTACCAGTTACTTTGCCTAATGGAAGCAGTGTATCATTTTAGTTATTCAAGTGTTTACTATAATGTCCAAAGAAATGTATCAAGCATATTCCTTTTACATACAAGTGGCCCTGACATAATTAAAATAGCAGCACCTAATTCTCTGTTTATTTCTGCAGTAGAACTAATGGGTCTGCTCAGCTAAATAATACTCCTCTGTTACTTGAGGTCCCTCTGCTTTGCAGAGAATTTGTGCACCACATTGTGGAAAGTAGATTCAGTGTCAGAATACAGTGTGCTCATTTGATATAGTCTGTTTGTGATGGTAGCACAGTAATTATCAGGGCTCCTTCTTCATACAGTTTATATGCTCAGTACAGTTACCATCATTCCTTTCTTACTTACAGCATAGGACTGTAAATTACACCAATTACACTTGACACTTTCTGCATTTCTGCCCTTGATGTGTGGTTCTCTGTTGAGCCTAAATGACCCAGTCTGACTCTGATCTCTATAAAGAACGGCATAATACAGTAGAACCCCCATTTTACATCCCCTGATTTTAAGTTTCCCCTCATTTTACATTGTTGTTTTGTGGTCCCACCTATATATTATGCATAATACATTTCCCTGATTTTAAATTTTCCCTCATTTTACACCATTTTTTTCTGGTCCCCTGAAAAACGTAAAATGGGGGTTCTACTGTATCTGTGTTCTAGTAATCAAATATATCCAGAAGCAGCTTACAGTTACATATTGAGAAAGGTCTTATTTCTCTTGTGGTGCTGGTATGTTACTCTCTCTTTCTATCACCTTGTTACAATGCTGCTCCCTATTTTTGTTTGTGCAGAAAATTGAATCTCGGGTGGCAGCTGATGAAGACCTAAAGCTTTCGGACCTCCTTAAATACTATCTAAGAGAATCACAAGCTGCTAAGGTACTGTGCATTTTATATTCGTTTGTACCTTGATAACGGTGAAGTATATGTGGTAGGAAAATTCTGGTTTTTTTTTTTTTTGCATTAAAGGCTTTAGTGACTTTTGTTGGAAAATTTGTTTGAAGAATTGACAGTTTTTAAAAAAAAAAAATGTTGTGTTGTTCAGGATCTCCTATACAGAAGGTCGCGCTCATTGGTGGATTATGAGAATGCGAATAAAGCACTAGATAAAGCAAGAGCAAAGAACAAAGATGTTTTAGCAGCAGAAACCACACAGCAATTGAGCTGTCAAAAGTTTGAGAAGATATCAGAATCTGCAAAGCAAGGTACACCCTGTGTTCCCCCAGAGAAAGTCACCTTTTGGACCCCTAAATGTGGCTAAAATAGAATTCTTAGCATCAAAAAATGTAATTGTTTTAAAGTAATAAAAATATAATGCAGTGTTGCCCTGCACTGGTAAAACTGTAGTGTTTGCTTCAGAAGCACTTCTATTGTTTAAATAAATAAGCTGCTGTGTAGCCATGGGGGGCAGCCATTCAAAAGAGAAAAGGCTCAAGTTACACAGCAGATAAGCTCTGTAAAACATAATGTTATGTTATCCATTACTAATCCTGTGCCATATAGCCATTTTTCAATTTCCGCCATTGCTATTTAGCAGCTTGTTTAAATGAACTATATAAGTGTTTCTGAAGCAAACACATCAGTTTTAACAGTCCAGGGCAACACTACATGATATTTTCTTTACTTTAAAACACTTTCATTTATTGGTGTTACTGTTCCTTTAATTTATGTGAGCTGTAGTCCACTCTAGTTTCCTCTTGGTTTGCCTTATCAATTGCTGTGGACATCTGTTTGAGCAATCCTATCTGCCACTCCCTTACATTAACTCTTCAATCTCTGATTTACTTTAGTATTGGAGCCTTCTGTTGTGCTGGAATTTAAAATCTTAATCTGGGGCATTGTATGGCTTACGACTGGCCACTGCAGTAATGTGTCACAATAAAGAGATTTTTCCAAAAACTGGCTACTTTCTCAGAGTTTTTATCTGAGCAGAGTTTCTATTTAGTGGTTACTGAGATAGAATTTTCTGAGATACCAGCATTTTGGCTCAATAGATCTCATCAGTAACATCCAAAACTAAGAAAGTTGTATAGCAATAAAAAATAATGCACTAATGCCCTACACGAGTGTAACTGATGGATTTGCTTCAGAAGCACAACTATAGTTTTCATAAATAAAATGCAGAATGTAGTGTATCTGGGGGGGGAAGGGGGGAGGAGCAATTCAGTCTGAAAAAGGTTACATAGCAGATAAGATTTTTAGAATACAATGGGATTAGGTTCATGTGTAAGAACTAAACCCATTTCAGGCTGGGGACAGACAGGGAGATTCGGGGAGATTCAGTCGCCTGGCGTTTAATAGCAGGCGACAATCTCCCCGAACGTCCTTCTCCCTGAGCGTCGCTAGTTGAAATGTAAAAGCGCCGGCTCTGTGCACACGCGGTGCGGCGATTTCCGGAATCACCCGAAGTTACTTCGTGAGGAAACTTCGGGCGATTCTGGAAATCGCCGCACCGCGTGTGCACAGAGCCGGCGCTTTTACATTTCAACTAGCGACGGACAGGGAGAAGGACGTTCGGGAGATTGTCGCCTGCTATTAAACGCCAGGCGACTGAATCTCCCCGAATCTCCCTGTCTGTCCCTAGCCTCATTCTACAGAGTTTATGGGATAGCTGCCCCCATGGCTACACTGCAGCATATTTATATAAACTCTATTAGACTTTATAAAGCAAACGCACAACTTGATTTAGCCACCTTAATTCTGAATGATTTCAAGTTATTTTCAGCATTAAAATAAATCCCATATTCTTATGAACGGGGTCTACCCACAGGCTAATTGTTATGCAAAACAATTTTCCACTTAAATTTTCTTTTCTCTTTTTTTTTTTTAAACAGAACTCATGGACTTTAAAACTCGGAGAGTGACAGCATTTCGCAAGAACCTTGTAGAACTGGCTGAACTGGAACTAAAGCATGCCAAGGTACGTCCACTAGTGACCTTGTACTAACTACAGACCCTTTCTCATCTATAATGATTATCGGAGCAGCACGCCTGATGTAGAACAAGCTGAGGCTTCCTTTGTTCCACTGATTAGTTACATGGTGGCTCAGTAAATCATCAGAGGCATCCGCATTTGTTGCCTCAAAGGCATTGCTTTTACATGGCATAGACTGTAGCAATCTAATACAATTTGCTATTAGTCTTCATTTTATATAGGTTTTCAGTTATGGTTTTTATTTTGCCTCTCTGAGGCTAAGTGCTCCAGGTCACCTCTTATGTGCATTCCTGTAATGTCCAATAGCAAAAAAAAAGACACCAACACATATTAAATGTTAAAGTCACTAAGTCTTTATTAAGAAATAACTTTGGAGAAGCAAAATGGTTTAAATTCACCCATCCCTTACCAGGCAGTAACCAATCAGTGGAAACCAAGAGAGCTGAAAAGCAGGAAATACAGTTCTGTTCTGTTAGACATCCAGTCACTCCAGCCTTTATACATTACATTTTTGCCTTACTAACTATATTAGAAACATTTTTTGCACAGCCTATTTACCCAGTTTTTATTTTTACACCGAACTGTTCCTTCAAGTAGCTAGGAAGATCACTTCTTAGTACTGATTCTTGCATGGTAAATTCTACTAAAAAAATTGCTTGTGCTTTTTTATATAGATAGACCTTGTGGTAATTGTTATTGATTAAAGTGATACTGACCATAAAAAAAATACATTTTAGAATATGAAATCCAGTCCATCACTTTGAAAAAGGTCTTGGAGGAGACCAAAATTAAAAATGTTATCCTTTTTAAATAACATTTTCAAAACTTTTATAAGACCTGAGAGTGCGGATCCTACTTGTATTCTATTTTTTAGAATATGAATGTACATTAAAAGTTACCCCTTAGGCCATGCTGATTGTTTTTTTGCTGTGAGGTTTGCTTTTGTAAGTAAACCTGACTGTTTTGCTAATCTGACTGTCCCATCTCAGCCTGTCAGTTAAAGTTTCTATTACTAACAGACTCCTGCTGCACAAATATGGCAGCCCCCTCATAGACAAACACAGGGCGTCAGATAGGTAATGTAAAAGCATTGGGCAAATACTTTATGGCAAAGTTATAAGTAGCATACAAAGCCAGTATTATGATAGCTGTAAAAAATGCATAATTTCTGGTGTCAGTATCTCTTATGGTAAAAAGTAAAACAACTATTTTCTTCTGTTTCATTGCAGGGTAACTTACAGCTGTTGCAAAGCTGCTTGGCAGTGTTAAACGGTAGACCATAAAGCACACTCCGTCCTTATTTCCATAATAATAGACCCTCCTTCCACATCCTAGAGTTATCACATTTCCTTAAAGGAACCTAATGGGCATTTCCCAGCTCGGCAGAGGACGATCTCCTGCACAGAAAATGGGCAGCCTCCAAATAAAAACCAGCCACGTGCTTGTAGGGCCCCACTCTATGTATCCATGTGTACCTTTATTTAGTCTAGGGAAGTTCAACCTTGGCTTCCCATCTGAACTGCACCATGGACTCTGGGTTGTTGTTCTACAGAGAGCCACAAACTGACACTCCCTGATTTAGTCATTGTATGCTTTATGTCCTTCACAATGCGATTCATCATATTCCCTTGTGAAGATAAATACTCCTCGTGTTATGAACCGTATTACATAACGCTGCCAATCTTATTTACCAGTGTATGTTAATCTTGGATGATGTTACATTCACGGTTCGAATGGAATGAATATTTGCCATTAGTCGTATGCGTTGTATATCTTGTCACGTTTCAATGTAATAATTTTTTTTTTGTTATCTTGATTTACTGGATTCTATATTTTTTTTTTTTGTTTTTATCCGACATTTTCTTAGATATCTCAGAGCGCTCCAATTATCTTTTTACATTTTCTTCCTAACGCTAAAGCATCAATATGTTTGCCTTAACTTGTAGACTTATCTCAAATTGTAAAATAAACTGTGAATCCAATGATTTTTAACTTACACTGCCCTTGTGTTCTTGTTTGCAGCATTTTGTTCATCCATATATTTCCATTTCTCAACTGTAATTGGTACTGTTTAACCCTTATACTCTTTATATATTACTATGGGGCAGACTTTGTTTTTTGCCAAAATTTGGATTTTGGAGATTTATCACACTCTGCCCTTTAAGAACTCGATTTAGACTATTCGCCACGTAAAACCTGCCAAATAGCTATTTTAGTCAATGGGAGACGTCCTGGGAGCAATTTGGAGTTGTCTGCAGCTTTCCTGACATCCTCCAAAAAAAAACTTTGAGCTTTTAAAGGGGAAGGAAACCCCCAGGCGCTAACTCAAACCCCCCCCCCCCAGTAGGCCCTCTCCCCCGGGCCTACCTCTCATCCCGGACTATTGCCCCTAAGTCCCTACCCCTTAAAGCAGTTCCCCTCCAGCAATGTTCACAGGGACCATCTTCTCTTCTAACGGATTCTTCCTGGATCTGACAGTGATGGCTGCGCATGCACAGTAGGACACCGGTACTACTGCACATGCGTCGAATGTTCACGGAGTTCGCAGATTGTACCAGTGTCCAAAGGAGCCGGAACCAGGAAGAAGAAGGCCCCATGAAGAATCCGTTAGAAGAGAAGATGGCCCTTGTGAACATCGCTGGAGGGGACCTGCTTGAAGGGGTAAGTAGGGACTTAGGGGCAATAGCCCGGGGGGAGAGGTAGGCAGGGGGGTGGAGGAGTCAGGGGGGCCTACGGGGGGGGGGTTCATTCACCTTTAAAACCTGAATCAAAATCGATTCGAGTTTTCAGGTTGATCCTGTTCGCCAGAGTTTAAAATATTACATTTACATTTACAATAAGTTTCGATTGGTCGAATTTTTAATTTATGGGAGTTTTAAAAAACTGTGTGATTAAAGACACAATGTGTTTATACACACCCGAAATTATATTTAAAAAGACTTAAAACTGCATTGCTTTTAAAACAGCAATATAGATATATAGTTCTCCAACATTTCTCCCTCAGCATGGACTATGTGGGAAAGAAGGATCCAGTCATTTTCTCAGTGCTTTTAAGATGAACACAATTTTAGGGTAAGGCAATGGGGTTTGAACACTGAAGATTGTACGATGAGGTAAATGGGACAAACGCCATCCAACAGAGACCCTGAGAGACTTTCCCGCGCAGAGCCTTGATAGAAGAACCTAACCAGGAGCAGAGCGATGGAGTTCAGGCCTTCTAAGCGTACATGGTAAGCTGCAGCCACTGGAAACAAAATGTGAGGAGACGCACTGTAAATAACCATCCCTTTTTTGGGACACACACAGGAGTACCATTAAACTGTGAACACAAACATTTAGATGTTTAGTAGCACTATATTTTGTATATGGAATATGTCACTGTTTTTCGAGTTATACAGGTATGGGATCCGTTATCTGGAAACAGGTTATCCAGAAAGCTCCGAATTATGGATTAGCATTGGAGTTTGGTGGTTTTCTGGGAAAAACAATATTACAGAGTTATACAGGTATGGGATCTGTTATTTGAAAACCCGTTATCCAGAAAGCTCTGAATT
This sequence comes from Xenopus borealis, assembly GCA_024363595.1. NCBI lineage: Eukaryota > Metazoa > Chordata > Amphibia > Anura > Pipidae > Xenopus > Xenopus borealis. Next base: position 84,335,991 of record CM044446.1, on the reverse strand, counting down.
ACTGAAAGGCCATCTCCCATAGACTCAGTTTTATCCAAATAATCCAAATTTTTAAAAACAATTTCCTTTTTCATAATAATAATTACAGTAGAACCCCCATTTTATATCCCCTGATTGTAAGTTTTCCCACATTTTACATTATTGTTTTGTGGTCCCACCTATATATTATGCATAATACATTTCCCTGATTTTAAGTTTTCCCTCATTTTACACCATTTTTTTCTGGTCCCCTGAAAAATGTAAAATGGGGGTTCTACTGTATAATAAAATAATAATAATAAAACAGTAGCTTGAACTTGATCCAAACTAAGATATAATTAATCCTTATTGGAAGCAAAACCAGCTAATTGGGTTTATTTAATGTTTACATGATTTACTAGTAGACTTAAAGTAGGAAGATCCAAATTGCGTAAATATCCGTGTTTTTGGTGAACCAGTTAAAGGACCAGTCACAGCAAAAAAAATGTAAAAAACAATTTGTTAGTATGCTACAAAAAAAAAAAGACCAACACATATTAAACATTAAAGTCTTCATTAAGAAATAAATTACCGAACTCCGCTTGCGCTCTTCAGAAAAGACAATCGTGGACCCATTGTGCGGCGCTCAATATCTCCTCCCAGCCTTCCTTATAGGAGATAGCCAGGGAGGAGAAATCGGTACACAATGGATCCCTGTCGCCTTTTCTGAAGAGGAGCGGAAGTAGAGTTTTAAGTTATTTCTTAATAAAGACTTTGGGGCAGATTTACTAATGGTTGAATTTCGAAGTGAAAAAACTGCGAAATTCGACCATCAAATTTTTTGGGGGGGTCATTTACGATCTAATAGGGCCGTTTTCGATCCAATTAAAATCGTTCGTAATCGAACGAACGCATTGTTCGATTCGAATGATTCTAAAAAAAGAATTTCGATTTCTCAGGACTTAGAAAATTTTTCAGGACAGGTTCTAGGAGGTCCCCCATAGGTTAACATGGCAATTCGGCAGCTTATATGTGGTGAAGTGTTGAATTAGAAGGATTTTTAAAGGGCCAGTACTTCAAAATTGGAAGTTTTGAATTTTGGGCTATTCGATAGTTGAAGTAGCCCAAAATTACGTTGAAATTCTAATTTTATAAATTTCCACTTCGACCCTTAGTAAATGTGCCCCTTTGTGTTGGCTTCTTTTTTTTCGTCGAATACGAACAACTGATCAAGTTGTTCTCTTATTATTTCAATAGCACAACTGCTGTTTTGGAGGCATGGAGAGATTTTTCCTCCTCAGTGGCAAATTCGCTTTTTTTTTGGATTAGTAAGAAGTGTCATAAAAATGTTTTTAGAAGTCTCTGATTTTCCCACCTAAGCTATTATGTAACTTAAGTTCATGGGACAGTCACACAGTAGCTGAGGGTTACAGGCATGGGTGTGTTTGTTCCTGAGGGTTAGACAAGAAGCAAGGTACAGTTATTAGACCTGTTATCCAGACAGACTTCTGGATAATGGGTTTCCAGATAACTGATCCCATACTTGTACTTTTTTTTGGATGCTTCTGCCTCTGTCAGGTGGAAAGTACAAAGCACATGCAGGGCCAGAACTAGGGGTAGGCAGAAGAGGCAGCTGCCTAGGGTGCAATGATAGGATGGGCTCTTCTACCTACCCCTAGCCCTGACCTGGCACTGGATTTGCTCCGGTGAATGCTGCTGGCGCGCATACCCACAGGAAAGCATGCGCACATCAACAACAGCTCTTTAGAGTGACTGTGCGGGTGACTCTGAAAAGAGCCTTTCGGTGCGAGTGGATCAATAGCCCAGGAAAGGGAGAGGAGCAGATATAGCTGCTGAAGCCGTAGAGCAGTGGTCCTCAAACTTGGCCCTCCAGCTGTTAAGGAACTACAAGTCCCACAATTCATTTGCCTGACTGTGGCTGTCAGACTCCTTCATTGCATTGTGGGACTTGTAGTTCTTTAACAGCTGGAGGGCCAAGTTTGAGGATCACTGCTGTAGAGAGTGTTGCCCTGGTGCTTGAGAGCGTACACCACATCCATGGCTATAACTGGACTTGCCCACAGGAACGCTACAGACACGCATGCACACAATAATACTCTTGGTGAGCATGAGAGATAGGGATAGGGGGCAAGCTGATGCCTTGGCCTGGCCAGCGATGCCCTCCTCTGAGCACATGCCTTGAGGAGGTGTCAAGTTCAGGGCACATATACATTCATACTTTCAGGTCATGAATTGAACAGTGGTTTTAGATGGGTGTAGACTCATGCACAGAAAATAATTGAAGCAAATATGCACACAAGGACCTTGCACTGTAACAAAGGAGATATAAATTATCATTTACGAGGGGAAACTGTGCACAAGTTGTGGTGCAATTCACTTAGAGAGTGACCACACTTGTCTGAGCACACCGGTAATGCCTTATCAATTACTCCGTATTCATGATTTTGTAGCCTCTCTCCCCATCTCTCCTAATCAAATATGAAATAAATTATATATTACCTCCAGCACATTCAGCTTAATGATACCATCTCCATCTTTGTCAAATGCATGGAACGCCCCTGTTAAAAGCAATGGAAAACAATAAATGTCCCCATGAACCTGCCCAGGTAATAATACACTACTCCAGTATTTGTCTGTATATGTGCACATGCTGCGGTTTCACATTGTAGAGATTAACTGCTATATACTGTATATGATTGATTGTTGTACCTCAACGTTACATGCCTAGAAATCTAGTTCATTAGTACTGTTAGCAGCTCCCTATTATAGAAGTCATATAGTTATACCCAAGGGCTGCTTAATATTCTGCCTTTGGCATAGAAAGGAGATAAACTAATTACACTTGGCATTCTATTCTGAACAGTTACTGCCTGGACAAAGCAACTTACGGAACATTCCTTCCAGACGCACAAAGCAGCAGATAAAACTGTCAAAGTCAATGTCCATTCTCTTATTGGCATAGCGCATTGTGATAATGTCATACAGCTGATTGTTCAGGTGGAAACCTAGAGAGGAAATGTGAAACGGGGACGATTAGCTAAATAAGGAACAAGTCTGAAATAGAGGTATGTTTTTATATCGGACACTCATTTTTATATTGTTAAAATTACAATAAGGGTAAGTAAGTAAGTTTACACAACTAGGCTAGTTCATAGCCAATGTAAGAAACACATTTTTAATAGGAATAAGAGTTGTTTTTTAGGGATGCACCGAATCCAGGATTTCGTTCGGGATTCGGCCAGGATTCTGCCTTTTTCAGCAGGATTCGGATTTGGCCGAATCCTTCTGCCCAGCCAAACTGAATCCGAACCCTAATTTGCATATGCAAATTAGGGGTCAGGAAGGAAATTGCACAACTTTTTGTCATAAAACAAGGAAGTAAAAAATCTTTTACCCTTCCCACCCCTAAATTGAATATGCAAATTAGGGTTCGGTTCAGTATTCGGGCAAATCTTTCTCGAAGGATTTGGATAATTGCATTGTGAATAGAGCTCAAATAATAGCTTTTAGTTCCATACATGCACTGTGTACACTGCATGTACACTGTACAATGTACTGGGAACACTGCATATTCTATTCTAAATCAAAACATGAAGAAAAATTGATCAAATTTGTGTTATTCACTTACAGAAATAAGTCAAATTAACTGGACTTGCTGTGTTTAGTATGTTCCTGGGTGCGCTTCATATATTCTTGTTCCTGTGTATTGACCCTTGCCTGATTCCTGTTTATTGAACCTAAGCTGCCTGAACTGACCTACTGCCTGGACTTGACTATTCTCTTCTTAATCCCTATCTGTACTACAAACTTTATTGGACTGGCGCTTCCTCCTTGGTCCGCTACTTCTGCCGGAGCCTTCGGGCCCTTACATACAGAGCCGGACTGGGAATAAAAAGCAGCCCGGGCAAAATAACAAAGCAGCCCACATGTGTGTTTATATTGGGTTAAATACACACACGTACAGAAACACACACAGAGACACACACAAACACACATAAACACACACACACACATACACAGAGACACACACATACACAGACACACACACATACACAGACACAAACACACACAGAAACACTCACACAGACACACACACAAACACACACACACAGAGACACACAAACAGAGACATACACACAAACACAAACACACACAGAGACACACAAACACTCACAGAGATACACACAAACACATACACACACAGAGACACACATAAACACACACAGAGACATACACAGAGACACACAAACACACACAGAGATACACACACAAACACTCCCCCTCTCTACCTCTCTCTCTCCGGAGCTTCTTGACAGATGATCAGCAGACACCCTGTAAACGCGTCTGCTGGACAGTCAGGGGCGGTGCTATCAGCTAGGAGGAGGGAGGAGTGAAGGCTGCTCGGTATGTGAGAAGGGAGAAGCCACTAGCACAGCGTTCGTGCTGTATGCCTGCTCTCCCACTCGCAATAAGTAAAATTGCCGCTCTCAGACAAGACTATCTTCAGTGGCCCATAGTAATGGTAGATGGAGCGGCCCTTTGGGAATTTGCCCGAACAGTCAAATACCCAGTCCGGGCCTGCTTACATATATCCTCTGGAATGTTGCTCCAATCAGCATAATCTGTAGCAACATTCCACAGGATATATTCCAAAAAGAGCGTATATAAGACAGTTGGATGACTGGTGAAATGTCTTCCAGAAGGTAAAAAAAAACACAAGTCCAGTTAATTTTACTTTTTTGACCTGGATGAATGAGAAACTTCACAAACATATTCCTTTACAAAAAGTGACTATATAAGGGGATCATGTAAATGTCTCTCTAATGCTTTATATACCAGTAGGTCTTCCCAGCTGACACAAGGTCACCCCTTCCGATTAGAATAAAAGAGGTTCCACCTAAATATTTGGAAGGTTTTTTTTTTTTTACAGTGAGAGCAGTGAAGATGTGGAATTCTCTCCCTGAATCAGGCTGATAGATTAGATAGCTTTAAGAAGGGGTTGGATGGCTTTTTAGCAAGTCAATACATGGTTATGGAAGATAACTCAAAGTATAAGTAGTTGCAGGGACTAGTCAGATTTTGGAGTCAGGAAGGGATTTTTCCCCTCTGAGGCAAATTGGAGAGGTTTCAAATGTGTTTTTTGCCTTCCTCTGGATCAGCTAGCAGTTAGGCAGGTTAAAAAAAGTTAAAAGGTTGAACTTGATGGACGCGTGTCTTTTTTTCAACCTAACTTACTATGTGAAAAGGGAATATTAGGCTATCCAAAAAATAGAAGTGACTGCATTCTTCTTTACAAACTCAAACATTCATTTCTGAGAACTGCTGCACATCTGTGTTGCATGGCAACTTCTAAGAGCACCTGTTACATTCCACAATTCTTCTGCATTTCTTGGTTTTGCCTCAGAAACAGCATTTTTGATGTCACCCCACAAGCTTTCTATTGGATTAAGGTCCGGGATTGGACTGGTCACTCCATAACGTCATCTGGTTTACTGGTGTGTTTGGGGTCATTGTCTTTGGCCCCTTCATCAGTCCACAAAATGTTGTGCCATTTCTCTTTAGGCCAGTCAATGTGTTCTTTGGCAAATTGTAAGCTCTTCAGCTCATTTTTTTTCAACAGTGGGACTTTGCAGGGGCTTCTTGCCAACAGCTTGGCTTCACATAGGTGTGTCTAAGGCTAAGGCCAAACGGGGAGATTCGGGGGAAATTTGTTGCCTGGCGGGCAATTTTGAGCGATTTTAAAAATCGCGCCGCTCCGTGTGAACATGCGCCGGAGTTTTTAAGCTATGCCGGTGCACAGCGGTGCCTGGCTATTCGGGGAGGTTCGGGGGCGAGAAGTCGCCAGGCGACAAATTTCCCCCGAATCTCCCCGTCTGGCCTAGCCCTTAAAGGAAAAGTAAATGTTTTTCTTTTTCTTTCTGTAAATTTGCTCTAAACAGCCCCCCAGATTAATGTACCTTAGTCCCTGCTGCAAGTCTGCTCTGGTTTCTGTGTTATCAGCAGCTTGTTTCCCCTTCTTCCTGGTGCAGAGTGAAGCCCAGCCCCTTAGTTTACTGAGCAGTCCATTTGCTGCTGTTCCACAATAGAGAGGAAGAGGGAGCCAGTGTGTGCATTAGTAAGCTAGTTTCCCCAAGCAAAAGCTGCTACACACACTGCTCTCTGCTATGTCATAGTATGCAAATGATCTCCGGGACTAGTCCAAGATATAAGGTCAGCTCAGAAAGCTAAGGGGCGGGGCTTCACTCTGCACCAGGAAGAAGGGGAAACAAGCTGCTGATAACACAGAAACCAGAGCAGACTTGCAGCAGGGACTAAGGTACATTAATCTGGGGGGCTGTTTAGAGCAAATTTACAGATAGAAAAAAAAAACGTTTACTTGTTCTTTAATTGTAACAGTATCACAGGTAACGTTAGATCTTCTTTTATTTTATTATTCTTATTTGCTTATTTTGGCTATTCTTCTATCCATTCAAATGGTAGTCTTTCATTTTCTTCCACTTCTTTCAGGTTTTGGTTGCCATTGTAATGCATTTGAGATTGTTTTAGCTGAGCAGCCTATCATTTTCTGCATTTCTTTATATGTTTTCCCCTCTCCAATCAACTATTTAATCAAAGTATGCTGTTCTTCTAATTAAATAAGGGCTATATTTGACACCTGTTTTTTCACAGAATGACCTCGTTGATTGAACTCCGCACTGATATTATTTGGAACAAGCTATAATTTTGAACACTGCTATTATTTGGAACAAGCCTCGATTAATGATTCAAATACACATAATCAGCAGCATGGATGTCACGACAGTTGGGTCGGTTGGACTTATTACTCTACTACACGTACTAGTATGTTATTTATCATGTACAAATATAATTTCTACCAAAAACAAAAAAATGGTGGTAGGGAACGTTACCAGCTTCATTGATGGCATTGCGCATCTCAAAGCTACTGATGGTCCCCGACTGGTCAGAATCAAAACGCAGGAAGATTTTCTACAAGGCAAGAAAATATATTTTTTTTAAATATAAACATCTGCTAAGAATATAATATGGCATACCTATAACTTATACAAAATGTTGAATTGCAGTTGAGACTAAAGCATATAACAGATACATTTATTACCTGCCACTGTTTGATCTTTTGCCAAAGGTGATAGAATTCTTGCAGGTTGAGCCTCCCACAGCCATCGGTCTGTAAGAGGTTCTAGCTAAGGATGGACAACACAACAGCACTGTGTGCATAACATGGACAAGCATCTGTTCTTGGAGCGTGTGCTATAAGCATATGTAAAAATAGAACTCCCATTCTCCCAACATTACTCAACCACAGTAGGTACAGAGTGCAAGAGAGAAAAGAGGCTATGCTTTATTGAAACAGAATTAAGAATCAGATCAGAAAAAACAACTGAGGTTACTCAGCATCCACAACAAGAGGGGTGCGCACAAAGCAAATATGGAGTTATTAGAGGTGCTATTGGTGATCTGCCACGAATTAACACAAAATAAAGAAATGCAAGAAAATTTACTTTTTAAGTTGCACCATCTCACTGTGCCATAATGAATTGACTAAGCAAGATATTCTCCATTTCCTTTATTAAAAATAGCGAAATGTAAGTGTAAAGCAAAATGGACACAGGGTTAAAATTATACAGGTCGAGCAGCTCAATCATCCATAAACTAGGGAGTTAGGAGTGAAGATCCTGCCGTAACATTAGGTCTGACTCATTTCATGAGTGAAACACAAGCTTTCTTAAAGGGGTTTGAAAGGCGCCAGATGTTTCTTTGTGTTTCTATAGGCAAGTCATTATAACTCATGCTAAATGGGAATGGGTGGTGGTAACTGATTGTATGGGAATGTGGGAGTTGGCTGGCAAAACACACTTTTTTGAGCTTAGCAAGGGCAACTGAAGGGAGGTCCAACTATAGTGTTGTCTTGTCAAGCAGACATAGGCAACGGCTATTTTGTAGCTCATAACCGAGTTACTTTATGCCGGTTATTTCACCACTGGTTTATTCACTATAAACCAATACCCTGGCAGGATCGTCACTCCTAGGGGTAGATTCATCAAAGAGTGAAGTTCCGCCACTAGAGGGAAATTCCACAGCTCTCAATTCCTTTCTATGGGATTTTGCAAGACGTATTCATCAATGGGTGAAGTGAAAGTTCACCCTTTGATGAATACGCCTTTAAAAATCCCATAGAAATGAATTGAGAGCTGTGGAATTTCCCTCTAGTGGCGGAACTTCACTCTTAACTTCACTCTTTGATGAATCTACCCCCTAGTTCCCTTAGCCTATTGATGATTTATCTACCCTGTATAATTTGAAGCCCATGTCCATTTCCTTTTATGATTGGAGGTTTTTTTTCAATACAAGTAATTTTTTAATGCCTTAGGTAATTCATTTTGGCAGAAGGAGAAGATGCAACCTTTCTTCTTTTTATTTTGTGTTCATTTATATCTATCTATGTGTATTCTATCTTCTTTGTTATGCTATGGATGGGTAAAAGTGACATATTCACTAATATGGTGTAATAATATGGTGTAAGAAGCATCTCCCCCAGCAGTCTGTAGCGTCTGTGATTTCTCTAACTTACTGTTCCTTGTTTCAAGGACCAGAGAAGGCCCTGTAACTGTTTGATTCTAATACTGATCTATAAATACATATAGGATACAATGAAATAGTTATGGAGTCTATCCCCCAATGCCTGGGTGAAATAAAAACAGGTTTTGTAGCTTTCTATAGTATATTAGGCAGTGTGTCACACATTCAGTTTTTGCCTGATGCCACAACCGTCAACATTTCACAGTCATTTCCGAGAACATATTGCTGATGTTGCATTGATATTGAAGTGGACATTGAGCCTTTATCCAGAAAGCTCTGAATTATGGAATACCCGTCTCCCATAGACTCCATTTTATCCAAATAATCCACATTTTTAAAAACAATTTCCTTTTTCGATGTAATCATAAAACAGTAGCTTATACTTGATCCAAACTAAGAGATAATTAATCCTTATTAGAAAAAAAACCAGCCTATTGAGTTTATGTAATGTTTACATGATGTAATAGTAACCTTTAGGTATGAAGATCCAAATTATGGAAAGATCCGTTATTCAGAAAACTCCAGGTCCCGAGCATTCTGGCTAACAGGTCCCATACCTGTATTAGAACCCCAGAACATTTGCAAGGATGAAAATCTTCTGGAACAGGGAGTCAAAACATAAGGACTATTCCTGCAAAGTAAAAGATTGAGGTATGGGACCTATTATCCAGAATGCTTGGGACCTGGGGTTTTCTGGATAACGGATCTTTCCATAATTTGGATCTTCATACCTTAAGTCTACTAGAAGATTATATAAACAATAAATAAACTCAATAGGCTGGTTTTGCTTCCAATAAGCATTAATAATATCGTAGTTTGGATCAAGTACAAGCTACTGTTTTATTTTTAAAAATTTGGATTATTTTATTATAATGGAGTCTATGGGAGACGGCCATTTTGGAATTCAGTGCTTTCTGGATAACTGGTTTCCGGATAAGGGATCCCATACCTGTAATTCAGCTAGTTTCCGGCATCATTATCTTAGATATTAAAAGGATACATCCATAAGAGCAATCATACTGCGACATGATTCTAGAGTGAATCCGCTGGATTTCAGGGTTTTATCTGAACAAAAGTGGAGCAAAATGTATTCTAATGAAATCATTCTGATCACTTCTCTTGCTGTTGAGCAATTCCGGTTAAGATGTAATGTAGTTACAGGCAACTGATAAGCATACTTTCTGTACAGATGGGGAATAATTAAGGACTTATTAAGAGTGACTTAACCTTCCGAAAAAAAGTGATTCTTTCGAATTTTCACATTTTATTTTGGTCAAAACTCACAATTATTATAAGAGTTAAAAAAAAAAAATCACATAACTTCTGCCCCTAATTGTTTAAAGGCTAACGGAGGAATGTAATAAAAGTCAGTAACGGGAAAACTTTTCGCAATACGAAAAGTTATGCCTCTGCGCAAAAAATTTTGCTTTGTCCCTAAATAATTCCCCACACGTTTGGAACCAAAGAGAAAAAGCTATTTTTATTTCTTATTTTTTCTATTTTTCTCTTCTGTAAAGGGGAACTAACATAATAGTTACATTCTTACCAACACATTGTGGCAGATTTATTAAATTCGTGTGAATGATTCGAAATTCAATCCAGTTTAAAAAAAAAAAAAAAAAAAATCGAATTTTCGAATAGTTTTTGTGGCCACTTTTACCATCGAATTTAAAAAATTCGAGCAATTCAAATTATTCGGATAGATTGAATAAAAATCTATTTGATCATTCAACCATTCCATGGTCGAATTACTTGCCCTTTAAATTTTTATTCCATTGCCTAGTTTGCCAGATTAAACCTACCGAATTGTTGTATAACCCTATGGGAAGCTCCCATTGGGTTTTTCCTGCTTTTCAAGATCAAATAAAAAAAATTTGAACGAATGGTTAAAATCGTTCGAATTGTTCGATTCAAATGATTTTATCAATTGATCGAATTTGTTTTTATTCGATCGTTCGATTATTCGAATTGCGTTATAACCCTTCGAATTCGATATTTGAATTCAAAAGGTTAAAAATCAGTAAAAAGTTTTTTAACCCTCAAATTCAACCCTTTGTAAATCTGCCCCATGGTGTTTCCAGAACTGATCAAAATACTACACTATATTTCTGTATGTGTTGTACGCTTCCTCTGTTTGCTTTAGGCGCTGATCCAAATAAGGTTCTATATAAGGATCTTTTTTGGGGGGAATTTTATTGAAAGGGCGATGCAACTTTTTCAAGAGAAAACTCTCCAAGGACATTTCCTTTTACTATTTTTTATAGCGAATTACAACTGTGCACTGCGAATTTTAATTGCGCACTCTTAAGAAGTGCTTGAAGGTTTCATAATCTTTTGGAGCAAACATAATAACTTTTTCAGTAAGAAGTTTTATTACATTGACTGGCGCAAGCTATAAAATTCGCAAACTTTCTTCCACTGTTGGAAATGGTCGCTAAACAGTTTCCGTTTTTGCAAAAACTATATTAAATTTGCGCAAAGTTAAATTGGTTTGCACAGAGGCATAACTTTTTGCATTGCGAATAGTTTTTCCATTACCGACTTTTATTACATTCCCCCAGTACCTTCAAGCACTTCTTAAGAGTGCGCAATTAAAATTCACAGTGTGCAATTAAAATTTGCAAAGCAATAACCATTTCAGGAACAATATTACATTGTGAGATGTCTTATTGGTGCAAATTGTTTTTCTCTTTGCAACTGTATTTACATTCCCCCCTAAATGTTTGTCATTCTTACCCTCATCTACAGCATATATTCTAACTAGGAATGCACTGAATCCAGCATTTGGTTCGGGATTCGGCCAGGATTCAGCCTTTTTCAGCAGGATTTGGATTCGGTAGAATCCTTCTTCCCGGGTCAACCTAATCCTAATTTGCATATGCAAATTAGGGGCGGGAGGGAAATCGCTGACTTTTTGTTACAAAACAAGGACGTAATAAATGTTTTCCCCTTCCCACGCCTAATTTGCATATGCAAATTAGGATTCGGTTCGGTGTTCGGCCAAATCTTTTGCAAAGGATACGGGGTCTGGCCAAATCCAATATAGTGGATTCGGTGCATCCCTAATTCTAATGCTTAAGTCAGTGAACTCTATTAGTTACAACCAATTTACATTTGCTTTAATGAAAGCAGGAAGAAAAAAAAATACTTACGTTTGTTAACTACATTATTCAGGACACTTTGAAGCTCATCAGCGCTAATTTCCATGTCCTATTCAATGAAACAGAATTTATTTTGTAAACCTTAATAAATGCTGTATGCCCTTTTGAGCAATAAAAGATAATGTAACGTGCTTAATCTATTTATTTTGCTTTTTAAAAGTTGATGTACAGTCATATGTAAAAAGTTTGGGAACCCCTATTAATTCTTTGTAGTTTTTTTATCATTGGCTGAGCTTTCAAAGTAGCAACTTCCTTTTAACATATAACTTGCCTTATGGAAACAGTAATATTTCAGCAGTGACAAAGTTTATTGGATTAAGAGAAAATATGCAATATGCATCATAACAAAATTAGGTGCATAAATTTGGGCATCCCAACAGAGATATTACATCAATACTTTTGCCTATTGCAAATGTAACAGCCTCTAGATGCCTCCTATAACCTTTGATGAGTGTCTGGATTCTGGATGGAGGTATTTTTGACTATTTGTCCATACAAAATCTCTCCAGTTCAGTTAAATTAGATGGCTGTCAAGCATGGACAGTCTGGTTGAAATCACCCCATAGATTTCTGCAGATATTCAGTCGGGGGACTGTGACGGCCATTCCAGAATATTATATTTGTCCTCTCTGCATAAATGTCTTTGTAGATTTCCAAGTGTATTTAGGGTCATTGTCTTGTTGGAATATCCAACCCTACTTAACGTCAACTTTGTGACTGATGCTTGAACATTATCCTGAAGAATTTGTTGATATTGGGTTGAATTAATCCGACCCTCGACTTAAAGAAGGGCCCCAGTCACTGAACTAGCCACACAACCCCACAGCATGATGGAACCTCCACCAAATTTGACAGTAGGTAGCAGGTGTTTTTCTTGGAATGTGTTGTTCTTCTTCCTCCATGCATGTCGAAAAATGAAAGACATACCACTTTTTTGTTGAAAGCGGAGTAAATTATTATGCAGGCTGAGAGGGGTTTCCTAACTTTTTCATATGACTGTACTTCTCTTATTCCTGCCCAAACTGCCAGATATGATAGTATCCTTTTATGTCCCTCTGATAATTCCTTTCTGTAGAATACACTTTGTAAAAAGGGAAATTCCATACGGAGCATGATATATACTAGAATTAACTAGAAACTTATATGTATAAGAATCAAACTGCCTGTATTTAAACTTTTTAAGCTAATAAAGTAAAAATGCATAACTTGCTTCATTTGACCAAAAATTAGGCTTAGGGTAGTAAATAGAAACAGAGAATACTGTATTGTCCAATACAGGATAAGGAACTTGTTGTCCTAATGCTTACACACAATTTAGTTGTGGTTCTTTTGTTCTTTAACTAGGATGAACAAGTACGTAGGCAGCTTACTAAGTGTTATTGGTAAAATGTGCTTAATAATGTACAGTTGCTGCAGTCGTCTTGACATAGATTCAAGTTGGCTGATGTCCCTGACCTTGCATGTGTGTTACTAGATTCTAATTAAGGGCATAAAATGCTTAAAGGAACAGTTCAGCGTGTAATTAATAACTAGACAGGCTGTGCAAAATAAAAAAAAAAAGTTTCTATTATAGTTAGTTGTGATGGGTTAACCTGACCTGTTTTGTTTTGCAGCAAGTTTGTGAAACAGCAAATAGATGAAATTTTTGGCTAACTATTATTTTGCACAGCCTATCTATTTACCCAGTTTTTATGTTTAAACTGAGCAATTCTTTTAATATCTCTCTCGGCCCCTGTTCTTTCAGTTGTCATGGCTTGGCTTCAGTCATTTTATATCCTGGTCCAAAAGAGCACTGCATATAAGAATGGATAGTGCTAAAAATCACATCATCACCATCATTTAGTTCTTGAAAATGGAGCTGAAGGGTATGGAAAAAATAGGACTGAACTTATTAAATAGCAAGTGCCACTTGGCTGTGAAATATAGTTACTTACATCCCCTGCGATTTGTTGGAAGATATTCCTAAACTGCTTTTCTTCCTCAGTCTCGGTGTCTGTACTAACAGAGGTCTAAAACAAAGGTTAAAAAATAAAGACAATCATTTACTGCTCAGCTTTGTTTAGATTCACAGAAAACTGAGGAATCACCTTACAGACTTTGTTTTTATAATTAAAAATACATTTTTAGAAAAAAAAGTGGGTAATTATTGTAACAACATAATTTAAAATGATTTCAATTCCTCGAGTTCTTAGGCACAGAAATGCCTACCACTGTTGCGTAACTATGGAAGCCTTGTCAGGGGCTGTAACAGAATTAGGCATTGTGCAGAGGCTGTAACGAGAAGTTGGCATTGTGCAGAGGCTGTAACGAGAAGTTGGCATTGTGCAGGGGTTGTAACGAGAAGTTGGCATTGTGCAGGGGTTGTAACGAGAAGTTGGCATTGTGCAGGAGTTGTAACGAGAAGTTGGCATTGTGCAGGGGTTGTAACGAGAAGTTGGCATTGTGCAGGAGTTGTAACGAGAAGTTGGCATTGTGCAGGGGTTGTAACGAGAAGTTGGCATTGTGCAGGAGTTGTAACGAGAAGTTGGCATTGTGCAGGGGCCGTAAAGGGAAATATGCATTGTGCAGGGGCTTTAATGGGAAGTTGGCATTGTGCAGGGGTTGTAACGAGAAGTTGGCATTGTGCAGGGGTTGTAACGAGAAGTTGGCATTGTGCAGGGGCCGTAAAGGGAAATATGCATTGTGCAGGGGCTTTAACGGGAAGTTGGCATTATGCAGGGGTTGTAACGGGAAGTAGGCAGTATGCAGGGGTTGTAATGGGAAGTAGCATTTTGCAGGGGTTGCAATGTGAAGTAGGCATTGTGCAGGGGTTGTCACGGGAAGTTGTCATTGTGCAGGGGTTGTAACGAGAAGTTGGCATTGTGCAGGGGTTGTAACGGGAAGTTGGCATTGTGCAGGTGTTGTAACGGTAAGTAGGCATTATGCGGGGGATGTCACAGGAAGTAGACATTGAACAGTGATTTATACTTATGCCCCTACAATATGCAGAAAAGCATACATTACATTCACAAATGTATTCATTAAAATTAGTATGTAAAAAAAATTATAGATTTCTAACCAATTACATTTTTCGTTATTGTTTAGTATAGGAACTTAGAATTCATTCTAGTAACCTAGAGATATATAAAGATCTTCCTAACTCTGCTGTGCCTAGAAGAAAAATCTGCACTTTTGAGGTAGAATTTCAAGTAATGTTACATACATTGTGGAAATGTTACAGCAACCCTGCGTATGAAGAAAAATATGGGAGTAACTAATTCCTTTCAATAACAAATGTCCAGTTATACTGTGAGTCCAAGCAGAATGATTTTAAAACAAACCAAATGCTCAGAGTCTCAGTTGTCAGATCTACTCTCTTTGAAAGGCTCAGTATGTCGGATAGACCTTTATTGGATTATATTAGCTTTTATGAAACCATTTCTTATCAAATAAGCTTCAACAGAACAGTATCAGAACTTGTGCTTCCGATCAGATATTAATCCTGAATTAAAGGAAAACTATACCCATCAAACAATGTAGGTCTCTATAAAAAGATATTGCATAAAACATTTCATGCAAACCCTGCTTCATGTAAATAAACCATTTTCATAATAATATAATTTTTTAGTAGCATGTGCCATTGGGTAATCATAAATAGAAAATTGCCATTTAAAAAAATAAAGACAACCCCTTGGGATCGTAGGATTCACAGTGCACACAAACATACCAAACAAACTATACTTGTTAGGTCACATGAGCCAATTAATAGACAGAGCTGACTTTTGCTTTCACACTTTTGCATTTACACCTATTACAGTTAGAGATGCAGTATTTCTGGTCATGTGATCTCTGAGGCAACACACAGACCATCATAAAATTGTGGTTTGAGGCAAGAGATATAAAAGGGCAATATTTATTCAAATATATATACCAGTTTGGTAAGATTCTTTAATATGCCACTTAATTTGATATAAACTGTATATATCTGTTGCTCAAGTATTCATTTTGGGGCAATAGCTTTCTTTTAAGCATCTCATAAAGCATCTCAAGTGGAAGAGCCCAATAGCTTATCTGTTTCATAAACATTGCAATATTGGGTAAAAAAAAAAAAAAATGATTCAATATAGTTAGC
>CM044446.1:84282785-84320062 GCA_024363595.1 Xenopus borealis | reverse complement strand
TTCTCTTATTGATAACCAGTTAGTAACTTAAAGGACCAGTAACATCACTTTTTTTTTAATAATAATTTTGTTACTGTTGAATGAAAAAAACCACAAAGACATATTAAACTTTTAAATCTCAAAGTCTTTATTAAGAAATAACTTACCGAAACTTCACTTGCTCTCCTCTTCATAAAAGGTGTCCGTCAATCCATTGTGCGGTGCTCGATTTCTCCTCCCTGCTTTCCTTATGGGAGATAGTCAGGGAAGAGAAATCCAGCTCCCCATAATCGATCGGCGCCTTGACGCCTTTTCTTAAGAGAAGCACAAGCAGAGTTTTGGTAAGTTATTACTTAATAAAGACTTAGCGATTCAAAAGTTTAATATGTCTCTGTGTTTTTTCTAATTCTACACTAACAAATATTGTTATTAAAAAACTGATCCTCTAAAGACCTGGCTGGCGACCCTACCCCTGCTTTCACAGACAGGCATACATTGGCTTGTTTGACGTTGGAGAGCGGAACAAGCTCAGCCAGACTGGGGGTCTCCAAGAAGGCTCAAGGAACTAGGCTAGAGAGCTGCAAAGGAGGACATTGGGTTCTGGCTCTTATGTTAGACATTTGTTATCTTTGGCTGACTAACTATATTAGTACTGTTTTTTTATTTTGCACAACCTATCCATTTACATGGAACTGTTCCTTTAATAGAATTTATATTGGTGGTATGACTACTAACAAAGCTAGGGGAACAAAGCTAACACAACAAAACTAGAGGAAACTAAAACCCAGAAATGGATGCGCCAATTTTTTCTTTCATGGATTCAGACGAATCTGAGTTCCCTGTGGGTGGTGCGATCCCTCCATAGGCTGGAGTCTGTTTCCATTTGTAATTAGTCTATGGAGGGATCGCTCCGCCCCCAGCCCAGCGTAACTGAAACAACTCAGCAAGATGATTTAATGGTGTGGGAGGGTCGCTGTTGCTAAGGTTTGCTGGGCGGGGGGGCGGCTTTGGGAGGCTTTCAGCTGCTTATATTTCACGTGCAGCTTCTCTTCACTGATACCAACATGTTCCTATTTTTATAGTAAAGTGTCAATATTGCTTTAAAACAATTCACATCTCTCCCCAGCATCATTACGATACAAACTACTGTGATAAGCCGACATTCAAGAAGCTACTTTGTGAATAGATCCGATTTCTCATTAATCCCCTAAAAGAAGCAGGCTACACTATATTTTATCTTTTATTTAAGTACCGGCAAATAACTTTTTCAATTGAGAGCCCACAGATTCTAGATGAACTTTCTGTTTTACTTTGTGGACGAGTAGATCCACAATTACTTTTGGTGCTGCCAATTATCTCCCTGATTAGACTCTACGCAGAACTCTAACCCGATTATTCTTTCTATATAAAAAAATAAGCCTCAGACAAGGTTATTTGTCAAGACAAATTCCCTAATCACTACACAAACGGCCTGTCCAACAATAACAGTTCTTCCTATGAAACAAAAAAGGCACAAAGACCTTATCTTTTTGATCTGCATTCATTTTTTTCTGTTCTTCATCAACGGCGCCATCCACGGTCAACTCCTTATTGCTGTTTGATCTGTCCGATACAAAGATGATAGGCTGGATACGGAAGGAGAAGCGTAAGAGGGAAAGAACGAGTGGTTATAAAATGGATGGCGCTAACTTGAACCATGCCAACCGTTTGGTAACAATGTCCATGCAACAGCTCCCAGACCAGAAAAAAAAAATGGAATAACGCATCATGCATGGGATTAGTCATTACAGAGGAAATTTTCACTATATTTTAATAGTATTTTGGAAGGCAGCCTTTATTTAGTGCTGATTTGGAAGTCTGTATAATAACCCACTAAATAATTTTAGATGACATAGTATCTTTTAAACAGTTGGTGAGTCCATGGGACCTTCCAATGACAACAATATTTAGTAAAACTGACACATATCAGGGACCATAGTCACAAGTAAATTATTCATTCCATCATCCGCCACTAAAAACTCACTTACATGTAAACTCTAATTCCCATGCAACAGCACATTGCTAAGGACCTTACGTTGCTATTCAGACCATGTTTTTGGGGAGACATTGCATGAACCCAAACATCATCCATGCAATTGAATGGAATATGAATGTATGCAAGCCCAACATCCAAAAAGGCTCTAAACATTTATGGTCGGGTTGAAGGTTGAAGCATGACACAGACAGAACCCAAACAAGCATTCACAGGAATGGAAGTAACCATGCAACAGCGGGAATGGCTCATGCTCAAAACTGAATTATATATCTGGACCTATCAAATGTTGATATGAAAGAACATCTCCAATCTGAGTGCAACACAAGAGAAGGACAAGATCACAGATACTTTTTACCAAAGACATTTTCCATTACCCAGTCAACAGCTAAAAACCGTAGCTGAATCAGTAGCCTAAGTTTCCTTTCACATCAATAAGCTCATATTAAGTACTGTCAATTTTCAGATGCAGATATCCGTAACACAACTTGCAGCATTAAATCAAATAAAAAATGCAATCTGAAAATCCCAGAGAAGAATATAATTTTGCATGAAAAAAAAAGATAAATGTTGCTTCCCCCCCCCCCCAAGAACTTATATTAGAGCTATCCAGTGCAGGCAATGAGTGAGTCACAAATACTGACTACAAGCTGGAAGTAAGTAGAACTTAGGTGAAGATTGTTCAATTTTGTATTCTTGTATTTGTTCTTTAATAAATACAACATATTACACTATGTGACTGCATACTCTCTCTTTTTATATTTTTTGAGTGGATAGGGGGACATTAAGGGGCCAATGTCAAAACTGAATTTAGGTGAAAGTTAGCTAACACTAAATTGCTTTCTCTAGATATCCTTCATAATTAGGACATTTTCTGAGGTTATTGCCTTTTGGTAATGATACATTCACCCTCTTCCTCCTATTTGGGTCTTTGACACTTGTTCAACATGAGTACATCAAATAACATTTGACATACCCATTGCTTATTGCAAAAAAGAAAATCTTTGTTTATTTTTACCTAAAAAGGGAGATTGAAACAAATCCATGTTTGGTTCTTGTGGGGTGGATTGCCAATCCATTATGCAGGGTGATTGTCTGTTCACTAATAATATATTCAGCTTCCTCGAAAGGACCAAACACGAGTTCAGTTTTACTGCTTGCCCTTTCAGTTCACCAAAAATGTAATCAATAAGCAAACAAAGTTCAGCAGAAGCAGTAATCATTGTTCTCGTGAGTGGAGTCTCTATAGTGTGCTAGGATCCCCCCCGCAAAAAATCTTCAGAGGGGCCCAGCTCACTCCGATCCCTATCCTCCTACTTCTCACCTGACTCCTCCGACTCCCCACCGAACTCTACCCACTCTCCACCCTGTGCTGACTTGAGCTTTGCTTCCCCATCGTAGGTGGGGAAGGGGGCCGGGTTTCTTGTTAGCAATAGCGGAAGCTTCCTCTATAGTTATGTCACTGGTACTCCTGCATTGTTGAACTGTACCCCACAACCCTCCAACACCATCCATATCTACAGCTGCACTCATGATGGACAAGTGGAAATACTGCTCATTTCATTTGCCTACTCTAATTGCATAAGGCGTGGAAAGGGATATAATCTGATATTGTTGTAGCTACAAGATATATAACAGTTTCTACAAAGGCAGTTTTCTCCCTATCGTCATGTTTGTATCTGTCTCTTTTATATCTGCACTACTATCCCATGAAAACTATTTTCCTGATTTATAAAAAAAAAGTATAGTTTTCATAAATCTATGACTGCTTCAAGATGTTGTATCCAATTCTCTCCTGAGGGATTGTTAGAATTCAATGGCAGCCCTGAACTTTAACACCCAACAAAACATACTTAATTTTAAAGCAAGGCTATTGCAAGCTTTCAAATTAAACTTCTTTTCCAGGGCTAATTGTTTTGGTAAAACAAAAGGCAAGGACTTTCTCACCTCTGTTAACAATTTATATGAAACCATGTGTTACAATTTTTCTAAATGTTTTCAAGAGACTTTTACTGTTCACCAGTTCTTTTTCCTTGCACTTATGTATCCAAATAAATATT
This sequence comes from Xenopus borealis, assembly GCA_024363595.1. Lineage (NCBI taxonomy): Eukaryota > Metazoa > Chordata > Amphibia > Anura > Pipidae > Xenopus > Xenopus borealis. The sequence continues at coordinate 84,315,991 of CM044446.1, read as the reverse complement.
TGCATAGGTTTGTATTGTAAATGTCCCTCTGTTGAGCTTCTTTAAAATTACTAGGGTAGGTTTTATTTACAGTTTTAGATTTTAGTAAGCATTGCACATGCAATATAGTAAATTGTAACCCACCTTGGCTTTCTTTTTCTTTTTCTGGGGGAAAAACAAGAACATAAAACATACAATCAAAAATTACATCACAGTGTTCAAGTTATTCAAATCCTTACTAATCTTTACCCCTTGGTATGAGGCTCAGAGCTTTTGGATATTTAATAACGGAACCCTTTTCTATTATGAACAGACCTTATGACATATGCAATCAATGCAGCAGAGAATATACACACATTCACAATCCCAGAGTCATACTTACAATTGTTTTTTCTGCTTCAATCTTGTTTTCAACTTCTCTGAAGAAGAAAATAATGAAGAACATAATATGTACAAAATATACATGAGTAATTACTGTTTATTTTATATTCCCCCCATATTGAATACAAATCCCCTGCAACCCTTAAATAAATGTCACACAAACACTGACAGGAACAGGATATTGCTGCTCTAATCCGAATATTCAAACAGCTGTACCCTGAAAAGTTAGTGATTTAAATGCAACTGGAACAGTTATAAATACTAGTTCCCAATATAGTACAATATGGGTGACAGTTGAACCTAACAGTGCATATTAATGTGAAAAAGCAAGACATTTTAAGAGTGTCTGCAGATCTAATACAGCATATTGCTGAAGCTTAAAAAGAAGACAGACCTTCGGTGGATCAGGCAACCTTCTACCCATCATAGGCAGAGAGTCGTTTTTTTATTTGGGGAGGATTATTAAATGCATTTTCTACATGATTCTTTATAGTTTCACAGGGACTAGTGATGTGGGGGTCAAGAAAGACTCAACCCGCAAGGCCTTAACCCTCACCCAAACCTTGCCTGCAAATTGTTACCACTGTAGGAGCCGCACCCAACCTGTACCCAAATCTTGACACTCTGTAAGCTATTTCTGTCCCCAGTCTGGTTCCAAGACAGGAAAACTTTGAGAGTCTATTTCCTCAGTCTGACCCACACCTAACTCTAAACCACAATGGTAGGCCAAATTTCAACTCAAACCCACCCAACTGATGGTCAATTCAAAACTTAGAGTAAACTGAAGCTCACCCTTGGATTCTCCTGTGTCCACACCCCGAAATAACACGATTGAGTATAATTGTAGAAAGCAGGACAAATACAAGGCAGTAACTATGAAAGCAAAGTGCTTTATTGGGGAAAATTACACCACAATAAAGTAAATTTTGCCCAGTCATAGTTACTGCCTTGTATTTGTCCTGCTTTCTACAGTTATACTCGATTGTGCCAACTGGTGAACAACCCATAGGTTACTGCAGGTTTCAGATCAGCCTGCACATCACTAAGATGGACAGATGCAAGTTTAATACCCCAGAACCTCAGGATAAATTCAATGTCAATTTAAATGTTGCCATTAACATGGATTTGTGCAAAAAAAATGTGAATCTGTCAAAAATCAAGAATGGTTTATTTATATAGTGCACTATGGAAAATGACATTGCAATATTTGTGTAAATCAGATTTCTCAATAATAGATCCCATGTATCTGATTCCTCTTTTTACCTTTATTAACCAACTGGAAGATGTATGGGTGGACAATCTATATATACAGTATGTGATATTTATGTAGTATACTGTATAACATCAGAAAAGAAACACAAACTTACTCTGAAATATTTCTTTTCTCAGAGAAAACTCTCAGAATGAACTCTCCTTCTTGGTGGGGCTCGTAGGTAGAGGGGATGATGACATATTCACTTGGGGGCAATCGGAAACGCTGACAGACTTCTCTCATGTTGATGAAGGTTTTGCACTTGGCTTTGGAGGCATTGTAGAGGAAGAAATCCTTTTGCAGGTGTTGATTGTTGCCATGCATCTGTAAGAAGGGGGTGTTGGGGTATTTTAGACTATTTGTGGTTAATATCAAGTGATATATGTTAGGCTTAAGACCATGAAATGATGTATTATGCTTTTATATACTCTATTAAAGAAAGTCTTGGAGATCATTTACTCTTAAGGCTCTGTAGTCCAGTTAGTAGCCTGATGTGCACCTTTTGCAACCAGATGAGGAATAAACCATGAAATATATTACGTGTTCTATCATTTCACAGTTTAAAAAAATGTTCCAGTGAATATTACCTCTGTATTACATATATCTGTAGGGGTTAGATAATAGAAGATATTAAAACACAAGCACAAGCAGGAAAAGTAACAAAGATAGATAAAGAAAAGAAATTATTCTTCCACAATGTTCAACATGGCGTTTTCCTTAAATTTGTGTTTTGAGAGATTCTTAAAATATTCAGATGACTCCCTGAGGGGGTTATTTATTAGGTTCCATTTTTTTCTATTAGGGGACAATGCCATTGTTAAAAGTTCAATGAAATTACTTCAACTCAGACCTGATGAGAGTTGCGCTAGGTTTCTGAAAAAAACGTAGCTTTGGCCAGTTTTATGAAAAAGTGTAGGTTTCAGAAGCAAAATCAGAAAAAATTGTAGGATTCTGAGTTTTTACGATTTTATACTTTTTCCGCACAAGAAACTATTTGGAAGATGTATTGATAATTAAGTGTGGAATTGGTCAGAGTGGTTTTCAGAAAATATTGAGAACCTATTAGATTTTGATAAATAACACCTAGAATGTTTAGTGATCTATTAATTAATTACAAGCTGTACTTGTGTCTCCAGAACTGGGATTATGTATTTAGTACTGAAGATTGGAGGTACCAGAATTCTACTTAGCTCCCCCTAGAGTGTGTGTCCAGTATGTCTCATAACAGCATGAATTTACTATTTGTATGGTATATTCAGTTGTTGAGTTGGTTGTGGGGACCCAACTATTTGAAGACAATGACTGTATTTCACTTTGGGCAATTAGTTTTGGGTCTTTGTGTCCTCCCATCAGGGCCTATCATTGTCCCTTATAGAAAGCCTTTATTCACTAATGCACAGCAAGTTAGAAGTAACACAGCAAACAAACCCAAGTGAAGATGTTCCAACAGGATCACAAAGCCACAAACAAATCAGCAAGCAGTTCTTCATTACTCATCCTTATACATCATACCTCTTTTGGAACCTTTAAATGAAATAGGAAACAGTTGTCAAATGTAAGTTGCAAGAAAATAGGCAGTATGAACAATAACAAACTAAGCTAAATAAAAAGGATATAGGGTCATTTAATAAGACCTAGGGTAGAAGTGAAAACATACTAAGGGCAAATCTACATGTCTCTTAGGGCTTTTTTAGGGGCTCTGTAATTGTATGTATTTATGTATAACTTTATTATTAAATCTCTATTAAGGACCCCGCAGCCTGTACAGTGCATAAAAGTACAATATATATATGTCACGTTCGGCACCCTAAACCAGAATACATGCCAAGTTCCCTGGTCTCTGCTCGGCTTCACCAGTAGTGTGAACACCTTTGGCTTCGGGAGGAGCCCTCAGCTACTCAGATGCCACCTGGACTTAACGAGAGGAGCAAGGAGAGTAGTTCTGGCAAGCAAAGGGGCACAACTGTTGTAAAAGTCAGTTAGGCCGAAGGTCACAGTACAGTAGAATTAGGCAAGTTTGTAGTCAGACAAGCTGGGTCGAGGCAGTCAGATATCAAGGATCGTCAGGCAGGCAAGGATCAAACCGGGCAATCAATCAGAAGGGATGAGACAGAATCGAGCTCGAAGTTCAGGCAGGGGTCAGGTTACGTATCTCAGAGTAGTCAGGAACAAGTCAGGTCAAACACAGGAATAATACAAGCAGGATACAGATAACAAACGCACAAAGGCTCAGGAAAGCACCAGGAATTAATCCTATCACGGGCAATCACAAAATCAAAAATGTCCCTTTAAATACTGTTTAAATTGCGCGCTGGTGTTAACACGCCAGCAGGCATGCGCCTATAAATTGCGGAAGTGCACTAAGAAGCCAGCACCGAAGGAGAGTCCTTACATTATAAAAGTATACATGGGGAGACAAATCACATAATAAATATATACAGAATCATAGGACAAAGAGCTTAAGTGCTGTGTGGCAAGAGACATAGTGGGAAGGAGGTCCCTGTCCTGTAGAGCTTACAGTCTAAGTGGATGGGTGGATCACATACAGGTACAAATTGGAGATAAACAATTGTACATTGTAAGACATAGTCAATAGACACAGGACTAGGCTAATGTTTTAGTGCTCCAAAAGGTAGGCTCTTAATTTTTCCTTGAAAAGATTGAGAGAGGATTCCTTATGGAGGAAGTCAGGGATGGATAAGGAGCAGCAAGCTAGAAGGGTTTGAGACAAGAGGTGGCAATGGGTGTGGATGGTGTGAAGGGAAGGTGGCTCTGAGAAGAGCGGAGAAGATGACCAGGAACGTATAGTGAGGCAAGAGAATAAAGTACACAGGCAGTGCTGTTTTCATGGGGCAGAAGCAGTTCTCTGTTTTTTGTACTTTTTTTTAGCTCCCTGGCTTCCATGTTGTAAATGTCTCCTTTATATAACTACATAAATATTTATATACATTATCTAACCTGACAAAAATAGTACATTTTTAGAATGAAATAGCATCTTATAGTAAAAAAATACCTTACAATTTGCTGTGATTCTAAAAAAAATGCTGTGGTGTGACATCACATAGAAAAAGTTATGAAGCTGCCATTCATTTACCTCATATATAGCAAATCCAATGGTGAAAAGATTGGCTCCTGCCTTTCGATCTTTCCTACGATTCTTCTGCATTAAAGCTACAACAAAGCTACAGACAACCTCATTGTCAGCAGGGTCATCGTCTTCCTCCAGAAGCTTAAGACGATACTGAGGGTTGGTCCAGTAGGTGTCTACAACATTATATACATTTGTGTAATTATATACATATATATACATATAATTACTGTTTTTGTAAACATTTTAAGGCATTCTATATTCCTAGATATATTCTTACCCAGAGGATACCTAATAAAATTGTTAAATGGTTTAGTGTTCCGGCAACAATGTTATTAAAATGACCAAAGGACTGATGGGCCTTTCTTCTGCTGACTGACTTTGTTTTTCAAACCTATTATCCATAATCACTCCTACTTCTATCTTCCTATTAAGTATTTACTCATACCTCCCAACTGTCTCATTTTTCTCGAGACAGTCCTGATTTTGAGAGCTCAACCTGCAGTTCTGGGGTTGTTACTGAAATGTCCCAACTTTCTCTTTGATCCTCTGCATTGAACAGCTAGAAAAATAACTTAATTGGCTATTGGCAGAGAACTCAGAATATGTGGCAGGTGCACTTTTGTAACAATTTAAGATAAGAAACAATTATAACAATATAAGATGAGCAGGTCTCTTGGAGAAGCTGGGACTTGCAGTTTAAAGGGCAATTCCCCTTCATCAGCAAAACTGTAATACAAACATAAAACCCACCTAAAAATACACATAAAACCCACCAAAATGTGTTCGAACTTTCATAACGACCATGTAATTAGGGGTGTGGCCACAAAAATAGGCACCCGTCTTTCTATTTCCAAACATTGGAAGGTATGTTTATATTTTGGTTAGGGATGCACCAAATCCAAGATTTGGTTTGTGATTTGGCCTTTTTCAGCAGGATTCAAATTCAGCCAAATCCAAGTGCCTGGCCAAACCAATTCTGAATCCTAGAAATCATGTGACTTTTCATCACACAACAAAGAAGCAAAAAAAATCTTAGCTGTGCTCCGAGTGAGTGGTTCTCTTTCCCCGTTTGTTTCCTTAATCTGCAAAATAGGATTCTGTTTGTTATTTGGTCAAATCTTTTGTGAAGGAATTGGATTTCAGCCAAATCTTAAATTAATGCTGAATCCTAAACTGAGGAACCAGTATGTTTGTACCCTAAAACTAGCCTGGAATGTGTTACTGCTAGAGTGTAGATGTGATTAGGACTGAAACTGGAGTTAAAGTGGAGCAAAATGTTCATTGGCTAATGCTGAATTCACAGCTTCAACTTTATAACTTTTTAATTCCAATTTCAGATTTGTTTCCAACAATGCCATATACGTCAAAAATGAACAGTGTTTTCTGCCAATACAGCTCTATCTGAATCTGACATATTAATGCAAGCAAAATGCAGTCAATAACCACCAACTTGTAATTCTCCTAAGTTGTTCTGACAGATTTATGTACTTTATGTTCTTTTTATTGTTCTTTTTCTTTTTAACAATTTTACAGTTGTCCAACTTTGGGAATAACCCCAACGGCTAGCAAGATGTGATATAGCTACTGTTCCGTATATAGTTATAGTAATCATATTGTGTGCAGTCTATATAAATGTGTATATTATACATATATTAAGATATTGGTAATTGTGCTTTGCATCATTAGCCTTGGGAGGTTGTTGATAGTATTATTTATACCAGCACCATTAAATGTATCCAGGATGCAACGCTGAAGCCTACAGAGCAAACAACATAACCACGACTGCAAACTGTCTACATATGCCTTTTTATTCTTCAGTTTGCTTTTTACCTGGATAATTGCGGCAGCCTCCTGCTGAGCAACCCCTGACCCATCGCCCTTCATTGACAGACACTGTCCATACTTGGAGTGAGTCTGATTCCAATGCATCTGGTGTCAGATTGCAGATTTCAATCTTGGTAAAGTTCTTCATAAAATCATCATATGACATCCTAGGAAGACGTATACAAAATGGAGCACAGGCTTGAGAAAATGAGAAATAAATGTGACATAGCACTTGTGGAAGGGTGAGATACCCCTCAAAGCATATAATAATGTTGAACAAGCATGACAGCCCCCAAACCGTTTAGAAATCATGCCCGTAAAGAAGGAGGTTGATACAAAATGACCTCAAAGACAATGCAAATATAAGGTTAAACTAAACATCTAAAGGTGGCCATAGAAGCAGAGATCTGCTTGTTTGGCAATGTCACCAAATGATTGGATCTCTTTCGGATATGTCCACATTGAGGCGATGTTGGGCTGATCCGATCATGGGCCCTAGGGCCCAATGATTGGATCATAATGCATCCGATACGGGCGGTCGGATTGCAGAACCGCATACATGAACAGATGCAGCTGAGATCCAACGGGTTTCCCCGATCCATCTGGTGAAAAAGCCTCACACATGGGCCAATAAACTGGCGACTCGGTCTGTCGGCAGCTTTTATTGGCCCGTGTTTGGGAGCCTTAAGGGTATAAGATCTTTATTAAGATTTTCAAACGGAGTCAGTTTGGTTACGTTTGAAGTACATGACTGTATTGCTAAATTGCATCAAAATCCAATTTGACACTCTTGCCTTTAGGTATCATTAATGTAATCAAGGCAGAATTGAGCATACAGTAGATTACACTAGTTGCAACCAGCACAAATAAATTCTGTTGCTTTACTTACCAAAACTCGCCATCTTCATGTACCTGGTGCTGGAGACGAATCTTTTCTGACTTTTCAACCATAGTCCATTCCTTTGCACTACAATGGAAAAAACAAGATATACCTTGAGAGGCAGATTTAATTTCAGCCATTCTTATTCTTGATAGCAGATATGTATTGCACAGATGCCCTTACCATCACTGTAATCAGAGCTACAACATTTATATGGTAGATATCACTTATATGAGGCACTAGGCCAAAAAGATTTGACACAAATGTCAAGTTGCTGGTCAACGATATATATATGTAGAGAAACCAGTAGTAACATTTCAGAAGAATGGTGATGGACCCAATGAAAGACAGCCAACTGTTTAAATGAAATCCATTGGGTGATGAACTCTGCGCAGCTTTTTACATTAAAGGAAAACTATACCCCAAAATGAATACTTGAGCAACAGATAGTTTATATCCTATTTAGTGACATATTAAATAATCTTACCAAACTGGAATATATATTTAAGTAAATATTGCCCTTTTACATCTCTTGCCTTGAACCCCCATTTCATGATGGTCTGTGTGCTGCCTCAGAGATCACCTGACCAGAAATATTTAAACTCTAACTGTAACAGGAAGAAGTGTGGAAGCAAAAGACACAACTCTGTCTGTTAATTGGCTCATGTGACCTAACTTTATAGTTTGTTTGGTATGTTTGTGTGCACCGTTGGATCCTAGGATCCCAGAATTTTCTATTTATGATTACCCAATGGCACATGCTACTAAAAAGCATATTATTATGAAAACAGTTTATTTACATGAAGCAGGGTTTTACATATGAGTTGTTTTATGCAATATCTTTTTATAGAGACCTACATTGTCTGGAGGGTATAGTTTTCCTTTAAGCAGCAACGTTATAAATTGTGAACCCATGTGTTCACCAGCATAAGAAAGTTTTGTATTGTTTGAAAACGATGCGCTGTTTCTTTTGAGATTTCCTGTAATAATAAAAGCCACTCTATAGTGTAATACGTTTTTTTACTGCTTGAGATATGTCTCTAATAAGAACTACTCACATTTGAATTTCTTTAGCGAGTGCTCATCATTATCCTATGCAGTGAAAAGGTCTCCCGTGCTGTTATTAGGTTGGTATCATCTACGATAGATGACCCTGATGAAGTAGAGTACTACGAAACGCATTGGGCTATATTTGCAATAATAAATGTTGAAGATTTTACTATATAACATTTGTCGGAGAAATTGTTCGTTGGAGAGCATCTGTATAATAATACCGGACCGCTAGACTTAGAGCGCTGCGAGACTCGGCGCATACACTCCTATAGGAGACCGCCATTTACTCGACCCGATCGCTGCCATTACCACCCCTCCATTAAAGGAAAACTATACCCTCCAGACAATGTAGGTCTCTATAAAAATATATTGCATAAAACAACTCATATTTAAAACCGTGCTTCATGTAAATAAAGCATTTTCATAATAATATGCTTTTTAGTAGCATGTGCCATTGGGTAATCATAAATAGAAAATTCTGGGATCGTATGATTCAACGGTGCACACAAACATACCAAACAAACTATAAAGTTAGGTCACATGAGCCAATTAACAGACAGAGTTGTGTCTTTTGCTTCCACACTTCTTCCTGTTATAGTTAGAGTTGAAATATTTCTGGTCAGGTGATCTCTGAGGCAGCACACAGACCATCACCCTAGGCAAAAGATGTAAAAGGGCAATAGTTACTTAAATATATATTCCAGTTTGGTAAGATTATTTAATATGTCACTAAATAGGATATACATCTGTTGCTCAAGAATTCATTTTGGGGTATAGTTTTCCTTTAATTAAGAACTGAGGCTGAGATCGGGAAAGAGGAAACAAAGTACGGACATATCGCTCATACTTTCTAAAGTCTGGTAAGTAGAAATGGCCCGCAGGGCATTTTACTTAAGCGTTGGCTATACTACTCTATTTGAAGTTTCTACCGTAGATGATACCAACCTAAAAACAGCACGGGAGACCTTTTCACTGCATAGGATAATGATGAGCACTCGCTAAAGAAATTCAAATGTGAGTAGTTCTTATTAGAGACATATCTCAAGCAGTAAAGAAAACGTATTACACTATAGAGTGGCTTTTATGGTTACAGGAAATCTCAAAAGAAACAGCGCATGGTTTTCAAACAGCCAACTGTTTAGACCAGGTATAGCAATTGCCTTACTTGTCACCCCATGAGCCAATCCATTCCACCTGTCCCCACGGGTTCCTGAGACGAACAAGTTTGACTGATTTTCCTTTCAACATTGTCTGTAAAAGGAAATATTTTGCAGATGAATGTATTATACTGTATGTGAAAAATATTTCTTAAAATGGGCTGTATAGTAGCTCTGTTAACAGGTAAGCTTGTAGTAGCTATAGCAAAGTATTATTAGAAATCCCTCATTATTATGCCCTCTGTACTTGGGTAGTAATCTGGTTGGAATATGCCATTTGACAAGATCCAAAACATACATATGTCATTCTGCAAAAAATTGCTCAAACACTGGCAATCTCAAATGAATCACCAGACTTGATGAACTGTCATGTGCAATGAAAGACAGATAGAGAAGGTTGATCTTCCAGTACATGTTGCAATTATATACAGTATACACACAGTCACTTCTTGTTTAACTCCTCGCTATTCTTTCATCTGTTTCCTTATTTTCTGCCCTCCCCCATTTCCCTACCCTCTAAAGTCTTAATTCATCCTTTATCTCTGAGGCTTCTCCAACTTCTCTATATCTACTCCTCAGTTTAATCTTCTTTCATCCCACTCTTTTTCATTTCAGTTGAAATATTCTCCTCCTTTCATCTTATACAGTCTCTTTCTGAATGCCCCTCCCAGTTGTTCTCACCTTCTCAGGACCATGTATTCCTGGGTTTCTCATTATATGGTTACAAACATAAAGAAACATATTCTAGGATTCATGTCCTAAGCCACACAACTGCAGACATTGCATATTAACCATTTTGTGTTGAACACCCCAAGCACATTGCAATTTAGAGGTATGACAAGCCCCAAAAGGGCTCTTTCTTCTAAGACAGCATTAAGTATAGGACCTCTGAGCTTTTAATTTGTGTTTGGTGCAACCTAAACAAACATGGTCAATGCCAGGACCTCTCAGTCATAGTCCCCCATTGATGACTTATTGACTTAATGGCTGCTTCCTGCTGGTCTAAATATCCTAGCAACTACTAGTTTGTAGTCAAGTTCATGAATTCCAGATCATACCTCTTCAACCCCTGTTACAGAGTATGCGTGGCCTTTAACCAGTCCATTGGCCATACGGGTCTCCAGATGAACAGGCACAATGGTCTGAAAGATTGGTTTAAAAAGCAAATTAGTCAAATTATTAAAAGTGAAGTTATGCTAGAAAACATTCTAAATTAAATAAATTATAAAAAGCCAAAGGTTGTGAAAAGCCTGTGAAAAGAAGCAGCAACAAAAAAAACCCAAACATGGCAGTTCTTTAAAAGAAATGGGAATGGTAAAATTGAATATCTACAGTATATTCATCAGAGCTACAGTTACTAATAGTTTAATAAGCTGAATTATTTTCCACCTGACTTTTTTGTCTCAACTACTTTTTTGTCCAGATGCATTAAAGGAGAACCAAACCCATATTTAAAAGAAACCCTACCTCCCTCCCCGCTCCCCCGGGCAAATGCCTAACTTTTTACTCACCCCTGAAAGGCAGATTCAGGCGTCGGAGTTCACAGCAGCCATCTTCTTCTTCAGTAATCTTTGTGTCTTCTTTCAGCTCTTCCTGTGAGTTTCGTCCATCAATACACGAAGATTACCGTAGAAGATGGTTGCCGTGAACTCTGATGCCTGAATCTGCCGTGAGGGGTAAGTAAAAAGTTAGGGGCATTTGCCCAGGGTAGCAAGTAGGCTGGGGGGAGGGGTTTTAAAGTATGGGTTTAGTTCTCCTTTAAAGTGAACTGCGTTTTTTTCTTAAGGTAACTTAATTGTCACAGAAAAATGTTTGTGGTGGATTTTTGCTACAGTTTTGTGGAAGAATTTGCAAATGGCTAGGTGTGGTATTTCGCTGTGAAAAGCCTGGCGAAAACATTCAGTCATCACTATTTTTCACCAAATTTTCTCCATATCCACCAAGTCTCTGAGCACATGTATGCTCCAGCTTATACACTATAGTTGGCCATAAGGTGCCCGTGTTCTATGAAACTGCAAAGGTCATACTTTGACAGAGGAAGGGGAACTTATCTCCTAACTATACTAATGAACCCCCTTAGCTGTCTAGAACCTAACTAAGGCCCATTTTGCTGGCAAAGCCATTAGGGGACTCTCTAGATAAAAGGGAAACTATTTTACCAGTTCCATTAATAATAACTAAAGAAGATTTAAAGAACTGAAGGGTAAGTACTTTGACCACTGAATGGTGGAATGATCGAATAGATTTTTATTCGAATCGTTTGAATCATTCAAATCGATCGAATTTTTTAATTTTTGGCAGAAGTACCCAAAAAAAGTTATTTGAAATTCAAATCTTTTTGTAAATTCGATCGAAATTCATGTAAATTTTGTAAATCTGCCCCTTTATGTTTCATTATGAAGCATGTCTATAGAAAACCATCAAATATTTAGCTAGAAATATGATTTAAAGTACCATTATGAAATGTAAGTCTCTTTTTGATTCCGCTATTAACCTGAATCAGATGACCATTTGGCTAAACACCAGGATGACCAAGCTACTTTGTTTAGTTGGATGAAAATTTGATGGTTTTGCAGCAAACCTTTAGGTGTCCTATTCACAGAGTGATGGTCCTGCCGGGTGTGTAACAAATGGCCAATGGAAGAAGCTGGTTGCCTCTTGTGTAATGACGTTAACATCGGTGACACAAGATAAGCCACTTATGGCAAACATGGATGCTAGTGATGATGATTTGGTACTAAAACAGACTTTGTCACACCATAGTGTCAGACTTGCCAGAGCTTAAAATAACTTGCTCTTTGTCCTATCCAGGGTCGGACTGAAAGGTCTGAGGCTCACCGAGGTTCTGAAACAGGTCCCACCCCCTGTCCCCCCTGCCCCAGTTACAACCACACCCCCACCAGTGGCCCTGATGCTATCCTACAGGATACTGGCACACTTTGTGAAGAAAACACATGATTTATCCTATGTAAATGCACAACCAGCCCACTTCCACAAGTGAGTCAGGCCAGGAATTATAGAGGGCAGTAGCACTGCAAAAAGGACTTTAAAAACGGTCAACCCTGGGAAATCAGGTCCTGGTGTTGACATACCAGTGATTTAAGAAAAAGTCTCAGTGTTTAATTCAATAAAACATCAAGTCAAGCGTGCATGCTTAAAAACAAGTTCTAAAGATACAAATAAAACAGACTGTACTAAATCAAACAGACAATAAAGCATGCTGCCCTCACATAGGCATAGTTTTTGAAGGGGGTTTAAAGGGTATACTCAGATTGATAGACTGCAATGAAAGTTCCGAATATTAAATATAAGGGTGGTGTGTACCCTACTCATAAATGTCATGGATATCAGTTTGCTTACTGTAAAGTAGAGCAAGGCTTTCCAACTGGAGGCCCTTGGGCTGAATAGGAAATCCCATTCTCCCTGGTGTGTTCAAAGTCTCCACGGATCATTTGGTATCTGATCACCATTTTAATATATAACTGCCCTTGTATAAAGGATATAAGAACAATATTGGTCCACTATACAGTATGCAAATGGTTGAATAGAATTGTGAGTGTTCCTGTACTCTGTGATAGAGTTGGGAAGGGTCGGGTCCCAATGAGCTGAGTGAAAAAACACAGAGCCCGGGGTAACACTATCAGTATGTAATAACCGCAAAAAAAGAACTATATGGGTCATGCCACTTTCAGCCAATTACTTATCACTCAGAGAAGCAAATAAATCATTTTTGCAAAACCAAATGACCATGCACAGAGCATACAAACCGCTGCTGGCTTTGGCCGCAGGCCTTTTCCATTTGTGCCAGGACGTGTGTCACCCACACTCTCTATCATTCTCATTATTGCATCCTCCATATTACCTGGAGGTGCAACTCCACAGGAAGACCCATATTTATCCTGGTGCCAGCAACAGAGAACATACAGGGAAAGAAGTTAGAGAAAAGAGTGCTAGGACATTAGAATGACATTTGTTATATGGTGGGAGAAGATTACAGCACAATCAATTTTTCTTGTATTTAAAAGCAACTGTGGGACTGGGAGCACATGGTACATGTTCTACTCTTATTATGATGTGTTACAGGTGATTAGACAGAGCCTTCCTTCCTGCAGATAACCAAGATCATACTCTACTTTAAAGATTAAAGGAATAGAAATTGTTCACTGAAAGCATATCAGTATTATAAACCCACGATAACAAGAATATGTGCTTTCTGTAATGCAGTAGTTCTTTTTGTGTAAGCAGCCTTATCTTTCAGCTTTTTCTGAGACAAGCTGGCTGCCATATTGCTTTTTACATCTAGCTACAATGCCCTGTGCTAAGAACAAAGCAACTAAAGAGTAAAGGTGGCCATACACGGGCGATTAAGCAGACCAAGTCGGCAGCTTATTGGCCCGTGTATGGGGCCCTCCGACGGGCTTCACCAATCGATATCTGATGTCGATCGGGCGGGACTAAAAATCCAGACGGATCGCGGCTGCATCTGTTCGTTGATGCGTTCCCATGATCCGACCGCCCGTATGGCCTCAATTATGATCTGATCGTTGGGCCCTAGGGCTCACGATCGGATCATCCCAATATGCGCACCTCAAGATTTTCATTGAGAAAAAACTGACCAGCTATCTTTTGGATAGGTTAGATTGGTGAGGAATTCATTGACCTGATGATCTGGTCATCTTCTGAGTTCCTTGTTATGGCTCAGTTGTTGGCCTGTAGGGCCAAATGATGGGATCAGTGGGTTATGAACTGTTTATTTGGTCACCTCAGTAAAGAGGATCTGCTTGTGTATAGCCCCCCCCCCATATAGAATTAAATTAAAAGAATAGGCAGAATACAATTGCAGCATAAATTGTAACTACTTAGTTTGTGATGAAAAGGGTATAGGTTGAATACTACCCTAACAATGAATGTGGTTAATTATGCCATATTTTACATAAAGAAACCTATTGCACCAGCCTAAAGTTTCAGCTTGTCAATAGTAGCAATGATCCAGGACTTCAAACTTGGAAAGTCTCTGTGACACTCACATGCTCAGTGGGCTCTGAGCAGCTGTTGAGAAGCTAAGCTTAGGGTTCGGTATTCAGCTGAATCTTTCGGGAAGGATTCGGGGGTTCGGCCGAATCCAAAATAGTGCATTCGGAGCATCCTTAATTCTGAGTACTGTATATTGTGAGTGGGTCCCTAAGCTCAGTAAGTGACAGCAGCACAGAGCATGTGAATCAGTGAATCAGCAGAAAAGAAGATGGGGAGCTACTGGGGCATCTACTGGGGAGACACAGGTCTTTAGTGCTAAAGGGCTGTGGTTGCCTTGGGCTGGTACACAAGCACAAAACATCATGTACAACATTTCTACCTACTTCTTTATTTACAATTTAGTTCTCCTTTAAGGTAAAATGTTACACATTTTCCAACCCTAACACAATGGCTATGGTTTTCTAACTGAAATGTAGTGGCATCACCTGGATGTGAGTCCTCATACTTACATCAATTGAGCATCCCATGAGTGAGCCTCTTTCGAAAGCTTTTTTCATTATATTGTACATGTCCTTTGGAGCTTCTTTAAGCTCATAAAACTCTGTTACTCCTCCGGTGAAGTCCTCCATGGCTTCTGTGGTATTCCCACCCTTGAGAGCCTCATAGGAGCCATGCAGCCTGAAATGGATTGCACATTCCATGGTGTTACTGCATATATCAATGATCTACAAAACCTTATCATAAACACTATTCTTTAATATGGGTATAAATGAGTGCTTAGAAGAGCTGGGGCAAACGCTTCTGGTGCCCCCAGCTGTCACCAAGATCTATCAATTTTAGCATTCCATTAGATTCGCGTTTTCATTTAACCTTTTCGCAGTTACAGAACTTCTTTCTCTTAAAAAAGTAGGATGCTTGGAAAAGAAACAAGTACAGTATTGTTACTTTAAAATTGGCATAATGAAAAAGTTCCTTACTTTGCATAAGCCTTCTCCAGCAGAGCACTCCAAAACTCATTCCGTTGGGAAGATTTGGTGAAGACAAGCTCATTGTTATATGTTGGCAAATAGTCATCTATGATCACATCTACCCAGTCTCCGTAACGCCAGAACTACAGATTTTAAAAATTATACAAATGTAAACAACTACAGTATTTCATATTTCGCTCATAAAAATCTGTAAGCAAGGACTCTGACCTTCTAAGTAGGTAACATTTGGTACACTGGGCAAGATTCAGATCAATGAAAAAACATTATTTACAAACTGAAAAAATTCATCAACAATCTGTCTTATTACGTGTGATACATGTATGGGATAGTTTATCCAGGAACCCATTATCTAGAAAGCTTCAGATTACAAGAAGAATGCCCCATATGTGATACAGGTATGGGATAGTCTATCCAGGAACCTGTTATCCAGAAAGCTTAAAATTACAGGGAGAATCTCCCATATGTGATACAGGTATGGTTGCCACCTGGCCGGTATTTTACAGGCCTGGCCGGTATTTTTGATGGTTGATCCCAATGTTATTAATAGGAAAAAAAGATAAATATATAGGAAGGCTGGTATTTTTTTTCTAGAAATGGTGGCAACCCTAGATACATGTATGGGATTGTTTATCCAGGAGCCTGTTATTCAGAAAGCTTCAAATTACAGGAAGAATCTCCCATATGTGATACAGGTATGGGATAGTTTATCCAGGAACCTGTTATCCAGAAAGTTTCAAATTAAAGGGATAATCCCCATATACTCCTTTTTAATTAAATAATTACATTTTTTTCAAATAATTTTCTTTTTCTTTGTAATAATAAAACAGTACTTTGTACTCAGGGCTGGGCCAAGCCGGCTTGGTGTCTCCTAGGAAACCTGGCCGGCTACCTGACCCCCCCTGCATGCACGACCACATGAGGACAAGGGTCAGGACTAGGAACAAGTAAGGACTAGGGCCCCCACCACTGCTCCCTAGGCACATGCCTCTTCTACCTACCCCTAGTACCGGCTCTTCTTGTACTTGATCCAACCTAAGATATAATAAATCCTTATAGAAGGCAAAGATATTGTACTGGCTTTATTTAAAGCTCAAATTTTTTTTAAGTAGACAAAGTATGGGGTTGGCAATTATGCAAAGATACCTTATCTGGACCCCATTTCCAAGCATTCTGTATAACAGGCCCCAAACATGTACAGAGGAAAATTATACACTTTAAAAATGTAAATTTTATAAAAATGTTCAAGTGAAAAAGACCCAATTTCAATATTATTTTAAGCTGTAGAATGTTCCTGCTTCATCATAATGAGAATAAATCATGGAGGTATTTATATTTGTAAAAGTTTCTTTTCTGGCAGATCTCAGATGAGGCATATGATTGGCTAGTTAAAGGCAGTTACTGATAGTGATTGGCGAATTTATTCGCCAGGGGCGAATTCGCGGCGAATTCCCACGATTCGCCGCTGGCGAATAAATTCGCGAAACTGCAGGAAAAATTCGCCGACAAAAATTCGCCGTCGGAAATGAAGCGACGCGCATCGAAAACGACGTGACGCGCGTCAAAAACGACGCGCAACTCGTTTCGCGAATTTTTCGCCAATTCACGAATTCCTCTGGAAATTCGCTAATTTTTCGGCGAAGCGAAATGCGCCCGTTTCGCCCATCACTATTACTGAATTATTCTGGCTGATCTTAACTACACTGACGAATATAAACACCAGCAATGGAAACAATAACATATAGGTTATAAATCTATTTTCACAACACCTGAAAATGAAATATTCCAGCATAGTTGTCTGTGAAACTCTGGTCTGGAGGAATGACACGAAAAAGGACTTTTTCATTGAGTGTCAAACAAGCTATGGCAGCCAAGAACCAGCAATCCCCTGAAATGAAAGAGAATAAAAAACATACAATAAATGTAAAGGCAAATAACTTACTATAGCAGGACATACATGGAGACCTGTGGGCCATAGTCTGGCCAAAAACGTATTTGAATATAAATAGTCCATGCAGGGAAAAACCAGGAAAAAGGAGGTGGGATTACTAGAGGTTAAACAAAAATTAAAATCAGTCGATAAAATTTATAAGGGACAACTTGCCACCTCTGTTAAAGTGCTCACTGGAGGTTGCAATGTACAACTGCATTAAAAAAATATAGTTGCACAAAACTGTTTCTTTTCTATCATGATTTCAATTCTTTACACAATACTATCTTCGATACATCATATTTGCATGCCTCCCAATATTCTCATTAAACATAAATGCTTAATCCACTGACCATGTACATTTCCAGCCAGACAGGTCCCTATAGACATAAACTTCTCTAACTTAATTAAGCCTTTTCACATTAGGTTCAGAAAATCACCACTGTCCACTGTTGCAACATTGTAGCCCTGCAAGTATTTATTCTAAAGCTGAGACTCAAAGATTAGCTCGCAACATCGCTAAACGAGCGGATCATTCTCCGATACGCCATTAACAACAGGGCTATATCGGGGGGTAATCCAAACATTCGGCCATATGGTCAAAAGATCGGATTCCAATGACACCAAGGGGCTCTGACGGGTTGGTCGGAAGAAAATCAAACATTCCCGATCAATATCGTGTCAAATATCGATCGAGAAGACTCATCGGAAGCCGCCATACACAGGCAGATAAGCCGTCAAATTTGTCTAAACAGCTGATATTGGCATCTTTATCTGCCCGTGTATGGCCACCTTTATAGCCGTGCGTGTGGGGAGCAGCCTGAATTAAAGTGAAGGTTGAATTTTCTTATTTTCTGCTTTGGTCCTCCTGGAACTAATTGTTATGTTTTCTCATATTACTTTCCAATGGGAATCTAACCAAATTGTGGGCTGCATAGGGGAAAATTGGACATCTGTCTTAAGGTGGCCATACACATAGAGATCCACTCGTTTGGCGATTTCGCCAAACAAGCAGATCTCTCCCCGATATGCCCACCTTGAGGTGGGTGACAGGGCCGGGCCAGACCGAGAAGCCGCCCCAGGCAGCCTGTCCAGCCGAGGCGCCCTCTCAACCACACCTGCAGGAGACACGCACGTATGCGTGCTGACCGGCTGCTTCAGGGACACTCTCCCCCTCCCTTCACGAATGCGCGAGCGCTCAAACAGGCGCAGGACTGCTGAGAAGCGCAACTCCCTAAGCCAGACTAAGGGGTAGGCAGCAGTGAAAGGTATGTGCCTTGCGCCCCCAAAGCTGTGCGTCCTAGGCACATGCCCACTCTGCCTACCCTGGTGGGCGATATCGGGCTGATCTGATCGTGGTCCCTAGGGCCCAACGATTGGTATCATAATGGACATCAACGAACAGATGCGACCGACGGGATTTTTAGTCCTGCCCGACTTTCGGGCAGATATCGATCAGTGATGGAGGGCCCCATACACTGCCGATAAGCTGCCGACTGGTCTGTCAGCAGCTTTTATCGGACCGTGTATGGCCACCTTAGAAAAGGAGATAGGATACACCAGATACACCAAAATCTCCAGTTATATTAGTGATTGGGAGAACAGGTTAAATGTAGGATTGATTACAGGTGAATTACCATGCAAAGCTTTTGAGAATTAAGATGATAGCTCTTTACATTGTACATACCTGTATTACTAATAGAGTTGAATTGTTTAGGAGGCTTTAGTTGCCCTTTAGTAAAGACACTTTCACATTGTACTATATTTAGACCTCAGAGAGATGCCCCCTAAAGCCAGCTCTGGGGATATGTACTTCAGTGCTTTCAGCAGTAGTTTTATGGTGCAGTTTTGTGGTAGTATTTTTTAGGATTACAGTATTATACAGACTATGGAAAATCTCACCTAAATCTCCTTGGCAGATGTCAGTTCTGTTTGCTCCTCCAAGGATGAACTGGGGATTCTCACAAATTTCCTGAAATCAAGAAATAAAAAACATTTTTATTGATGCAGAAACAAAGTCAGACATAAAGCTTGCTTATCCAACTCTGTACTTCATGGGCTTAATTGGAATATAAACAACATACATTGGTGGAGTCTAAGGAAAACCCTCTTACAAACAAATTTTACATTATGTATTACATTTTTTACAAATTAAAGATGAATCATTTGAAATATCCATACTTCCAGCAGAGAATTAAAGGGAAACTGTCATGGGAAAACATGTTTTTTTTTTTAATGCAACAGTTAATAGTGCTGCTCCAGTAGACTTCTGCACTGAAATCCATTTAAAAAAAGAGCAAACAGATTTTATTATATTCAGTTTTGAAATCTGACATGGGGCTAGCCATTTTGTCAATTTCCCAGCTGCCCCGGGCATGTGACTTGTTCCAGCACTTTAGGAGGGAACTGCTTTCTGGCAGGTTGTTGTTTTTCCTTCTCAATGTAACTGAATAGTACACAGTGGGACATGGGTTTTACTATTGAGTGCTGTTCTTAGATCTACCAGGCAGCTGTTATCTTGTGTTAGGGAGCTGTTATCTGGTTACCTTCTCGTTGTTCTGTTGTTAGGCTGCTGGGTGGGGGAAAGGGAGGGGTGATATCACTCCAACTTGCAGTACAGCAGTAAAGAGTTATTGAAGATTATCAGAGCACAAGTCACATGACTTGGGGCAGCTGGGAAATTTACAAAATGTCTAGCCCCATGTCAGATTTCAAAATTAAATACAGTATAAAAAAATCTGTTTGACCTTTTGAGAAATGAATTTCAATGCAGAATTCTTCTGGAACAGCACTATTAACTGATGCATTTTGAAATTTTTTTTTTTTTCCCATGACAGGATCCCTTTAACTAATAGTTACTGGGCCACTTTTCATAGCCCCCCAAACTTCAGGAATAATAGTTTTTATAAATGTATACTAAACTTGCTTATCATTTCCCTAAACCTCCAAGGATTACCACCTTTTTTGGTTTCTTTGTTTCTAGTTGGTGACATCAAAGGGGCAGGTTTGAGGGGGTAAGGAGATGATATAAGTGGTAATGGTGAAAGGGGGTAGTTATTGGACAGACAATTATACAATGATACAGACAGCCCAAGAAAAAGCTAGGTTGTCCAGTTAAACCCAGATCCCTGGACCCCCAGCAGTTACAGGCTTTTATGCTTCTTCTACTGCTACACCCCAGGCTTCCAGCAACTGTGACACAAATTGTGATCAGGAAAAATCTCAAGGCTATGGTCTCGCTAACTTAATATTAAGCAGCAATATCTCAAACAATCTTGTGTTAATCCTGCCCACGTCCTCTGACATTTAAGAAGGAGCTCAGTGAAACATACTTCTAATAGCCTTCATCGCTATAACCAGTTTGGGTTGAAACCTCAGACACAAAGAAGTATCTGTAGTAAATAATAATCCAATTAGAAGTTTAAGATTGAGAGAGTCTGGTGTACAATTAAAAAATATTTTCTGTTGGAAGGAAAGCACTTAAATGAAATCTTTCTACAGGACAAGCAACTAGTCAGTAGAATGGCTTCTTTCCAAATGTTTCCAGTCAGCTGCTGTCCTATCTGGTGTTAGCAATGGCATGTTAGCAGTTGATACACATGGAATACATCTGTTTAATGGCTGCGTATCTAACATCAAGCGATCTCCCAGCAAACTTCTGTCTATGTTATCTTTTCGGGAATCTTATACAGCGCTATTGAGGCAATATAAAAGAATCAAAGGAAAATGTAGATAACTAGCGATCTATTACCCTTTGATAGCTATTTATGAATGTGTGCAAATTAATTGTAGGAGCATGCTATAGATCCCTTAATGTAAGTGAGGAGGAGGAGGCTAAGCTCCTGATGCAAATAGAAAAGGCTGCTTGTTTGGGGAAAGTAATGATAATGGGAACATTCTAAAACAACTGGAAGATGTTTCACTACTCATCTGAGAAGCTTCTTCAGTTCAACTGACTGGCCCTGACTGTAATCACTGAACAGGGCAATTTAGACTCTGTGGATGGACTTAAAGGGAAATTCAACCCCTCCCGCACTAACCCCCAGCCCCACCCGTAGGCCTCAGCCTACCTCTCCCCCAGGGCAAATGCCCCTAAATCGCTACTTACCCCTCCATGCAGGTCCCCTCCAGCCAGGTTCCCGGGTGCCATCTTCTACAGCAATGTCTTCTTCCTTCTTGCGTCGGCGCTTGGTGGCACATGCACAGTAGGATGCATTTGCCAGTTTGTACTACTGCGCATGTGCCCAAAGTTCAAGAAGTTCAATCGGCGAACTTTGGGCACATGCGCAGTAGTACAAACCGGCAAATGCGTGGAGGGGGTGAGTAGCAACTTAGGGGCATTTGCCCTGGGGGAAATGTAGGATGGGGGAAGTTGGGAGAGGGCCTACGGGGGGTGGGGGGCAGGCGTTTATCACAGGAGCTGCTGAATTCCCCATTAAGCAGTCAACAGTTTAGGGTCACTTGAGAGAAGAAAGTTCCCTGCACATGCAAGCGCATTCTATTCATGCCTCATATAATGGTTCCAATTGACATGAATTAAACAAAGTTGTTAATGGTGATGTGAACTCTCTTATTAGAAGATTTCTGGCTAACAAGCATGCCCTAGTAGGGCCCAGTCTGGGAGAAGTCCCATAAGGCAGCAATCTTCATAGTCATAATGATAATGGGGGATTTTAATTGCCTAGACCTGGATGAATTGAAATCTTCATAGTCATAATGATAATGGGGGATTTTAATTACCATGACCAGGATGAATTAAAATCCTCATAGTCATAATGATAATGTTTTTTTTTAATTACCTAGATATTGACTGGAGCAACAGTAGGTACTTCCAGAATCATCTCACAGCAATGATCATTCATGTATTAACTGGAACATTGTACAATTGAATAATAATAAGATTTATAGTTAATAGTTATTGGTATATATATTTATGACTGTATAAGTATGTACATATGTGGCACAATGGTTCATTTGAAGAGTTTGAAACTTTGGGATACCCAGTCCCAAATGGAAAATGAAACTGCATCCAGAAGGTTGTAGTCCTGTAACCTGTAGATGTAGCATGAGGTGTGCCAACAGTTTACTTAATGTGGGGCACAAACATGAACACTCAGTAAATATCTTCAGGGATGTAGCTCATAACCAACAAAAGAAGTCTTAATTATTCTTCCCAAAATGACTGTGGAGATTTTCATGCACAAAGTAGACTAATCCAATCAATTGCTGATGGGCTACTGGACTGTTGTAAATTAAATGTATATGGGTGTATATTCGTGCTTATATGCAGAAGTAAATTGTATTTGAAAAGGAAAGAAAAGTTCTAGGTCTGTGTAGACCTTCCACATAATGTTCACTCAAAGTATGCTGAACAGCAAATAATGGCAGCCTGGCTTTGTCCACAGATATCCTTAATTGGTTGGGACAGTCTTCTGCTGTCTGCATCATCCTCATCCATGTGACTTATTTATACAACTGCAAATGAACAAACA
The DNA here is from genome assembly GCA_024363595.1 of Xenopus borealis. NCBI lineage: Eukaryota > Metazoa > Chordata > Amphibia > Anura > Pipidae > Xenopus > Xenopus borealis. The sequence goes on along the minus strand of CM044446.1, from coordinate 84,292,992 downwards.
AGGGCCATACCATACATGATATGGGAAGATCCAATACAAAAGAATTCAGCAGCCTTGAGCAGAATGTTGCTATCAATGTGTGTATCTATTCTATGTATTTTAAAAGATTTGTTGAAAGCTGGTATTTGAAATATGGTATAGCTGAGATTCCATATATCTTCTCAGAGACAGCTGTTTATAGTGTGCTGAGCAATGGCAGCTCATTAGAAGGTGTTGGTGAAATAAAGTAAAATTTGTTGAGTGGTCTCAACAGGTTCATTTATACACATGTATTTCTTCAGTGGTTTTAAAGGTATATCTAAATTGCTATTGACACAGTACCAGTCTGGATATTTATATTTATTGTAAGATTGGGTTTGATTGCTGAATTAATGTAGCAGAAGGAAGCTGATTAACAAACCTGGTAGATGCATAGTGCTGCCACCTTTTCATTTGGTGGAAAATGGGCAGGAGGCAGGAGAGATGACATCAGGGGTGGGTCAGTGACATCAGGGGTGGGCTGGTGATGTTAGGGGGTGGGACAGTGGCATTGGGGTGGGGCTGATGGCATCAGGGGCGGGACTGATGACATGGCGGCAGGCGACTGGCTGATCGCATGTCATTAAATTCAGTGTCCTGTCTGGAATTCTTAATTTGGATATCTGGACAGACAGACGTTTCACCCGGACAACCCTTCCAAAAACCAGACTGTATGGGTGACATCAGGACAGGTGGCAACCCTATAGATACATGACTTCTGCTACATTGGGTTTAAGAGTCAGAAAGCAGAATGGGGCAATTAAATATTGTTTGCAATAGCAATTGCCTTTACAAATAACATTCAAACCATTGCATTTAATGAATGAATATTAGAAAGTTCCTTAGAATTAAATGTCTTTCATTATTCAAAAACATTGGGTGGACATTCCCTTTAACATTCCCATTGTAAGACCAAATAAATGGCATTTCAATATAACTGTATAGTTTCTCCCAACAGTGTGAGAGCCACAGGCTGACAATAAGTCATATGATATCTCTTCTAGCAATAATGAGAGGTTTGCCCTTTGCTGCTCCTAGATGCCCTCTGGCAACTCTGATGGCAAAAAAAAAGTTAACAACAATTGTATTCAGGATGGCAGTGTCATGGACAGCAACCTAAATCCAGAACCGATGCTAGGCTCCCTGGTCTTGGCTCTTGCTTCCTTTCACTTCTCCAGGAGCCCTTGGCTAATCGGATGCCACCAGGGCTTAATAAGAGAGGAGCCATGCAAGGGTTCTGGATGAGCAAAGGGGTACGATCAATAGCAAGGTTTTGGATGGAAGGTTCAGTTCTAGGAATAGTCAAGTGCGTAGTAGGACAGGCCGGGTTGCGGTCAGAGTTCAAGCAAGGTCAGACAGGCAAGGGTCAATACCAAAAGGTTTGTCAGGCAGGCAACAGTCAGAAGTAGTCAGGCAGGCAACAGTCAGAAGTAGTCAGGCAGGCAACAGTCAGAAGTAGTCAGGCAGGCAACAGTCAGAAGTAGTCAGGCAGGCAACAGTCAGGAGTAGTCAGGCAGGCAAGAGTCAGGAGTAGTCAGGCAGGCAAGAGTCAGGAGTAGTCAGGCAGGCAAGAGTCAAAACCAGGAATCAAATACGCAGATAACATACCCAAGAAACTAGCAAGTAGAATATAACAATAGGCAATGAGTTTGATTTAAAAAAAACCTTAAAATATTCAAAACAAGCTCCAAAACTCGATGACGTCATGACACCGGAAGTGCACGCGCCGTGTACATCATAGGAACTCGGTGCCAGGAGGAAAGGATCACCGTGGCGGGCAGTCACATCAAAAAATATTCCTAAGAAACCTCAGCTAAAGGGAGTTCTTCTGGCATGGGTACATAAACAAGTTCCTATCCATAATGGACCAGAAAAACAAATGCCATTCTTCAATTCCGCCATACACATCTATTGAGTTTTCATGAGATAAACCATGATTTAGGTTTTACTCCTGGAATCTGATCCAATATACATTAATGACTTGAACATAATTATATAAATGAAATGTGTAAATAAATACATACTACCTAGAAATAATGCAGAATGTTACATTACAATGAATGTTACATTACATTACATACATTACAATGAATGTAAAAAAAAAACAGCAAAACAGCCAGACACCTCCAGCCTGTAAAATCAACGTGCCAAGCACCATGCAGAGAATGAAAGTACAGTATATGACTATGGGTATTAGTACCAAGCAGAGAATACCTCATTAATACCTCATGCTTCATTAAAAATGAATGGTCTTTCCTCTATTTCCCTTGTATTATAAGCACATAACTGTTAATAGAAACAGAATGAATCTGCATTTTTGCATTTATACATGTAAGCTTAAGCTACCATTATGCTGGCTATGTGCAAAAGAGCCCACTCTCCTCATTTTGTTTATTTCTGCAGCCTCCAAATTTAGTAAACATGTCAGCTGTGTAAGCTAACCATGGGAAGGCCTGTGCTGGGACAGGGTATAAATTACTTTGTACAGGTATGGGACTTGTTCTCCAGAATGCTTGGGACCTGGGGCTTTCCATAATATCTTCCATATCTTTCCATAAGATCTTCATACCTAGAAAATCATGTAAACAGTATATACACCCAATAGGCTGGTTTTACTTTATTATTAATGATATCTTAGTTTGGATCAAGCACAAGCTACTGTGTTATTATTACAGAGGAAAAGGAAATCAATTTTAAAAATTTGCATTATTTGAATAAAATTGAGTCTACGGGAGACAGCCTTTCAGTAATTCAGAGCTTTCTGGACAACGGATCCCATACCTGTACCACAAGAACACCCTCCACATTACCTTTATTGCCCTAAAAATGTTTTATTCAAAATGCATCAGTTAATAGTGCTGCTCCAGCAGAATTCTGCTTTGAAATCTATTTCTCAAAAGAACAAACAATTATTTTTATATTTCATTTTGAAATCTGACATGGGGCTAGACATATTGTCAGTTTCCCATGTGCCACCAGTAATGTGACTTGTGCTCTGATAATCATCAATCACTCTTTACCGCTGTTCTGCAAGTTAGAGTGATATCACCCCCTCCCTTCCCCCCCCAGCAGCCTAAGGTTCCGGCCAGATGGGATGATTCAGGGAGATTTGTCGCCTGGCAACAGCACTCAGTAGTAAAACCCCATGTCCCACTGCGTTCCATTCAGTTGAGAAGGAAAAATAACAGCCTGCCAGAAAGCAGTTCCCTCCTAAAGTGCTGGCACAAGTCACATGGCCAAGGGCAGCTGGGAAATTGACAAAATGTCTAGTCCCAGGTCAGATTTCAAAACTGGGTAGAAAAAAATCTGTTGCTCTTTTGAGAAATAGATTTCAGTGCAGAAGTCTACTGGAGCATCACTAATAACTGATGCATTTTGAAAAAAACATGTTTTACCATGATAGTATTGCTTTAAGAGAAAAAAAACCCACAACAGAATATTCATTGTTCCATTCATTTTATATGAGGCTAAAAAACTCACACATTTGAATGACCTGAGAATATAATTTGATAACATTGTTAAGAAAGAATTGCCTTGACTTGAGGTATTGAAAAAATATTGAAAAAACCCCCCTGTTTTTGAAAAATATTCTCTGGTATATTTGAGTTCATGTTTTTGTATTTTTCCTCAAATCTTAAAAAAAAAGTGCAAACTTGAATATTGATAAATCGACCCCTAAGCATGGACTTCAAATATATATTTCTGGGTGCCTGGGGAATTTATTTAGGGGGTTATGTATAAAAATTTTAATTTTTCTGATTTTTTTAAAATAAAAAAATTCCGACTAAAATCTCGAATTTGCCCTTATTTATCAACATAACGATAACTTTTATCCACATGACATAAACTTGTTAAAATCGGATGGTAAAAAACCACTACTTTTTTGGATTGGGGCACAAAATAACTCCCTGAAAACTCCAAGCATTTTGTGTGGGTTAAAATATCTTCAAATAGTTATAGGGACATCTGCCATTGATTTTTATATGAATTCAGCAGGTTTTAGATGGAATATTTTAGGATTTGAACAGATTCGGGGCATAATAAAATGCGAGAAAATTGTCTTTTTACCATAACTTTTTGGGGTTTCTGTGACAAAACAGACGCTGCAAAAGCACTTAAATGTGAAAATCAGGACTTTGCTTCTCTCAGAAACGAAGGTAAGAAGAAGCTGTTTGAGGATCACATCTTTCTACCTGCTGCCCAGTCACTGGACCAGAAAGAATTAGCCAGCAAATGTCTTCCTTGCCCCCTGTCTGTGATGTACAATATGAAAGCTGCTGGTTTAGCACATTCAGTGTCGGACTGGCCCACAGGGATACCAGGAAAACTCCCGGTGGGCCCAGGTGACTTCGACCAGTGAATTTTGAAAATTCGAATAATTCGAATAAAAATCTATTCGAATATTCAACTAGTCGACAGTGAAAGTACTTCCCCTTTAAATTTTTATTTGACTGCCTAGTTCGCCATTTCAAAGCTACCGAATTGGGTGTCATAATTTTTGATCGATTTAAAAAATTCGATCGAATGGGTAAAATCGTATGAATCGTTCTATACAATCGTTCGAACAATTGAATTGAGGTAAAATCCTTCGAATTCGATATTCGAATTCGAAGGATTTTACTTCACACAGTATTCCCATGGTTTTTTAAACCTCGAATTCGACCCTTAGTAAATCTGCCCCTTTATATAAACATGAACTTACTGCACCAGAAGCCTCATCAAACAAATGATTTATGTTTGCAAAGTTGGCCACAACGGGCTGTCATCTTTCTTAAACATCTTTGTAAGACTACACACATGTGCAGTGGGCTTCAGTTGGGACGTTAAGCTTAGGGATCATCATAAATTATCAAAACAGCACAAGTCAAATAATATCTACCATAAAAGACAATACAGCAAGACTGATTGATAATCAGAATATACAGACTGCACTGGGTCTGTGGCTATAAATTTCTCCACAGTCGCTGGCTGCTTTACAGGGAAACAAACAAAGCTGCTTGAGTTTTCGGCAGTAAGGTGGGGGGGGCTACCCCCTGCTGTTTGAAAGTATGATTGTTTCCCTGCAGAGCAGTTAGGGACCGTCTAAAGCAGGGGTGTCCAAACTTGGCCCTCCAGATGTTAAGGAACTACAAGTCCCACAATGCATTTGCCTGACTGTGGCTGTCAGACTCCTTCATTGCATTGTGGGACTTGTAGTTCCTTAACATCTGGAGGGCCAAGTTTGGACACCCCTGGTCTAAAGTTTCCTATCTGCAGCTGTCAGAGCAAGTAAAACGAAAGGGTTATTTCACTGCAATTCTTAATCAAAGTATATTGGAGATTTCTTTTTTATTAAAAAAAAGTAAAAGTGGGATTTTATTTTTTTGCCTTAACATCCCATTTAATGACCAAGCTTAACAATTATCCAGATTTACTGTAGGTACCAAGTACATGTGCAGCTATCTGCAAAGTGATGCATTCCATCAACACTAAATATATGTGCTGGCCTCTGTCCATAGACCCACACCTGACTTGTGAGCATCTACATGCACTCCTCAACTCATCCTGCCCCCACCAGGAAGTGATGTCAGTGACTACAGATAAATATGGTGGCCAGCATGTGGTACATGCAATATATAGTAAAACAATTTGGCCCATAATTTCAGGAGGGTCTCCATGGAAGGAACCTGTCCTTTGTACAAGTACAGATTAGTTATTATTTAAGTATTTATTTAGTAGTGTCCAGCATGAAGCCCTTCAACTATTACCATACTTTCATCAGTACACCCAAGATAACATGGAGGGATGATGTCTGGAATTATAGTACAATAACAGCCTGGGTAGGCAAATTTGGCATGTCTCATTTATATGTTATGCTATGGCCCTATCCAAAGCACCCTCAAAGAGCAGCTTTGCAAAAGTAAACAATGTGAACTATATATAAAACTTTTATGCCACTACAACACTGCTCCTGTATCTTCATTAAAGTCCCCAGCAATAAATACAACGTTGTTAAGGCAGCTGACTCTTCTATATACCCAAAACACACACACAAAAAATAATTATCCCCCCCCCCACCTTTGGTCTTTTCCAGACAATGTTCTTCACTTTTGTGGATTTTTGCAAAAACTCTTTCTGGCCCAGTGACTGGGCAGCAGGTAGAAAGATGAGATCCTCAAACAGCTTCTTCTTACCAACACATTCGTTTCTTAGAGTAGCAAAGTCCTGGTTTTCAAATTGAAGTGGTTTGGCAAGTGTTCCATCCCCATTTCTTCTCTCTCTTTCCCGTATGGCACGGTCACATATGAAGTTGGCTGGCATGAAAGGCATTGTTCCCTGTAAGTCTTATGTGATGCCACTAACTAAAGTGGAGCTGTATAAATAAATGAGATATGGAGATGATGCACTAGGCATACAGCCCAGGGCAGGTAGTTCCCCTTTGGATGGGTGGCTTCATACAAGTGATTCCAGCTGTAACAGCCTCTAGGGGAATCCACTATTAGAATCCTGCTTCAGTGCATGCAGTTAAAAGCATGTATGTGTGCTGTGGTTTGATCAAGCAAATGTTTTGTTTATGTGGGGGGTTTTTTTTGGGAGGGGAGGTCAGTGACAAATTACACTCTGACTTGTCCTGTCTCAGCAAAACTCTTTCATCCTTTTCAATAGAACTGCTGCCAACAGTATATGAGACAGTCACAAAGAGGTAGTATCAGCTAGTCCTATGCAATGAATCAGTACATAGGGGTTCCACTTTGGGCCTTTGTCTGTAGCTAAGAAAGCCCTGGAGCCTACGTGCCAATTATATTTGGCATCTCTATAATGCTACTGATTTTACTGACTGGAAATATTCCAAGTGGAAATCGATATATTACACTAAAACATACAAAAAGTCTGTAAGATGTCACTACAATTACAGGCAGGAGGAGACAAAAGTAATGCTTTAAATTAGCATACCACAAAATAATATATTCTCTCCCCCCGCTTTCTATTTTTCTTTTACAGTATTTTTTTTAATGAAATTTACATTCAATTATGTTAATATGCTGTACTCATTGTTTGAAATATTAACACACACTTAACCACAATTGTGACATGGCTCTTAGCATTTTATTAACAAAGATGGATGAGAATTTGGGGGGGGGGGAGGAGTAACCCTCTCTTCCTTAGACATGAACACGCTAAAAACGTTAACCCCACGCAAGTTAGAAAAAGCCATTGATGGTCAGGGCCCCCCTATAAGTTAAAAAAAACATTGGCACCAGGGCCCCCCATAAGTTTTTAAAAAAAAATCATTGGTAGGGACCCCACAAGTTAAAAAAAAATTGGGATCCCAGAGAATATTTAAAAAAACACACATTGGTGGCAGGGGCCTGTTGTATATTAAAATAATACACAACTTGTGGCTTCAGGACTTCAAGTTTGGCTCTTTTAGTGACTTTGGGTCTTTTCACAGCTTCAGGACTAGTGATGGGGGAATCTGGAGCGTTTCGCTTTGCCGAATTTTTTGAAATGGTGAAAAATTCACGAAAATGTCAAAATCTGAAAATTCATGAAAATTTCGTGAAATTCACCCGTTTTCACGAAAAATTCGTGAAATTTGAACTACTTCACTATAAATTCGTGAATTTCAAGCAATTTCACTATAAATTCCTGAATTTTGAACTATTTCACAAAATTCGTGAAATTCAAAAGTTTTCACTATAAATTCGTGAATTTTGAATATTTTCACTATAAATTCATGAATTTAGAACGTTTTCACGAAAAATTCGAAATTGATGCCGGCGAATTCTCTCTGTCGCATTTTTACGGTCATTTCACGAATTTATTCTCTGGCGGCGAATCGCAGGAATTTGCCGCGAATAAATTCGCCCATTACTATTCAGGACTTCAGGTTCAGCTCCTTTTGTGACTTTGGTTCTTTCTGCGGCTTCAGGACATAAATTTCGTCTTTCTGTGACTTTGGGTCTTTTTGCAGATTCCGGACTTCGGCAGTTCGGCTCTTTTCGGGACTTCGGCAGTTCGGGACTACAGCTTTTCGTCGGTTCAGGACTTTCAAAGAGGCGGCACATTTTTGGCGCTGCCAAGGGGTGCCTGGCTATTTCAAAAACTGCAGCACAGCTGGGCCCCCCTTTAGACCCGGGCCCTGTACACTTGTATCCCCTGTGCCCTCCTGATTGTATCCCCTGTGCCCAGTTGTCATGGGAACACAAGCCCCGCCATTATACTTGTAAATCAATTATGCACAAGTAGCAACAACTTAGCTCAATAAACTTTGTAAGGTGATGTAATGTTTCATCCGCATGTTCCCTTCCTTTATGGTTATTGAGCTTATGTGCATTTTTCTTCAACTCTAGTAGCATAGGGTTTAACCTCACCAGCAAGCAGTACCTTTCTATGGCAGTGCACCTTGTACAGCTAAAGTCTATTGCTAAAGCCCTGTGTGGCTTTTATTTGACTGGATGAACCAAATGGTGTTGTGTCTACAAAGGGAATGCTGTGATGGCAAAGCAACACTATTCCAGAGTCAATATTAAATGAATCCTAATATGTCTGGAACTAGCACAGAGTGGCAAGGGTTACTGAGGTGCCCCTGGGAAACGTGTGGCACAATTGAACAGAATTGTACATTTGAGAAATGATTAAATAGAAAAAACAACTGCATTCAGCGAGCTTAGTGTGTCTGTCCCATTCAGGGACAGTGCGCCAGACACACAAACCAGACTGGCTCCATCTGAAAACACTAATGGGGGAATGTAATATGTGACAGACACCCTTGAGAGTGTTAGCTGCCATGTTTGCTTCCTTTTTGACCAATTACAGACCTCAACAACTTCCTTGCAAAGTTTGCCACCAAATGGCTATTGCAAACATTCGCAGTGTACGTAATAAAATTTTGCAACCGCAAAGATTTTTTTTGCGACAAAATAGAAGCAGTGCAGAATACGAAAGCAATGCAGAAAACAGAACGGGTCAGATTGAAACCTCTTTCCATAGCAATTACAAATAATGATAAAAAGGTACCTGATCAGAAACTGCAAACCCCGAAGTTTTTTCTGTTGCTCAATAATTGTCTTTTTAAATCAAATACCCAAATTACATCAAAAGTAAGATGATGTTAGGTAAATGTTTATGTACCCTATAGATATTGTCTGGAAACACTAATACTTTAAGGCTCAAATTCACTAAAGCTCGAAACGTCTAACTCTAGCGCTAATTCGCCAGCGTGATGTCATTTCACAACTTCGCAAATTCACTAACACCGACTAGCGATGTAGATAGACTTGCGCAACTTCGCACCCTTATTCCAGGCGAAGTTGCGCACTGACGAAGGATCGAAATTACGCAAATTCACTAAGATCAAAATTTTCCCGAACGTTACCACTTACGCTAGACTTTACTTCCCCTGGTCAGACCAAGCAAAGTTCAATACAATAGATAGAGGAGTTTGAAAAAAAGTCTCAAAAAAACGCTGGCGTGATTTACCATTGTAGGGTGATAGTCTGAAAAAGATTGTTTTTTTTTGGGGGGGGGGTTACCCTCCTTCCCCCCTACATTTCCTAACATATGGCAACACAACTATACAGGGGGCACATGTAGGGCAATAGGACAACTTTATTTTATTTATTAAAGGTTTCCTGGGGTTATGTAGTGTAATGTAGTGGCTGTAATATATACTTCTATTATATGCTTAAGTTCCCGCCATATGCAAATTAGGCATCGCTAGCGTAACTACGCTTTGCTTGGCGAAGTAACACTAGCACCGTTCGCCGAACTGAGCGTAACTTCGCACTTTAGTGAATTTGCGTAGCGCTGCCGAAAATTCGCCTAGTGAATAATATTTTTGTTCACCAGTAAATGCTAACTGCTGATTGGTTGCTATGTGTTACTGCATCTGGGCAAACCTAGTGCCTTTTATTACATAAGCCCATAAATGTTGTCCTACCTGCAGCCCCTGAGGCTCTGACTTGTTTACCCAAGTCTGACAATTCATTAAGGGATAAGGAAAGTGTAAAATAGAATAAGGCTAGAAATGCTGTATTTTGTATACTAAACATAAACATGAACTTACTGCACCACAAGCCTAATCAAACAAATGATTTATGCTTTCAAAGTTGGCCACAGGGGGCTGTCACCTTGTAACTTATACGTGTTTGCAAGACCAAGACTGTGCACATGCTCAGTGTGGTCTTGGCTGCTTAGGGATCGTCAT
>CM044446.1:84243276-84281219 GCA_024363595.1 Xenopus borealis | reverse complement strand
ATTTGAATTTTAAGCAATCTGGTAACTAGGGCCCAAATTACACTAGCAACCATGCATTAAATTGAATAAGAGACTGGAATATGAATAGGAGATAGTCTGAATGGAAGGATCAGCAATAAAAAGTAGCAATAACAATACATTTGTAGCCTTACAGAGCATTTGTTTTTTAGAAGGGGACAGCGATGTCCATTTGAAAGCTGCAAAGAATCAGAAGAAAAAGACAAATAGCTATAAAAATATAAATAATAAATAATGAAAACCAATTGAAAAGTTGCTTAGAATTGGCTGTTGTATAACATAATAAAAGTTACTTTAAAGTGAACCACCCCTTTAAGCCTTTTTTCATATTGCAAAATATACTGACATAACCCACACAAAATATATTAGCTTATTTGTTATATGCTGGTTTGGTTTGTCCATTTGTAAGAAGGTGAACAAAATGTTGTGACTGATTTGTGAATGACAGTTAGTTAAACTGTTGTGTGGAAATGTGTTAGACGTATAAGTGTAATGGGGGTACATGGCCACTAGATGGCACACATGTGTAATACAAACAGAAGTGTTATGATTTCCCCTGCCACTAGAGGGAGTTGGTTATCCCAAGGGGTATAAAAGAGAGCCACACCCAGGGTTAAAGGTCTGATGGGAAATAGCTGTTGAGGAAGGAGGTCCAGACAGAACGGAGCTGAAGGAAAGAAGACAGAAGGCAGTGACAGATTAAGATAGAAAGATTCAAAGTTGAGCAGGCACTGGGTGTGTTAGAGCAGGCCCGGACTGGCAATCTGTGGGTTAGGGCAAATGCCAGATGGGCTGCTATAAGGTGCCATAGAAAGTCAGTATTTAGTGGGCTGGTGGGGACTGTTTGGGCCTCTATGTGGGCAGAGTGGGCCTCTGTGTACCTGAAATGCCAGGGCCTATTTTGATTCTCAGTCCAGTCCTGTGTTAGAGGGGTTATTTAGCAAGGGCTGTTCACTGCCCCAACAAGGATATTATAAGGGATAGCACCCCCCCCCCCGTGGACACCCCACGAGTTAGTGAGTCAGAAGGTACAATAGGAAAGAGAGGGTATGAGGGGCTTTGGGCTGGAAAGCTGCCAGTGAGGAAACCTGACTAGAAAAGCAAAGGGGTACTGTGGGAGCACCAGATTGCTGATGTGGGTGAGCCTGTGAGAGTGGCAAAGGGGTATTGAGCGAGCACGGATTGTCTGTGCGACTGGAGCTGTATGTAAGTACCCTCCTCCAATATTCCGGGTGGATCCCCTCGGGAGTAAGGAGACCTGTGACTGTGTGCCGTGGATATCTTTTGTTTCTTGCACTTAAATGAACATGCTGCCACAGCTGAGAACAGGTGCAGCAGCAGATGAATGCCTGCAGGGTCACATACAGAAAAAAAGGGCACAATACTGCTGCCGCAAAGTCATTTGTTATCTGGTTCCTATGGAACGAGCAGCAATATATGGTGATTCAGTATTTACGGTGACACATAATGAAGCAAAAATTGCATTCACCAAATCCTGTACTTGAGCTTTTCAGTCATTCTCTCATTCATTCCAGTGAATTTATTGTAAGTTATAAAAACTGTAAAAACAAGTCCCATTCTGAGAATTCAGAGGACAATTTACATACCAGCAATGGCAATTAAATGAAATGAACAAAGGTACAGGACCTGTTATCTAGAATGTTTGGGACCTGGGGTTTTCTGAATAAAGGATTTTCCATAATTTTGCTCACAATATCTTAATCAGATTTAAAAAAAAAAAAAAATTTAAGGAGAAGGAAAGGTTTTGTGCATTTGGGGATGCCAAATGTTAGGCACACCCAAGTGCCTGTATAAAAATATAATGCAGTGTTGCCCTGCACTGGTAAACCTGCTGTGTTTGCTTAAAAAATACTACTATTGTTTATATAATTAAGTTGCTGTTTATCAATGGGGGGCAGTGATTCTAAGGAAAAAGGCTCAGGTTACACAGCAGATAGCAGTTATTTCTGTAGAACATAATGGTGTTATCTGTTATCCACTATTTAGGGCTAGACCACATGGGAAGATTCAGGGAGATTAGTCGCCTGGCGACTAAGATCCCTGAATTGCTTGCCCATGTCTTGCGCCCGCTAAACTGTAAGTCAGCTGCTCCTATTCACACTCGCCATTGCGTTTTCCTAAGACGCTGATAATTGCCTCGTGAGGCAGTTGCGAGTGACTAGTCACATTTTGCAGTATTTGATTCAAATTGTACAGTCACTGGCAAGCAACCAAGCACAGGGATTGGATCCTTTAAGTAACTGACCAGTCTCAGGGCAGGTGCACCAAGCGTATCTTTTGCAAAGTATTTCAAGAAAATATCCTTTGGTAGTATAGAAACAGCTGAACCTGTATCAAGCATCAGGTTAATGGAGTGTCCCTTATCAGCAGAAGCAGTACTGACACTGACAGTGCATATAAACTTGTCTGGAAGAAATGTACCAGCTTTATCCACACTTAATACGATAACATTTGTAGTAGTGAGTTCATGAACATCTTTAACAGAACTACGGCAGACCCCAGAAAAGTGACCAAGTTTCAAACATTTGAGGCACCGTATAGCTTTGGTAGGACATTTAGTATAGTTTGCAAGGTGTTGTGTTGAACCACAGCAAAAGCAGTATTTTTTATTTGTATTTGCTGCACGGTTTTGCAGTGAATCCCTTTCCTTAGCACTGTATTTTGCCTGTGACTGCACATTATTAGGCCACAGTTTTGAATTCACAGTCTGTACATTCCCAGCAGTTCCCTGACTGAGAGTTTTAGCCTCTGCCACAGCTGTTTCAATTTGGCTAGCAACTGTTATAGCCTTTTCAAGGGTTAAATCTTGCTCTAGGAGCAGTCTCTCTCTAATACGTGGTGAGTTTGTTTTTTCCACTATTTGGTCTGTTAGCATTTCATCTGTTAGATTCCCAAACTCACAGGTAACAACCAGCTCTCTCAAAGCTGCTACAAAATGTTCTGTGGATTCACCATTACGTTGTCCACATTGGCGAAATTTATATCTTTCAGCAACCACATTTACTTTTGGCACAAAAAAGTTCTTTATAGCAGTAAGAGCAGTTTCATAAGTTTCATCAGGTGATGGTAATGCATAGAATATATGCTGTCCCTCTGCTCCCAGGCAGTGAATAAGTAAAGCACGCTTTCTAGCTGCAGAAATCTCCCCTTGGTCAGCAGCAATAATGTAATTATCAAACATACGGATCCAAGCAGTAAAAGGTATGGTAGGCTCATCAGGATTTTGGTAGCCGAGAATGAGGAGGGTATAACTGCTTTATTAATAAGCTCATACAACCATTACACAACTGCCTTACTTCCTACTTCACTTTCAAACTGTACAGAAAGTCCTGTGTTTGCACAGTACAAGTCCTGTGCACAGTGACACCCGCAGGCCATTTGTATAAACACCACAAAGTGGTTTGAGGAGATAGTCATGAGGTGATTAGTTGAATCTCCCCGAATCTTCTCATCTGGACTAGCCCTAAACCTGTGCCATATAGGGAATTATAGGACATTTGACTCTGAAAAAAATTATAGACACAGCATTCTATTCTCTGCAAGTGCCATTTGCCAGAATGTATGATGCAGGGAAGCATAGTGACAATATTACATTATACCCTGTTCCTTTCCCATTTGCAGACTTATGGTGGTACGGCCAGCTTATGTTGGGTAGTCCGTCTCCCTAATTCTGTCTGCACTAAAGCCACCAATTTTATACTTAAAAAGGTAATAGCACTGATGAACCCAAGAGGGCTTTTTTTTTTATTTCTCCAATTGGGAGAAAAAAACGCAGGTATAATGCCTTGTTCTTTGCATGGGAGAAACGTATGGGAGGCAAAATATCTCAGACTGTGTGTTAGAAGCAGGATCACCCTACCTGCAAGGGACACAACCCACCTAATAACTACATGCCAGTCACATTGCAGCTTTTGGATGAGCAACAAAATACATTCAATGTCTCACAGTTATAAAAATAGACTCCTGCTGATACCCGATACCTTTAGAAAGGCTCATGGTACACGGGGTGCTCTTTGCTTTCCAAGGGATGATTACGTTGTTTTACACAAATACATATTGCTAGAATGTTTTAATAAAACCAAAGGGAAAGTTATTTTCAAATAAAGATTTCATGGCTTTGAGAAAGGATACAGATTAGAAGGGATAAGTGGAGAGTGAAGCTAATGATCAATCACAAAGAGGCCATTTTCATCTCTTGATGCTTCTTGACCCCCCCCCACCCAGTGCCACAGCCATTCAGTCTGAAAAAAGGTGAAATTGTATTGTACATCTTATCTGTTGTGTATCCTGTGCCTTTTCTCCCTTTTTCAGACTGAATGGCTGCCCCCATGGCTACACAGCACCTTGTTTATATAAACTATAGTAGTCATTCTGAAGCAAACACACAATATTTACCAGTGCAAGGCATTACAGTTCCTTTAACCTCAGTTACTGATGTTCATCTTATTTCCATATTCATCTTATTTACACTGCTAATTAAACCTGAAAAAGCACTACATCCTGCAGTGATGTAATGTAATGTGTATATATATTCATATATATTTTTTAAAGGAGAAGTCACCCTATAATTCGCTAAACCCCATGCACCCCCAAATGCTCCTACGTTGCTACTTACCCCCTCAGTGCAGGCGCCATATTCTCCCCAGCTGTCTTCTTCCTGGATTCTTCATTGCTTGTCGGCGCATTCGCAGTAGGAGCATTTGACGGTTCAGCTCTACTGCACGTGCTTCAAAAGTCACAAAGTTTTCTGATTGAAACTTCGTGACTTTCTGCACATGCTCAGTAGAGCTGAACTGGCAAATGCTCCTACTGCGTATGAGCCGCCAAACGCCAATGGATCCTGGAGGAAGACTGCACGAGAGAAGATGACGCCTGCAAACGCCACAGTCAGTACCTGCGCTGAGGGGGTAAGTAGCAACTTAAGGGTCATTTGCATGGGGGGGAAGTAGGCCGGGGGAGGGGGTTGACTTCTCATTTAAGCATTCCAAATGCATAAAATGAAGTGGAATATTTAAAAAGGGAAAATGATTGAAAACAATAAACTCTTTCTTAAGCTATTTGCTATTGACATTATATGCCACATTGAATCTAAAGACAGCATACTACAACCACCCCCCCCCTCAAAGTGAAACTTACTGGAGGCCGTTTCCATTCAAACTTGATGGGGAAATTCTGGCTGTAGAACAGAGAGCTTTCATTTGGTGGAAACTCACGATCTTGGAAAAGAAATTTTCTCTGCAAACATTTCTTTCTAAGCTCCTCAAAGGTCTTCTCTCTTCCTCCAATAATTGGCAAATTCCTGCTGATAATTGCAGAATAAATGCCTCCTCCTGGGGCAGCACCATCACCGGCACCGCCAGCCACTGCCGAACCAGATTCAGCATTCTGTGCTACCGCTGGGAGGTTTCCTGAAGGCATGGAGGCTTCTGATAGAATAAATAAGTACAAGTAGAAGTTTCACAACTCCTGAGTAGTGCAGAGAGGAAGTGCTACTTTCCTGGGTCGAACTACTGAGCCAGCAAAATAGTGCAGAAATCTAAATCCAAAGGAAATGCCCCCAAAGTTCAGTTTTATAAGCATGGACGATCTGTCAGCAGGTTGTAGTCTGTCCTGTGCCTGGGCGCTGTCTTGTCACTGAAGCCTGTGCACTTGGGACAATTCAGCAAGTGAGCTAAAAATAAACAGATGTAGAAGCTCTTTCAGGCAACCTTTTCCTGTAATCTCAATGCGGCTTTAGGGAACTTCCTTGTGCTGACTGCTTTGCCTTTCACTTTTTATGCTTTCCTTTTTAAGATTGAAATGTATAATAATGTATTTAAAGGGATAATGTCATGGGAAAAATGCTTTTATTTTTCAAAAGGCTTCAGTTAATACCGTTGCTCCAGCAGAAATCTGCACTGCAATCCATTTCTCAAAACAGCAAACAGATTTTTTTATATTTAATTTTGAAATCTGACACGGGGCTCAATATATTGTCAGTTTCCCAGCTTCCCCCAGTCATGTGACTTGTGCTCTGATAAACTTCAGTCATTCTTTACTGCTGCACTGCAAGTTGGAGTGATATCACCTCCTCCCTTTCCCCCAGCAGAACAATGGGAAGGTAAACAGATAGCAGCCACCTAACACAAGATAACAGATGCCTGATCTAAGAACATCATTCAATAATAAAATCCAGGTCCCACTGTGACACATTCAGCTACATTGAAGGAGAAACAACAGCCTGCCAGAAAGCAGTTCCATCCTAAAGTCCTGTCTCCCTCTGAAAGCACATGACCAGGCAAAATGACCTGAGATGCGCCTACACACCAATATTACAACTAAATAAAAATACACTTGCTGGTTCAGGAATTAAATTTTATATGGTAGACTGAATTATTTGCAGTGTAACCAGTGTAATTCAGAAATAAAAAATACATAATAAAAATCAAGACAGAAACCCTTTAAAGGAAACCAATTGTATAGATTTACTGCAGACTTTGCTGCATTTAAGCACAACCCAATCCTCTGCAGCAGCTTAACTGGTGTTTTGCTTTGAAGGCTGGATCTGAAGTACAGTTTTGTTCAGGGGCAGGGCCACCATCAGGGGGAGACTGGGGGGACAAGTGTCCAGGGCCCGGGGCTGAAGGTGGGCCCGGCAGTGCTGCATTTTCCCAAGAGCCGGGCCCCCCTTACCAGCGCCGAGCCGATGCGGAAGCGCCGATGCGGAAGTGCCAAACAGACGCGAAGGAGCCGACACTTAAGTCCTGAAGTCATGGAAAGACCCAAAGTTGCGAGGAGCAGACACTGTCCTGAAGCGGTGAAAATACCTGAAGTCAAGAAAGTATGCTGAAGTCCTGAGCCACGAGTTGAATTCTACCAACACCAATGTTTTTTTTTTTTTTTTTTTAATCCCCTGGCCTCAAATGTTTTCTTTTAATACTCTATGAGCCCCTGTCACCAATTTTTTAAAAAATAATATTTTATGGGGCTCCAATATTTTTTTTTTTTAACTTGTTAACGGGGGCCCTGCCACCAATATTTTTTAAAAAAATATTTTTGGTGCCCCAATTTTTTTAACTTGTAAGGGGGGCCCTGTCGCCAATGTTTTATTAAAAAAAATATTTTTGGGGCCTCAATTTTTTTTAACTTGTAAGGGGGGCCCTGTCGCCAATGTTTTATTAAAAAATTATTTTTGGGGCCCCAATTTTTTTAAACTTGTATGAGGGGCTCTGGCACCAATGCTTTAAAAATGCTTTTATGGGGGGGGGGCTTGCACCAATTTTTTTTTTAACTTATAAGGGAGCCCGGGGGGGTTTACTTTTTTAGCGCTGATGTCTGTGTGGTCTTTTTAACTTTGATGTGGATTGGGGCGGGGCATGGATGCCTGGGTGGGCAGAGCCCAGGGGGCCCGACAATTTTGTTGTGTGGGGCCCCGTGATTTCTAATGGCGGCCCTGTTCAGGGGCATGTGGGTTCCTGCATTTTTGTGTGCATTGATGCAAATGGAAAACACCTCAAAATACATAGACTCATATGCAAGTAAGTGCAAGTGGGAATAAGCATAAACTTTTTGCTGTAGGACTCCATTCAGCCACCCTTCGCCACATGAGCAGAGCACTTCATGCCATGGGCTCACCAATGAGTAATGCATGGGCTATAATATGTAAGGCAATTAATCCAAGAACAATGTCAAAGTCAATCATTTCCTACAAGTATATAATTATACAACATTGTGTGCTTGTGTGGGAGGTTTTTGCCTTGGGTACAATAACACTAATGATTTTGAGGTGTCAGTAAATGAATAAAAAGGCAATCAATTACATTTGCCCCTGAGAATTGCTTGTTTAACTAATCTGTTCTATGGAAGATTTAGCTACTCAGTACTGGCAGGGAAATTAATGTTTCCCATTTCCAACAGTCAAAACTGTTGCTCAGTAGCCTGTGTTACTAAGCACTTTACCATCAAGAGAAAAAGCGGTGTATCGGGTGCATTAGACCTGGTTGGCAGATGTGAGTGTTCCAAAATGATTTCATTAAAGGACAGCATATCTAAAACAATAAGCATGTGGTTAGTTGTTGTGCTTTGTTCAGTGCAAGTGGATGTCTTTTTCTTATAGGAGATGAACCTTAAGTCAAGAACAAAAAAAAATATAAGTTAATCAACTGTTAATTTGCTTTCTGACTTGCTCTGCCCTTAAGGGTAAGGCCAGACGGGAAGATTCAGGGAGATTTGTCGCTTGGTGACCACTGTGCATACACAGGACTTTCTGTACAGCTGAAAGTGAAAGTAAGACTTACAGCTGTTATGTAATGACTGCATGAACCTGCTAATAAAGCATTGTTATACCCTCCTCATCCTCGGGTACCAAACACAACAGCTTCCCCCTGCCTTCCAGCAGCTTAATAAATAATCGCCTGCGCCTATTCACACGCAGCGCTGGCTATTCCGAAGTTGCTTGAAGTTGCCTCCTTAGGTAAGTAAGTGCAGAGCTGCATGTGAATAGGCGCAGGTGATTATTCATTTAAGCTGCTGGAAGGCAGGGGGAAGCTGTTGTGTTTCGTACCCGAGAATGAGGAGGGTATAACAATGCTTTATTAGCAGGTTCATGTAGCCATTACATAACAGCAGTAAGTCTTACTTTCACTTTCAAGCTGTACAGAAAGTCCTGTGTATGCACAGTGACACCTGCAGGCCATTTGTATAAACACCACATATTCCCCCTATAGTAGGAAAACATTTGGACAAATATATAAACAGTAACAATTAAACCGTATGTATCTTAAAGCAATATATACATTCTTCACATGACATAGTCCTTGGTCCATGCAGGTAGTTTTCTAATTCTCTCATTGTGCCTTAAAGGTTCACTTTCTTCTGCCCTATTGCGGTTGGCATTAGGAGTAGGAAAATGTCCTTCATCAAATGGAACATCTCCAAAGTCATATCTAGCAGGAGCAAGACTGCTTGCATTCCATATGTGTCCATCAGACAGTTCATATGTGTGTGGTCCTCGCTGGCGTCTCACTTCAAGTGGTCTAGTAAATTTAGATTGTCCTTGTTTCAGTATTCCTGGTTTCTTAATTCTCACTAAAGATCCAGTCTGAAAGTTCACTTCTCTTGCACCACGGTTTCTATCAGTATAAGCCTTGCATTTGGCTTGGTGATGTTTCACAATGTCAGTAGTAGATGATTTTGTAGGAATAGTCTTTGGTGGAAGTTTGACGTTTGCAACATGTAACTTAGTGCGCATCTGTCTTCCATGTAATAATTCAGCTGGAGATGATTGGGTCGTTGCATGGCATGTTGCTCTGTAGTTATGTACTGATTTTACATCTGATCTCAACTTAACTTTGTGTACAAAGTTCTTTGCACAGCCCAGTGATGTGTTGCTTTGTGGTGAAATTTTAGACACTGGCTATGTGCCAGGCACTGGTGCTATAGTAATGAGACCATCAACTAATTGTAGGTTTAATGCAGCAAATAGATCCCTTCCAATTATAGCAGTACCATTTTTCACAATGTAAAAGTCACATTTTGCAGTATTTGATTTAAATTGTACAGTCACTGGCAAGCAACCAATAACAGGGATTGGAACCTTTAAGTAACTGACCAGTCTCAGGGCAGGTGCAACAAGCGTATCTTTTGCAAAGTATTTCAAGAAAATATCCTTTGGTAGTATAGAAACAGCTGAACCTGTATCAAGCATCAGGTTAATGGAGTGTCCCTTTTCAGCAGAAGCAGTACTGACACTGACAGTGCATATAAACTTGTCTGGAGGAAATGTACCAGCTTTATCCACCCTTAATACTGTAACATTTTTGTAGTTAGTTCATGAACATCTTTAAAAGAACTACGGCAAACCCCAGAAAAGTGACCTGGTTTCAAACATTTGCGGCACTGTATAGCTTCGGCAGGACATTTAGCATAGTTTGCAAGGTGTTGTGTTGAACCACAGCGAAAGCAGTATTTTTTATTTGTATTTGCTGCACGGTTTTGCAGTGAATCCCTTTCCTTAGCACTGTATTTTGCCTGTGACTGCTCATTATTAGGCCACAGTTTTTAATTCACAATCTGTACATTCCCAGCAGTTCCCTGACTGAGAGTTTTAGCCTCCGCCACAGCTGTTTCAATTTGGCTAGCAACAGTAATAGCCTTTGCAAGGGTTAAATCTTGCTCTAGGAGTAGTCTCTCTCTAATGCGTGGTGAGTTTGTTTTTTCCGCTATTTGGTCTCTTAGCATTTCATCTGTTAGATTCCCAAACTCACAGGTAACAACCAGCTCTCTCAAAGCTGCTACAAAATGTTCTGTCGATTCGCCATTACGTTGTCCACATTGGCGGAATTTATATCTTTCAGCAACCACATTTACTTTTGGCACAAAAAAGTTCTTTATAGCAGTAAGAGCATTTTCATAAGTCTCATCAGGTGATGGTAATGTATAGAATATATGCTGTCCCTCTGCTCCCAGGCAGTGAATAAGTAAAGCACGCTTTCTAGCTGCAGAAATCTCCCCTTGGTCAGCAGCAATAATGTAATTATCAAACATACGGATCCACCAGTAAAAGGTATGGTAGGCTCACCAGGGTTTGGTAGAAAAGGTGCAGGCTGCTGCTAGGGTTGCCATCTTTTGTAAAATTTTATACCGGCCGGTGGGGGGCGGGGTAAAAAATGGGCGGGGTGTGATGTAAAAATGGGCGGAGTTTGACATAAAAAGGGGCGGGATGTCACAGGGGCGGAGCCACAGCGAGCGACTGGCTGAAGACGCGAGAAAGGTAAGTTTTAATTGGATTTAAGGCAGGGCAAGGGCCTTTTTAAAGGGGTATTACAAAATTACCGGCAGCTACATTGCCGGTAAATTTGTAATACCGGCCCCGGCCTTGGCTGGTGTTTTATTGGCTAGGCCGGTAAAATACCAGCCAGGTGGCAACCCTAGCTGCTGCAGAGGTAGAAAAGACATCCTTGTCGCCATTTGTTGTGTTTGGTAGCTGAGGATGAGGAGAGTATAACAGAGCTTTATTAGCAGGTTCATGCAGCCATTACATAACAGCAGTAAGTCTTACTTTCACTTTCAAGTTGTACAGAAAGTCCTGTGTATGCACAGTGCCACCTGCAGGCCATTTGTATAAACACTACAGAAGTGGTTTGGGGAGATTTACACCATTTGGCCAAGATACTTTCTCCTCTGCAGCCTTGGCTTTAACTCTTGTTGTCAATGCATTTCGTTGTGGTTTTTCTAACACACTAAAAGAACTGTGAGATTATATGAATATTCCACATACACTCTCATTTCAGGTTCATAACACAAACTATGGGAAAACAGAAAGTATTGTTACCATTATACAATATTACTACATGGATGTACAGAAGTCATTTGTTACAGTCATTCTTAAAGGCTGAGTTTAAATTCTGTCACTTGTTTTTCAAAACAAATCCATTAATAATGCCCCTCCAGCAGAATTCTGCATTGAAATACATTTTTCAAAAGAGCAAACAGATTTTTTTTAATATTTAATTTTGAAATCTGACATGGGGCTAGAGATTTTGTCGGTTTCCTAGATGCCCTCAGTCATATAACTTGTGTTTGATAAACTTCATTCACTTTTTACTTCTGCACTGCAAGTTGGGGTGATATCACCCCCTCCCTTTCCCCCAGTAGCCTATCAGCAGAACAATGGCAAGGTAACCAGGGAACAGCTCCCTGACACAATATAACAGCTCCTTGGTAGATGTGAGAATAGCATTCAGTAGTAACAGTTACATTAAAGGGGTATTCAACCCCCTTGGTGCAAAACTCCCCCCTCCCTCCTCCCCCGGGCTACTTCCCACCTGGGCCAATGCCCCTAACTTGTTACTTACCCCTTCTTCTAGGTCCTCTCCAGCAGAGTTCACAGGCACCATCTTCCCCCGTGCGGTCTTCTTCCTGGATCCATTGTCGTCTTCTAGGCGCATGCGCAGTAGGAGGCATTTGCCAGTGCGGAAATAATGCGCATGCTCCGAAAGTCATGAAGTTTTCCTAACTTTGTGACTTTTCGGCGCAGGTAAACTGTGTCATTTAGAAATAAAAACTACATCAAGTGTAGTGGCACGCAATACTATTCGGGGGTGATTAGTCACAAATCGCATCATCTTCGGCGACTAATCTCCCCTCAATGACTTCCTGTCTGCGATTTACATTCTAGCCGGCACCCAGAGAGTTGCCTAAAGTTTCCTTGTGAGATGACTAATCTCCCCTGAATCGCATTGTGTGCCACTACCCTTAAACCATAACAGAATCCCTTTAAAATAGTATTGATTTTTAGCCTCTAGAAAACCCAACTTTCTAATTACTGATGAAACTGCTCAAAATATTAATTATTTATAGCATTACTTTCCTACAGTTAATAAATCCACCAAACCAAACCATGGAATGCTACAATCTGCAACATGAGGGTTTTATTCACATAGATGAGCCCTTCCATTATTGCTTAAAAGCCATTATATTTGTCCTTACTGTTATACAATTTTTATTAGGTATTTGGAATTATTTACTCTTTTCCTCAGTCTTCCTGAAATCCCTAGTCCAACTCGTTAAATGGACTTAAACTATCAAAAATACAGTAATTGTTGGGGGGGGGGGGATGTATCCTCAGAAATCAGGTCCAAGGCATAACTATGTCACCAACCTTTTCTCATTTTTCCATCAGATAAAATGTATGTTCAGCTACCATTTATGAATAAAAATCTATGGCTATAAATGGTTTCCTCACTGCAGACATTGTGGTGGTCAAGAGACCCCAGTGCCATAGCACTTAGTGTAGAAAGAGTTGGAATAAAAAGCTTGCAGTATCCAGTGCCAAGCATTTCAGAGTTTAAGTTGTGAGCTGGTAAAGCTCATGAGGTGTTTATGTATGGTCAGGAAAAATCACTGAAGGGAACCTGCCATGGGAAAAAGAGCAATGAGTTACCAAGCCAAGTGAGGCAAAACATATGGCACATCAGTGTATAAGAGTCAGCTATATATAGACTATATATACTGAGTTATGATTGAGCAGGCATACAGGAAAAAATACAGCTGCAGCACCTCTTTGTTGCAAAGTGGAAACTTGAGTGTATTAGGTCAAACAACCAGGCAATGTTTTGGGCTTACTCTTGCCCTTGGCAAGGGTTTCTGAACTGCTTTGCATCCAACCTGCAAGGTTAAATAAGGTGGTTGAAGCACACACAATATTGTCTATTTATGATTGAACAGCTTCTTTGAACTGTATTTCTATTCTAGGTTAGTATCAAGAAAGTTGGCAACAGTAGATTGTCCTAGCTCCTCCTGCTGGATAAAAAAGGTCTCTGTTAAAATACATTTGTCTGCTCCTCTTTACACTTTATTAAATAAATGAACTGACAACTCTACATTTCACCACCAGATGGAACTGGATATCCAGTAATTCTCTAGGAGAATCTAAAGCATCACAACCAAGGAAATCACAGCTGGCAGCGTTTTCGATTTTGTATTTATTATTAGGGCTCTTTCACACGAGCGTCTGAAACTGCACTCCCCTGCGTTCCGGTTTTATACGTTCAGCCGCAAGAGAGTGCAGGAGCAGAAGCTTTCAATTTTTTTCAGTGGGGCTGTACTCACACAGGCGCATGCAGGCTCCATATGCAGGTTGAGAGGCAACATGCTGCATTTTTCCTGCGTTCGGCTCCTACATGCGCCTGTGTGAGTACAGCCCCATTGAAAAAAAAGCGTCTGCTCCTGCACTTCCCTGCGGCTGAATGCATAAAACCGGAACGCAGGGGAACGCAGCTTCAGATGCTTGTGTGTAAGAGCCCTTTTTTCAAAACTCATTAAGACTAAAGTCTATTGTTCTTTATTCTTCCTCCAAAATATAGGAGCAGTAATGTGATGTATATGGTGGCATGAGTTTTTATTGCTTCCACATATACTGGGAACTTGTCTCACTATTCCATTTCTGTTCTTTAATAAATGCTCAAAATAAACCATTGCTCCAGCCAGGTGCAAAGTGTAGGGCAATAACCTAGTGTAAGAGGAAATTAACAGATAAATCACAGTGTCATACTGATTCTTTATATCTTCTCTTTAATTTAAGGGCATTGTATTATCCTTGAGAAAGGTCCGAATGAGGACAGATAAACTACTCAGCAATAATAATACTTTTTGATGCTCACTGTGATGGTGCACTACTATTTTGTATTGGCTTAGTCTTGACGATAAGAGATCACTGGATTTCTTTAATATTTAAATATTTTTCTGCATCTTAATTGTTTGGTTGGTTTGTGAGGGTCTTGTGTATTGAGGGACACTTTACATAAGTAATTCAAAGTATGATGTCACTTCCATTTTTTCCCCACCACCGAGGGTTTAAAGGCCAATCTGTGTTTGTACATGCACTTTGAGAATGGTCAGATTGCTGACCGAAATGTCGGTCCTTGTCTCACTTGAAATAAAAACCTTTTTACTGTTTTCGTAAGTCCTGTGTGTGTGGACCCTCTCTTATATACATATAAATATATATATACAATGTGTAGATGATGGCACTCACAGGATTTAAACAAGTAGTGACACAATTTGTCAAAACAAAAAAAGCAGGTTTATTGATCCAACGTTTCGGTCCCACACAGGAACCTTTATCAAGGAAAACCTGTGTGGGACCGAAACGTTGGATCAATAAACCTGCTTTTTTTGTTTTGACAAATTGTGTCACTACTTGTTTAAATCCTGTGAGTGCCATCATCTACACATTGTATCTATTCTCATCGCATGAGCACCCAGGTCTGCAAAGCTTCCTTCAAGGGTGTGCGGCTCTCACAAACAGCCTTATAAATATATATATATATATATTAGTATATATAGTGCTTATTTGAACTTATTCAAAGGTGCTATGCCATCTTGTTCTCCTGCTCCTCCCTTGCCATTTGTGCTATGACCAAATGGCTGAATAATGTATTTTATGTTGATTTATGGAAAAGTTTCTATCATTTGATGTATATGAAGCCTCTTGCGTTGTTTCCTGCTGTTAATGGTATTGTCTTATCTACACAGATTCTTATTTCCTGCTATTAGACAAAGCCCAATCTATGCCAGCTTCAGTCTGCTTTTTAACAGGACATTATTGTTAACTTCCAAGTGGCTCCATGCGCTCAGCTCATGCACAATTCTATTATCAGCCAATGTAATGTTCGTGTTGGGCTAACAAATTCTGGTAATATCAGGATAGGCTGTCAGGTTAAATGATCTGTGGTAATGCTGGAAATTCTGTGCACACTGCTCTTGGGCAAGAGGCCAACAGGCTATGACTGTTTTCTCAGCAACATCACTGCAGGGCAACGAGACTTTGCAGAAACAATTTGAGCGTTGCTATCAGACTGATTATGGGGTCTTGAAAAGATGTGACTGCCCTGGGAAAGGCATCTAGTAGGGAGGTAAAAAAACAGAGCCTAGGAGAGTTAGTAACAACAGATATAGCAGTGCAAGATGGAGACATCGAAGGTTTTCCGACCCACCGCCTTTTCACTCTCATGGCCTTTGCCTAAAAGACTAATATTATAGGATGCAAGCTTTTATGTACTGCTGCCATAGGGTTAGTGACAATATTAGTGCTAAGTGGCTACCTGTCTAGTGTTTAAGTGGCCTATCCAGTAAAATAGCAGCTAAGGTTGGGGCTGGTATTGCAATCCAGCAATAAACATACTAGTAAATTTGAAATTCCGTTGTTTGGCCCAATGCCCCCTCCAAAACTGCCCCAAACCCTGCCTACTCACTGAATTTCAGTTATGGCTAGTACTTTCCCCAGAATGTTATGACTCTACCCCAGCAAAGTCACATCCGCCCCTTCTTGGACCCACCACTACATCATGTGTCATGAGCTGGTAGTCTTGCCTGAACGCAAATAATAAAAGGTGCAAAGATTACATACAGCAAGAAACATTAACTAAACATCTTATTGAGTTATTATAGGGCTCACAATTAAATTCTAATGCTAGTTGCACTGGTTTCTGTGCTGCCATGTAGTAATTATCTCTATTAATGACTAATCAGCCTTATATTGTGACTATATTTCTATTCTATGTGTGCTGTATATTGTGAGTGGGTCCCTAAGCTCAGTAAGTGACAGCAGCACAGAGCATGTGAATCAGTGAATCAGCAGAAAAGAAGATGGGGAGCTACTGGGGCATCTACTGGGGAGACACAGATCTTTACTGCTAAAGGGCTGTGGTTGCCTTGGGCTGGTACAGATGCACAAAACATTATTTACAACATTTCTAGCCTACTTCTTTAGTTCTCCTTTAAGATAAAATGTTACTACTTCTTTAGTTCTTCTATACTGTTTTCAGGAGCACTTTGCCAAGATAGCAGCATGTATATTTATTATTTATTTATATTTATTTTTACAAGACAGCTGTTCTATGCATATTAGGAAAAGTATTGCAGTGAATAAAAATAACACTTTTAAAGATTAAGTGACTGATGTTAAGAGACAGGAGGGAAGAAGTCCCATCACCCGTAAAGTTCACAGTCTAAGTGCTTTACTTACAGGCACCAATAGGAGGTTAATTAATGCTGTCAGTACTGGGGTACAGGGTTATATGTGATATATACACAGACTCTGTTCATTCAAACTGTGTTAAGCGCTTATCTCTCAGGCACAGAAAGAACTTTGTTCTGTGCCATTTAAGCATGTGCTGCTTTCTAAATCCATATTTTGCTAGTACTGTATAAGATTTCTAGAGTAATTAGGACATTTCTTTGGAGATACTTTGAAATCAGCTTCCAGGGAGTAGAACAGGAACAAACAATGTGCAATTTCTGTGCACCAATTGCTAAGGTTTTTTTTAATCCAAAATGTTAAATGTTTTTTAATCAGAGTTTCAACATAATTGTGGGCCTCGGGTAATGTTACATCAGTCTCCAGCATGGATACAAATTAGCATCTGATACGCTTGACGTAAGTCACTTGCATCCATGGACACAACAGGAACCGACGCAACTAACTCCTGGTCCAGATTGGTGATAATTCAAGTTTCCATACGATTCATCAGAAAAAACTGAGTTGGTTCTTATTTACTTGGTGTGACAAGCCCAGGGAGACTGCTTGAAATCCCTTCTGTGTAGGGAAACCCTTGTGATCCCAGTTTTCACCAACGCCCTTTTGCGGCCCGAAGATTTCTGCGACGGGGCGGATAATAGTGATGTGCAGGTTGGGTAAAACCGAAACCTGCCCTCCCTCCCTCCTCCACTAGTGCCTTTGCGAGCCTGACTTCAGGCTTCCATTTATAGACCCGCGCCTCCCTGCCGATGATGTCATAAAAGGGGTGGGGCGAGCATGCACGTGACTATAAAAAAGGAAGTTGGAAGAAATCAGTGTATGGTGGCAGGTTGGGGGGGCAAGGTCCACCAGAACCTGTCCGCCCCTAGTAAACCCTTGGGTATTGGGCTGGCCCATACATCACTAGCAGACAAGGCACCTACACACTTCTAGGGCAAACGTAGTACACACAGGGATGAGGCAGAGATGTAAACCAGAAGAGGCCAAGTTGGGTTAGGCAGCAACAGTCAGAGGAGTGGGTGACCAAGGTATTGAGAGTGCAAAGATCCAATCAGAATGGGACTAGCCCTGATTGACATAGAGGGCAACCAATAGAAACCCATTTCTCTATTAATAGTAAACAATGTGCACACTAATGACATTATTGTGCAGCACCTAGACGCACGCAGCACACGCACACCACAGAAGGAGCACGGACCCGCCGGTCAGTGGGCCTAAAGAGAGGAACTATGCCTGACCAATGGGGCTCCTAACACTTGGGTTTGTTTGCATCCATACTAGTCCTATAAACAGGGTCGGTGCACCTTCCTCCCTAATAAACATGCCCTCTTGTTATGTGGTGTATAGAAACTGTTGTACTTGTATTAATATGGTCTCCCACACTCCGATACTGCTCTCCTATTATCCTCAGGGTGATGGCAGTAACATTGCACAGAGCAGAGTACGGGGAGAGATATGTCCTGCAAATATTGGGATTTTGTTTTCATGCAGATCTGGAGGAGGGAGGGGAGATTGAACCGAACAAGACTTTTTTCCCCCTATTGTTTTGGGGTAGTATAAGGCTAGGGACAGACAGGGAGATTCGGGGAGATTCAGTCGCCTGGCGTTTAATAGCAGGCGACAATCTCCCCGAACGTCCTTCTCCCTGTCCGTCGCTAGTTGAAATGTAAAAGCGCCGGCTCTGTGCACACGCGGTGCGGCGATTACCGGAATCGCCCGAAGATTCCTCACGAAGTAACTTCGGGCAATTCCGGAAATCGCTGCACCGCGTGTGCACAGAGCCGTCGCTTTTACATTTCAACTAGCGACGGACAGGGAGAAGGACGTTCGGGGAGATTGTCGCCTGCTATTAAACGCCAGGCGACTGAATCTCCCCGAATCTCCCTGTCTGTCCCCAGCCTTAAGGCTGTGTGGACAAAAACAAGACTTTGTAAGTTTTTCCTTTTGGAATTTGTGGTTTGGTGAGAGTTTTTGGAATGTTGTCTATAGACAGAAAGGTGGACTCTACAGGCAAGAGGAAATTTGTATTGGTTTAAGGGACTTGTATTATTGTGTTTTTTGTTCTGTTTGATTAATGTGCTTTTACAATAAAAATGACCTATAAACAGGGTTGGACTTGGCTGGTGGGACACCCGGCTACTTCTCGCCTAAAACTAATTGTGCTGCTCCAGTCTCAAAAGAATAAGTAAAAGGAATGTGAGGTGGGCAGGAGGGGTTGCGGTGTCCGCATGTGGAGGAGCCTTGATGGTGTATGGGAAGCACTAAGATGACAGACACCCCAATGAGACCAGTACAAGAGACACTTTTCTATGAAAGCAGAATGTTTTGCAGTTGGTAAGAAAGCTATAAACTATTTTGCAAACTAGAAAATGTAATGGGATATTTGACACTTGTGATATCCTGGCACAACGTGTATCCTGTTATTGTTTTATCTGAGCATTCTGCTCGAGCTTCTTTCATTTGTGTCCCAAAAACAACAGCTGGTGCTTGCGTTTTGCTTGTCTAGGATTCTCCTCTCATTTTAACGATTGAACATTTTATCCATTTAAGAAACCAAGATAATTTGAAGATATTTAAAAAAAAAAGTGCCTGATAAGCGAACACAGATTGTTTCATTCTCCCTTAAATGGAAACCACTAGTTGGTGAGAAGCTTGGGGTAAGGACACATGCTTTCTGGGAATTGTGCTTTCTTTGGTAGAACTATGAGAATTATTACCTGTGGCACAACAGAATAGATCGGCCCTACAGCAGAGAGAGGTAGTAGTATACATGCCAATGTATATATGATTGCATTTGTCCCCAGAGGCAGTTCTCAGCTCTGCTAGCAATTTGTCACTGTAAAAGGTCACTAAGACACAATATCACAACCACCCCATATGCCTTAAGAGCTAAGGAGAATCGGCACAGATTCCTTTTCACTGAAACCAGATGCTGCTAGTCATGTGGTACTGATGTCTGAAAAAAAAAATGTTTTGTGACCAAAACTAATCTATAAAGCTGTCATGCACTTGAATCCACCTCAACTCTGCCCCTTTACCACTAACACAAGGGTGACCTTCTACAGGGGCGAAAAACTGGGTCGGACTGGCCCGGCAGGATGCTGGGAAAAATACCCCTGACCCTCATGGGCCCCCGCTGGGCCAGACTCCCTCTCCCTCCCAAGTGGCGCGTCGGAGTGGGGGGCCATAGGGGGGCCCCGGACAGCAGAGCCTGGGTGAAAATAGTCTACCTCCACTAGAGCTAAATGCGAATGGTATTCTACTTCTACAGCATTTCTACTTCAACAATTAAAAACCTGCTATCATATACACATAATACTCCCAACTGCAGCTTCCAGAACCTTTACTACTATGCCCCTTCCAATTGGGCTATGCCCAGACACATTCTGATACACTCCAAACCCAATCCACTCCTTTAGGGTAATTTATTACATGGTCTTTTTGATTGCTCCGTTGTGGGCATTTTGTAGTTTTGTGGGCTGGGGGCCAAAGAAAACCCAAATTTGAAAAGGCCCTGCTAAACAAATAGATACCCAATATAATAAAATAGGCATGTTCTAGTTGTATCCTAATAGCAAAAAAACTGCCAAACATGGACAGCACCTGAAAAACAAACAATTGGATATTAATAAATGAACTAGTATGGCTTTTTGTATAAACTTTTAACTGATCTTTATTTTTATAGTTATTATTTGCCCTCCTCTTCTGCATCTTTCCAGCTTGCAAATGAGGAAGTCATTAACCCTGACAGCCAAAAAATTATTATTCTGTGTTGTTACAGTTGTATTGTTACTGCTACTTTCTGTTATCCTTCAGACCCCCATCTCCCAGTCTCTCATTCCAACTGCTGGTTGCTAAAATGTACCAGAGAAACCAGATAGCTGCAGAAATTCCAAATTGGGGAGCTGCAGAACAAAAAAATTCAAAAAGACAAAAAAAAAAATTAATAACGAACGGCAATTGCAACTTCTCAGATTCTTAACGTTCACATCATACTAAAAGTAAATTTAAAGGTCAATTATGAACTTTTACTCCACTGACATTGAGCTGGGAATTAATACTGTATTATACTAGAGAAGCTGACAATTTCTGTTAGCTGAATATTTAGGTTTTTAGGATGTCAGCCTTTTGATTGAATCTGTGTTCCCTTTTCCAGTCACACTCTATAAAGACCTTTAAAATGTACAGTTGTGTTCAGAATAATAGCTGTGTGTTTATTAATTGAATAAAGCTCAAAATCCTTATAATAGCCTTTATTTCCATACACACAAATGCATTGGGAACAACACTGCACATTCTATTCCAAATCAAAACATGAAGAGAAATTGATCAAGTTTGTGTTATTCCTTTACAGAAAGTGAAGAAAAGGGAATATTAGGCTGTTCCAAAGAATAGCAGTGTCTGCAGTCTTCTTTACAAACTCATTCACTGTATAAACTGAAAAATCTTTCTTTTGCTTTCCTTTGAATCACTGAACTAATATTTAGTTGTATAATAAGTGTTTCTGAGAACTGCTGCACATCTGTGTTGCACTGAGTCCACCAACCTCTGGCACCTGTTACATTCCA
This sequence comes from Xenopus borealis, assembly GCA_024363595.1. Taxonomy (NCBI): domain Eukaryota; kingdom Metazoa; phylum Chordata; class Amphibia; order Anura; family Pipidae; genus Xenopus; species Xenopus borealis. The sequence goes on along the minus strand of CM044446.1, from coordinate 84,260,093 downwards.
CAATTCTGCATTTGTTTCTCAGAAACCACATTTTTTGCGTCAACCCACAAGTTTACTATTGGATTAAGGTCTGGGGATTGGACTGGACACTCCATAACTTCAATCTAGTTGTGTGTGGAATCATGATGTTGCTCGTTTACTGTTGTGTTTGGGGTCATTGTCTTGTTGAAACCCTCATTTCGAGGGTATTTCCTCTGACTTGAAATTGAAATAGATCCATGATCCCTGGTTTGAGATAAATAAGCCCAACAACATAGTCCTGGCCTGGGAAAAAAACCATGTGGGCCCCGGCCCTCATGGGCCCCCGCCAAGCCAGAACTCCTCTCCCGATCTCCTGGCCCTACAAAAAAAAAACAATTTGCATTGCCGGGCAGAACCGTTTGGGCATGCGCGCCGCGTGGCTGCTTTTGCACGGGGGGTCATCTGACAAACTGTTTGCGGTTCTTCAGCGCATCTTTTTTTCAACAATTGGACTTTGCAGGGGCTTCTTGCCAATAGCTTGGCTTCACATAAACATCTTCTAATTGTAACAGTATCACAGGTAACTTTAGATCTTCTTTGATCTTCCTGGAGCTGATCTTAGCCATTCTTTTATCCATTCCAATGGTAGTTTCCCATTTTCTTCCACATGTTTTGGTTGCCATTTTAAAATATTTGAGATAATTTTAGCTGTGCAGCCTATTATTTTCTGCATTTCTTTATATGTTTACCCCTCTCCAATCAACTTTTTAATCAAAGTACACTGTTCTTCTGAACAATATCTGGGGCAAGCCATTTTACTCTGATTTTCAGAAAGAAATGCACAATAACCAGCATGGACATTTGCTCCTTCCTTCCTTAAATAAGGGTTGTAATTGACACCTGTTGTTTTACAGAATGAAAGACCTCACTAATTAAACTCCACACTGCTATTATTTTGAACACTGCTTTTTGGAACAAGCCTCAATGAATGATTCAATTACACAGCAGCATGCATGTCATCACTGTTGGGTTTGTATTACTCCACTACACCTACTAGTAAATTATTTGCCATGTAGAAATATAACTTCTACCAAAAGAGTGATTGATTAGGTTAGTGATGTCAGACTGTTATTATACAGCTGTATCCTCTCTTTATAGGAATGTTGGATGGTAGAACACAAAGCCTTAATGTCTGATGTGAAAATAAATGTTAGCCAATATAGGTATCACTTCTACAATACTTTTTGTATTTGTTTTTTTAATTGTTATTTTTGCTACTGGCTAACACGTTACCACAGTTTTTGTCCTGTGCTTGTAAATGTGCACATTATGTACCAAATCCTGTGTTTGCAGTGTGTCCGTAACTCTCTGGGATTTGATTCATATTCCCATTGTAGATGTGATGACCAATGTTTCCTGTTTTCATCAGTGTAGAACATATTGCCCATCTTATTATTTTCTCAAAATGGTTGTTTGTATAGGAGCTCAAACCTTTCTTTCCACATACAAAACATGGAAACAATACTGGCACAATAAGAGATAAAGAATATCCAACTTTTGAATTCCTGTGTCTTGTACAATGTTACAACATACACAAATTCCTTCCCACCAGATTTAATGGAAAACCTAAGCACAAAAGAGTAAAACATATTACTGTTACTTCCTGCAGTTATAATCATATAATACACAAATGTCACGAATATCCTGTAAATAATAAATGGCTCTCAGTGATGTCATCAGTTATAAATGTAGCTTAGTGATGTCATTTTTGCCACATGACTCACTCACACTTGTGTTTTATAAAAAATAAAATACCCCTGGTTGGAAAATAGAGGATATTAGAAGTAACCTTGGAGTTCCATGACCTGTAAAAAAGCACAATGCCTTCGGCCTAGGGCTTTTATATGGTCATGCCACACCTCGGTGACTTATAATGTCCTTATATTTTACAACAATGGGTACTTTATTCACTATATGAATCAACTTCCTGTAATTTATCACCTTGAATACAAATGAACCACTCCTTATAAATGGTGTTTTGTGATGTGCGGGACAACCAAAACCCCACGGGAACCGAGGGTTGACCTGTGGATCGGGGCGGGTTTGGGTTGAATATTGGGAGTCCATGGTGGGTACAGGTCAGGTGTGGTATTGTAGTGTCTCAGTATAACCCACACACACCATGGAGACCCAATGTTCAACCTGAACCACATCACTGTTTTGTGACCTCATCCGTTATATTAGGAGTCTCAAGATTCTTTAAAACTTGTATTGATTTATATGGGGTTACGTTACAGTAAAAAATACATTATCTGATATCCCATTATCCAGAAAGCTCCAAATTATAGGAAGGCCACCTGATCCCAACTAAGATACAATTAATCCTTATTGAATGCAAGACAATCCTATTGGGTTCAATAAATAATTTTTTTAGTAGATTTAAGATATGGAGATCCAAATTATAAAGCCAGAAACCCTCTGTTCCCAGGCATCCTCCATATCAGGTCCCATACCAGTACAGGTATGGGATCCATTATTTGGAAACCAGCCATCTCCTACAGACTCTGTTTTACCCAAATAATTCAAATTTTTAATGGTATTTGTGGGATTACAGATGTGAACAATACAGGTGGAATTACAGATGTGAACAATACAGGTGGAATTACAGATGTGAACAATACAGGTGGAATTACAGATGTGAACAATGCAGGATTTCACAGCCTGAGTCTGGGGTGTAAAAAATGCATGGGGCCAGCTCTGTACTGATACACAGTGCTTACACAGCAACCAGACTATGATGTGAGGGCCACACAATGGGAGGTCAGATGTACAGTTGGACAGCTCTGTACTAGTATATAAATATAAAATAACCCATATATAGAATGTATTTGGGACAAATGGCACCCCAAAGTTATCACATGGCTTCCAAAAACATCTATATTTTAATATGCTACATTAAACAATTATGATTATTTTTGTAAGCTTAGCATTGCTTTTTTTTGGGAGTGGCTTTGTCCTTGTGAAAATTGTTCTTAACTCATGTACAAACTCCTTTTTTAACAGGAAATTCCACCATTTGCGCAACTGCTACTCCCATCCTGCAAGGGCTCCTATTTGAAGCAAGGACAAAGGCACAGCTTTCACTTACAGCAAATCCAAACCCTAATCAACTGTGAGATTCATGGACAAGTCTAATACACAAAAATATAGATCATAAGTTACATGCCATATATAGCCATTACATGAATAAAGAAGAGATATGTAGGGGCAGATTTACTAAATTCATATGAATAATTCTAATTGAAAAAAATTAAATGTTTTTATTTTTTTGGGTTACTTCGACCATCGAATTTGCAAAATTTGAATAGCCTTTTATTCAATTCGAATTGTTCAAATTCGAAAATTGGAATTCGATAAAGTACTGGCCCTTTAAAAAAAAAATCGATATAGCAATTCGGTAGGTTCAATCTGCTCCCATAGAGTTTTCCAAAGTTTTTTTGATTGAATTAAAAAAATTTGATGGAATGGTTCGAATCGTTCGATTAAATTCTTTAAATTTGATCGTTCGATTTATCGAATTTCGTTAAAACCTATTCGATTTGAATTTGAAGGGTTAAAATATGGTAAAAATTGGACGGTCGAATTTGAGGGTTTTTTAACCCTTGAATTCGGCCCTTAGTAAATCTGCCCCTTAATGTATATATAAAAAATGCTGAAATTGTAATTTTCATTTATTATGTAAAATGTGTTTAAATCCTCTTTAAAAGCCAGTCGGTAGAAGAGACTACTATGGGATTGGGGTTCAGCAGTCACGTTTATTCACTACATTACCAAAGTTCTTAGCAGCTTGCTCACTCAGCTGATGAATACTAAGAAATTACTAACAATACCATAGGCAGGAACATACATTCAGTACATTATCAGAGACTATGGAAACAAGGAAGCATTGCAGATCTATTGTTATGTGAGGCTAAAAACATTCCAGGTTGGTCCATTTTCGACAAACATTTCCTTCCATGAAAATCTTCCAGAAATCTTAATGAGCTGACCTTTACACAGAATACACATTTGCAGTCCTTGCGAGTAAGTCTTTCCATTGTTGTCAGCTGTAGGAGTAGTCATTCTTCCACAATGCTCGTTTATTAAAATATTTGTGGATTTTGGACACAGAATGATTCGGTTCTACAGTGGAACGTCTCCCATGTGCTATTGTTGTTTTGCTGTCCGCATATACAGCTATACAGATGAATTTTTAAAAAATTATTTCCTTTTTCTCTGTAATAATAAAACAGTACTTTGTACTTGATCCCAGCTAAGATATGATTAATCCTTATTGACAGCAATACCAGCCTATTGGGTTTATTTCAGGTTTATATGATTTTTTTTTTTAGGAGATTTAATATATGAAATTCTGGAAACAGTCATTATCTGGAAAACGCAGGTCCCGAGTATTCTGGATAACAGTTCCCATACCTGTAATAGATTCTTCTATGATTCATTCAGCAAATGAGAAACTATCTCTGTAAAATGCTGTTGAGGCTATATAAATAATGACAATGATACATGCTAATGGAATATGTATGTACTTGAGCATGCAGAAAATATTTACTTAATTTTCTGCAAAAAAACTATGTAAAGGATTTTCTTCCACCTGAAAACCCATGGGAAAATTGTATTGCCAAATTGAAATTTCCACTTTGCATATGTTATCAAATAAATGTTTTCTGACCTCCTGGAAAAAACATAGCCTAAATGTAAAATGACTCTTTATCCTTGATGTAGCAAACTAAACTAAACTAAAATCCTCAAGCTGGCCATCATTATTTAGCATGGGGTGAAGGCCCAGTGTCCTAGCCCCTACAAACAAACAAAAAATAGTCTTTCTGTATTTACCTGCTTTAAGGGACCACCCAAAGGATTGCAGTTCCTGCTTTCCCCCAGGCTAATTTCTCAGAACTGAAACTCTCTTCCTTTAGTTTAGAGTTTAGGGGATAGCAAGTCACCCACCCACAGCTGCAGCCTAATGGCCTGAAAGTTACCTGCCAGCCAGAACACTTTACGTGGACTAAAGCTAGCCATAGACATACAGTACAGATTTGGGATCAATTATCAGGAAACCTCTTACCAGAAAGATTCACATTACAGAAAGATCTGTTATTCAGAAAGCCCCAGGTCCTGAGCATTCTGGATTACATGTCCAATACCTGTAGTAAAAGAACAAATCAGACCATGTTCTGCCTCTGATAGCAATTGTATTAAAGTTATGGCTGACAAAAAGCAGTGCCACCCACCAGGACTGGACTGAGATTAAAATAGGCCCTGGCATTTCAGGTACACAAGAGGCCAATCAGCTCACACAGAGGCCCAAACAGTCCCCACCAGCCCACTAAACACTGACTTTCTATGGGACCTTATAGCAGCCCCTCTGGCATTTGCCCTAACCCACAAATGGCCAGTCCGGGCCTGCCACCCACTGATATCATTAGATACATGCAGAGAAATTATTGTTCACCAACAGAAATCTTCTAACCGGTCCAATTGACTAAATGACCGATCGCCATGGTATGAAATAGATTTGTACACCCAAATGTCTTCCCTGTCTTCTTCTTTCAGCAGACCCAGCAGCACAAATGAAAATAAATTTTAACAGAAAATTTAAATAATAATTGAAACTAGAAAGTGAAGTTTGAGAACAAATGTCACGTTGGGTTGGAACACATGTGAAGTCACTGAATGAATTCTCATTGGATGTTGTTCGGGACCCATACTGTGAGAATGGCAGCAGTTCCAATTCCCCCATTGAAAGTTGATTATTGAAATCTGATCAGCTGTTGAAGTTCCACCACTTTTGGGAATCCAACAAATATCATATTTTCATTCAAGTTAAACTCATGACTATGTGATTCAAGTTTGTTGTGGCTTCAAAGCTTAAACAGTGGCAGCAGTTTGCATTTCCCCATTAAAGTCAATGGCTGTTGTTGGCTCCTTCAAGTTTTGGTTGTCCAACAAATTTTGTTGTTTCATTCAGGGTAACCCCATCATTATGTTATTCAAGCTTGGTAAGTGTATCTTCAAAACTCTAATAGTGGCAGCAGTTTGAAAATCTCCCTTGTCAAAGTCAAAGGAAAAATTAAGGCAAAGCTAAAAAAAGACAGAGAACGGGGTCACTTAAAAAGCACAAGCTAAGAATAAGAAGCAGCAGAAGAATAAGCTGAAGTTGAAGAACAATATGATGGTTTTTCAAACCAACATTAGGTAATAAAACACCAGACGGGTGATGTAATTAAAGGTGCAGAGTTTCTGTTTGATCTTGTATCCTACAGCAAGTGTTTGTTTTCAAACAAGTGTCCAGTTAATGCTATTTGCAGGTTGGTTGTTATGGGTTACTAGACCTGGATAAACATTTTTTAATTTATTACACTACATTTATAAGTACTAGTTAATATAGGGATAGAGCATGTTATGCTTTTTTCTGAGAAAAAAAAAAAAGAAAAAAGTTAATTGGTAATTTACATCAGATTTTCATACTTGGGTATATTTGACACCATTACATTTTACATTTACTAATATATCCGCTTAAATCTTTTCTGCTCCATTAATGGAATCGGAGAGAAAGTGCTCCAGCTTATCTCAGCCGCCATGCTCATACCTTTGCCTGATGAGCTCCCAATCAAATTGTTGAAGCTGTTGGTATAGGTAGATAGAGGAAACAAGAACATGACATGAAAATGAAAGCAATCTCTCCCATATCAGAGCCCAGCCTCTCAGCACATTAATTCCCAATGTCTCTTGGGATAATTACATAGAACAAATGGGAGGTAACGTTTGTTCTATTAACATCTATTCTTGGAAGTTCGGTCTCATCTAATTACGATAACGTGGAAGGAAACACTAATGTTCCTTGGCAGTAGAGTATTTGTCAGCAGTACAAGAAGATTCACTCCAAGTAATGGTTTATTGGGCTGGAAGGTTTTCTTTGCCCTATATCCATATATGATAGATGTTTGTATTAATTGGCTCACATTGGAGAATTTACATTGGGGCATTGCACTTATTTTTGGGGAAAGCATGTGGTTCATGTATGTGAAGATTCTCATTCATCCAGATCATAGTATATCTGTAGTAATATGTCAAATCGACTGGACTTGCTGTGTTTTTTCCTTGAAGTCATTTCACCAGTCATCCGACTGGCCTTCTCAATTCAGAATGACTTGTAACCAAGATCTTTCTGGAATAAATACCCAGAAAGGTTGCTCCAAGCAGCATGCTGTTTATCATAATGAGTAAGGATTATGATAAACAGATTGTGCTGATTGGAGCACCATTCCAGGGTATTAGTCCCAGAAAGATCTTGTTTACAAGTCATTCTGAATTTAGAAAGCCAGTCGGATGAAAAAATACAGCAAGTCTAGTTGATTTGACTTATTACTACAGATAGAGGTGTTTAATTAGAGGGAATTATCTGTTATTTGTTTTATTGTTAGCGATGTCTGGAAGGATAGAGGAATGGCTCATTAATCCCTGAACCCAGTTTTGTCTCTTGTCCTACCAAGCAAAAAGTAATTTCTTATCCTTGCACCTGCTCCTGTTCCCAGACTTTTAACCTTTTAATTCTATTCCACAAGGACCTGAATTGTGTTGTTAAAAAAGCCTGTTTAAGGTATAATTGAAAACCTATTTTTGTTGATGTATCTATAATGACTTGAAACTCATTGTTTGAAGGCAGCTGTAGATAACATTGTGTATGTATTTAGGTTGGCAAGTAACAAGGAGGAGAAGCAGGGTAATAAACATTGGATACAGGGGACAGAAATGGTAACTGAAGACAGGGAAAGAAGGTAAGCAAAGAAACAAATTCCTGAGCATGAACACTAAGGAAAGGTGTAATTGCTGGAATAAGTCTGGGAAATGTATATCGGCACTAGTGACAGATCTGGTGTCTGACAGAACCAGGGCATTTTATTATTATTTATTAACATGTATTTCTATAGTGCCAACTTATTTCGTAGCACTGTAAAGTGAACTAAATCACATGAATTACATACATAGAATATAAGGAGTTACATACATCAAAATAAATACCGGTACAGAAGGTGAGGAAGGCTCTGTGCAGAAAGAGCTTATAATCTAAAAGGAAGGGAATGATACACAAGGTGTGGGAGTGGGCAAGATCAGAGTTAGGTGGATGAGATGTAGTACTGTAAGTGGTATTGAATTGGGTAGTTAAGAGTAAGGGTAGGTTTCTCTAAAAAAGTGGGTTTTAAGAGATTTATTGAAAGCTGAAAGGTTGGGAGAAATTCGGACAGACCGTGGGAGAGAATTCCAGAGGAGGGGTGCAGCCCTTGCAAAGTCTTGAATACGAGCATGTAAGGAGGTAATGAGAGACGAGTTGAGTAGCAGGTCAGTAGAGGAGCGTAGTAAGCGGTTGGGTGAGTATATGGAGATTAGTTCAGAGATGTAGGGGGGGGCAGAGTTATGAAGTGCTTTGAATGTCAGGGTCATTCATTTGAATGGGCAGTGGAAGCCAGTGCAGGGATTGGCAGAATGGCATGGCAGAGAAGGAGCGGTTGCTGAGGTATATAAGCCTAGCAGCAGTGTTCATTATGGACTGGAGAGGTGACTGTCTCTGGAGGGGAAGGCCAATTAAAAGAGAGTTACAATAGTCTAGACGCGATATGACGAGAGAGTGAATGAGAATTTTGGCAGCATCTTGGGTGATAAATGATCGTATTTTGGATATGTTCCTTAGGTGGAAGTGACATGATTTAACAAGTGACTGGATGTGAGGAGTGAATGACAGGGCAGAATCTAGGATAACCCCAAGGCACTGGGCTGGGAAGACGGGGTGATAGGGGAATTGTTAAATTGGCGCTTTTAGTCTGATTCCTGCAGGGCCTCACACTAATTAATTAGTTATTCTCTCAGCGACCTATAACTGGGATGATACTCGGGGGAGAAGAGGGTGGATTGAGTACTGTACTCACAACGAGCTAGTTAGCGGGCAGTGCCGTATAGTTAGACAGCGCTCAGTGCCTGAGGCACAAGATAGTTAATATAACGCCAATCACCGGATCTCTCCTCTCTCTGGCCACGCATCGTCAGATAGGCAGCTACAGTGCCTGAGGCACAAGGTAGCTAGAGAGTTACATGTGTGGCCGAGAGTTACGGGACTTCTCAACAAGGGGCAACGTGTGAGATCTCAATATATCTGAGGCATTAACCAAGCAAGGTTATTTGTCTTCACCTTATAGTCTGGTGCCCTGCTGGACTCATAATTTAAACTCACCGATGTAACGATAAATTGTTTTTAAGTACAATATTAAATGTTACGTTTTAATTAATTAATTTTCTTTACACACATCTGCATTGGGCTGTACTGTAGTCAGATGGGACGGTGCAACGATATGGGTCTTTTTCTCCTTCTTTCTTTTTTGTAGAATTGTTAACTATGATGGATACTTCCAGGCAGTGTAACTACTCCCTGGTGGGCCCCTCTACAGGATGGGCACCTGGGCCCCCCTGTCGGACCCTTACCTCTATGCAGGAGTGTTGATGGCATGTGTGCTGTAAAATCTCCCCCTAGATAACCCACCTGCCATAACTATTTTCGTGGCTCCGATGGGCCCCAAGGGGGGTGGGGGACCTGGTGCAGTTGCACCCCCTGCACTCCTGGTAGTTACGCCACTGCTTCCAGGATGTTACTGGTGTTAGTTGGCATTATGTGTACATTGGGCCAAGTGGGTTAGGGAAGAGCATGGGTGGTACTGAGTATATACTGAAATGAATGGAAGGAGGTTTAGGTTGGTAGGGGCCAGAGAACATGGGTTACCAGGGAAAGAACTGATGATTGTAGCAAGTGAAAATAGACTTAACTGAAAGAGTGAGTAACTCCAGAAAGACCATGAGCACCACAGAAGAGACAGAGATTGGTTTCTAGATGGGAACCGAGAATGACCAGCTGGGAAATGAACACGCACAATAAACACAGAGCTGATGACTGAATCAGGTGAGTTGACGGGGGAGAAATCATAGCAAGATGGTGAAGCAAATAAAGGAGAGAGAGAGAGAATCAAATTCCATGCAAAATTTATTTCTGCTTGATATACTATCTACAGTATACTGTACATCTAATTATCTGCCCCGCAAGGACAAAACATAAAGTATCTTCAATTTCCCTGTTCCCCTGTTTAAAGGGCAAGGAAAGTGTAAAATAGAATAAGGCTAGAAATGCTGTATTTTGTATACTAAACATAAACATGAACTTACTGCACCACAAGCCTAATCAAACAAATGATTTATGCTTTCAAAGTTGGCCACAGGGGGCTGTCATCTTGTAATTTTGTTATACATCTTTGCAAGACTAGACTACATGCACATGCTCAGTGTGGTCTAGGCTTCTTAGGGAACGTTACAAATGATAAAAAAACAAAGCTGTTTGAGTTCTGCATGGCTGGGAAGTAAGGCTGGGTCTCCCCCTACAGTTCATAAGTATGATTGTTTCCCTGCCAGAAGTTAGGGACCGTCTGACAATTCCTATCCACAGCACTAATTGAAGGGAGAATTTCACTGCATACAGTCAGGTTTCTTATAAAGACGGTACATATATTTTAATTAAAGTATATTGGAGACAGATTTCTTTTTCACTAAAGAAAGTAAAAATGGGATTTTATTTCTTTGTCTTTCATTGCCCTTTAACTCTAGAAATAAGATAATCCACTGAGCTTTTTTAAAAATGAAATCAATAGGCAAAACGTCTGATCAGCGCAAGCCCTACTTATTGTAAGGAGGGGGTAACAGCCCTTTCAATTTCCACTGGTTAAATGATCAGAATTGAAATGAATATCTGTTATGATTTGTTATTCTAAAGGAAACAATGATAAGCAAAGAACATACTGTAAGCATTTACTTTGTTAAATTATCCCGCACAATTATTTACTCCTATAAATGCTCCCATTTGCATCTATTCCCATTACTAATACCGCGCAAACGAATACTGCGCAAACTAATAATGCACAAACCAGCAAATTGATCTAAAGCCCTTGTTAGGCAACGTCTGTGAAACATCCCTGAAATTCATTAGTAATGCGTGGCTTAACATGGCAGCATTTAATGTTCAAACCATTCATATGCGAAATGTTATATAATGATAACATTGATTTTCTTATCCAGACAATTAAAACTGAACAAAGGCTAGTTCCTATTTGCAGTTGCTACTAATCTGGAGATGCAGGGCCCTTGATGGATCATGATATAGCGCTCAGAAACAAATATTCATTATCAATTCAGAAAGGTCAGGTAGAACTGTGAAAGGCTTAAAATGAATTTATGGAGTTTAACAGCTTTCCTATTTTAATAGACCTTTTAAAATTGTCTAACAAAGCCAGAAATAATAATTGCCGTGCGTTTTTGAATGTGTACTGTGAGCTGTAATAGCATCAAGACTGGGTATTTAAAGGAACAAAGTACTATATTTATAAGCACGCTCTACATTTTATGTTTTTCTATAAATGTTCAGTCTATTCTTCAATTGCCTAGAGAGTTTTATTTATCTGCATATATTTATATACTGTAAGTGGGAGGTGACAAGGAAATTACAAGTGACATTTGTGGAATACTTCCTATATATACCATATAATACCAAGTAACAACTTTTTCCTTAACTAAATTCTTTGTGTGGAGTCAAATGCAGATTGCAAGTATTGTAAATCATATTGGCATGTATACAGTTATCATATAGATCATAGTATTTATAGGACAGGCAGCCAATGACCCAGTTTCGACAAAGAACAGAGTAACATTCTTTATAGCACCCACATACCATGCAGCACTTTACAGAGAATATGCTTCATTCACATCTCTTTCTGCCCCTGTGAAGCTTACGATCTAAAGACCCTATAAGGCTAAGGCCAGACGGGGAGATTCGGGGGCATTTTGTCGCCTGGCGACTTCTCGCCGCGACTTGTAGCCCCCGAACCTCCCCGAATAGCCACTTACCTAAGCGCACCGGCGTTGCCCTAACATACTAGGCTACGTTTTTATCAGGAGTCAATTAGCTTTCCTAATTAAAGGGATACTGTCTAGTGATGGGCGAATCTCCCGAGATTCGCTTCGCCGAATTTTTCGCGAATTTCTAGAGAAATTCGCGAAACGTCGAAAAATTCGCGAAACGAGTCGCGGGACGATTTTGTCGCGCGTCGCGTCAATTTTGTCGCGCGTCGCGTCAATTTTGTCGCGCGTCTGTCGCGCGTCGCGTCAACTTTGACGCGTCGTGTCGTTTTCGGCGCGCGTCACGTCGTTTTCGGCACGCGTCGCGTCGTTTTCGTCGCGTCGCGTCGTTTTCGTCACGTTGCGTCAAAAAACGACGCGCGACTGACCCGCGACTCGTTTTCAGCGAATTTTCGCCAAGCAAAATTTCGCTGGTGATTAGCGAATTTATTCGCCAGCGGCGAATCGCGGGAATTTGCCGCGAATTCGACCTAGGCGAATAAATTCGCCCATCACTAATACTGTCATGGGAAAATATGTTTTTTTCAAAACACATCAGTTAATAGTGCTGCTCCAGTAGACTTCTGCACTGGAATCCATTTCTCAAAAGAGCAAACAGATTTTTTTTTATTCAGTTTTGAAATCTGACATTTTATCAATTTCCCAGCTGCCCCTGGTCATGTGACTTGTGTCAGCACTTTAGGAGGAACTGCTTTCTGGCAGGCTGTTGTTTTTCCTTCTCAATGTAACTGAATGGAATGCAGTGGGACATGGGTTTTTACTATTGAGTGGTATTCTTAGATCTACCAGGCAGCTGTTATCTTATGTTAGGGAGCTGTTATCTGGTTACCTTCCCATTGTTCTGTTGTTAGGCTGCTGGGGGAAAAAAGGGAGGGTGGGATATCACTCCAACTTGCAGTACAGCAGTAAAGAGTGATTGAAGTTTATCAGAGCACAAGTCACATGACTTGGGGCAGCTGGGAAATTGACAATATGTCTCGCCCCATGTCAGATTTCAAAATGAAATATAAACAAATCTGTTTGCTCTTTTGAGAAATGGATTTTAATGCAGAATTCTTCTGGAACAGCACTATTAAGTGATAAATTAAAAAAAAAAATGTTCCCATGACAGTATGAGATAGTTTCATGATAACTACACACTGACATATATATATACAGTTGGGAGGGTCTGGGGGCCTACCCAAGTTGCTGCCTCAGGGGCTCTCACACACTCCTATGCCTCCCTGAGTCCCCAGCCACAATCCCCCCCCTCTGCCCCCCCCCGCATGTGTCTTATTTTTTTGGGGCTGCAAATGGGGACATGTATGGAGGTCATTGGGCAGTGCCCATTGTTCCCACTAACTCAGTCCAACCCTGGTATTTACCATGATCTACAACTGGAGAAACACAATTGAGATTAGGAAGTTTATACATCATACCAGTCATTGTTGATAATCCAGCATCTGAGACAATATCTTTTAACTGGACTATCTCCGACATGTATTCCTCCCAACATTGCTACATTTTGTCTGGACATATTTTATAGGTAACCTCTGCCCCTGACAAATTACACCCTATTTTGATAGGGCTCCCCTTCCCTATTCTGATCTATGAATCAGGACTGTCCTCAGAGAAAAGTGAGAGGTATGGACCTTTCTACTGCTTTCTAAATCCATAATTGTTATGGATAAACGTATGGACTGTGGTATATCGAGTACACTTGTGCTGTGATCCTGGCCCCTCCGCAGCCTGAGGCAGCTTGCTGTTGCTGCCGCGCCCCGTGCGCTCACCTTTTTGCGCCTGAGGGGGGGTCGACGTGGGTGGCAGAGAGGGCCAGGATTCCAACACAGAGAGCATAATTTCGCTCTGTAATAGAAGAGCCGCATTTCCGTTTTTAAAACTGGAAATTTGGGTCTTAAAGTACCAGGAGCGGATGAGGCGAGTTTCTCAATTCGCCACATTGGTGGAGTGCCCCTGGTGCTATGGACTTTGTACTCCCTATGCTCCTGCCTTTGGATTGCTGTCTGCTGGGCAACTGCTGTAGCACATTGTGGGCGAGACAGTTGTATCCTTCCTTACTGTGTAGGTCAGAGAGAGAGAGAGAGAGAGGTTATTTTGTGTGTGTGGTTGCTTCTCTCTCCATTATTGCTGATTTGGGGTTGGTACAGCAGGGGTTGCATCGCATTGGATCAATTGTGCGAATGTTTCCATCCTCTGTACCTGATGCGATTGTATGTGCTTTGGGGCTCAGTCAGCTGCACATTGAGAAGTTTCTGGGACACCCGTGTTCCTTTAATTTCAATTTGTGTGAATAATTCTACTAGAGAGAGCAACCCACAGGGAAAATTATTTAAAATGCAACAATAATAAATATACATAAAAAGTGCAAGCTTATCCAGGGGAGCCGTCAGTGCTGACAGCAGTCCCCCACGCTCCTCAGTGTGCTCCCTTGTTGCTCATCCCAGCCCACTCTCCAGCCCCATTCCCATGCTGTCAGTGAATAGCCAGGGAGGACAAATCGAGCACTGCAGGATGGATGGTCACCCTGTCACCTTTTCTGAAGAGGAGCGGAAGTGGAGTTTCAGTAGGTTATTTCTTAATTAAGGCTTTTCAATTTTAAAGTTTAATTTGTCTTGGTGTTATTTTTTCGATGTACACTAACGATTTAACACTACTGGTCCTTTAACAACTTATTAGGCTGATGTAGCCCACATACAGTTGCGTTCTGTTTCAGAGAATGACATACAGTAGAACGATATATAGTCACCAAATGGACTGGAACAGTAGCAGACACAGTTAAATACCTTAGTATTTGAGCTGCAGCATTAGCATTTGACCTGATGGAGCTTCCATATAAAGCGACCTGTTTGTTATACTGATATACATTATGCTTATCTCCAATTACCAGTCTGCTGGCCTTGCCTTGCCTCCATAGTGTCTACACTGTAGTCTTTCGGTGTATATAAGCCATCAGCTGCTGTCAGCTATTTTTTTCCATGTGAGCACTGCATAGAAATAAGGCAGAATCCCCTCCAGGCAGCATTTCCAGATTAAGATATGGGGGTACACGAATTTTTCAAGTCCCATGTTCATTAATGATGTTTTGCCTTTACTAAGGATTTATCAAGAGGTTGTTTTATACTCTTGTTTCAGATTAAATACAGTCCCTATGTTCCCATAGCAATAATCTTGGCTTGTGGTTTATCTTTATTGCCACCTCACTTTACCATCACAACAATAAAATCAGTAAGAAAGATTTATAAATGAAAAACATTTGTATTCCTGTTGGTGTGCTGCAAGAAAAGAGAAGCCAAAACTCTCCTGTTTTTTTCTTTACAAAAAGCTGCAAAGATGAATTATTCATAAAAACCCTGTGGATATTAAAAGGCTCATTTACAATATTGGCATGTGCAGTTTATAATACTCACCATGTTGTATTTGTCCCAGAATTCTGGAATAAAACCGGCATGCACAAAGTTGTGCCGACCATTGCATGCCACCGATCCCTATGTGAATTGTGTGCAAGTTGCATTATTTTCATAGCGGGGATATGTTAAGTGTGCCCTTCATTTAATATTTCTATTCCTTCTGGTGTCTGTCAGGGTGCTGCAAGATGAGGGAAGCTTTTTAGGAAAAGAATTATGAGCAAGTTCAGCTCGTGGGCAGACACAGCAGCCCAAGCCCAGGGTGGCATAATTTTAGGGATGCCCAGCCACATCTGCTCCCTAGTTCCTTTCCTCTTCTACCTTTGCACATACCTCTCTTGGTATTAGGGCAGCTTGAAGGATGGGGCAAGTGTAGAGATGTCATTCTGCATTCTTTAGTGAAATATACTAATTTCTCTAAACAATTTTAGTGGAAATTTGTATTTAAAATTGCTGGCTCTTGTAAAATTCTGCCTAAAGCAAGCCTGTATCTGTATCATAAAGCATGCTATTATAATGAATAGGAACTTAAATGAGAATTAGACATATTAGTATAACTAGAAATGCCATATTTTATATATGCTCGCTTGCACCGGAGAGGGTATGTGGGCTGGCTCTAGGTCTGGGTCACCCGCTCACCAAATCTAGCCCTGGCACTGTCTGTATCATCCTAGACCAGCTTCTAAATATTAATTTACTTTCATCATCTATGTTTTTGACACAAAACAGTTCTAATCATGGAGTGATTGTAAATTCTACAGTGCTAGTGGCACAATCCACTTTCCTTCCGGAGAAACGAGAATGTAGATCTCATGTGGAAAGAAAAGTAAAGCCACAAAAAAAAAAGCAACGTAATTGATATATTGCAGCAGTAGATATCTGTGTGTGTGAGTAGGACTGTGAGAATAATAGTCACCTAGTAATAAAACCACTGTGCTTTTATTTAAAAGACATCTCAAAATATACTGTTGTTGGCAGGTGCCTCCTTTGCCTCCAACACCAAAATGGACGGTCTAATTGCCAGTGTTTCAGTCTCTGCAGCTGTTTAGTGTATTTCAATGTACATCCGTGACCTCTCGCCTTTTTTTTCTCTCATCGGTGCTTAAATAATATCTTTTTAATGGCTTGGAATAACAATACAAGGATGTGTCTAGGGCTGCACGTAATTGTGATCTGCAACGCTGATTGTGTGAGTTTCCAGTTTTCCTGCTTTTGTCATGGAAGCTGGGAAGGAGGGATCAGTGAGACTCCACGGCACAGACTTTAATTTGCGATTAGCTGAACTCAATCTAATCACGAATACGAATTTGCATTTACGGTTAATATAGAATCATAAATATGAGGGTTAGATTTGTGATTATAACCAGTGATGACACTGTTTAGAACTCACTGGAAGAACCATCAATGTACCAAGTTTTCCTAGGCCCAAGAGATTATAACCAGTGA